>OX401868.1:25000-1225000 GCA_947859175.1 Gandaritis pyraliata
CGGTTTAATGCCCAGCGAGGACCATTCCCCACGTTAGATACGCTTGGCCTACTTGGGGTCAATGGCAGATGGGCGACTTCGAATCGGATATAACGATGATCCGATAGCGTCTCCACATCTTCCAAGACTTTCCAACCATGTACACGGCTGGCTAAGTTTCCACTGGCAAAAGTAATGTCTACAATAGACCCGCCCTGTTGTCTCACGCAAGTTAATGCTGATCCTCTATTGACAATAATCAGACCAGAAGTTACGGCCCACTCCTCCAATGTATCACCTCGCGCATCAGTAACAGGAGACCCCCACGCTGCAGACTTTGCGTTAAGGTCTCCGAGAACGAGTACTGGATGCGGGTGACTCTGTCCAATGAGAGCACCTACCTCAACTAGAAAGCTCTCAAACTCAGCGAGGGTTCTGTTAGGTGAAAAATACACCGCAATAACCGTCACTCCTTTCACTTGAGCAGCTAAACATCCTCGACCTTTAGTGACCTTCTCAAAGGTAGCTCCCCGCACTACTACTGTAACCAGCCCATCCATATCCCCAGCCCAGTTATCTCTAGGGGGAATAAAGTAGGGCTCGGCTATCACCGCAATGTCAATCAACCACTCCGCCATGCTCTGAATCATGAGATCCTGAGCTCTGGCGGAGTGGTTGAGATTCGCCTGCATGAAACGTAGGGCCATAACTAAGGTAACGGCACCTGTTTCCGTGGTATTTTCACTAAAACTCGAAAGGATATCAAATATTAAGCATTTACAGTACCTTTCTGAAGGTTCGGTTTCTGTTATCAGAAGCTCTAGTGTTTTTACTTTCGGAAACTACTTAAGTTCTGACGGTCCGACCTATATTTCTATTTGAAATTAAATAAAATGTAAATCAAGTCGAAATTGCCCAATTCCGAGGCAAAAATCCGTATTCCGTGGTATTTGGTACCTAATTGCGTGGTATGAAAAATGTATACGAAACGACAGTAACAAACTGATAAAATAATGTTAGAAAGATTAACTTGATTGTTCTCTAGGAATACAGGTCACTTTTGGTGGTAGTACTATTATTATTTAATAAAACTTTAAATGTGGTTTGGTATAATGCTATTAGTATTATAAATGTAAAAGTTTTTAAATACCTCTTTGGATGTTCGTAACTCAACCTCTCACACATCAGCGGCGTCAACTTTGCTATTATCTTCATCCTGTGATTGCAAGCCCGGATAAATACACAAAGTGCTGATAACGGGAAAATCTCCCCGTGTGATAAATTAAAAAAATACTTTTGCTAATTCCTAAGCACACACACACACACATACACATACACATTACACATTAACATGTTATTAACATTATTATAGTATTCCACATTATAAATACGACATTTCGCGGAGAAATAAAACCAAGCGTGCAAATGGTACAAATATCACCGCAAGACTGAAGCGTGGTCGACACGTGCAAGGAAAATGAGTGTCGGTGCCGACAAAGGAAACGCCGACAAAGGAAACACCGCCAAAGACGCCGGCGGCGCGTCAAAGACACCGCCACCGTGCGTCGCTTCGAGGCGGTCTCTTTGACACTTTTATCACTCGTGCCGCCGCCGCCACCGCAGTGCAATTCGAAGGGCGACTTTGCTTTAACGGCATTTACAAAGAGTGCCGCCCAACCCACAGCTGTGGAGACTAAAAAATCATATTTCCTAATTTCCAGTACCTACTAAAAGCCAAAATTTTTTATATACCTATCATTCTTAATGTTAGCTGATGCCAAATTGTTAAAACTTTTGTTAAAGATTAACTTCTTAATAAAACATGCACCCAAATGTGTGGAAAATAAATATTTTCGTATCATAATTTTCTATACAACCAATAAACAAAATACATAAGTACTTTTGATGTGTTATAACTCGTAAAGATTATTAAAAAGTATACCTCGAAATAAGGTTTTAGTCTCAATCGACTATTTGATTTGTCAAATCTATCGTTAAAATCACAAAAACCTAATCCCAGTTTGTGAAATTCAAAAATAAAAACAGTTCTTTCAAATTGCTATTCCGAGGTAAATTTTTCACATACCTTGGAATTAGGTACTAGGTGAAATATTGGACCCCTAATGCCGTGGTTTTTTCAATATGTAATTTTACCTCATTATAATTAAAAAAACCACTTAAACATGTATTACATACGGTAAAGAATATACTTCTTGCGAAAATTTAACACTAAAAATCATAACCTCAAACAGAAAAAATCATAATAACCCTTATTTAAAAAAGCTTGCTACTCTCGTGCACAGAGGCAAAAATGTATGGAGAGTGCACTTGGACCAGCCACCGCTGCGAATTTAGCCAATTATTTTGGAATGTAAGCCCGTTCTAAGTCTCGTTTTTAGATTTATATATAAAAAAATATATTTCCTAATGAGAAATAACTTTTGCAACAAAAAAGAAGCTAAGAATCAGAAGTAAATGCTGTTTTTCTAAATACCACGGAGATAGGTGCCACTTTTAGAATACCACGGATTTGGGTGCCTTTACCTTATGAGGTTTCCATCTGCGCCCTCTCACCTCCCGTTTGTGACGGGGGACAGCTAGAAGCTGCCGTCGCTGCATTTTGAGCAGCCCCATTCTTCCTTGGTTTAGGAGGGGCGCACGCCTTGCTACCTAGCCGATGTTTCGCTGGCCTATTGGCCGCCGCGCAAAGTGGACACTTTGGCGGTGCTGTGCATTCCGACGACTTATGGCCAGGTCTTCCACATCTGTAGCACTCTGCACTACGGTCCACCTCTGTTGTGCACTGAGCGCGCACGTGCCCACTTTGATGACACCGATAGCATCGTAATGGCCTGGACTGAACCAGTTCAACTTTGGCTGCAACCCAACCAACCAGGACGCGGCCTTCACCTGCTAATTTTTTGGCAGTGGCCACTGGACAGCTTACCAAAGCAACGCCGGTGCCTTGGTACGTATATTTTATTTCCCCAACTTTCACTGTCTCCTTCGAACACCCTCCACGCTCCGCTATTGCAGCGGCTACATCCTCTTTGGACAGTGAGTCGTCCAAACCCAAAATCCGGAATTCCGCGCATTTAATCGGTCTCGAGACTCTCGCAGTCTCCTCACTCAGGACCTCTCTGAGCTTTTGGGCAAACGTATCCGCGTTTTCCGCACTGGTCTCGCCTGTTGCGACCTCTAGAATGCGAGCTCCAGTAGCTGCTTTGCGGAATCGTACGCTGGTTATCCCGCAGCTTGCAAGATCTACTTTTGCCTTAGCCTCCTTTATCACATCTTCATAAGTAGTCCCCTTTTCCGCGGCCTCCGGCTGCAGGGTAATGACTACCGCTGCGGTCCTAGGAGGGCGCAGTTTTGCTGCGGCGGGCCGCACAACGTTGGCCTTAGCCTGAGGTTGCTTAGGCTTTGTAGCTTGGGTTTCAGGCACCGTCTTCTTGGCTTTTTTGCCACGCTTGGTTACAGTGGACCACCCCTCATTCGCGTCTTCAGTGGGTTTAGGTACCTCATGAGGCTGCTTTTCTTGTGGGCTTTGGGTTTCTGCTGCTTTTGTTGTGCTACCCTTACCTTTCTTCTTTTTCGTCTTGGGCCCCGGTTGGGGTCGAGAAGCCTGTTGCTCATCTTCTCTTTCTTTATCGGCTTGAGCCGCAGCCGCCTCTCGACACTGGTCTGAAGCTAAAGGAGGGCGGATCCGCTTTTCCGGAAGCAACCTTCCTTCCACACCCTCAAATCTTGCATCCAACATGCCGCCCACTTGCAACATGATTGCTCGTGCCATTTCCTCGAAATTGCTGTCACCCCGAGGATTTGGCTGACTCGCCCTTGCATTGGCGTGGTTCGAACTCACGGTTGGCAGTTCCTCTGGATCCCGCACAAGCATACCTCTCAGCTCTGCTAGCTCTTTGCGTAGCTCTACAACTTCAGCTCGCAAGCTAGCGTTGTCAGCCTGTAATTTGGCTGTTTCTTCTGAGGCTGTGGTAGCAGCAAGCGCTTCTACCGCCGCCTTGATTGATGCTGCTGAGTCTTTAAGGGCTTTAGTAAAAGTCCCTTTAAGGTTGCCAGATTTTGTGGCGACCGTTAAGATGACATCAGCTGCGTCAACGACCTGCTTAACCATGTCGGATGCAAGGCTGCTATCCTCTACGGGTACTGGCAAAGCCACTTTGCGTGTGGTTTTGAGGTAAGCCAGTTTCGCAGAAACCTCTTTTTCGGCGGTCTGCCGAGCCTCTTCTCTTGCCGCTTCTAGCCTAAGGGCATTAAGTTCTGCTTGAGCTTTGCTTAAGCCAACATATTTCCCCGTTGTTGGTGGGCGACCCCTTCCTCTTTTGGCTATAGCTCCACTAGGTAAAGCCGGCGTTTCCGTATCACTAGAAACTGACTCTGATCCCGAGTCCATATGCCGTCGTCGCTTTACGCGAACACCTCTTTTCTTCCAAAGTTTGTCAGACATAGGTTCAATCTGCACACTACATTCACTAAGTCTTGATGAGTCAACATCTGACTCCAGACTCACCACCGACTGACCGTCACAGGAACCGTATTCTTCTGTCACACGTCTTTCTACCTCTCTTGTAGGTTTTCGCAAAACCTCTATCGCCTTCTCGGCGTTATCACGCACTGATGCGCACTCCCTCTCAGTTTGGCCTCTAGAGCCCTCTCCTCCTCCTTTTTTGTTGTTTTTAATTGAAATTTCCATAATGAATCCCACGAGTAATAAGGGAAAAATCGTCACCCCGGCCAGAGCCCTTTGTCCGGGGAAGGGTAAATACTGCGGAGGTCCCCCGGTATCCACAGGTTTTTACGTGTTTTCTCACGGGTTTTGTATCGAGATTGTCCTTCTCAGACCGGCCAATTAAGGCAAGCCCTCGTCGGATTCACAAAGCCACAACATACCCCCTTATCGCCAATACGGAGGTCGTTGAAGTTAGCAATGTGAACCCGGTTAGAGAGTCGGCGTAAACTCCCCGGCGCAACTGAGCGATACAGTCCGTACCACTTAGCCCGCCAAATCCTCCACTCTGTCGCGCCCTGAAAAGGGCGGACCCCTCTTACTTGACAGACCTACACTAGGCCCCGCCAAGATGCGTTTGACCTCTCCCAAAGCCGATCCGTATGGGTAACCCTGCGGCATAGCCTTTGGGGTCATTGGGCTGTGAACGCTCACATCATCCGTGCGCCCTGAAAAGGGCGCACCCGTCTCGCCAGACAGGCCCATCCTGGGCCCCGCCAAAATGCGCAGCACTAATCCCTCCCTCCAAGCCTTTCCGTATGGGTAGCCCTGCGGTATAGCCTTGAAGATCATTGGAATGTGCGCGCCTGGCTCCATCCACTGTTGTTTTCGCCAAACGGAGAACAGCGTGGAGGAGCCGAAACCCATTTCCCCCCCAGTGTTTTGTCCGCGCCAGCGTTACCTATAAACCCCATTAGGGAATTTATGGCACACCGGAAACCCCCTATCCGCAACCCGGGGACGCGCCACGTCGGTGTACACCTCACCGCCCACTGGGACACCCCAGCAGGTCCGTGGAACCTAACCTAACCTAACCTAACCTTTTTTTTTTTTTTTTTTTTTTTTTTTTTTTTTTTTTTTTTTTTTTTTTTTATCGTTGGGAAATCCTCATGGATACTCTCCCGTCGCGGGGGCGACGGAAGAGTTATGTCGGACTCTTACCGACTAAAACCCAACGGGGTCCTTCTCAGGCGCCTGTTTAAGCTGGGGCTGTGGGTGCACTAGTCACAATCCTCCATGGCCCTGGCGGCGCTGGCTGGTTGAGCCACGTCTTTGTGTTCAAGCGTAAAATGCTTGTCTTCGCATCTCTAATGAGAGGCGCGCGGGACACCCGCGCGCGCCGTCTCTGGGCTTATAGTAGGGCGGCGGACACCCCCGTGTACCGCCGCCTAAGCCTTTGTTATGGGGGTCGAGTGACATGGAACTGTCTCCTCCGACGCCCCGCTCTCTTGCTGCGGATCGGGTTTGTGGTGGAGATCTCTCGTTCTCTCTCCGAAGCTTCCTTTTCCATCAGGACACCCTCACTGAAGGCCATGACAGCTCGCCATGCGTCTTCCCTACTGACCATAGTCTGGACCAAGGTCGGAAGAGACAAATTGTTGCCCACGCATGAAACGAGCCCTTGCCGTTGAACAGCCCAGGCTGGGCATTCTTCAAGCGTGTGCTGCGCCGTGTCCTCTTGACTAACGCAGTGATGGCACGCCGCACTCGGTTCCCTGCCGATTCGGAATAGGTACTTTGAGAAGCAGCCGTGCCCAGTCAGGATCTGCGTCAGACGGAAGCTCAAAGAGCCGTGCTCTCTGCTGATCCACTCCTCAAACACAGGCCAGATTGCCTCGATAGTTTTAAGACCAGCAGTTGGTTGTGCTAGTCTCATACGCCACTCTTGCAGTAGTAGGCTGTGGATTTGACTTCGCCTATGCTCCACCTCTTTTAGCGCTGGCCTTTGACCTTGCCTTATTTCTTGCTCGCGCCAGGAATACATTGATGCGAGACCCTTTGCATCAAGGTCCCATGGCAGTGTGCCCGCCAGTACGCACGAAGCCTCAAATGAGATGGTGCGGTATCCCCGTATCACCCTGATTGCCATCGCTCTCTGCGGTTTTCGCAATAGAGCGATATTCTGGCTATTCAAGGTGTCGGCCCACACAGGGGCTCCGTACGTAGCCATGGAGCGCACAACTCCCATGTAGAGCTTCCGGCATCCTACTTTTGCTCCACTAATATTGGGCAATAAGCCTCCTAGGGCAGCCGCCGTTCCCATCAGTTTGGGCACTAACCTTTCAAAGTGCGCCTTGAAGTTCCACCTGCTGTCGAGGACGAGTCCCAAGTACTTCATCGTCGGCTCGACAGCAATGCGGACACCACCTACAATAATATGTGATCCCGCTGGGGGCTTCTGTCGCGGCCCATGAAAACACAGAGCTTCAGATTTCTCTAGCGCTACTTTGAGCCCAAGCCGTCTAATGCGGCCTACGGTCTGGGCAACTCCGGCTGTCGCAAGCAGAGCGGCCTGCCTATATGTCTTTCCTCTTGCTAGGACCAGCGTATCATCTGCATAGCATGTGATACTAACTCCCCTGAGGTTTGCACCCCGTAAGACCCAATCATAACCGACGTTCCACAGAAGTGGCCCAAGGACTGACCCCTGTGGGACGCCGCACGACATCCTGTGTTGCCTCGACCCTGTCTTATCCTGGTAGGATATATACCGTTCACTGAGGTAATCCTCGATTGTTTTACAGAGGTATCGAGGGACCTGATGGTACCTCAGCGCCTCCCCGATACAGCTCCAAGGCAAAGTGTTGAAGGCGTTGGCAATGTCAAGAGACACCGCCAAGACAACCTCGCCTCGGGACACTGCCTCCTCTGCAGTAGCTTTGACTTGAAGTACCGCTCCAACCGTCGATCGTCCTCTTCTAAAACCGAACTGGTTGTCGTCCAGATCTGGACCAACACAGTTTAGATGACCGATCAGGCGGTTGGCGATTATGCGCTCCAACAGTTTGCCAACCTCATCTAAAAGAACAATTGGACGGTAAGCTGACGAAGAGTCGGCTGGGCGCCCATCCTTCTTGAGTAAGACAAGCTTACCCGTCTTCCACTGCACCGGGAATCGACTCTGCATTAAACATGCACTATAAAGGCCTTGAAGGCGAGGAGCAAGAGATTTTAGGGCAAGCACCCATGCTCTACCTGGAATTCCATCTGGACCTGGGGCCGTATTCTTCGCACTGAGGCGTTGAACTGCCACCCGCATCTCAACCTCATTCACTTCTGGAACCTCATCGTCTGCAGCCACTTCCTCAGAAGACGGTGCCATAGCCGGCGGTGTATGCTCGTCTCTGGTTGGAAACAAGGCTGATACTACAGTTTCTACAAATGTAGGCTCAAGGCTCTGAGTCAACGGTGGTACCCAAGGGCGGAGTTTGTTTCTCACCATTCTGTAGGGTCGCCCCCATGGATCGCGGTTAAGGCTTTCCAAAAGTTCGTCCCGAGCTGCATCCTTAGCTTGGGCTATGGCAAGTTTCAGCGAAACTTTGAGCTCTCTATAGGAGTTATATAGCAGCTCCTCTTGCTCCTCGTTACGGCGTCGCCTTCTGCGGTACCTCGTGTACTGCCGCCTTGCTGCAACGCACTCTACCCGGAGCTCTGCAAGTTCTGCTGACCACCAATGGACCTGGCGTTTAGAGGGCTGGAGTCCAACTCTAGGCATTGACGCATCGCAAATGTGTGTCATTGCCTCTTTGAACCAAGCCGCCTCTTCCTGGACCTCGATGTCTCCTGGTGCCGCAGGCGTGGGAATCCAGGCCTTCACAATAGCGGCTACCTCCAATGCATCCCGATCGAGATTTCTCAGCGCCCAACGCGGACTATCTTGAACCACGTGGCCGTCTCTTCTCGGAGGTTGTGGTAAAGGCGCTACCTGGAACCGGATGTAACGGTGGTCTGATAGCGTCTCTACCTCTGCCATGACCTCCCAACCTTGTGCTCTCCGTGACAAATTCGGACTTGCGAACGTCACGTCCACAATGGATCCTCCATGTTGACGCACGCAGGTGTTAACCGATCCTCGATTCAGGAGCAGTAACCCAGTGGCCAATGCCCACTCCTCTAGCACCTCGCCACGTGCATCAGTGAGGGGACACCCCCAAGCGACTGACTTGGCATTGAAGTCTCCAAGTACGATCACTGGATGAGGGTGACTTTGCCCAACAAGAGCTCCCACGTCAACGAGAAAACTCTCGAATTCTGCGAGGACTCTGTTAGGCGAAAAATACGTAGCCACCACCATAACACCTCCCACAAGAGCTGCGACACATCCACGGCCCTTCACGACCTTGTCAAAGGCAACACCTTGACATATAATTGCCACAAGCCCGTCATCATCGCCCGCCCAGTTAACTCTGGGAGGGATGAAATAGGGCTCGGAAACCGCTGCTATATTGATCAACCACTCCGCCATGGTCTGGATCATCAGATCCTGGGCCCTGGCGGAGTGGTTGAGATTCGCCTGCAAGAAACGTAGAGCCATAACTAACTGGTTTCCATCTGCGCCCTCTCAGCCTCCGTTTGAGTTGGAGGATAGCTAGTAGCTGCCGGCGTCGTGGCTGACGGGTTTTGAGCCCCTGGAGCCCTTCTTTTCTTCCCTTTAGGAGCGGTACATGCCTTACCGCCTAGCCTATGTGCTGATGGCTTATTAGCCGCTGCGCATATCGAGCACTTAGGCGTGGCAGTACACGTGGACGACTTGTGGCCGGGCTGGCCACACTTGTAGCATTCCTCGCTGCGGTCTATATCCGCTGTGCATTGAGCGCGAACGTGCCCATTTTGGAGGCATCGGTAGCACCGCAACGGTCTAGGCTGCACCATTTCTACTCGGGTGTCTACCCATCCGACTTTGAGTCGACCTCCTTCCCCGAGCTTCTTGGCGGCGGCTACTGGACAACTTACCAGCGTAACTCCAGTGCCTTGGTAAGTGTATTTTATTTCACCAACTTTAACTGCCTCTATTTTGCAACACCCTCGCTCTGCAACAGCGGCGGCTATGTCCTCACGAGACACTGAGTCATCAAAACCTGAGAGTCGGAGCTCTGCACATTTCACAGGTCTTGACACTCTTGCCGTTTCATTATTCAACGCCTCTCTAATCTTCTCGGCTAAAGAGTCCGCTTTTTCATTACTCTTATCTCCTGCGGATACCTCGAGGATGTGAGCCCCAGTGGCAGCTTTGCGAAACCGTAAGCCGGTGATACCGCAGCTGTCAAGGTTAATCTTTTCCCTGGCTTCCTTCATCACTGTGGCGTATGTCACCCCCTTTTCCATGGCTCCAGGCTGCAGGGTAATAACCACTGCTGCAGTCCGCGGAGTGCGCAACTTCACATTAGGTCTACGGGCCGTAGGCTTAGTCGCTCCACTACTTGCCGTTGTGCCCGTAGGCTTAGTCGCTCCTCCACTAGTCGTTGTGCCCTTTGGTTGAGGCACCGCTTTGGCTTTTTTGCCTTTCTTAGTCACAGTTGACCAACCCTCATCCATTACCTCAGGTGCAGGAGGCAGATCTCGGGGCTGCCTCTCAGAAGCCGCTGGTACCTCTGTAGCCACTCCTTTATTGGCTTTGCTTTTCTTTTGTGCCTTTTTCGCACTGCTAGGAGGCTGAGAGGCTTGCTTTTCAGCCTCCGGCAATGTTGATAGCTTAGCAGCAGCCTCCTTGCGCTTATCCGCTGCCAATGGAGGACGAATCCGCTTTTCAGGAAGCAGTCTGTCCTCCACTCCTTCGAAACGAGCGTTTATCATCCCGCCCACCTGCTGCATGATTGAGCGTACCAAATCATCAGACAGGTTGCTATCCACTCGAGGTATCGAAGTCGACTGACTCCCCGTTGCTACACCGACATTAACTGAGGGCAGCTCCTCCATATTGTTACTCTCTTGAGTACGCGCGAACATACTTCTGAGCTCGCTTAGCTCTTTGCGAAGCTCTGCCATTTCTTTGCGCATGCGGGCATTTTCCGCCTGTAGTTTCGCAGTCTCTTCGGAGACAGTACTGGCATACAGCGCATTGACTGCCGCTTTAATAGATGCCGTTGAATCTTTAAGGGCCCTGGTAAAGGTTCCTTTAAGATTGCCTGACTTCGTAGCCACCGTTAGAATTACCTCCGACGCGTCGATAACCTGTTTGACCAGATCGGAAGCCAGTCCGCTATCCTCTATAATTGGAGCCACTGTACAGTTGGCTTTGTGCTTAACCACCTGTGCGGCCACTTTTTCCTCTGCCTTTCGCTGAGCATCTTCTCGAGCTTCCTCTCGTTTAAGGGCGTTAAGCTCCGCTTGTGCTTTACTAAGCCCAACGTACTTTCCCGAAGTCGGCGGGCGACCTCTACCTCTTGTTGCTTTACGCACTGACTTTTTGGCTGGGAATGCCTCATCGCCCGAGGCAGACTCAGACCCTTGGTCGTCGTCTTCATGCGGTCGCTTAGAACCGATTGGTTCCTTTAACCAAAATTTAGATGGAAGGGGTTCCAACGCCACAGAACATGAGCTCATGATTGAGCTAACCGTCTCAAAACTCGCATTCGATTGATTGTCATCGCAAGAATCGAGATCACTCTCCCCACAGTATGCCTTCTCGGCAATCGGAAGCGCAGATGCGCCACTACTTTCCTCTTTACGCTGTAATTTACAGCCTCCTTCCTCTTTTTTGTTTTTGTTTTTAATAGCAAGTTCCATATTAAGTCCCACGAGTAATAGGGAAAAATCGTCACCCCGTCCAGAGCCCTTTGTCCGGGGAAGGGTAAATACTGCGGAGGTCCCCCGGTATCCGCAGGTTTTTACGTGTTTTCTCACGGGTTTTGTATCGAGATTGTCCTTCTCAGACCGGCCAATTAAGGCAAGCCCTCGTCGGATTCACAAAGCCACAACATACCCCCTTATCGCCAATACGGAGGTCGTTGAAGTTAGCAATGTGAACCCGGTTAGAGAGTCGGCGTAAACTCCCCGGCGCAACTGAGCGATACAGTCCGTACCACTTAGCCCGCCAAATCCTCCACTCTGTCGCGCCCTGAAAAGGGCGGACCCCTCTTACTTGACAGACCTACACTAGGCCCCGCCAAGGTGCGTTTACCCTCTCCCAAAGCCGATCCGTATGGGTAACCCTGCGGCATAGCCTTTGGGGTCATTGGGCTGCAAACGCTCACAGCATCCGTGCGCCCTGAAAAGGGCGCACCCGTCTTGCCAGACAGGCCCATCCTAGGCCCCGCCAAAATGCGCAGCACTAATCCCTCCCTCCAAGCCTTTCCGTATGGGTAGCCCTGCGGTATAGCCTTGAAGATCATTGGAATAAGCGCGCCTGGCTCCATCCACTGTTGTTTTCGCCAAACGGAGAACAGCGCGGAGGAGCCGAAACCCATTTCCCCCCCAGTGTTTTGTCCGCGCCAGCGTTACCTATAAACCCCATTAGGGAATTTATGGCACACCGGAAACCCCCTATCCGCAACCCGGGGACGCGCCACGTCGGTGTACACCTCACCGCCCACTGGGACACCCCAGCAGGTCCGTGGAACCTAACCTAACCTAACCTAACCTAACCTAACCTAACCTAACCTAACCTAACCTAACCTAACCTTTTTTTTTTTTTTTTTTTTTTTTTTTTTTTTTGTTCTCGGTGAGGAAACTCGTTTTCGAGTAGACCAGTCTGGGGAAGACCGGAATTATGTGGGACTCACCGCCGTAGCAGAATACCCTAACTAAAACCTCACCGATGTTCCTCTCGCGCCATTCACGCCGAGCCACGGGAACTACACCATCCGAGACTCGACTGGCGAATACCTCTCATACTGAACGGCAGCATTTCACATGCGCCTTCCCTCATTCACTCTGATCTCCTCCACGTGGCATAAGCAACATTGTTGCGCCAGCATTAGACGGGGCTGCTGCACTCGCATAAGCATGCAAGTGTTACGCGCATCACCCCGTCCCATTCCTCCACTCTGATCTCCTTGTATACTCATACATCCCCCATATGGCTTCATAGCCCTCGGCCCCACGGCCCACTTCCGTCGCCTGTCAGGAACATGTGACACTATAACGGAGCCCTTGAAGAGGAATCTCTTCGAGCGGGGTCCTCCCCTAGGGACCTCACGCCCGAAGAATACATACACCTTATGGCATCACGGCCCACATTCATCGTTAATTAATCCCTGTCAGACTGAGTGGCGCTCTCCTCCCGCATCACGCATGCGCCACCCCTCATTCAGACTATATCCCTCGGCAATGCAAAATGCATTAAATTGGGCGGCGGCGCTGTGTTTTTTTTTTTTTTTTTAAATAAAACACTAATAAAACGCACGAATATGCTCGCACGGTATGCGCATCGCACCGCCCCACTCCAATCCTCTTTTATTCTCACTCTCCCCTTATGGCTACATGGCCCAAACACACAATCAGTCATGCAAGGCGTGTAATTCGCACACCTCATATATCCATCCCTCTCATATGAGTAAAGCCTACGGAACTCGACGGTTCTCCGCCGACTGGCGGTCGACACCCGTCCCGGGCCGCCTGCGCGTTCGCCTGCCGAGGCGCGCCTGAGGATCGCGCTCTCGCAATCTCTCGGCGTCTTCCTTGGCGGTCATCACCACATCCGCAAACTCGGCAAGCGCGTTCCACGCACTCTCTCTGTGGACAATGGAGCGCACAATGCTCGGCAGCGAAAGGTCCGCCCCGACCACTGCGACTAGCTCCGCTCTCTCCATCGCCCAAGCCGAGCACTCCGCCAGCGTGTGGCGAGCCGTATCTTCGGCACTACCGCAATGGTGACACTCGGGCGTGGGCTCCGCCCCTGCCACCCGCCACAGATACCTCCCGAAGCAACCGTGCCCCGAAAGGATCTGCGTAAGGTGGAAAGAGAGGACCCCATGCCTCCTCGTCACCCACCGCTCGAGAACCGGCCGCACCGCATCAATCGTGTCATGGCCGGCAGAAGGTTCCTCCAGCGCGCGCATCCAGCGCAGAAGAAGGCGCCTGCGCGCTTTCCTGCGCCAGCGCAACATGCCCTCCCTTGGAAGCGGCTCGCCCGTGGACCGATGCTCAAAGATTCGGTCGTAGACCGCAGTGAGCACACGGGCATCCAACTCCCAGGGAAGGCAGGCTGCCAACACACACGCCGCCTCGAAGGAGATGGTGCGGTAGCCATGCACCACCCTGAGGCACATCACCCTCTGTGGACGACGCAGGAGAGCCTTATTCGCTCGTCCAAGCGCGTCCTCCCACACGGGCGCCCCATACAGGGCCATCGACCGCACCACCTGCACATACAGCCTTCGACAAGGTGCGTTGGGCCCTCCGACGTTCGGTAGCAATCTGCTCAAGGCACCGCATGCTGTCATGAGCCGCGGCACCAGCCGACGGAAATGCTCACAGAACGTTAGGCGAGGATCCAGAACAATGCCGAGGTAGCGCATGGCTAGCCCGACATCGATCCACACCCCACCCACCATCACACGAGCACCCGCCATCGGCGCCCGTCGCGGACCATGGAAGCACAGCGCCTCGCATTTCGGCAGCGCCACCTCCAATCCCAGTCGCCGTATGCGCTCCAGCACACACTGCACGCCCTCCGTCGCACGCGCAGCCGCATCGTCGAAGCTAGCGCCTCGGGCAGTGACCAGCGTGTCATCCGCGTAGCACGTCACGCTCACGCCTTCCGGCAGCGCGCCCCGCAAAACCCAATCGTACCCGATGTTCCACAGGGTAGGTCCTAAGGCCGAGCCCTGTGGAACACCGCGCGTCATAGGTTTTACTTCCCAGGCTAGACGCGCCGGGTACCGGACCTCTCTCTCAGAGAGATAGGCGCCAATAATCCGGCGCAAGTAACCCGGGAAGCCGTGATACCTGAGTGCCTCCTCAACACAGGTCCATGGAAGGGAGTTGAAGGCGTTTGATATATCAAGCGAAACAGCCAACAACACCTCCCGTCCCGCGATCGCCTCCTCCGCCATGACCTTCACCTTACGGATCGCGTCGATGGTAGAGTGGGCACGCCGGAACCCGTACTGGGCATCGGAGAGGTTCGGTCCTACATCCTCCATGTGCCGCACGAGGCGGGCGACCAAGACGCGCTCGAAGAGCTTGCCCGCCTCATCCAGCAGCACCAGCGGACGATAGGCGGATGGAGAGTCCTCCGGTCGGCCGTCCTTCTTTAGCAGTACCAGCTTCCCCGCCTTCCACTGACGAGGAAAATGGCCCTGTACAAGACACGCAGTGAGCAGCGCCCTGAATCTCTCCTCGAGAGGGTCGAGGGCGATGACCACCGCACGCCCCGGAACTCCATCCAAACCTGGAGCCTTTCTGCGACCACGTAGTCGAAGAAGCGCCACTCCTAGTTCCACCTCTGTCACCTCCGGTACCTCACCGTCGTCATCCTCCTCGACAGCTCCCATGCCAAGCGGTCTCGCCATCGGCGGGGGGACCAAGTCACCCGCGGGTGGGAACAGAGCGGAGACCACCCGGTCCACCAGCTCCGGCTGCAAGCTCCGAGTGAGCGGCGGTGCCCACGGCCGGAGCTTGTCCCGCACCATCCGGTACGGTCGTCCCCACGGGTCTGCGTCGAGTGAGCTGAGGAACTCCTCGTAGCTCGCATCCTTGGCCGCACCTATGGCAGAGGACAAGGCCTCTACGCACACCCTGTACACCGCGTATAGACGGTCCTCCTCCTCCAGATCACGACGACTGCGGCGGCGGCTGCGTGTGTACGCGCGCCTCGCGCGAACAGCATCGGCACGCAGCGCCGCAATCTCCGCCGACCACCAATACAAATGGCGCCAGGGAGCTTGGCACCTAAGCCGAGGCATGGCTGCATCGCACGCGCGTGAAAGCGCCAGGCGAAGCCACTCGGCCTCCTCCTCCACGTTCACCTCTGCAGCTGCAGCAGTGGGCCTCGAGTTCCAGGCCTCTACCTCTGCAGCCTCAAGCAGGAGCTCGCGGTCCAGCTTCCTCAGAGCCCAGCGAGGCGGGTCACCCGGCAGGGGACGCCACGGGTCAACCGGGATAGTGGAGAGAGCAGATACATCGAATCGTACGTACCTGTGATCCGACAGCGTCTCCACTTCCTCCAAGACCTCCCACGCAGAGATGCGGCGCGCTAGGGCAGACGTCGCAAACGTGACATCAACAATCGAGCCGCCAGCTCGCCGCACACACGTGTCGACTCCCCCGACGTTCATCACCGTGAACCCGCCTGCGACAGCCCAGTCTTCCAGCTCCCTTCCTCGCGCATTCGTCACAGAGGAGCCCCACATCGCCGACTTGGCGTTGAGGTCTCCCGCGACAAGCACGTGGCGGGAGCGGCGACTAGCGACCAGTGTCTCCAACTCACGTAGGTATCGTTCGAAGCGAGAGAGTGAGGCGTTCGGGGAAAAGTAGACAGCGACTATTAAAGTCTCGTCCACCTCTCCGGCGACCCACCCGCGCCCCCGTGACACCCGTTCCAGCGGCGGCGCTCCGGCAGCCGTCCGAGTGACGATGGCAACGGAGCCATCATCATCACCGACCCAGCCTCCTCGTGACGGCACCCGGTAGGGCTCCGCGACAATCGCCACCTGTATCTGCCACTGCGCTAGGCTCTGAACCAGCAGGTCCTGGGCTCGAGCGCAGTGGTTAAGATTGGCCTGCATAAATCTGCTGACGGCCATCTAAGACGCCGTGTCCATGCCGGCCGCCGCTGTCCCCGCCCCTGCACCGGGGGGCGTCGGGCGCTCGGGCTGCGACGAGGCGCTAGGGCCGCCGCTAACCACTGCTACTCCTCGTTTCTTCGGCGCCGCACACGCCTTGGTGCCGCACCGATGCTCCGCAGGCCTGCCCGCCGCCGCGCACAAGGTGCAGCGCGGCTTGGCGTGGCAGGCGCCGGCCTTGTGGCCGGGCTCACCGCAGCGATAGCACTGGTCGCTGCGGTCCTCCTCCGACGGGCAGAGCGCGCGCGTATGGCCCGGCTCCAGGCACTTGAAGCACCGGAGCGGCCGCGTCTCGAGCAACTCCACCCGCGCAGACCCCCCCCATCCGACCGTAAGGCGACCAGCCATAAGGATCGCTCGAGCGGCGGGCACCGGGCATCGAACCCAGGCCGCACTCGAGCCAAACCTACCGTGTCGCACCTCACCGCAAGTGACTGCGGTCACTTCGCATGCGCCTACTCGCGCCACCGCCGCAGCGATCTCAGGCGCGGTAACCGACTCATCGAACCCAGAGAGCCGCAGCTCTGCGGACTTCACCGGCCTCGACACGCGCACCTGTGTCGCGTTGAGCTCCTCCGTAAGCCGGCGGGCTAGCGCGTCCACTTTCGCACCGACCGCAGCACCGCTGCCCGCCACCTCCAGTTTGCGCGCCCCCGTAGCCGAAACCCTAAACTGCACGCGCTCAATGTCTAAGGAAGCGAGGTCTATCTTAGACCGCGCCTCAGCGATAACGCGTGCATAGGTTAGGCCCTCCTCTATCGCAGCGGGCTGCAGAGTAAGCACCACGGCGGCCGAGCGCGCCGGACGCAGCTTGCGCGCGGCCAGCTGGCCGGGTGGCAGCGTCAACGGCAGCGGCGGCACTCTGGCGGGCCCGCGCGGCCCTCCGGGCGCAGCAGACGAAGCGGTGCCCGCGTTCTCCGCATCGGGTACACGGCGCCCCGCCATCGTCTTCCTCCTCCTACCTCCTCGCCGACGGCGTCGAGCGGGGGCCGTCTCGGCCTCGGCTTGCGCCGCAGTCGCGGCAGGCCGGGGCTCGGGTGCAGGGGAGGGCTGAGCGTTGTCCTCCACAACCACTTCTTCCTCCATGTTGTCATCCACGACAACCGTCTCCACCGCCGCAGGCGCCACGGACACACGAGGCGCCGCCGCAGGCGGCGCCGCACGCGGCGGAGCAGCGGGTGCAGCCCGCGCAGTAGCTCCGGCCGACAGCACGGTACGCACTGGGGGGGCCGCTACTGCCGCTGCTCCGGCGGGGGCCGCGACTCTCGGCGCAACCGGCGCGGCAACGCGGGCGGGAGGCGCCGCGCGCGCCGCGGCACCCGCAACGGTCCGCACAACCGATCGCGCCGTGGGCCGGGCCGGCGGCGCAGCTCGCGGCGGCGCCGCTCGAGCCGGCGCAGGACGTCCGACCGCGGCCGCATACGACACGCACCTGGCGGCGGCGAGCGGCGGCCGCAGGCGCGGCTCCGGCAAAAGCCTACCTTCGAAGGACTCGAGTCGGGCATTGACCATGGTGCCCACCTGCTCCATGATCGACCGGCTGCGTCCCTCCTCGTCTGCAGGCGCCGCGTCGGCGACGGGCGCAGTGCGGCGCAACGCCTTCATCTCCTCCTCCAGGAGCTGCATGTCGCGCCGCACTGCCGCCAGCTCGGCACGGAGCCGGCCGTTCTCCTCCGCTACAAGGCGGGACTCCTCAGCAGTCGTCCGGCTGCTAAGCTCTGCAACTGCATCCGAGATGGACGCAGTCGCAAGCTTCAAGCCACCGAGAAGCTCACCTTTTATATTTTTGGACTTGCGTCCCACCTCCGCGATGTAAGTAATCGCTTTGGTCGCCTTACCGACCAGTTCCGCCGTTGTAGCCGGCACCCGCGACGCAGATGCTTTCGGCGCCGTCGCACGATGATACTCGACCGTCAGGTCGGCCACATCGCGCTCAGCGCGGAGCATAAACTCCGAGCGCCTCGCCTCCTTCACCTCGCCCGCCGTCATGCGCACCTTACCGCGCGCAGCGCTGGACGCACGAGTCATGACGCGCGCCACCTTGTCGGCGTGCGGAGTCTCGACGTCCAAGTCGGAGTCCCACGATCCGTCGGAGTCGTCGTCCGACTCGTGGTGCCGCTTTGGCACCGGCTTCTGCCACAACTTACCGGTTGTCGCCGCGACAGCAACCGGCACAAGGCTTCGCGCAGCCACTGCGGGAGCCGCCCTCGTCGCGGCGACTCCAGCCGTCGCCGCCGCACCAGCGCGCACCGTGGGCACCGGTCGTGCACTCGCGCCCCCTACGGGCGAAGCGCCGGCCTGCGCCGCGGGCGCCGCCTTCGGGCGCACACTCCCACGAACAGCGCCCGCCGCGTTTGTTCGCGTCGCAGGCACCGTCACACTCTTTGCCATCACTTTAGGCGCCACCGTAGCCCGCGTGGGGACCGCAACAACAGCGGGCGTCGCCCCACACTTAGGTCTCGCTTTGGAGACCCCCGCCACAGCGGCGCCAGTCTGGTCGGCGCGCGCGCCAGCCACCACCGCAGCCGACTCAGACCTCGCCTGTGCTGCATCCATCACGGCGAAAAACCGTCACAGACACCGCACTGCACAAAACACCCACAAAAACAACACGTAGCGATTTTGCAATTTTCAGGTTATGTTTCAAACTCGAAAACAAAATCACTACAAACACAGCGAAAAGCCTGGGATTTTACTCCCAGACACGCCCCGGGCCCTGAAAAGGGCCTCTTGAACAATTTCAAGAACAATCCGCACGATTTCGGCACAAAAACAATTTATCGCGAAAAAAACACGACCGCGTGTTTTCGATGCCAGTCAACCACCAACCTAACCTAACCTAACCTAACCACCATGCACTATCAAAAGCCCCCTCTATGTCCAAAGATACGAGCGTGACCAGTTTTTTCTCCTTGAGCTTGTTGTGTATATGTTGCATAAGGACATAGAGGGAATCTTCCGTGCTTTTTTGCGGCATGAACCCGTATTGCCGTGTACTTAGCTTTGGGAGGATATGCCATCTGATTCTGTTAACTAACATTTTTTCCAGGATTTTACTCATCACCGGCAGCAATCCTATAGGCCTATAAGACTTTGCTTGCGTGTAGTCTTCTCTGTTTGGCTTCCGAAGCACTACCACGGTTGCTTTTTTCCAGCTTTTCGGGAAGTAGCCTAGTTCTAAGCATTTGTTGGCCAGTGATAAGAAAAAACCCGGATCATGTGTTATCGTGTGTTTACAAATGTCTGCCGTTAATCCATCTGATCCTGGGGCCTTCTTTGGATTGAAACTGTTGACCACATTTTTAAGTTCTCCAAGGGTAAATGGTGGGTCATGGGTCTCAGTATGTCCCTGGCCGTTTATGTGTTCAGCTAATTTTCTAATTTGCCGGTGGTCTTCTGTATCCGTTTCTTCCTCATCATCTGGATAAAACGTTCTGGCAAGCATTTCTGCAGATTCATATGGACTCAAAACCTTCCCATCTTTGACCAGCGGCAGATCCTCGCTCCTCTTTGTCGTCCTTCCGATCACCCTGTAGATCCCTTCCCACATGCTTTCCCTATCCTGTTTTTCGCAAAACCCTTTCCAGCTTTCTATTTTCGCTCTTTGAACTTCATTCTCATATTTTTCTTTTGCTTGCAGGTACTCATCTACAACTTTTGCTCTCCGGACCGGCGCTGCGCACTTGATTCTCCGCTTCATGGTGGTAGCTGACTTCTTCAGTTTGGTAAGTTCTTCGGACCACCACGGCATGGTAAGTACTTCATTTGTGTTCTTTTTTGGTATTGTATGCGTGCATGTTTGTGTGATTGTTTGTGTGTATTTATCTACTAACTGGTCTAATTCTACTTTATTCTCAATTTTTTCTATTTCTATTGTGTTTATGTTGTCTTCTATTTTTAATTGGGCCAGTTTCTCATGAAACTGGCTCCAATTTGCCTTTTTTGTATTATAAATTCTAGTGGTTCGTACTATGTTTGTCCCTACAGCTTTTTCAAGTCTTATATTAAAAGTAATACCATTGTGGTCCGAGCTTATTAGGTCATCTCTGACCTTCCAGTCCTCAACCAAATCCAGGACGTCTACGGAGCAGGCCGTTAGGTCAACATAACTAGAGTATGTTTTTCCCCCCCTTACAGTGTCAAAAGTGGGCACGTCTCCATTGTTGAGCACCTGCAAGCCCATGTCCTCAATAGCTCCGGACATATCTTCACCCCTGTGGTCTATTTTAGGGCTACCCCACCAAGCGCTCTTTGCATTTGAGTCACCTCCCATGATAATTCTTCTCGATCCTAGTTTTTCCTCTATTTTCTTGAGCTGCTGCAGGTATGGCTCTATGGGTTGGTCGGGCTCAAAATAGAAGGAAACTATTGAAATCTCCCAGGCACCAGTTCGGATCTTTACCACAACGATGTTATTTGTGGTAAGTTCTGGGTACTGTATAACGTCTAAGCAATGGTCAAATACCGCTATTGCTGCCTTCACAGTCCCTTCTCCTTGACTAGTGCACTGGAAGATTCGCGATCCTCGGTAGTCCTTCATCCTCTTCGTTCCTCCCACATACGGCTCCTGCAGCAGCGCAAGGGCAAACTTTCCTTCGTGAGCTTTCTGGCGCTTCCGAGGTTGACCTTGGCTTTTGTGAGGCACGCTTTTGCTTCCGCAAGCCTATCAGCGTACTTCACTTTCCCTATCGGTGACCTCTCGGCAGCTTCCGCTGAGCTTTTCTGTGTCGTCGCTTTGCTGTCAAAAACGAGCCCAGTCTTTGGCTTCGGCTTGCTGGTCGCCGGTGCCGGAGCTTTCTTGGGGGAGTTTGCTGGCTTTGGCTTTGCTTCGGGAGAGCGGGATGTCGACGCAGTTGCAGCTTTTCCGGTCTCCCACTCGCCTATGCTGCGCCTAACCTTGGAGGTGGTCGCCGTCTCGGATGTTCCTGCCATCGAGGGACTAGCTTTTTGCGTCTGGGCCGGGGATTTACGGTCGATATCGACCGTGACGTTAAGGGCTTTGCTGGGAGGGGGGGTACGAATTCCGAACATTTTCGGTTTTTACGCCAGGGGCACGTCAATAAAACAGTGTATATATCGCTAATTAAATTAAAATGTAAATTTGTAAAAGTTGTATAAGTGTAAATATGTATATTAGTTTAAAGTAAATTTGTCTTATTCTAATATTTTTCTTTTGTTTCAGATCCTGTTCCTGATCGACACCACGCGCGCGCGGCACTGATGGGCTGTATCTACGATGTTCAGGTGAGTACAAGTCGTTTTTTAGTTTTTGTTTTTTAGGTGCTCTACCAACGGCTCTACCAACTGGTTAAAGAATCTGAGAGCGTCAAAGGACAGGGAAAGAAGCACCCAGAGAAGGGAAAAGAACCTGAAAAGGAAAAAGAACCTGAAAAGGAGAAGGAACCTACGAAAGAAGAGAGAAAAGAGGAAAGCGAATTACTGAAGAAAATGGAAGAGCATGCAAAACTTTTACAGGAGAATAACGAGAAGATGGAAAAACTGAAGGAGACCATCGAGAAACATCAGGAGCTGCAAGAAAAACAGACATACTGTAAGGTCCAAGGGGTCCAGTTTGCACCTATTGGCCTTACAGATGATAGATGTATGTTGCACTCACGGAAGATGTTGTTTTTACCAGTTAGGTAGGAGCACAGTTAGTTAGTTAGAACACAATGGTACTTTAACTTTACACTTTTATTTACCGATTGTGTTTGTACAGGGTTGACAATGTAGGCGTGTCTTCCCTGGACGCGAGTAGGTTACGTACTGTCTAGATTTAGTTTATTAGTTTAGATTAAATGTTAAGTAATGCAGCGCTTGCGCCACTATAAAGTGGAACGCCGCGTGCGCAAATTGCCGATGTACGGGTGAAACCGTACATGTTGGCAACCCCAAAAGAAAAGTTAAAAAGAAAAGTTAGTCAAAGAAAGACAGGCCAGTACAAAACTTAACAAAACGTACTTGAGCGCGTGCCACTGCCGGCGCTATGTACTCCTGTTACTAATGTAAACAATGTTATCAGTAATGTTGTAAATGTTTTAATAGCGGTTGCTTTTGTATTTCGAGAGCGTGGGGCCTTCTGTTTTTGTTCAGTCGACGACGTCTCATCTTTTTCATCTTGCTGTTGTTGTGGAATCTCCGTTTCCATGGGGAGTGGCGAAAGTTTCACGACGGGACGCTTAAGTATGCCTGATTGAGTTTTAACTGTTGTTACTCGGACCAGGCCGTCGGAGCCAGGATGAAGCTCTATGACTCGCCCCATGGCCCATTTTCCGGGAGGCATGTTATCCTCTTTTATCAACACGATGTCACCTTTCTGAATGTTTTTCATTGGTTTGTTCCATTTACTGCGACTCTGTAGTTGTGTGAGGTATTCGTTGGACCAGCTCTTCCAGAACTGTTGTAGCATGTTCTCAGTCAGTTGCCATCGTTGACGAATGTCAATAGTTTTAATGTCGCTGTAGTCGGAAAGGGGTAAGGTGAGTATCGGGCTGCCGGTAAGAAAGTGTCCAGGGGTCAGATAGTTGTAAAACTCCTCCGGGTCTTCTGTGAGTGGACATAAAGGTCGGGAGTTCATGCAGGCCTCAATCTTCGTGAGTAGAGTTGTAAACTCCTCGTATGTAAGTTTTTGTTCGCCAAGTACACGTCGTAAGTGGTATTTCAAGGACTTTACTGCCGCTTCCCAGAGACCGCCTGCGCTTGGCCAAGCTGGAGCGTTGAAATGCCATTCAACTTCCAGTTTTCCGATCTCGGTGAAGAATTCTGGTGATAGAAGTTGTCTGAACTCTTCAAATTCCTTGCGTAACACCTTGGCAGCACCGATGAAGTTGGTACCGCAGTCGGAGTAGACGTGCTTTGGAGTCCCGCGTCGAGCGCACATTCGTTGGAATGCTGCTATGAACGTCTCAGTGCTGAGGTCCGACACGAGTTCAATGTGCACAGCTTTTGTTGCCATACACACGAAGATTGCAATGTAGCCTTTGGACGTTTTCACACCTCTTCCTTTGTTCAGTTTGACTTCCACATGACCTGTGAAGTCAACGCCAGAATGGGTAAAAGGTCTTGAAGGTTGTGCTCTTTGTTTAGGTAGATCGCTTAAGAGTTGGTAAGTTTCAGTTGGCTTGTGACGGTGACAGGTGATACATTGGCGGAGTCTTGTTTTGACTGCTCTGTTGCCGCCGACGATCCAGTAACGCTGTCTTATGTAGGCCAACGTCAATCGGGCGCCTCCATGTAGTACTCTGGAATGAGCTTGGTCTATAAGTAGTTGAGTGAGCCTTCCATTCCTTGACAAAATAATTGGATTTTTCATCTCGAGAGGCAAGTTAGAGTTCTTGAGGCGACCACCAACACGAATGATGTCCTTTTCGTCCAGGTATGGGTTAAGTTTGTATAAAGGACTTTTAATAGACACCGATTCCTTCTTTAAAAGTTTTTTGTATTCTTGTTCGAATTCTATCTGCTGAATATGTTTAATTATAAGTTCATTCGCCTCAGTCAACTCATTAGTAGTTAGGTAATTGGTGTCAGATTTCGAACTATTAAGTGCACTTGTACTAAAGCGTCGTACCCATGCCGTCACACGCTTTATATGAGTCAGCGAACTGTGTTTGTATATTAGTTCATCGATGAAATGTGTCTCGCGATTTTTTGGTAGGGCTGTCACTGTAGGTTGGAGTCCTGTGTTAGTTGTATGGAGACACATCGGGACCTTCTGATTCTCAAAAGTCTGTATGAAATCAGGTCCTTTCCACCAAAGGTCGAAGGTGAGTAGCTTTGTTGCGTACATTCCTCTTGACGCACAATCTGCAGGGTTGTGTTCCGATTTTACGTAGTGCCAGTTTTCAGCCGGGATGACCTGTTTGATCTTGCTTACCCTGTTGGCAACGTATCTTTCCCATCTAGAGATGTCTCCCTGCAGCCAGGCAATTACAACTTGGGAGTCGCTCCAAGCCTGTATGGTTATGGTGTGTTCTTTGAAGGCTTCTACAGTTTTCTTAGCTAGTTGTGACAGTAGTAGTGCGCCACAGAGTTCCATTCGAGGCAGTGTAATTTTCTGCGCGAGCGGAGCAACCCTAGTCTTCGCTGCAAGTAAAGTTATTGTAGGTATGCCTTCGTTAGTAACACGACTGTAGATGACGCACGAGTATGCTTTTTCGCTAGCGTCGCAGAAACAAAGTAGTTCAATGTTCCCTTGCATCCATCCCAGCCATCTGTTTAGTTTGATTGTTTTGATTTCTCGAAGTTCATTTTTCAGTTTTAACCATTCTTGTTGTAACTCGGTAGGTAAAGTTTCATCCCAAGCAAGTTTATTTGTCCAAACTCTCTGAAATAGAATTTTGGCAGCCACAGTTATTGGCGCCAACCATCCCAGCGGGTCATATAGTTTTGAGATCTCAGATAGAAGATGGCGTTTAGTTAGTTGCTGCCGTGGTTTTTCTTCTAAGTCCCAGTAGAATGTAAACGTGTCGTTTGTAGTGTTCCAACCGAGTCCAAGGGTCTTTTTTGTTTCTTCGTGTTTGAAGTTGAATATTTGTTCTGTTGAGATTTGATCCTCACTCAAGTTTTGAAGTAAAGACTTTTCATTAGACGACCATTTCCGCAAGTTCATGCCGGCGCCTTGCAGTAGTTGAATGAGCGACGACTGTAGTTGTTGAGCTTCAGATATAGTGTTGTGGCCGCTAATTAAATCATCAACATAGAACTCATTTTGTAGCGTTTGAGCAGCATCCGGATATTTGTGTCCATCGTCTATAGCTAGCTGCTTTAATGTTCTCATGGCGAGCCATGGTGCGCTCTTCATGCCATAAGTTACGGTACATAAGACATAATCTCTAAGTCTCTCGGAGGGCGAGTTTCGCCAGATGATCTTTTGCAGTGGTTGTTGTTCATCTGCGATCCAGATACAGCGGTACATCTTTTCTATGTCTGCAGTGTAAGCATATCTGTGGATCCGCCATTTCAGAATAAGAGCTTGAATGTCTTTTTGCATGTTAGGGCCTTTCTCTTGTAAGTTATTAAGACTATGACCACTTGTTGTTTTTTGAGAGGCGTTAAAAACCACTCTTAGTTTTGTTGTAGTTGATTGCTCTCGGAGAACACCATGATGCGGTAGGTAGCAGTCTGGTTTTGTTGTGAGTGAGAGCACTGGTGCCATGTGTTGAAGTTCTGTGTACTCTTTTATAAAATCTTTATACATACGAGCAAGATTCGCATTTCTTTCAAAACGTTTTTCAAGTTGTAAGAATTGTGAGATGGCAATAGAACGAGAGTTGCCTATCTTTTCTTCGTGGTTTGGGACGAAGGGCATCTTCACAATGTATTTTCCATCTGAGGCTCGCTGTACTGTTTTCACATAGTATTCTTCGCACTGATCGTCTTTAGAGATGTCATCCTTGTTGTCCTGAGTGATGTCCTCGTGCTCCCAGAACTTGCTAATGCTGTTGAAGTCGACTAGAACGGTATGGCAATTGAAAGTTTGCATTTTACCACACAGAATCCAGCCTAAGTGTGTTTGTTGTGCAACAGGAGCTTGTTGATTTCCTTTCAGGACTCCATCTAGGATAACATCCGAGTATATGTCGGCTCCAAGTAGTAGATCGATAGGGCGTGATTTGTTGAAGTCAGGATCAGCGAGCTTTAAGTTTTCTAAGTGTGACCAGTTTGGTTTATCAAAAGATGAGTTAGGCAAGTTATTTGTAAGCTTTTTCAGAATGAGCACTTCCGTTTCAAACGCGTAGTCAGAATGTATCGACATGCAGTTCAGCTGTAGACGTCCCTTGCATTCTCCCGAGAGCGCCCCGACTCCAGATATGGTTGCGTTCATCCGTTTTCTAGGCAGTCGAAGTAGTTGAGCGGCTTGTTCAGTAATCAAGTTCACTTGTGAACCTTGATCCAGGAGAGCTCGAAGTGTGACGTAAGTTCCACTAGAAGATTTTATCTTAAGTTGAACCGTTGTTAGAAGTATCTCCAAGTCTTTAGTAGCAAGATGGTTGGAGCTTTGTTGAGATGATGTCGATGGGGAAGGCGTAGTCATATTATTATGTAACAAAGTGTGGTGTTTCTTTTTGCATTCTTTGCAAGTTTTTTCAGACGAGCATTCCGCGTCGCCGTGACTGTACAGACAATTTTTACATAAATGCAATTTTGTTACTAGGTTGTTGCGCTGTGTTGTATCCATGTCAACAAACTTTGGACATTGCATCAGCACATGTCTCTTTTCACAGTGTGGGCACTGACCAAAAGAAGTATGTAAAGATTTTGTATGTTTTTTAAACTCGTAGTTATTTTTCTTGTAGGAAGATAGTTGTTGGTTGGTAGAAGATTTTTGTGGAACAGCTGTTAGTTTTGGCACTTCTTTGTTAGCCATTTTCATGCCTTCGTAAGCCATGAATTTTCTTTCTAGAAAGTAAAGAAACTGATCTAAGTGTGGTAGTTCTCTGTGGTCTTGCAGTTCTTTCATGTAGTCGGTGTATGTAGTGACGTCCAGTTTCTGTGACATTAGATGTACGATGAGTGGGTCCCAAGTAGATGTGTTCAATCCGATGTTCGTCAATCCGTTCATACATTCCGTGATGACATCATGCAGCTTCTTCAAGGTCAAACTATCAGGTTGGCTGATGACAGGCGAATTGAGCATAGTGTTAACAAAAGAGGTGAACTGAAGACGAAGGTTATCGTAGCGTTGAGACAGTATGTCCCAGCATGAGTTATAGTTTTCAGCACTGATGTTGAGATGCTGTACCAATCGCTCAGCCTCACCGCGCAATCTTGTCTTGAGATGTTGCATCTTTTGAGCTTTGTTGATCATCGGGTTGTTATGAATGGTTTCTAAGAAAAGATCTTTAAAAGAAATCCACTTCGAGTAGTTGCCGGAAAATTCAGGAACCTCAATTTTTGGTGTCGATTTTTCATAATGCATCGTCGACCAGATTTTAGTATTGATGTTTCTCTTTAATTCGTCGTACTTGTCTTCTATCCATACAAACATGTTGTAGTAGGTGATGTCAGAGCCCTTGAGTATAGCCTCCAACTCCCAGTGAAGTTTGTCGATGACGTCCCACTTAGACTTCAAAATGGAGAGATGATCTTCTAACTCCCATTTTTCTGTTACATTTTGCAAGTCCACTTTAGACATGGCACGGTCAAGAGCCTTGAAGTTACACTCTTGCCGTGTAAGTAGAGATTTTAGATGTTCATCAGAAGTTTCATCCATGATGCCGCTAAAATCGAATCTTACATCTTTGCGTTCACGTAGTTGACGCAGTAAGCTTTCCATATCAGTCTTAGTTTTCAGATATAGTTGCAGAGTTTTGTTAAATACATCTTCCGTAAAGTATTTATGCGACTTTTCTTCAATAGTTTCGAGGAGAGTCGCATGACGTTTCTCGAAATCCCGCCATTGATTTTCGAGGGACTGGATACGAATATCTAGATATTCTTCCGTTTTTCTAGTTTTACTATCTTTAGTATAGTTAGAACAAAGAGTCTTGATGCTGTTAAAGCACTCTTCTTGCAATTTCAGTACTTCCATGTTGACGAAAGTGTTATTCGTTGAAGTAATGTTAGTTATTTAGCTCCGACACGTAGTTGACGGTGACAGAGCCTAGTTATGTTATGTTAAGTAGCTTCTAGCTCCGACACGTAGTTGACGGTGACAGAGGAGAGCAAGGGTGGTTCACGACGAGAAGGCGACAGAGTTTCCGTGGTCTTCTGGTCGTTGTAGGTATTTAGCTTCCTGGTACTTATATGACAACAAAGTGCGCCTTCTCAATTTAACTGGTGATTCCCGCTGGTGGGAGGCCAACTAGACCGATTCGCTATCGCCAAATAAATAATCAAAAAGCATAAATACCTTGTTTCCTCGTAGGACCAGTTGTATCCTTGATGAGGGATCCGGCTCGAAGGATCAAAATGTAAGGTCCAAGGGGTCCAGTTTGCACCTATTGGCCTTACAGATGATAGATGTATGTTGCACTCACGGAAGATGTTGTTTTTACCAGTTAGGTAGGAGCACAGTTAGTTAGTTAGAACACAATGGTACTTTAACTTTACACTTTTATTTACCGATTGTGTTTGTACAGGGTTGACAATGTAGGCGTGTCTTCCCTGGACGCGAGTAGGTTACGTACTGTCTAGATTTAGTTTATTAGTTTAGATTAAATGTTAAGTAATGCAGCGCTTGCGCCACTATAAAGTGGAACGCCGCGTGCGCAAATTGCCGATGTACGGGTGAAACCGTACACATACGCTAGTGTAGCGGCGACTTTCTCCAGGCAGCCAGTGCGACAAGCTGCACTGCACTCGGTGGTCGTCACAGCAAAGAATGAAAAGGAAACCGGAGAACAGGTTCTAACCAGAATTAGAGAAGCCATGAACGCAAAGGAAAGTGGGATTACAGTAGAAAAGATAAGAAAAGCTAAGGATAGGAAAGTTATTGTGGGTTGTAGGACTGAAGAGGAAAGACAGAAGGTCAAGGAGAAGCTCAAAGAATCAGAAGAACTTAGTGTTGAAGAAATAAAGAACAAAGATCCCCTTGTGGTCCTCAAAGACGTGTTTAAATTTAACACCGATGAAGACGTTCTAAACGCCTTGAGGAACCAGAACAAGGGGACTATAACGGAAGATGTAAAAGACCAAAAGATGGAGATAGTGTACAAAAAACACGCCAGAAACCCACATGTACAGCACATAGTGATGAGGGTGTCCCCTAAAATTTGGCGGCAAATGGTTGATGCAGAAACGGTCGTCATTGACCTACAGCGAGTGAAGGTGGCGGATCAATCGCCACTGGTCCAATGCTCACTCTGTCTGGGGTATGGACACGGAAGGCGTTTTTGCAAAGAGACCTCGGAGAAGTGTTGCCACTGTGGGGGACCTCACATGCGATCCGAGTGCGCAGACTGGCTGGCTGGTGCAGCCCCATCATGCTGCAATTGTACACACGCCAAGGCCGACAGGACAGACCACAACGCGTTCAGCCAGGAGTGCCCGATCCGTAGGAAATGGGAGGCACTGGCGCGAGCAACCGTAGCGTATTGCTAAGGTGGTCACGGGGATAAAAACTGCACCAGACAGCGCGAAGCCATACCTAGCAGTCCAAGCAAATTTGCAGCGAATGGAATTGGCAACGCAAGAGCTTATGCTTGAGGCGAGCAAGAATAGGATGGCTTTCGCGCTGATTCAAGAACCTTACATTGGGTCTGTTGGTGAAATTAAAGACTACAGAGGAGCGAGAATTTACCAGTGCATGAACCGGGGAGGTACAGTTGTCAAAGCAGGAATTGCGGTTTTTGACGAAGACATTGATGTCATCCAATTTCCAGACCTGACTACACCTAACATCGTAGTAGTCAAACTGCGGACGCATGCCTGGGAAATCGTAGTAGTCTCCTTCTATTTTGAGCCAACAGAACCCATAAACCCTTACCTGGATCATCTTGGCAAAATTGTGCGGAGAGTCGGCCGGGGAAAAGTAATTATAGGTGGAGATGCAAATGCCAAAAGTGCCTGGTGGGGCAGCAAAAAGTCTGACGATCGAGGACAGGAAATGGCCGGAACAATGGAGGAACTTGATCTTCAGGTACTGAACGTAGGAGACACCCCGACCTTTGCAACTGTAAGAGGGAAAAAACTATACACTAGCTCTGTAGACATCACGGCGTGCACAACGGAACTGCTAGACCTAGTCGAAGACTGGAGGGTAGATGAAGGCTTGACGAGTTCTGACCACAACGCATTGGTTTTCAAAATTAGGATAAGTAAATCAAAAGGCATAAATATCAGCAGAACCACAAGAGTATACAACAGCAAAAAAGCAAATTGGCACCAGTTTCGTGAGAAACTGGCCCAATTGCAAGAAGAACATCAAATAGCTAGGGACAAAATAGAAAATATTAGTAATAAACCTGAGTTAGATAACGTAATAGAACAGTACATAAACATAATAACAGAAGCATGCAATAGTAGTATTCCTAAAATAAAAACAAAAAATCAAATCAACTTACCCTGGTGGTCGGAAGAACTCGCTCAGCTGAAGAAGAAGGTTGCGACACGGAAGCGTAGAGTCCACTGCGCAGCGCCGGTCCGTCGGGAGATGGTCGTCGAAGAATACCTGAAAATGAAACAAGAATATGAGTTAGAGGTAAAAAAGGCACAGATTAATAGCTGGAAGAGTTTCTGCGAAAAACAGGACAGAGAAGGCATGTGGGAGGGAATTTATAGAGTAATAGGAAGGACTGCAAAGAGGAAGGAGGACTTACCTTTGGCCAAGGACGGAATGATTTTGTCATCCCGCAAATCGACAGAAATGCTGGCAGAAAAGTTTTACCCGGAGGATAGGGAGGAAGATGACAATGAACATCACCAGCAAACGCGGAAAATAGCCGACCAAGTAAATGCCGAGGAACATGCTGTGAATCATGATCCTCCATTTACCCAAGAAGAGCTAAGAAATGTGGTTGACAGCTTCAACCCCAAAAAGGCCCCGGGTTCGGACGGAATGACGGCGGATATTTGCCGGCATGCAATAATGCAGGGTCCAGAGTTGTACCTATCACTGGCTAACAAATGCCTGGAGCAAGGCCACTTCCCGAAGATCTGGAAGGAGGCAACCGTGGTAGTGCTTCGTAAACCCGGTAAGGAAGACTACACGGAGGCGAAGTCCTACAGACCGATAGGTTTGCTGCCAGTGATGGGTAAAATTCTGGAAAAAATGGTGATAAACCGAATCAAGTTCCATATCCTGCCCAAGATGAGTCCTCGCCAATACGGGTTCATGCCCCAAAAGAGCACAGAAGACTCCCTCTATGTCCTGGTAAACCATATACGTAAAAAACTGGAAGATAAAAAACTGGTAACGCTAGTTTCATTGGACATAGAGGGAGCCTTCGACAGTGCTTGGTGGCCTGTCATTAGAATCCGACTGGCTGAGGCGAAGTGTCCTCTCAACATTAGGAAGCTTATGGACAGTTATCTCAGTGATAGGAGAGTCACAGTTAGGTACGCAGGAGAGGAGGTGACCAGAATAACCACCAAAGGTTGTGTTCAGGGGTCCATTGGCGGGCCTATTCTTTGGAATTTGATCCTTGACCCACTGCTTCAGGAACTAGAGCATAGAGGAGACTACTGCCAAGCCTTTGCGGACGATATCGTATTAGTCTTTGACGGAGAAACGGCGCTGGAGATCGAACGACAGGCGAATGCCGCTCTCGCTTGTGTTCAGGAGTGGGGTGTCAAAAACAAACTTAAGTTCGCACCGCACAAAACCAATGCGATGGTTATTACTAAGAAACTTAAATACGACACACCACGCCTGAACATGGGCGGGATTGGCATTGGCATGTCGGACGAAATCAAGATCTTGGGGCTCACCATAGATAGTAAGCTCACGTTTAACAGCCATGCAACCAACGTGTGCAAGAAGGCAGCAAACATCTACAAGCAGCTATCTAGAGCCGCCAAGATCAGTTGGGGCCTCCACCCAGAAGTCATACGCAACATTTATATGGCAGTAGTCGAGCCAATAATCATGTATGCAGCAAGTGTGTGGGCACCGGCGACTCGAAAATGGTGCATACAAAAGCAACTTAACGCTGTCCAACGGGGTTTCGCGCAGAAAATCTGCAAAGCCTACCGTACCGTTTCCCTTAACTCGGCACTAGTTCTGGCCGGCATCCTGCCACTCGACCTCAGGATACAGGAGGCAGCCGCCCTGTATGAGGCAAAGAGAGGAGTCCCCCGGCCGGAACTAGGAGACAGGGAAATGGAAAACGTAGTTGCTTTTGAGAAATCTCCCCATCCAGCAGAACATATGTGCTTGAAATTCATACGCTTGGAAGACCAACAGCAGGTGAACATTCACAGCGGTCACGCAGTCCGAATGTTCACGGACGGCAGTAAAATTGAGGGCCAGGTTGGAGCCGCATTATCCGTATGGAATATGTCGGCCGAAACCAAAACCCACAAATTGAAGCTGTCGTCCCACTGCACCGTCTACCAAGCGGAATTACTGGCCATATGGAAAGCTACGAAAGAGATTTTAAGGAGCCCGGAACGTAGTTTCGGTGTCTACAGCGACTCAAGGGCATCGCTCGAAGCCATCACGAACTACGCTTCTTTAAACCCGCTCGCCGTAGAAATACGAAAGGACCTGCGAGCAATTAAAGACCAAAATAAAAGTGTGTTTTTATATTGGGTAAAAGCTCATGCGGGGTTGGTGGGCAACGAGCGAGCTGATGAGTTAGCAAAAGACGCAGCCCTGAAAAGTAAAACAAAACCGGCATACGATCTCTGTCCAGCCTCGTTCATCAAACGACAGATAAGAACGGAAACCCTAAACGAGTGGAACCTGAGATACAAAGTAGGCGAAACAGCAGCCGTAACTAAGATGTTCTTCCCCGATGCCATAGCAGCTTTTAAATTGATACGCCATTTAATGCCAACTGGAGTATTGACGCAAATAATGACGGGGCACGGTGGGTTTTCAGAATATCTAGCCAGATTCAAGTGTAAAGAAGACCCATCGTGCATTTGTGAACCAGGCAAGCAGGAAACAGTACAGCACGTCATGTTTGAATGTCCAGTCTTCGGAAAAGAAAAGTATGAAGCTGAACAAAGGCTAAATATAAAATTGGCGCCTGAAACTATAAGTGAATGCCTAAATGATAAAAAGATAAGAAATGGTTTTATTGACTATTGTTTAAAAATCGCAAATAGAGTAATAGATAGAAATAAAGATAGATAAGTTTGTTGAACATATATATTTTAAAATATATATAAAATCAGCATTAAATAAATAAGATTAATAAATTAAGTTAGAAAATAGATTGTAAACTAGGAAGTAAGAAATCATGCTAAAAACATAAGATAAGATAAGAACTTCGAGCACTTTTGTGTTAAAATAAAGCGTTAAAAAGAAAACCAGAAAGAAAAGTCTCCGATTATGTCAGAGGGACAGTAAAAAAAAAAAAAATAAAAAAAAAAAAAAAAAAAAAAAAACCTAACCTAACCTAACCTAACCTAACCTAACCTAACCTAACCTAACCATACACAAACATAAAAAATTTTGTTGAGATATTGTCGCGTGCCGCGCATCAAAATAAGCGTCTCGACGCCCATTGCGCGTTAAAATTATAATAGGACCCACGTTCTATATAAAAAACGTGGAATTTTGACGTTTTTCGCGCAATTTTCTAGGGACTTAGAATATTTTTGTAGATTTTTACATTATTTTTATTTTCAAAATTTATTTTTTTAAAATTGATTGGTACTGTGTTTAGACCGTTGTTTGTGGTGCGTTGCGCCGGTTTAGCGCGAATTTTCATTTTTGAAAATTCGCATTTTCTTAATTAGGTGAAAATTTGGAAACATTTTTCTTGACTATATACTTGAGTGACCATAGCCGTGCGCTATATCGTTGGAAGCGGCTCGCCGCGCTCTATCCGTGGAGCCCGTTCATCGGTGCACCTGTCATAGAAAAATCGTTGAAAAATTGGGTTTTTCCTCTGAGTTTGGTCGTTTTTCGCGCGTTTTTTCGCTCTGTCCCGTCCATCTGGCCTGTTTCTGCAAATCGCGTGGCTGGTTCACCCTTGCCCGACGTCCCCGCACGTACCTGCAAAAGAAAAAACACGATTATCGCCTAAATTCACGAAAAAATCGCCCGCCCACCCTCCCATATTGAAGTTACTAGGGTAAGAAGAGTTGATTTTCAGAGGGAAAATCACTTTTAAACCTCAATAACTTCTAAACTAAAGCACATTTCTGAATACGGTTTTCGGATTTCGCATTGTGTAAATATAGGCCTTTTGCGTATTTGATAAATAAACATCTAAGTATCGTCCCTTAAGATTTGACTTTACAATTTCATAAATCGTAAAAAATTGACATATCCCACCTCTATAGGGGTGGTTACGTCCTTAAGAAAACAGATTTAGAATCTGTCTCTGTCGAGAACACAGTTTTTGTTAGTATTAGTTAGCTATAAGATAGATAATAAAAATATTATATACAAATTGACAAAAATAATTTTCTCTATACTACTTTTACAAATTTACCTTAGATTATCTTTACACGTGTCCCTCTAACCTCTTTACAATATGTTCGGCTTCCGCACTCCTGCCAAGAGCAGACAAACTTCAAACGAGCCCCCCAGAAGAACCTCAACTACACCACCAGCTGTGCAGGAAAGTGACAGGCCGTCAACGTCAAGCGTCCGGAGAAGCATCGGAGAGTGGGAGTCTGGCAAAACAGACTCACTCACTCCAACCACTCCGAAGAAATCTGCGCCGGTGGAACTCCCAAAGCCGAAAAAAGTACCTTCGCAAGGAAGTAAAGTGGGTGTGAAGGTACCGATGGAGGCTGTGAGAAGTCCACCGGCACAGCCCAAATACACCAGTCGACTGGCCGAGGCAAAGGCTTGTCTTACAAAAGCAAAGATGAATATGGGGAACTCTAGAAATATTAAGACAGAGATAAAAACTGAGGTAGGTACTACACGCAATTGAGAGATTGTATCAGTTAGTTAAAGAATCGGAAAGTGAAAAAGAATCAGGAGAAAAGAAGATGACTAAACCGGAGAAACAAAAAGAGCCAGAGAAAGAGGAAAAGACGGAGAAGGGAAAGGAAGAAAAAGACCTTATAGAGAAACTGGAAGAGCATGCAAAGCTCATACGTGAGAACAGTATTAAGATGGAAAAGTTACAGGAGAAGATAGAATCACAGCAGGAAAGAATGGAAAAGCAGACGTACGCGAGTGTAGCAGCGGCGCATCCTGGGAGGCAGTTCCCTGAGCACACCGCGCTTTACTCAGTCGTAGTTACGTCGAAGGATGACCAAGATAAAGGAGATGAAGTCATGAAAAAGATAAGAGATACGATTAAAGCAAAGGAAGGAGGAATAGCCATAGAAAAGATCCGGAAAGCAAAGGATAGAAAAGTGATTGTGGGATGTAAAACAGAGGAGGAAAGACAGCAAGTAAAGGAAAGACTAAAGAGTGCGGAAGAGTACCTGACCGTAGAAGAGGTTAAAAATAAGAACCCATTGGTGATCCTCAAAAATGTGTTCACCTTTAACACAGACCAGGACATACTAAATTCCATCTGGAAACAGAATAGTAAATTATTAAAAGATTTAGACCAAACAGTAAATAAAATAGACATTGTGTATAAGAAAAGCACCAGAAATAATCAGACACAGCACGTAATCATGAGGGTGTCCCCTGCAGTATGGCAGCGTCTGGTCCATGCAGAAACCGTCGTCATAGACCTCCAGCGAGTAAAAGTGGCTGACCAGTCACCACTTGTGCAATGCTCGCTGTGTCTCGGCTATGGCCATGGGCGACGGTTCTGCACGGAGACCATCGTCAAATGCAGCCACTGTGGGGGGCCCCACATGAGGACGGAGTGTGCTGACTGGCTCGCCGGTGCGACTCCTTCCTGCTGCAACTGCCTGCACGCCAAGGCTGATAAGGCAGATCATAGCGCCTTCAGTCCTGAGTGTGCAATCAGGAGGAAGTGGGACGCACTGGCTAGGGCCACCATAGCCTACCACTGCTAAAGTGGCCCCTGGCAAAGCTATAAGCGCAAAAAGGCGCCGTCACCGAAGAGCCACAAAAGTAGCTGTCCAAGTAAACTGTCTTGGCCATGTTGACCATGGTCGGCCGCTTACCCCTGAAAAGCGAAACAATAACAAGCACTCGGTGAGAAAAGTCTCGGGCATAAAACAAAAAACTTTGGCCTTCAACTGTAAAATAGTAAAAAACTTTAAAATACGTATAAAATTAAAATATAAGTTAGATAAGCCTTGTTGGCATTTATATATTGATGTATATATAATACAACCAGCAAAAACTTCATAAATAGCACATGTAAAAAACAGTAAAATAGAATTAATAATTTTAGGTTAAAAATAAAATGCAAAAACCACAAAAACAAAAAAGTAAAATTAAGTAACCTATCATTTAAGTTAAACAATTAAAATTAGTATTAGATTCCAGGTGTAAAATATTATTAATTATGCACATGTCTTGTGTCTGTAGGAATAAGAAAATACTTGTACAAATTAAAGAAGTATTAAAACCTAGGTAAACAAAAATTTAAAAATACTTAAATTGTTAAGATGCTTGTACTTAAGTATTCAAAGCTAAAATTAGTCTAAAAACAGATAAAGTAAAATAATCATAACAGTTTTAAGTTGCCATGGAAGTACAAGAGCGGGCTAATGCCGCCCTCGCGCATGTTCGGGAGTGGGGTATCCGAAATAAGTTGAAATTTGCACCGCATAAAACAAATGCCATGGTAGTAACCCGGAAACTGAAACACGATACCCCACACCTGAGCATGGGCGGAGTCGACATAAGCTTGTCGAGAGAGTTCAAGATCCTGGGGCTCGTGATAGACGACAAACTGACATTCAACAGCCATGTCACAAGCGTTTGTATAAAGGCGCTGGACCTTTACAAACGTCTATCACGAGCCGCCAGAATCAGCTGGGGCCTCCATCCCGAAATCATTCGCACGATATACACTGCTGTGGTTGAACCAGTGATACTATATGCGGCCAGCGTTTGGGCACCAGCAGCGAACAAGCTGTGCGTTCAAAAACAGCTGAACGTCGTACAGAGAGGCTTCGCCCAGAAACTCTGCAGAGCTTACCGAACTGTTTCGCTAAACTCGGCGCTAGTTCTGGCTGGAGTACTCCCTCTTGACCTCCGAATACACGAGGCAGCCGCCCTGTATAAGGCAAGAAAGGGGGTACCCCAGCCAGAACTGGGGGACAGGGAGGTGGAACGGATGGTGCCATTCGCAAAAACTCCGCATCCGGCTGAACACATAGCCCTAGCATTCACATGCCTGGTAGACCAAGAACAACTCAACACCAACAGCAATCAAGCTGTACGGATCTTCACAGACGGCAGCAAAATTGAGGGGAAGGTTGGAGCAGCGCTGTCCTTATGGACTGGCGAAGCTGAAACCAAATCCCGAAAACTCAAGTTGTCGTCTGATTGCACGGTCTACCAGGCAGAACTGTTAGCAATCCTTGAGGCCACGCGCGAGATATTTAAGAGCCCGGAATCAACCTTCGGCATATATAGTGACTCTAGGTCATCACTCGAGGCCATCATCAACTGGAGTTCCATCCACCCCCTAGCGGTAGAGATTCGTAAGAATTTGAAAGCCAGCAAAGACCAGAACAAGGAAATTTCCTTGTACTGGATCAAGGCACACGCGGGGATGGAAGGCAATGAGAGAGCCGACCAACTGGCGAAAGACGCGGCCCAGAAGATAAAAACCAGACCTCACTACGAACAATGCCCGATATCTGCTATAAAGCGCAAAATCCGGACAGAGACATTGCACAAATGGAACCAGAGGTACTCGACCGGAGAAACTGCAGCAGTGACAAAAATCTTCTTCCCGGATGCCACCAAGGCCTATAAGACCGTCAGGAGGATAACCCCGACCGGAATACTGACGCAGGTCATGACAGGGCACGGTGGGTTTTCCGAGTATCTGAACCGATTCAAATGCAAGGAAAGCCCAGCGTGCATCTGTGAACCTGACAAAAAAGAGACCATACCACACATCCTGTTTGAATGCCCTGCCTTTGGAAGAGAAAGATTTGAAAGCGAATTAGAACTGGACATTAATATAAAAGAAGAAAATGTAAACGAGTTAATAACAAATAAGAATAGTAGAGATAAGTTCATTTCGTATTGTGTAAAAGTAGCAAATAAGGTAATAGTAAGAAATAAAAATCGTTAGATAAGTCTTGTTGAATATATATATTGATACATATATATAAAACCAGCATAAATAGAAAAAAGTCGATAAAACATGTGAAAATAGAACTAGCTTAACTATAAAACAGTAATAAGATATAAAAAGAATGTACCTAGAATAAGAAATACTGTATTAGAGAGAGAAATTAAAGTAAAAAGATAAAAATAAAATAAAAGTAGAAAAAACCTTGACACATACTTGCCAGGGGAACAAGAAAAAAAAAAAAAAAAAAAAAAAAAAAAAAAAAAAAAAAAAAAAAAAAACCTAACCTAACCTAACCTAACCTAACCATCCATCAATATAACTTAACGTAACCTAACCATCCATCAATATAACTTAACCTAACCATCCATCAATATATTCTAACAATCAATATTATCATAGGCCAAATTTACTTTTGTCTGGCTGTCTGTCTGTCTGTCTGTCTGTCTGTCAGTCATCGCCTACAGATCGCGTTTATCATCTGATTTCGACAAAAATCGGCACACATGTTCCTTGATTTATTTATTATTTTTTGTCGAGCGCGTTTTTCGATGGAGGGGAAAATAGGGGAGAAAAGAGGGAAAGTTGCTGTAGCGTTATTTATCGACGGATTTTAATCAAAGTTCAGGAGCACACGAAAGACTGCATTCTTCACAAGATGGTGTTAAAAGATTTCCGAAAACGGGGAGGGGAAAGGGTAAAAAGGGGAAATTATTTTGTTAATTTTTTTCCCGAAAATTGACTTTTAAATGAGACTACACAGTCTCTCCGCCTTTACGAGACAAATCCGTAGACACCAGATTCGACCTCCTAGGACCAAAGGAACGCGAGTAGGTAATCCCTAAAACTTATACCTTTATTTTGCTCAAAAGTCTACATAAGGGCCTATTGGAAAATTCAAGCACCTGAAATTCGATTTACTTAGACAGGGGAAAAGAGAAAGTTTCGGTTATTGCATGGTTATAAGGGCTCGCGAGGTCTATGTTCTCACAAGACAACTAGTTATTTTATTGTTATTAATGTTGTTGCAATCAATAGCAACAGGATATAAAGTAGTAATAAAAATAACCTAACCTAACCATCAATATTACTAACATAATTATCAATATTGCTAACAAAAATATATAGTAAGCCTAACCATCAATATAGCTAACCTATATTGTATAAGTTATATTATCAGTATTCGTAATAAGTAGTTATTAAAAATAATTATACTGGTAAATTGTACTCTAAAATTGTAAATTGTACTTTGTCTAGACTGAATATTTTATTAAATAATATATAATATTTTTAAAGGTTAAATAACCTAATCCTGTCTGTCTGTGTAAATTTTTCTAACATAGGTGACAATATTATTAACTTTCAATCAATCATTAAAGTAGCTACTCTGCATTATTCTATTTTCAAATTGGAATATTAATAACCCAACCTATGTATCTCGTAGATCAGAAAATATAGTTTGGTTTGAAATCATTTATTAATCAATAATTATGTAATGGAAGTCCTGGTTGTAGTTTTATTTACATTTTTCAGTATTTAGAAGTGTTGAAAAAACTGCACAGAAATAGTTAGAGAGTAGGTATAATAAACAATAACAATAATAATTATTCGTTACATATTTCCGGAAATCTCACCCATCATCACTCAGCTTTCTCATTGTCGGCTAACGGCCTGGCCACACGGCACGGCGCCATCTTCACGGCCTGGCCACCACGACACGGCGCCATCTTCACGGCCTGGCCACCACGACACGGCGCCATCTTCACGACCTGGCCACCACGGCACGGCGCCATCTTCACGGCCTGGCCACCACGACACGGCGCCATCTTCACGGCCTGGCCACCACGACACGGCGCCATCTTCACGGCCTGGCCACCACGGCACGGCGCCATCTTCACGGCCTGGTCCCACCAGTGTCCATTGCAGTAGTGCCGTGGTGGTGGGGCCAGGCCGGTAATGCCTCGTGTGCTGCCGGGTGCTGCTACTCACGAGTGGCCGTCTCAAGACGATGGAGCTCTTTGACATTCTTTTGTTATGCAGGGTTAAGAATTATGTTTTTACATAAAAATAATAAATATTTACATTCCATCTTATGGACAACATAAACTTACTATAAGTAATATAATAACAATAATTTACTCGTGTGACAAACAGACTTATATAAGTAGCAAAGTTTTTTGTAGAGTGTTTAATAATCACCGAGGTTGTGATGATCGCTCGATTTGATACGCACCGGTATCTACCCCGAGCGATTTGCGACTCGATCACCGTTTCGTATTTTGGAGCATAAACACAGACTCGGGATACGGTATAGTACACGATCGTAGCGATCTCCTACTTGAGCACATTAACCATGATAATGACACAACCTTGAAGCGGCTCTCGATCGCGCTTCGCTTCGCCACTCAATAGTCACTTACTTCTAACCGAACACAGCACAATTCCATTTGCTCAGGTACGTACTTTAGCATTTCACTATTCACGCCATCCAGCGATCTATCATAGTTACACTTTTGTCACTCAACACTTTCGCCATTATTCTGTTACTACTCAGTTACGAGAGTCTTGCGCTTTCGCTCAATCACAAAACTAGGAGGCTCGACTCCACGGTCTAAAAGTTTCACAAAAAAATGAACCCGTTCGGAAGCAGTCCCCAGTCGCAGCACTCGCGGACCTCATCGCAGATGCGAGGCGGTCGCGCGTGACGTCACAGCGCACAGCACCGCCAGCGGAAGAAGTGGCACAGGCGGTGAAGGAGCTCCCGCGTTGCGGCTCAGCGTCGCCGCCATCTTGTCACCTGCGGACACAAGCGAGCGTTAGACCCCGGCACGGCACGGCACGGCGCGGTACGGCACGGCACCGCACGGCACGGCACGGCAGAGGCGTGGACACTCACTGCCCTCGGAGACGTAGACGACGATGTGGGCGGGCTCTGTGTTGGGCGCGCGGCACGAGTAGTTGCCGGAGTGGCGCGGCGCGGCGCTGCGGATGGCGAGCGCGGACTGCGTCTTGGGGCCCGGCGCCGTCGCCACGCTCACGCCGCGCGACGCGTCGTAGTTGATCATCCGCGCGTTGTGGTACCAGAACACGTACTGCGGCGGCACCGGACTCTGCACACGCGCACACAACAACAGCTATCGAGCGGATCTGAAGGGGATAAGCGCGGCTCGCGAGGAGGGATCGCTACCTTCTCGATGATGCAGACGAGGTTGATGGTGGAGCCGGCGTCGACGTGGTGCTCGTCCGCGCCGAGGATGAACGCCTCGGGCACCGCGATGTAGAGGTGCACCAGCCGCGACAGCGTCCCGCCACCCGACGACACCTGCCGACAAGCACGCATCGATGCTCGACCTACTCAATATCGAGGTTGTGTTTTCAAATAATGCACTCACCTGACATTCGTAGGTTCCGTTATCCCTCTTCTGGACATATTTTATTTGTAAGATCCAGTCGTCGGATCCCTCGCTATGCAGCACCTGGAAGCGTTCGTCGTTGGTGTACATGAGCACGCCGGAGCTGATGATGTGCCAGTCGCGGCGCCGCACCCACGACACCTGCCGGCGGAGCGCTGCGTTAGCTGGCGTGCTGCGGAGGCAGGGCTCCGTGCCGAGGGATAGGTACTCACGCCGCGCTCGCCGAGGTGCCGGACGGGGCAGTGCAGGAAGGCGACGGCGCCGAGCTGCGCCAGCACGTCCTCCTGCGTGTTGTTGAGCACGGGCTCGCGGTGCAGCGCCTCCAGCGAGCCGTACCACAGCTCGCGCCAGGCGGGCTCCTCGGGCTCCTCGGGCTCCGCGGGCTCGCCGGGCTCTGTGGGCGCGTGCACGAGCGCGCCGCGCGCCGCCGCCAGCGCCGCCAGCAGCGCCAGCCAGCGCGCCGCCATGCCGCCGCTCTCACCGACGCGCTCGGTGCCGCCCGACACCTTTCATCTTACGCTCGTAATCTGAAAAACAAAAGGAGTGTAAACACACTGGATTTTGTTCTCAATTAGTAAGTGTACATGCGTGATTGTAGATGGTTATTTTAACGCGATTTTAGGTACCTAAGGACCTTATAATTTATATAGAACATCGTGATTTGATGGTCTAAGAAAGCTAGCTGTACGCTCTAGCTGTACTTACTTGTACCGAGATTCCGTATCCGTGTATCCGTCCGTGTTCCGTGTATCGACACGTTACTATTTCGAAAGGAGAGGACTAGAAGAGCAGAAAATCAAGAGGTTTAGTTACTAACTACAACTATGCTGATCAACTGTTGAAAGCACGACGGCGCGGCGCGGGGCGCGGCGGGGCGAGGCGGTAAGGTGGGGGGAGGAGGTTCAGGCAGAGAGAGGGTTGCAGCTAGTGGTGGTGATTGATTAGGGCGCGCGTGCAGAGATTGATGTGTTTTTTAGGAGGCGAGGTCTTCGGCGGGCGCGGGGGGGGGAGGGACGGCGGCGCTCACGTTCCACTCTCCAGCTGACACTTTCTGGAAGACATTTTGAAAAATTGCCGATTCTACGAGTACCTCCTTATTTCACCTCAACAAACGGTACCAGCGACTAACTGGCTGGGAAGGGAAGGCGCCAGCAAAGCGCTACTTCATAAAAGTTCGGAGATACAAAAAAAAAATACAACCGAATTGAGAACCTCCTCCTTTTTTGAAAACGGTTAAAAAAGAGAGACTATGTTTCTCTGAGTGATAGATAAACGACTCGTTGAGTGGGTAGGTGTAGGTAGATACACTATACTAAGTAGGTAAGTATTGAAGTTGTAGAGATGTGAAGTGTGCGGAGGATAATTCACGGTAGGTACTACGTGTCGTGTCGCGGCGTATTGTGCGTACCTACTCGTAGGTATTCAGGTTCATTTGCACTGTATATTACACATTCACAATCTGGCTTTAGCTATGAACTAATTCAAAATGCAGAGATGATGTACAGACATAATGTCTGCATTATAATTGATTGCTAGTAAGTGGTTTGGGGCGAGTGGGTACTCGCGCGGTGTAAAGGGCGAGGACGCGACGCGTCAGCAATCCTCAGCTGATTGGAGCAGCATGCTGCCCTCTTATGGCAAAAATGCCGTTAAGTGCAAAATCTACTTTTTGAGTTATGAGGAAAAAACTGATTTTATTTATTAAACTTATGCTACTTGAAGACTACAAATCTTTCAACACAATCTGAAATGTCGAAAAATAGAGCTACCGAAGCTCTTTTCATTAATCTAGCTTTCATTTCGAAACAATGATAACGGTAATATATAATGATAATTAATAATAATGATAATAATTCCGGTGCCGGCATTTTCTTTTTTCATATTACAAAAATTATTAAAGCTATTTTAATTCTGATAAAAATGGTCGTAAAGCTTTTTTTTCTGATTACGATGGCGTAAAAAAGTGGAAATTGAGCAAGTGTTGGATAACGGCATTTTAGCTATAGGACGGCCGCATGCTGGTCTAGCGCGCGCACCCGTCCGGGGACAAACTACTTTCTTCCTTTCACTAAGTTTACTGAAAGCTTGCAAGGGGTCGAGGTTTACTATTGTTTTAAGGACGTTGGTGGGTACGAGTATGACAACAGATATCGTGTCTTATCTAACAACACCGCTCAAGTCATTTTTGCTCACTTTTCAGGAGAGACTAAAAACTGTGTAATTTATTCAGTTCTTCAGCTTTCAGGCTGAAATTATTAACAGGTGCTTTAATATATATAACAAATGTTTTGTTATGCCTATTATATCATTTATATTAATGTACACGTTTTAAATTGACTTACGCGGTGTTACGTGATAATTTTACTCGACTTAGGCGGTGATAACAAGAAAATGTATGAGAAAATATAATTTGTAGTGCATCAAAAATCGATAAAAATTAAGTTTTTTTCTTATACTATAGGATTTTTGGTTTATTAAACTGTTCCAAGTTGACTGCTGATGTGGCCCTATCTGCCGGTATTGTAGTTAGTTTTCTTCAACGAGTCTTTTATTTCAAGGGTATCCATGAACATTCTTTTACATAGGTACTTTGTAACTGTTTTCACACGTAAAAATATAAACGCGGCTTTCAGTTTTCTTCGATTCAGGATTTCGGTAATTTTCTTTTCAACTGCCATACATGGCATAATGCATTGAGAAAAATGATTTTCGCTGTTCTCAATTCGCGGTGTTCCAGAATGTTGTGAATGTTGAATGTTGCGGAGCGTTTGCACAGCCAGTCGCAAAACTTATGATAAGAAAAGTTTATTAATGATTACAATTTAAACTACAAAGTTATAAGTTGGCTTAATAATAAATTAATTACGTGAGTACCTACTAAAACGGTTGCCACTCAGCATGTGACATAGTAACTTGTGACTACTATAACGCTGGTCTTCCGTGTCGCTAGTGCCTAGCACTTATCTGACCAATCGTTAATAAAGAGTTCAATAAAGCCTTCGCCGTTTTGATTTACCAAATCACCGCGATCGTGTACTTAGCGTAGTGTCATGATAGTAGATGATATAGTTTGCAAGGAAGACATGGCTGCATTGGGTTTTCCAGCGTTGTTGTCTCGGCTATTTGCTGTAGTATACTCGACGTCTATTGGTATCGTTTCAGCAAAACCTCTATTTGAAGAAACCGAAGTGCTTGCATCGAGTTCTATGAAGTTATACCAACTTTTTCAGAAACCAAGCCGTCGTGATGTCTAACGTATCCATGTCCAAACTTTGAAATCAAGCTTACTCCTTTTCTTTGGCTCTCTAAAGCTCTTACGCCGTTTACGGCTCAATTTCAGTCCTGATGGACTCGTAACTGTTGACATTCCTCATTAATTCTTCATCTGTAGGACCCTAGGTCACTCCTCCAAGCCTGCGAAGCCCCCAGGAAGCTTCTGTGCTTTTGGGAGGAGTTAGGCTGGCTACACTCCTAGCCAGAACACCCCCCACGCATAATGGGCCAACTTTGAGCCTAAATGCGGAAAAGGGAGTCCCTTCAATTTCATCTGTAGGTACACTAGCTCTCTTCAAAGCTGGTTGCGCGACTTTCAGCTTGTGGACCAACCCTACAGTCAGTGTTCACGTTTCGGCAGCATAGGTTAAAAGGATAGAATCCTGAAAACGAGGTTATCCGACAAAGAACTAAGGTGGTCGATAGAGCTCAGAGGATTAGCAAGGTGGAATAGCAGTGAGCCGGCCATGTTTACCGACAATCGTTTGAGCAAACTATACTTGAGTGGGGACCGCGTTAAGGCAAGCATAGTGTAGGATGCCTTCTGGTAAGGTGGGACGACGAACTGCGAAATGTAGCTGGCAAGGACTGATTGAGAAAAGCCGAAGACCAGGCTCAGTGGCGCGTCTTGGGAGAGACCTACGTCCAGTATTGGACTGATATTTAGATTAATGATGATAATGATGTTGACTCTGGTCACTCGACTCAAATTCTTCTCCATCCATGGTCTATACTACCACTTTATCAGGTACCCTACAAGAAATAACGTTTGTAACACCGCACAAGTCATACTCGATGCAATAGCAAGATGCTAAGTAACACCGCCTAAAGTAGATGGCGACAAACTTATTCGATTTTAAGTTCCTTACGGCACTTGAATCAATAAATCTTTTAGTGTATTCAGTAACTTACCTCTTAATCTTTGATTATTACACTTCAAAAACCATATTCAACCAAAAATAACACTATAAAACCGCGAAAGTCAGTAGTTGTAGAAGTAGTTTTCGCGCGCAGTATGGCGGAATGACGATTTGAGCGGTGTTGGCGCGGAAACCGACTTAGGCGCTGTCACTGTTATTTGAATACTGGCCTGGGATTGGTTGATATCCTTGAATCTGTTACACAGTTCGACGCGCGAATTTAAAATCTATCCAATGGTATCAAAAAGTCAATACCGCCAAAAATCGACTTGAGCGGTGTTGTTAGATAAGACACGATATGTAAAGAAGTTTCGCCGCATTCTTTAGATTCGGAACCGACGCGTCTTCAGCAAGGCACAGCTTCTTTTCGGGTAGGCCCCGGGGCCGACCCCCGCGGGGGCAGGCCCCGGGGCCCCGGTCCGGCCTCCCCCCGATGTTTTCAAAGCAGGTATCTAGCTTTCAAAATCATGTACTGAGTAGCTATTACTAGTTATTTTCTGAGCAGCTCGGTTCATGAAGCTTTTACACGGTGGAAAGAGTTTATTCAGTAAGGAAGTAGCCTAGATACAAGATACATTTATTTGCCAAAATAAGTGTTACAATTTGGTCTTATGCTAAAGTCAGAGGCACTTTAAAACTTATTCACCCTTTTCAGAGATTTACTTGTATTCGTTATTAAATACAAAGTCAGCCGGCAGTGTTGAGCAGTTCAACATCAATCCTAGTTACATGCATGTATCACACACCAATCACAATGTTCACCGATCCTAGTTACGAGGTCCGCGCGCGGCACCAGCACCACCTTCCACTGCACGCGGAGACGTGCGGTCGCGCCGCCGGTCGGGAGCAGACTGCCGCCGCCCCGCGCCCCCCGCGCCCCCCGCGCACACCCCGCGCACCCCGCACACCCCTCCACTCACCTACATGTTGCAGAGACAATGCCACTCGATTTCTCTTGCATTTACTTTGGATAGCGACTTTACTTTACTGATGATTATTTGAAGGCTCCAGATGTAAGAGGCTGGGTCGAGGCGGCTGTGTGACGTCACACAGCCGCCTCGCGACTCCTCGCTCGCACTATACAATACTGTCGCGGTATGAAGAGTATGGCTGCCGGTGCCATTACAAGCAGAGTGATGGACGCACTGTCATGTCCCACTGGGCACGTTCTCAAAAAAACGTACCTCTGACTACCTCCTCAGATATTATCCAAAGGTTTTGTATATCGGTAGCCATTGCCGGTTGTGTTGGAGCCCGCATGTACTCGTATATACAACAGTACAGCGCTACATTCCGTGGAGTCGTCATGGAAGGATCGTAACCAGTATCCGTTGAGCCGTGCGGTGCCGCATGGACCGCATGCTGCACCGCATGGTGGACCGCATGCTGGACCGCATGGTGGACCGCATGCTGGACATGGGGCTCAAACAGATGATAATATTGTGGCGCTCGATGCGCTGCAATACACGACTGAACTAAATTGGGTCGAACAATAAAAGCAGATGACGTCAATATTGTTTTACTACTGTAGTGGAATAGGAATGCCTACATCCTGCGTTTATTCATTGAAATTCGCTTTGTGCCGCTCCGAATATGCGAGTATTGTGAGTTCCACATCCTCCTATTCTCAGTAGAGGGGCCTGTAACTGTCCATTGTGCGGTACTACTACTACTACTACTACTACTACTACTACTACTACTACAGGTAACGAGGTAACTTATTGCACGATACACGTGTGTGCGACTATGAGCAACTGATGAGTCTTTTGGTCGCTTCCGTAGCATTTCGTAGCATTGTGGCTTCCGTAGCACTTCGTAGCGCACGCATCATTCGTAGCACCCGTAGCATTGTGGCTTCCGTAGCACTTCGTAGCGCACGCATCATTCGTAGCACCCGTAGCATTGTGGCTTCCGTAGCACTTCGTAGCGCACGCATCATTCGTAGCACCCGTAGCATTGTGGCTTCCGTAGCACTTCGTAGCGCACGCATCATTCGTAGCACCCGTAGCATTGTGAAAGGGTCTGGGGCAAAACTCTATGGAGCCCAGGTCCCGATTTTTTTAAACTCGCATTAATGAAACTTTCTTTGTTACAATGTACTTGTAACGTAGTTTTAATATAAGTAATAGTTTTATTAAAAAGCAACGGGAATACTTAGTTATTCGACATCCAAACTTCGACAAAAAACAAAGGTTGTCTGCCAGGAAATGGTATTTTTCGATGACTTAATTGACAGTTTGTATTTGTATGACTTACTAGCTTTCACCTGCGGCTTTTCTTGAAGTTTGTGATAAGTAATAGGTAATATCATGCTATCGTTTGTGACGTTTGTTAGGTATGGTTGTTAGGTAGTTAGCAATTACATCTCAGTTTGATAGGTAGATCATATCTAATCACTAGGAACATACAACATCGACCAAGGTCGGTTGTTATATCCGCTTTTTATGTTATGGCAATGTTATTAAGATCTTCGCTAGCTTCGTTTGCTCGATTAGCAATAACTTTTCCTACTGCAAGTTTTGCTCGTCGTCAGAATCTTCAGTTTCTTCTTCAATTACATGGTTTAGGAACATAGCTGGTGCGACAATACTGTCTTGATGCCGTGCCCAGCTAAGAAACCATATAACTGTCATAACATGGGTGCAACAGCCAACTGTTCTGTTGCCCACAATGCAGCTACAGCAGTACCCTAATATATTTTCTACGTTGTTGCGGTCAGCCGGTTCACTCTCAAACATAACGTAGCTATAGTAGATTTTCCTACTAACGTGCCGTGACTTGATTCTTGCTCTAATTAAGATTGGAGTAACTCCTCTTAAATCGGCATCGTTTAGGCGTATAGCGAGATATGGTCACAGCTGGCCGCTTATAATGTGGTAGCAATATGGTGGGTTGCATTCTATTGTTGGCGGCAGGTATTCCCAAAGGTGCAGCAGGTAAAGGAGGTGGTTGTGGGATTCCTGGATTGGGCCCGAGATGTGGCTCTTGTTCGACAATTTCGAGCATATCCTGAGCTGAGAAACTGAGCTCTACTAAAACATCGTCTACATGCTTGATCATTGTTATTGACCTGAAATAAAATATGTGTGGTTAGTGATAAATGGCTTCATTTTATTGTTTCACTTATGTTTTACTATCCAATAGGTGTACATTTACATGTGCGCAATGCTAGTACCCTCAAACGGTGAAAGAAAACATCGTGAGGAAACCCTTGGTTTAGTCAGTTCCACAGTGGTTTGTGAGTTTCAAGTAGGTAATTACCTACTGGTAACATTTTCAGGACAAAGACAAGTTACCTACGATTATTTTGTTTTACATCTACATTTCAGCGAGATCACGCAGTTGTAGGTAGGTAGAGTAGAGTAGGTAGTTACTTTGGGTTATTGGGGGTGGATATGCGACGTTTTCTTGAATATAAAATAAACCTATTTTAATGAAAACTTAAAAAACTTATTCCGCGCAGACGAAATCGCGAGTAACAATGCGCTAGTAAAATAAATAAATAGTAAATAGAGAAATCATTTTACCTGGTACGGAATAATCCATGACGCTATTATATTTCCTTCTGCGGTATTGTAGATGGCATAAGATCTAGATCTCAATATAGAGCTTCCACAACCTCGGCATACTCTTGTGTGTCCATATGCTCGAGCTGCAGCTTGGCCAGGATTGTTTAGTCGATTTCGTAATAAAACCAAACATTCTTGGCATAAGTTGTTATTAGGCGAAACCTACGAATACAAGAAGTTTTGTATAAAAAGTGTGAATAAGGCGTAAAGGAAAATAAGTAAGTAGGTAGGTAGGTACTTACCTCTTGTAAATAAGTTTTAATTATTGAGAACCTTTTAAATGAAAATATAAGAACTTATACGAATATACTTTTTTTTATACAACTCAGTGATGGAACAAGCCGATGGCCCACCTGATGTTAAGTGGTTACCTCTGCCTATAACAATGCATTGCCTCACCGATACTTAACTCATTAAAATGTAAGAAGCTAGGTAGTTAGGTTTAAGCATTAGCACCTACCTAAGTTAGTCATAAGGCGACCCATCTAGCGTACCTGTGTAGCTACATTATCAAAATATCAAAAACAAACTTGCAGGCGGGTAAGTTACTCAACAACACTCGCTCATTGTTGAAGTTACAGAACGTCTCTACGCCCCATGCTTGCATTGCTTAATGTGTTATGGACGCGCTACAATGCCACATAGGATACGTCCTCTGTGGATTGGACTTGTTTCGTCACTCGTCTCATAACAATAAAATAAAATTGCACAAACATACCTGAATTGGGGCTATCCACAATGACACAGCTTCAACAATATTAACTGGTTGAGCCTGCACCAAAAATCTTCTTCTTCTAGGGCCTAAACATATTGTACAATTGATGCACCGATCTCCTTCTTCCATATTTTTTATCAGTTTAAAAATCCGGAAAATCAATAATAGAAAAGCCAAACAAAAAGTATAAATATAGTTAGTATAGTTATGCGTGCGCTTTTCAAGTTCTCAGAACACACTTCGACGGCGTTCTTTTTTTAAAAAAAAGTTGTACATGGCCTGTAGTGATTGGGAAGAGGTGATGGAAAAAAAAGGTTTTACCTAATCTAAATAATACTTCATGTTTATTTTATTAGCTACATTGTCACTTGTTTTGTTAGATACCTCCCTAGATAAGTATGTAGGTACTTACCGAACAAAAAAAAATTATTTTATTTGATTTCCTTAGTTTTATAGTAGGTACACTTACCTACCTCAAGAAAAAAATTATTGTTTAGTTCGGAGTTTATCTGCCTTGTAGTGGCCTTGTAGGTATATAATGAGTCAGCAAACTGTCCAAAGAGTCTCTAGACTTTTCTAACCCTCTATTAGGAATGAAAAAAAGATGTCACCGTCCCGGTTTCTTGTCGTGTTATCAAAATAATGACTTTTTATTACATTTTTATAATTCCCGCTGCAATAGAGATTTCGATAGAACAAATAACTACTTAAAAATAACAAAACTAGTTTACTGCCACATTAAATTGTTGCGAGTGGAGACCTGCGTTGCCCCAGATCTTTTCAAAAACTTTATCGTAACCTTTACGCACCATATTGTTACATGACGACTGACAAAAGAGAAAAACATAACTAAATATTTATTTTAATAAAGTATATTGCTTTAGTTTCTAGACGAAGCTAAAGGTGTTTTTTTAATTGGAACTTTTGATTAGCTGAGCCCTGCTTACATTCCAAAACGTGTTTCAACGTCATGACCACTTCAAAATAAAGTTATCCGCGTCCAGCAGGGGTATGCCAATCAAAGTTGAACTGCAAAGTTTTAAATCATGGTCAGTTCATACTAACTCATAGTTATTCTGTGACTAAATAGTGACATTATGACGTCATTTGATGTGTTTTCGCGCATATTTTGCTGTCAAGTGTCTAAAAAGAATGATCACGTGGTACAAAATTGTACCACGTGACCTGAAGAAATTACACTGGGCAGTGAAATATAACTTGACAGCAAAAGATTGGCATACGGGGGCAGGTGTAAAGTAGCTATTGCCACCCTGTATACAGGAGTAAGCGTGTAATACGTAGAGATATGTCACGTCTCGTGCGCGAGACAGACATGTTGGATCCGACGACGAGCTCTAATCAGAACCTTTGATATTCAGAAAGGCGCGTTTCATTGAAAGTGCGACGTTCACAATGGATCCCAGGTATAAGTTTCGACTGTAGGTATCGCACATTCAGCGATTGTTTTCAACCGCAGCTGGTTGTTGAGCTCCGAGCAATAAGCACTGCGCCTCGAGCTTGCAGCGATTCTGCAGACGTGATTGTATTCAGTAAATGGGAGGGGTGTGGTGTACTTGCCATGAACCAGAAGGTGAAACGTTCCAACACTTTCTTTCTTCTTTAACTTCACACCCGATGGTTCCAAGCAAAGCAAAGCAAAGCAAAGCAAGGTGGATAGAAGACTCAAATTATTGAAGTCTGTGGAGAACCTTAAGTACCTATGTATGTGTTGCAGTAGGTACACTTGTTCGGGCTGATGTGATGAGGCATGTGCAGTGCACGTTGCATAGGTAAAATGAAACTACTAATTAAAATGTGTAATGTAGTAAGTATTTGAACACTGACTAATCAATTATTCGCTATAATAAATTACCAAATTAAAATCGCTCTTTAATAAATTCGTATATACCTACATACAAAAAATTTACCCACATACTTGTTTCACAAAGAATTGGGAAAAAATCGAACCCGAAGACGAAGCGTACGGCTCTTTGCCTGTCAACATTGTTGAGATTGGCAATAAATTAGTGGATAGAAGAAGGCCCAAAGTCGCGTTTTCTGTAACGCTATAGTAGTATAGTTTATATTATCTGTGCCTGCCTATACACAGAGAGTAGATATAGGGCTGCTGTAGAGAGGCCTATGATGTCCAGCAGTGGACTTCTACAGCATGTGATGATGATGAGCCTAGTTGTACTCACTTCACTCAGAAAATAATGAGCAATAAGTTAGAAGAATAAGTGCCGGTGTGTGTGTGTATCGCATTACTATTACTAGTAGCGCACACAGAGAGGATTTACAAAGTAGCACTACTAACCCAATTCCTGTGATGCTTCAGCATCAGCATTATATTAAAATGTCACTTTGTCAAAAAGTGCTCCAGTCTGGCTCTTACACTCAATTCGATACAGACTTGTTTATATGTAGATTGTCCTAGGTCGTGGCTCAGAGTTCCAATGTCACACGCGGTCTCGTAGCACTTCTACGAACTCGTAGCACTTCAACAGGCTCGTAGCACTTGCGCGATTATCATGATTACATGTCCCGTTCTTACTGGAAAATTGAATTTTATAAACTCAAAAATGGTAATAAATATCTCGTTTTTAGTGAAAAACGATCTCTGAAATTGCTAAAACATTTTACTTGAAGTACTTGGAGTGCGGTTAAGAAGCGCCTCGCCCCCGCCCCCGCCCCCGCTGCCCCCGCCCCTGCCATTAGCGCTGTTCGATTGTGTTCGCTCTCACTCTCGCAACGTTACATTACAGCTCGGAGCAGACAATTACGAAAAAGTTTCATTTTAAAATAATTTGCAAAACTGCTGACAAAATGTTGTTGTACCTAAACTGGTTTTTTCTACTATTTGAAACATTGAATACACATCCTTACATCCCAGAGTAATGCAGACTACTTAATGCCGCACAGGCACATAGCACAGGCACATAGCACAGGCACATAGCACGTCTACAGAGAACGTTCTTTATGAAGCTATGCAATTGTTATAGGCGAAGGTAGCCGCTCAACATCAGATGGTGCGGTCCACCTTCTTGTTCTGTTATACTTATTCTCATACATAATTCTTACAATAATAATAATTATTGTGAATCTCTTAATGATACAATCCACGGCTAAAACTTTGTTTACCAATATGTAACAAAATAAAAGAAAAAACAATTTGAATTTCAATTTTCTAACTTTGAATAATAATATTGTTCCAACTTTCACCGTTTTTCCGCGCAAAAATGTTCCCTTACACGCACACACGCGTAACTTCCATAAAACATGCAAAGTTTCGTCGATGACAACCCACACATGGATGATAGCGTAATCTTCTCCGCCACCAAACGTTCTACTCGAACGTTCGGTTTTGATATTTGATTTACATTGCGCGGTTATCTCGCAACGATCCGTACTACTTCGCTCGCGACCACGCAGTGTAATGCAAATGTATATAGCAAGTACTTATTCGTGGTTTTGCGTCGACATCCCTGAATGGGCACTTCATTCGGCATGTTATGGTTCCGTATGTTCTGGGGTTCCCTTTTTACGGGTTTCGTGACAGAATACACTAAACACAGTGACAATTTGGTGGAATGTTTATTGTGTAAACTGTTTGACGGAGAATGTATGAGCTAGGGGTCGCAATATCGTCTTTTACATTTTTCTGCCTTTTGCAGAGTTTGATCAAAATGACCGCAGTATTAATGTTGTTAGAGTTCATTTGATAATGTTCCAATGAAACCTCACTGAATGTGTTTCGTTTTGTAACAATAGTTATAAAGTGCGTCGACAATACTGTTTAGTGTTGACTTGAGTGAGGAGAGCGCGTCGCGTCGACAATCACTGTCGGTACTGTGAACAGCCACCAGTAAACACCCCTAGCTACACCCTTTGAAGCTGACTGTCCCCATAAGGGGTGCGTTCAGCCTTTGTGGGAATAGTTGAGATGAGTGTGGCATGCCGCCGACTACGTCCTGAAGAGGAAGCGAGAATCTAATGTAAACTCAGTATGTGCCTTTTATGTTCGTATTTGGTGTTAGCGTGCTGTTGAGAGATAGGTATATAATAGTATTATTATATTTCCGTGCAATAAAGACGAAATTGCGTTTTCTGAAATAACAAATTTATTTTTTATTCAACACAAATACATAGTTTTAGCACGATTACCCATTCAAAACAGAGTAACTTACCTGAAATAACAAAAAACAACATTTAAAACCTTTACTTCTAGCTTAGTTTATATTATTCTTTCTTTTATTTATCTAAGAAACTATTGTTCCATATTTTTATAAAATTACATCACCTAACTTTCTTCTTCTTCACTTCTTATAAATTACTGACAGTTGGTGTCACTGACATGACACTGACATCTCTATTAGAGATGAAAGGAACGACACGCCTAGTGTGGTGATATTCTTTACATGTACTTGTGTTTTCAAACATCACACTTCAGATCACCACCATTCTAATGCAACTACAAGTTTGCACTCAGTAAGTAAGTAACATTAGAAAACAGAAAATATTATAATTTTGTATGTGATAGAACGAACACGCGGGCCACCTGATACTGCGATTACCTACCTCTGCCTAAAACAATGCATGCACGACCATTTGAAGACGTGCCTTGTGTGGTATTGCACTGCGTCCATCACTCTGAGACGTTAAAACGTTAATCTCGTGTGCCTGTTATTGCATCGGTAACGTTTCCAACATGTGCATGTCCCCAGCATACACACAGAACATTCTAGATTTTTGAATATGCCACCATTATGTAGTAAAAACTGGAAGAGAGCAGTGCGCGCCTCACAGCAACGTGGCGGCACAAATAAATGGACCACAAATACTCTGGCGATTGATCGAATGTAATCTGCAGAATATATATTAATCGCATGCAACTCACATTCTTATCCCGTTGTCTAAGATATACAGCAGCTCATTGCTATAAACTATAAAGATGTAACGGTGCCACGCGTGGCCGTGCCGCCACTGACTGCCGCCACTAGCCACGTATCTATTCTTACAGCCCCTTTTCTGTGTGAATTCGCATTTGAGCGGGTACATATTTGAGTACATATTACGGAATAACAGTTTGTAGGTAAGCAAACCGCGGGGGGGGGGGAGTGCCCTAATTAATTCCAGGGGTGGGGGGGTAATCAACCAGCCAGCCTTTGTGTTGCTCTTAGAGAAAAAGAATTTATCTACTTGCAAAATAAAGGTAATCTGTTCTTTATGTTACGTTTGGTAAGTGAGTAGGTAGCACGGTAAATGAGGAGGTAGGCTAATAATTAGCCATTAGCCTATTATAAAATTAACATTGTTGTATTTACACCATGCTTTCCCATGAGACTAAGATTTCTTACGTAAAATTAGAAAAACAAACTCTCTCTGTGCCCGCCCAATCCGCCTATGGAGATTGCACTTGAGAGCTTGAACCGTGACTCAGTAGAAGGCATTATGCCACTTCATTATGAGCTGCAGCTCCACGGCGGCGCACGATATAAACCTTTGCTGCGGCTTTACGCGTAAAAGCCTTTTTACACTCTCAAAGTACAGTGTAGCTAGAGCTACACTTCGTAATACTCAATACTCAATACTCAATACATTTATTGCTTTCACATGGTATTATAGTTGTTACATTGTAGGTAGGTATCACACATGAACCCTGTTCAGGGGTATTGCAACAGGAAAGTAGGCAGACCGAGGTTTTATTCACGTCAATTTTTCATTTAGTCAATTTCTTGTGTTAATTCAGTACATTCGCACATTTTGTCATTCATATAGTCATTTAATTCATAATAACATTTTTTTAAAAGGAAAGATTTTAGTAATTTTATAAATAGGGTATCAGATTGGGCTTCTTTCATTTGTTCTGGTAGCTTATTAATAACAACAATACTAATGCCGACCGCTTCTGCTGCACTTATTTTAATTTAATTACATATCAGTTGAAATTAAATAACTCATGAGTGTGTAAATGGACCATAAGATGATTACCTTACAGTTGATGGAAATAAGCTTTCGGTTCATACTGCAGTCATGTTCCATGTTCCATGGCTGAGTGTTATCCCTCTAGTGGCACAATGACTAATAAAAAGCGAGGGTAGTTGTAAAAGCCGTTAGCTTGAAGTAGTTCTTGCTTCCCGCTCATTCCACCACACGCCGGTTATAGTGTTAGTACGTTTAGTGTTGACACAGCGAACATGAGGCAGAGAAACAACACGCTAATTGAGCTTTCAATGTCCAATGAGAACTGTAGGGTATTCTGTTGTACCGTTCATCACTATTCGTTCATTGAAAAGTGAAATTATCTGTGTATGTCTTGCCTTTACAACAACGTTAACAATTATTATATAATTTGACAGGCGTCACAGCTCAGTTGGTAATAGCTCTGCCTTCCGTGCTGTGGGTCGTGGGTTCGATCCCCACCAAGAACAAACATTTGTGCGTGGAAAACATAGATGTTTGTTCTATGTCTGGGTGTTACTATGTATAATAAGTATGTATTTACAAAAAAAAAGTATATAAGTATTCTATCAGCCATCTAGTTCCCATATTACAAGCATTGCTTAGTTTGGGACTAGAGGGCGTTGTGTGTAAAGTTCATGAATATATTTTTTTTTAATATAATATATTACAGACTGCCTTTATCTTAGCTTTCAGTATAAAATGAAACTGTAAGAAACTATCAAACTAACGATTATCTTATTAGCTATTGAACGAGTTGAGTGTTATTTATATTCAATAGGAATTTGCAATATGCTTGTGTCTACGTACCAAACATGCTACGAGCTTTTCTAAAATGAATATAATGTAAAAAAAAACCGAGCCAAGAAGTTCCTTTGCTAACATTCGATTTATTCCGTGTGTAAGTGTGCTGGAATAAGCCAAGTCCGTACTACTACGGAAAGATAGACCAATATCCAATCAAGAATCAGATTTCATAAAAATATATTGTCTTTGCCCACTGCGTGTATTTGAACTGTGACATCTCATTCCGTAGTTGTTCTCCCAGGTGACCTGTAGTCTGCTTAGTTGCATCTGCTAATTACTCAGTAATAACCGACTAGCTTAGAACTTCTGCCTTCATTATACTCGTACCTAAGTACTACGTGAACATTTGTAATTTACTAATGCTGGCGTGACCATCGCGCGATCGCGTCGCGTCGACGTGCAGCGCTGCGGAGCGAAGCGAGCTGTGAACATTACATCAATATAACAGGTTACTACGTAACTCTTGCTTCGTAATCGTAAAGGAATGCACTGGCGCCGGTGGAATGCCATGTGCGCACATGTAGGTACACAAACCAAGAGAATGAAGCAAACGATTGAGCTTGCAGCACAATACCCACTGTAAGGTTTATTTACAACATCTATGTACTTTGAAATTGAGAATGTACTTTCAAATGACGCGCGTACCAGGGTAACATGCTTTAGTGGGCTTAACTATTTTAAAATGAATATGAAAGGTAGATTAGGTATGAGCATGGAAATAATCACCAATAGGAAAATGCAGCATTTTATAATATAGTTTTCTTGTGTTTGTATTTTCTTAACTCGGCTTTTACTCCACTGCAAATCTGACGGTCGAGATTCAGCCTTAGAAATGTTTTCTTGCAAAAAGGACATTTTCCTCTTCCTCCTTATCCGGGTTATCGTTGATGTCTCCTATATGTAGGAGCATGGCGCGTCGTGCACAGCTCCGAGGTCCGGTAACTAATCAGGATTTCCTTATCTACTCTAGGAAGGACAAATTAATAAGAATGTATGGAGGTACTTGTAACGGACATTACTTACATAGTTCTTATTTAGTTCCTCATTCTTTAATATTACATCCTGTGAAATACAACAGTATTTTTTGTATATTTATATTTTCCTACTAGTTACACAGGTATTTATTTGAAAGGAAAAATCAAAACGTGTAGCGATGTGGGTACAATTGTCGTCGTACATTGTAAGTATAAAGCTGCAAAGCATTTCTGGAGGCGATCGAACAGCACTGCCACTTCCACTGGATTACATTGAGGTGAGTGCCGCCAGCTGATAGCAATAGCCGCCAGCTGATAGCAATAGCCCTGCAACGCTGTTGTAAACATGTATAAATATTGTTGCGCTTCCGACTGTAAAGTCGGGTAGGTAGGTACATACTCACAGTTAAATAATATAAGGATTAATTTACTTAAAACGGTTTCTAAATAGGTTAATCTAGGCGTCACTTCCCGCGACTAGCCTAGAAGACCAACCAAGAAATCTTGCGCCTCTTAGTCACGCATCTAACAGTTCGACGTCTGAATCCGAAGTGGAATAGGATTCAAACAGTAATGTCCTGTATCCTACCCCGTCCGCAGCGACGAGGTGGTACCATGTTATTACCAATATTGCAAATATTTATAAAGTTTGTAAATAGGTTGCAAACATTCATTGTGTCCTGTTTAATGGAAGCTACATTTCACCGGAACCATCCCGAAGGAGTTTGATGGAAACCCGTGAAATATTAGTAAATAATGTTATGTTAGACACGCGACGCCCTTCGCCGGTGCTGGTGGTGCCGCCGAACTCCCTCGCGGCCTGACTCCTCGCTAATGTGTCCCGGCACGCCGCCCGCACGCCCGCAGACCGGCCACGGGCACCTGTCCTCCAGATATACTTAGGGCACGCGCTACAACTAACTTACACTCCCACTGAATGTGCGATTGTACAAACCCTGTTCCAATGAGTCTGCTAGCAGGCACTGGCAGGCAGGTACCCAAATAATAAAGGACTCCTTTAGTCTGGAGTTATTATAATTATGTTACGGACTTAACACGGAGCTCGAATTAAACAAACTTTTGCCAAAAGCAAACTCAGCATTGCTCTTATTTCTGATAGCATAAACTACCGGCCATATTGTAGCTTTCTGACTACTCAACCAAGGAAAACATTACAAGCTTTTTGAAAAATTTAAATTCTTTTTTCTTTCAAATGACTGTTTACAACGTCCGCTCGTTAAATTTGTGATTTCCTTCACAAATCATAAAGTTTCTTGAAAGGGGCTCAAGTGCAGCTCACAGCTCTTTATGTCCTTTTTATTAAGCTCGTAAAATTATGTAAAAATTATAATAAAGAAAAGGCCTGGAGGGTGAAAATTATGGGAAGTAATGAATCAAATTGCAAATAGTCTCCAGGTTTGTTCCTTCCTCAATCAAACCATACCTGCGTAGCGTCGCGGCCGCGGCCCTTAGCAAACAACCCTATCCCGAGCGATCAAGGTCTGATTTCCGGCGGTAAAGGGCTTTGTCAAACATCCGATCGTAAAGTTGGGCGCGTAAATAAATGAGGAGGTGCGTCGCGGGCAGCAGCGGCAGCGGCAGCGGCAGCGGCAGCGGAGTGCACATCGGCTATTCATTGAAACCGGCTGTTAGTGGTGGATGCGCACATTTACAAAGATTGGTGTCATCAAGCCTGATTACATTTTTATGTGTCGGATGACATTCGCAGGGCGAGTGGGCAATACTACCAGATTCATTGCTGACCTCTCGGTTTCGCATTGTGCTCCCTCGGGGCGGCCGCGGCTATTGAATCTCGAAAGTTTCACTATCTAAATTATCGGTCGTTGCAAAATCTGAATTGAACACGCAAGAAAACTTAGTTATTGATAAACCATTTTGCTTTCACACCATTAAATGGTTTTTAGAATATAAATTGAAGCGGCAATCAATCAGTCGGTTGCACAAAGATCTTTGACTACCCCAATAGAGTATAGCCAGACTTCTACCGTGGTCTATTAATATACTATCAACAGCTTGTAAAAACAAAGGTGTTTTTTGTCCAGTGTGTCCGGACCCATCAACAAAAACAGAGTAAGTAATAGATGGAGTAGCTACCTGCCAACAAGTAGGTACCGACCGCCCTGCCCCCCCCCCCCCCCCCCACACACACAACGACGTTTCGATGAGGCGTGACTGGAATCGACACCTTGCGGTCTCACTCGCCAAGTGGAACCCTTTATGAAGGTACTGACTATACTGGTTTTTGATATTTTATACCTTCATTTGTACAAATGAACATTTGAAGATCAATATAATTTAAGAGTTCGGAGAAGGCCCTACCTGGTTCCAAGTGATGGATTCCCTCCACTCCGCGGTGACCTTCGGTTCGAGGTCAAGTTCATCCCTAACTGCGTCTTCCGGTTCCGGCAGTTTGAAGGTGGAGTCGAGATCATTCGCTGTAGTGCTCTGTTGGGAAAACTTCGCTCTAGTAGTTGCTCATAAACTCAGGGAGCAAGCCATTTCTTTTTAATTACAAAATAGTAGGCTTTTACTCTGAAATTGGATAAAATAAACAAAACATCACGAAAATAAAGGAAAAACCTAGTACTTACCTCAATCCCATCACAATTATAAATGTCAAAGTTAAGATGTTTGGATATGACGCTGTAACTACTGGTCCGATTTGCATGAAACTTGGAATATATTATAGTTCGTAACCTGGATTAATTAGTAGGTACAGTGCAGTGTTGAGTTTCCAAGTAGCAGCGGCAAGGTTACACTGCTAGGGTTACACTTACTGCTATTACAGGCACGCCATGCCAAATTCCAATTCATTCAAACACATTCAAACACGGATTCCAATTCGCTGCACCACCCACATCACATCCGGCAAGCAATCTGTTTATAACATCACATATTCTTCAAAATAAGCGCCTCACTGGTGCACTGCACGCAGTGCGCGGCCACCGTCGCGTCGTCGCGTCTCACCGAGCTTCTCTCAGATCTCTTTTAGCGTACCACTCAGGCGATTGAATCTATTCTGGCAAAGGGCAAACTTATCTCAATAGCACTTCAAATGAACCCTTGAGCGCTGCCGGCTAGCTGCTGCCCGCGGGCTCGGTCGTGTAGTACCTACGCTACACGCACACGCACACGTCTCGGCTTACCGTACTATGGAGTAAGTATGTGTTGTTGATTACATTTCAAGATTGATTGGTGAGGCCGCGCGCCGATCCACGAACACATGACGACCCGAACAAGATCCTAACAACATTCAAACTCACGGCTTTTGTCCCAAATTGTTTGTTTGTTCCCACAAATAACAATTAACAAACAAAATCCGGGCGAAGTGGTAATTATACAAACCAGCAGATCCAGCGCTTCAGGCCGCCTCGAGCGCTGGATTGTGCTTAGAGACATTGTCGCTAATCGGCTTACCCCCCTTCCTTTATACCCTCTGCGCCCGCCCCGCACCCGCCACAGCCCCGCAACGATAGCTGAGTTAACACTATGCCAAAACTGCACCAGACTACCTACTTCATTTGATACCGCTGCTGGTCTGCTCTAATTAAAAACTTTCTCGCGATAATAATTTTATAAGGTTAAAAAACTAGGAAACCCGATTACAATTTGACTACTTTCCGGCTTCATCAAATGATGATGGCAGTTTATCGTGATTATTCTAGTAACCTTAAAAGTCCTTCTAGAGGGACAGATCAGGTTGACAGAAGGAAAGAATTCGAAACTAAGAAACCAATCTGACAGTACACCTTTCAAACAGAACAGAAAAATCATTTGCCAAATCGCTTTACTAATGAAGGACTTCTAAGGTAACAAACATAAAAAAACCGAATTGTGAACTTCCTATTTTGAAATAAAAAGGGTTAATTAACCTTTATTCTGCTAATGTTCATAAACATTATTGTGTGAAGTAATATGATGAAGTACACAGTAGAGTGCAGTAGCTGTTCTGCGCAGACTGTGCCCGCTCCGGTGAGATCTCGCCATGTGCCGCGGGATTATCCTCAGACAGGTACGTACGTACGCACACAGTGCAATCACTGTGTACACGAATGTCCTAAGGCTAAGGATTACGTACCTACTATACATTATATATTGTACAAGTGTATAATAATTACGTACTAGCTCTAACCCAAGGGTAATTAGATAACATGAGATTATCCTGTCATATTATAGCTTATAGCTGCCGAAGAGAAAGGATTCTAAATATATAGAAAATAAAATGTATTATAAAATTATATTTTTATACAGAGTTCAAAACGAATTTTTAAAAAAGAAAACCGTTATTCTACCTCGTAAATTGTGTTTAAAAACGTTCAATTGCTTCAAGAACAGTAGATTATATTTTCAAAATGGTGAGTTGTAATGAGTTTTTTATTTATCTAGTTGAAATGTTTAAAGTAATAAAAATAAGTAGCACATTTGTCGCAGACAGGTTTCCACGCTTTCTACCCTTAGTACCTCAGTATGAGCATTGATAGCAAGCCATAGTACTAGTGAGCTGTCGCCGCGTACGACAACAACAACAACAACAACAACACTGGAACACTCACCACGTTTATAAACTGAGTTGACTTTCTAAGAATCATAAAGCGTTAGATGGCTCCGCTCCGCGCCGCGCGTTTTAAAGCTACGACTTTTTAATTGTATGTAAGTAGGACGCATTTTTATTTTTTTTATTTGACTAGGTACTACGTTTGCTTTTTCAACTCAGAGGTAAAAAGGTTTAAAATAAATGCTCGAATTGAGAGCAATAAATAGAAAGTTGTGTATTGCACAACAATGGTACAATGGTAGCTGTAAGTACGTGTGTTGTAATGTAATGTAAGCCAGATGTTAGCTATGATTGTATTCTGTGGGCGAGGGTGCGAGTGGATCGCATCACACCCCGCATTACTTATTCAAGTATAAGAAGAGCTGCAGTACTAGATGTATTATCTGCATCCTCCCGAGACCAAAACTAACGTCTAACAGGATGACTGTAGGATGACTGCAGTCATTGAGCATGACTGCATGTGTCACACATCTTATCCTACAATATATTTATTACGCCCGCAGTCATATTTTGTAGCGATGTTGTTTAAAATTATAAATAGCAGACTAAATCCTATCACCTGCCGACTGTGGTTACCTACAACCAAAACATTTTATTTAGTTTCACCGGAAAATAATAAAAAGATTAGTGTTTAATCCAAGGCTTTGAGTGAATGCCAGTGTATAGTGGCACAAACAAAGGAATAACACGGTTATGTGCACTTTGTACTAAACTCATAACGCATCACGCGCTAAATTAAAAGCAAACACGAAGTTGGGCTACGTAGCGGAGCTACGCCGTAGTGGTGCTACGCCGTAGCACAATACTACGCCATTATATTTCTTGTATAAAAATACTTTCTTCTTACAGCGCTTATTCATAGAGTTTTATAATATCCTGAAAATTGGACTAAGCTCCTAATTACCTCAATATTTTCTAAACTGCAATTTATCTCAGAGAATGTAATCGAACAAGGCAACCAGAAACGCGCCATTTGTGCGGCATTCCAGCTCGCAGCGTCACTTCCGGGAGTGACGTGTTACACCACGTGGTCACGTGACAAAAGGTTTGTTGCATCACATCCGGTTCTGTTGGTTTGTGCGGAGGTGGAAGGTACCAATAGTGATGGTGTCCGTCCTGTTGGCTTCGCTTCATGTGTCGGCTACTTTGAAAAGCTTATCTTAGGGCGGCTTGCACCAGAATCGCTAAACGCGTTTAACTCTTAAATAGTATTTAGCGAGTTGTCAAGTCATACAAATACGTGAGATTTAAATCGATTTAGCTGTTAAATACTTTTAGTGATTCTGGTGCAAGACGCCCTTAGAATGTGAACTGTTCATAAATAAGGTGTCACAATTGTAAAGGACTATATACAGTGTGTATAAGAACCACTCTTATATTTATTATTATAGTATATTTTATCAACCTTAAATAAAATAATCGTGAAAACCATTTGTACAGGTATTAAGGGCGACACGTTAGTCACAGTATCACGTCGTAAAACGGCGACGTGTCGCGCGCAACAGCCTTTAAAGCCACCACGAACGTGCCAAATTCTCCACTTACAATGTGCTCCGAGTATTTTTTCTTAGTTCTAGTGTCCACAAGTTCTACATATCAGCGATAGGGAGGTGACCAATGAATCCATTAGATCGATGCGGTTTCCATCTTTTGAATTATTGCGCCGACAAACGGACGTGATATTTTAGCTACTTACATGGTTATTCTAGTAACATAATACATTTCTTATTTAGTAAAATCACAAATATCACTTACAAATCAACTAATAATATAATTAATGAATCTATAGAATATAGAACTAAAAATATTGATGTTCACAGTATGTGACGTTTCTTGAGAGGGACTATATCCAGCAGTAACATGATAACGGTTGATGATGATGATTATGATTATAGAAAAGAGGGACTTACAGCACTCACTGTACTTACTTACAGCGCTCACTGTACTTACTTAATATTTAACATAATACAGTATTAATATTCCTTCTGGAAAATATTCTTCTGTTTCTTTTTCATGTAATTTCATTTACATTTATAACACAGAGACGCTGAAATTTTCTGTATAACCAACAATACGTATAACATCACCACTACCCTCAGGGAAAGAAACTTGTGAATCGCCTGCAATCAATACGGGACAAATCCAAACTGAGACAACTAACGGCGAATATATCCACACTGGGACAACTGTCGCGAATGCCAAGTGACCACTTGTGCTCGCAATAAAGTGTTTTTACACCCAAAGTTCCGTAAGTTTATGCGCTGTCCTGAGCGCTAGGACTCCGCATACCGTTTAGGAACTATACATCTTCTGGACCATCTTTTTCTTACAACCATTACTCCAGGTGAGATTGCCGTTTGCCTGTAAAGTTAAAAAACATTGTTATGTTCTCGAAGTATTGTTTTAGTGAACTTTAAGTAACCTGGCTCTCAAGTAACAATCATGACCCGCAAATAGTACGCAAATAGTACGAGTAGCGATAGCTACTCGTACTATTTGCGTAACTATTTGCACTGATAAGTGAGATCAGAAAGAATGACAACAAAGACAGTTAGTAGTTTAGAACATAATACTCATGTTGTATTCACGCCCGCGTTCGCGCCCGCGCCCGCGCCCGCGCCCGCGCCAGAGCTAGGTAAGTACTCAGTCCATGCTATTTATGACTGTGACCTAATTTGATAAAGTTTTATGGCAGGGAGTCTATTCTATAGAACGATAAACGCCTTTAGACATTTCGAGTAAACTCGCGCCGCCGCCGCGAAATAACGCAGCGAGCTGCAGTCTGCAGTAGTCGTCCCCTCGCATGCAGCGCAGTGTCGTTTAAAGTGGCATTGTGAACACTCGCCACAGTGCAGAGTAGCTGCAGTCTGCAGTAGTCGTCCCCTCGCATGCAGCGCAGTGTCGTTTAAAGTGGCATTGTGAACACTCGCCACAGTGCAGAGTAGCTGCAGTCTGCAGTAGTCGTCCCCTCGCATGCAGCGCAGTGTCGTTTAAAGTGTCATTGTGAACACTCGCCACAGTGCAGAGTAGCTGCAGTCTGCAGTAGTCGTCCCCTCGCATGCAGCGCAGTGTCGTTTAAAGTGGCATTGTGAACACTCGCCACAGTGCAGAGTAGCTGCAGTCTGCAGTAGTCGTCCCCTCGCATGCAGCGCAGTGTCGTTTAAAGTGGCATTGTGAACACTCGCCACAGTGCAGAGTAGCTGCAGTCTGCAGTAGTCGTCCCCTCGCATGCAGCGCAGTGTCGTTTAAAGTGTCATTGTGAACACTCGCCACAGTGCAGAGTAGCTGCAGTCTGCAGTAGTCGTCCCCTCGCATGCAGCGCAGTGTCGTTTAAAGTGGCATTGTGAACACTCGCCACAGTGCAGAGTAGCTGCAGTCTGCAGTAGTCGTCCCCTCGCATGCAGCGCAGTGTCGTTTAAAGTGGCATTGTGAACACTCGCCACAGTGCAGAGTAGCTGCAGTCTGCAGTAGTCGTCCCCTCGCACGCAGCGCAGTGTCGTTTAAAGTGGCATTGTGAACACTCGCCACAGTGCAGAGTAGCTGCAGTCTGCAGTAGTCGTCCCCTCGCATGCAGCGCAGTGTCGTTTAAAGTGGCATTGTGAACACTCGCCACAGTGCAGAGTAGCTGCAGTCTGCAGTAGTCGTCCCCTCGCATGCAGCGCAGTGTCGTTTAAAGTGTCATTGTGAACACTCGCCACAGTGCAGAGTAGCTGCAGTCTGCAGTAGTCGTCCCCTCGCATACAGCGCAGTGTCGTTTAAAGTGGCATTGTGAACACTCGCCACAGTGCAGAGTAGCTGCAGTCTGCAGTAGTCGTCCCCTCGCATGCAGCGCAGTGTCGTTTAAAGTGTCATTGTGAACACTCGCCACAGTGCAGAGTAGCTGCAGTCTGCAGTAGTCGTCCCCTCGCATGCAGCGCAGTGTCGTTTAAAGTGGCATTGTGAACACTCGCCACAGTGCAGAGTAGCTGCAGTCTGCAGTAGTCGTCCCCTCGCATGCAGCGCAGTGTCGTTTAAAGTGGCATTGTGAACACTCGCCACAGTGCAGAGTAGCTGCAGTCTGCAGTAGTCGTCCCCTCGCATGCAGCGCAGTGTCGTTTAAAGTGGCATTGTGAACACTCGCCACAGTGCAGAGTAGCTGCAGTCTGCAGTAGTCGTCCCCTCGCATGCAGCGCAGTGTCGTTTAAAGTGGCATTGTGAACACTCGCCACAGTGCAGAGTAGCTGCAGTCTGCAGTAGTCGTCCCCTCGCACGCAGCGCAGTGTCGTTTAAAGTGGCATTGTGAACACTCGCCACAGTGCAGAGTAGCTGCAGTCTGCAGTAGTCGTCCCCTCGCATGCAGCGCAGTGTCGTTTAAAGTGGCATTGTGAACACTCGCCACAGTGCAGAGTAGCTGCAGTCTGCAGTAGTCGTCCCCTCGCACGCAGCGCAGTGTCGTTTAAAGTGGCATTGTGAACACTCGCCACAGTGCGGAGTAGCTGCAGTCTGCAGTAGTCGTCCCCTCGCATGCAGCGCAGTGTCGTTTAAAGTGGCATTGTGAACACTCGCCACAGTGCAGAGTAGCTGCAGTCTGCAGTAGTCGTCCCCTCGCACGCAGCGCAGTGTCGTTTAAAGTGGCATTGTGAACACTCGCCACAGTGCAGAGTAGCTGCAGTCTGCAGTAGTCGTCCCCTCGCATGCAGCGCAGTGTCGTTTAAAGTGGCATTGTGAACACTCGCCACAGTGCAGAGTAGCTGCAGTCTGCAGTAGTCGTCCCCTCGCATGCAGCGCAGTGTCGTTTAAAGTGGCATTGTGAACACTCGCCACAGTGCAGAGTAGCTGCAGTCTGCAGTAGTCGTCCCCTCGCATGCAGCGCAGTGTCGTTTAAAGTGGCATTGTGAACACTCGCCACAGTGCAGAGTAGCTGCAGTCTGCAGTAGTCGTCCCCTCGCACGCAGCGCAGTGTCGTTTAAAGTGGCATTGTGAACACTCGCCACAGTGCAGAGTAGCTGCAGTCTGCAGTAGTCGTCCCCTCGCATGCAGCGCAGTGTCGTTTAAAGTGGCATTGTGAACACTCGCCACAGTGCAGAGTAGCTGCAGTCTGCAGTAGTCGTCCCCTCGCACGCAGCGCAGTGTCGTTTAAAGTGGCATTGTGAACACTCGCCACAGTGCAGAGTAGCTGCAGTCTGCAGTAGTCGTCCCCTCGCACGCAGCGCAGTGTCGTTTAAAGTGGCATTGTGAACACTCGCCACAGTGCAGAGTAGCTGCAGTCTGCAGTAGTCGTCCCCTCGCATGCAGCGCAGTGTCGTTTAAAGTGGCATTGTGAACACTCGCCACAGTGCAGAGTAGCTGCAGTCTGCAGTAGTCGTCCCCTCGCATGCAGCGCAGTGTCGTTTAAAGTGGCATTGTGAACACTCGCCACAGTGCAGAGTAGCTGCAGTCTGCAGTAGTCGTCCCCTCGCATGCAGCGCAGTGTCGTTTAAAGTGGCATTGTGAACACTCGCCACAGTGCAGAGTAGCTGCAGTCTGCAGTAGTCGTCCCCTCGCACGCAGCGCAGTGTCGTTTAAAGTGGCATTGTGAACACTCGCCACAGTGCAGAGTAGCTGCAGTCTGCAGTAGTCGTCCCCTCGCATGCAGCGCAGTGTCGTTTAAAGTGGCATTGTGAACACTCGCCACAGTGCAGAGTAGCTGCAGTCTGCAGTAGTCGTCCCCTCGCATGCAGCGCAGTGTCGTTTAAAGTGGCATTGTGAACACTCGCCACAGTGCAGAGTAGCTGCAGTCTGCAGTAGTCGTCCCCTCGCACGCAGCGCAGTGTCGTTTAAAGTGGCATTGTGAACACTCGCCACAGTGCAGAGTAGCTGCAGTCTGCAGTAGTCGTCCCCTCGCATGCAGCGCAGTGTCGTTTAAAGTGGCATTGTGAACACTCGCCACAGTGCAGAGTAGCTCCACGGCTAAGTAAATGCACAGCCAGCGTCTACAATCCAGGTGCTGTTGGTTTATTCCCGTCTTTAGTTCGGCAGCCGGCTCCGCACGCCGAGATAACAATAACAACTTTATTATCGTTCGTATAGAATAAATAAAGGCATGTTTACGAGGGTGCTTGTGACGGAAACTCGCCGTCACCTCTACACGAGTGTTCTGTTCTGTTTGGAGAGCGCTGTAAAGTCACAGCCGAAACGAAATAGCTGGGCTTTTCTCTATAGGCATCATCATCATCATTTGCAGCTCGTCTTTACCAATATTCGATACATTTATGGCTTTACATACTACTCTGTGTAGAACAGATTTATTAATTAAAATCACAGGGATCATTCAGAGTCGTCTTATACTAAGTGATTGTATGTGAGAGTTCCTCGCAGCTGAAGCCATGGAGGACGTGCAGTGTGAGGACCCTGCGTCCATCACTTGAAGAAGACCATCTATAGAGTATACAAGCAGTGGCGTGCAGGAGTCTGCATGCGAGCATGTTCACTTACATTTTGTTGAATATACTGGGATGTAGCAAAACTGCACACAATGACGCGGATAGGAGAGGCATGCTGCGCCGGCGCCGCTGTATTTGCTCAGCGGGACGGCGTTAAGTATTACGGAAATGTGTTTAAAGTCGGATAAAAGAGCCAGAGTTATAAAGTTCGTGTCGATAAGTAGTTTTACCGCGTAACTTTCATAACATTCCATTTTTAAAATAAAAGCTTTTAAATTCTTTTTCAGAGCAAAGGATTTATAAAAATATTTCTAAAACTAAACTAGTATACAACACTAACAGACGGTTTGACAATAATAGAGAGAGAGAGAGAGAGAGAGAGAGAGAGACGTCAAAGCGTTACATTTAGAACATGTTACGCATTTCCTATTATTTTTTATACTTTTCCTAAAACAGGTAGCTACCTTCGACGACAGCCTTTTTATAAGAAAAATCGAGTTGTCAAGTTTTATAGCAAGGATAGGGACAGCCGTTGGGCCGTGACGCGGGCGCGGGTCGCGGGTCGCGGGTCGCGGGTGTGGGTCGCGGGTCGCGGGTGTGGGTCGCGGGTGTGGGTCGCGGGTGTGGGTCGCGGGTGGGGGTTGCGGGTCGCATCTAAACTTAGATTGTTATAGGACATGTTACAGCGAATGGCCTAAAGTTACATAATGCCCTGAACTTAGGTAATGTCTTGACCCGTGTCTACCAAATTATATTTTCTGTTTCAGTAAAGTTGGGGCATTTCTCGGCAACGTTGACAAAGGTCTGATGTCTCAGTATTTTGGCGTATATTATCAACTTGTGAACAACACTTTGCTGAACTTGGCTGTTACACAACTGTTTAGCGGCTTAATAAAAGCGGTTTTTATAAAAAAAATACTGTATTTAATTTTTAAGAAAAAAAAATATAGATAACGTTTAGCCTCTTTTCTCTCCTCTTTTTACAAATCGAGAAAATACATTTGAAACGTACTGAAATCTACATTTGGAACGTACTGAAATCCATGGCAGTGACGAAGCGAATGGTTTCCGCGCCGTAAGCCGCGCGGCGCGTGGCACCCCTCATTTACAAACAAAATAGCTTCATTTTGAAGAGAACGACATAGCGCGCCAGGGCTGCCTCCTTTAAGACAAAATAAAATATACAATCGAGTAAACCTACACATGAAAGATATTTTATGTACTTACTCATGTATTTGTACATGATGTGGTTATGTATATAAGTTGTAGATTCGAACTCATAACAATGAGATAGCAATAGCACTGCCTCTCAACTATCATTCATCCAACAAAGCTGATGATGACGTCTATCGAATGAGTTGAGGTAAATGGAATCACATGAAATACAGTGGTTACAATAACGGTGAGTGTATTCAAGTGCTGATTAGAGCACCGTTACCGGTCCGCACCCGCCGCAAACCATCTCACGTTAAAAACATTTTACATAAAGCAATAAAGAATAATACTAAAAGCACAGCCTTCTCCTTCCTTCGCCGAGAGCGCGTCGCAGGGGCAGGGGCAGGGGCAAGGGGCAGGAGCAGGGGCAAGGGGCAGGGGCAAGGGGCAGGAGCAGGGGCAGGGGCAGGAGCAGGGGCAGGAGCAGGGGCAGGGGCAGGAGCAGGGGCAGGGGCAGAGGCAGGGGCAGGGGCAGGAGCAGGGGCAAGGGGCAGGGGCAAGGGGCAGGAGCAGGGGCAGGGGCAGGAGCAGGGGCAGGAGCAGGGGCAGGGGCAGGAGCAGGGGCAGGGGCAGAGGCAGGGGCAGGGGCAGGATTGAATGTTGTAATCACTTAATGGCTTTGGGATTTGCGAAGTGATGATAGAGGCGAAACCGAAAACAAACTTTTGTATAACTTAATCTTTTTTTAAAAGCGAACTGGTTCCCTCGAGCCGTGTCGCAGCTCTGATGGGGTTTTTTCGGCGACGTTTTACTTACTACGTGACTCCTTTAGGTCACGTAGTGGCCAGTTTTCCATATTATTTATCTGAGCCATTAAATTCCCCCCCCCCCACATCCTGTAAATAAAGTATGCATGGAGCGAACTTCTATAAACTTTAATATCACTGACCGAAGTAGCCGTTACTTGAATATTGTTTTACATTAAAAAGCTGTATTGTTTAATGTAAAACCATCTCTCCTATAGCAATGTACTTACTGTGAGATACGACATTCTATACTTCATATGAAGATGAATACGTATCACGTAAGTAGTCAAGTGTACAACTATTGCATTTCAAACACAGCTCACAGGCCATCACGCGCACTCTACATTACCATCATATACTTAAGTATATAAAAAAAGCTACATATGACTTACATACTTACTTACAATGCAATTGTTATAAAAACTCAACGTTATGTTCTCGTACTGAAGGAAGCTGAAACATCGCAAAAAGTGTCATAACTATTTCTTTTTTAAAGTTGAATATAATACAATTTATTATTAATATTAACTATACTTTAAAAATTAACATAAGTTTATTCACAAAGAAACTTACGACTAATACAGTATTAACAATATTTATAATATGTACAAAATACACATGAAGCAGTTATCTACTTATAAATGTATTACTTATAAACGCTGGATAAGTTAAACACCTTATTAAAATTAGCTCCGTCATTGTTTGATAGTAGCTGATTAAAGTTATTTAACGATTATAAGTAGGTGTACGTACTTAAAGCAATAGATGACAGTAAATTGAAATTATGATAAAGTAATATTTGTGAGAAAAACAAAAAATAAAATACATAAGTAATACGTTTTCCTTATGGCGATAATCCTCATATCTCCTCGAGAAAAAGATTTGCGGTTCAGGGAACAAGATTGAAGGCTTCTCACGTGCGGATCTTTCGTTAGTATAATCAAACTTGATATACTTACTCGAACTAGTCCACAAACTTTTATAAGCACCTCAACACAACTTATTAAAACTGTTTTTCCTTCAGTGTCCGTGCAAAAAAGGTCTGTTTGTTTGTATTTGTCGGTTAACTCTTGTTAGAGGAGAGAATGAGCAGCTTTTCTAGCCGAGTTGATAGGAGAGGCCATCCAACTTAAGTATATAAAATCGCGGAAAAAACTTATGTTTTCAATTGCAAATCTAGAATCAACATGGCTAGAAATGCAACACAGAATCAGAGTTCCACTCCCTCAGGAGTAGGTAATTATAACCGCTATCACAATGGCTCTGTCAAACCAAAATATGCTTTGTCTATTTTAATTTTGGTGGAGAATGTCTATTTAGCCGAAGGAAGCCGCGGTATAAACTAGTGCGAGCAATACGTGGAGAGAGTATTGATTTGCCCCACCTAGTGTATTTCTTTGATTTATTGATAAAGCTAGCGCTCCATTTAAAAAGGTTTTCTGTTACGCTACGATTACTTTAGTAGTTCAATGTCTGAGAACGCTATTAAATTAACACTAAGTACTTGGTTGTTAAGTATATTAAACTCGTTAAAATGTTTGCTAACAGTGGCGGATCCAGTACTTCGGTTGGGTGGGCTTCACCCAGCTGTAAAGGGTTTTCCCTGACAAATACTGGTCCACTCTTGTGTAGATCCGGACCTTTTGGGGGCCTCGGCTCCCCCATTGGATCCACTAATGGCCGCTAAATCAGTTGCCATTTTCTTTTCGTTGGCATTAAAGTGACGAAAACCGCTATACTTTAGAACCGCTATAAAACGACAGAGAATATCAATAAAAGCCTAACTTCATATCACTCGCTGTAAAATACATATATAAACATCAAATTACATTATTTATTTTTACGCACAAGTTATCAGATCGGTGCGTGCGTTCACCCGTCTTATGTTATATATAACAAACTTTACACCCCGAGGGACTCTTTTACTCCTTCCTTTCGAGCGAAGTACCTACCTACCTAGTAGAAACATAATTTCACACAACGATGCCTCTGGTAGGAGCCTTCCCATTAAGGCGGGATTTAGAGAGTGGTAAAGACGTAGAAATGTAAATCGTATCGCACTCGATCGAAGCCAGGGTGGGCTACTGTACTTTTACATACAATATGTCATGAAAGGGTCATTCGCCTCTTGTCCGCTTCTCATTCAGCAGCCTTACCACCAAGTGAAATGGTGATGGAGTTTAAAAACTTTGTACATCATTTTTACAAGTTTAGCTTAGCCCAAATCATTTAAAACTGAAATAGGAAATAGTTACTAGCGGCTGATTTTCACTTATCAAGTTAAAACAGTATACATTTCACTAATATTGTATAAATTGTAACCAAACCTTTTGATTTCCATTACCATGACACTTGGCGATAGGGCTGCAGATCTGAGCCCTTGGGTCAAATATTATCATTGTTATTCTGAGTCTGAGTAAATATGAATACTTATATGAATCAAAACATAGAGTTTGCCAGCAGGGGTATATTGGAGTAGTTGACGGCTATTTGCTTGGTATTCAGAAGGGGACCATCTCCATTATAAACTTTAGGCTACTGATACTTAATAATGCATGCACGTACACTTAATAAGAAGGCTCAAAAAGAAAAAAACCTTTTGAGTTAGTGTAATAAATAAGTGAAATTCAGTGAAAACAAACTAAAGAACACATGAACATAGTGTCTTCCCTTAAATCCTAAATAGAGACAATAAGAAACGTGTTAATGAACACGTTCTTAGATTAAGCAATTCTAGCAATTTAAGTTAATTTTAAATTACTTATTAGCCCACGTTGTGGCTAGATTGTAATCATATTAGGGTACATTCTTTAGAAATAATGTGCACTAAATAAATGAAAAAAAAAAATGCACGTACACGTGCTCGCAGTGCCGATGCACGTGTCGCGTGCACTGCGCTGGCACGGCACAAGGTAGTGCAGTGGCGCAACTTTAGTTTTATTTCAGTTAGAGGTTGTGGCCGCAAGTGGGCGAGTGCCGCTCGCTGTTATGGCCGCTTCAATTGAGATTATTTCTGTAATGTTAAGGCAACTCTACATGCGCTATCGTAAAACGTGCACAAGATATTGTTACTAAGGCGCTAGCTACCGTTACTTATTAAGAACAGTCCTGAGATGATAACCAACACTCGTGATCAACGTTTGAAAATGCTTGCAGCCTCTAAACGGATTGTCTGGAAACATGGCCTTGACGTATGGAACTTGAACTTATTTGAAAGTTTGGGAAAAATAAACGCAGTTCAATGTAAGTTTTAGTCTAGAATACAAAGTATCGCTTTGAGGACCGCACGGAAGCATACACCCAATAAATAAAGCCCCTATTGTCCAATACGTAGTGCAGTGCAGTGGCGAGGCATACAATGCAGTGTGCATGCAGCCTATCTGTCGGGTTACGATGTCGTAAAAGAGCCGCGTGCCGATATCAGATCCGCAACACTGCACTGCACTGCACTGCACTGAGCGGAACTTACCTCGGATTTCTCACCAGAGCCCGCATGAAATTCATTTGTCGTACTTTTTACAATCTTAAAATTATCCAAATCATTTAAAACTTAAATAGGGGATAGATTAGCGTGTTTAACATTATGAAGTTAAAAATATATTAGTTTTCACCAATACATACATAAATAGATACATAGTGGAATACATATGTTTGATCTATGTCTGGGTGTTACTATGTTTTATAACTATGTATTTACAAAAAAAAAGTATTTAAGTATTCTATTAGCCATCTAGTTCCCATATCACAAGCTTTGCTTATTTTGAGACTAGAGGGCGTTGTGTGTAAAGTCCATGAATATTTATTTTAATTTTTTTAAATTTTGTAAAATTGCAACCAACATTTTTGATTTCAATTACCATTTCACGTGGAGGTCAGCATACATAATATGAGTTTCGTATTAGAAAATTAAATCAAACCAAGGATTGTGTTTGGAATATTTGTATAAGAAAAGGTTCGGACTCGCCCGTTCTACCTGAGACGGTTTCAGTTCCGGACACGTTCTTGAAGACTGAAATGCTGAAACTGGAGTAGGTGCAGCGTGGTGCCGTGCCGTGCCGTGCCGTGCCGTGCCGTGGTGCCGTGCCGCAGCATCGCATCCGAACTGAAAAGCACAAATATGAAAAGGATAAATTAGCGCGCTCGGTTTAGTCCACAGTCGCGGGGAATTTTAAATTGTATGAATTGAGAATAGATGCGAGACGCAGGTGCACCGGATAAAAAGTACCTCCTTTTACAATTGATATGAAAATGTAAAAGAATAAAATGGGATTGCATTTTCAGTAAAATTGTCTTTTCCGCAAAGTGAGCGAGCATTTAGTGCTTTGTTTGGTTCTCGAAGTAATATTTTCTTTGAATACGTTTTGTTCGGAGCGGACGCCTCTCTTAGTACTTGTTGTACTAAAGTTAGATAATTTCAATTTATGGATATCATTGAATACTCAGTCAACTTCCATCAACATTCAGAAAAGAAATACCTTTTCTAAACAATCGATTAAAAAATCTCCAGTAGCAAACTAAGTAAACCGCAACTTTTAACTGGATATTTCAAACAAAAGTAAATAAAGATAGACGCCGACTCGCGACTACTCCTCAGTAATTGGGGAGCAACGCGACGCGACGCGACGCGACGCGACGCAACGCCACGCCACGCCACGCCACGCCACGCCACGCCACGCCACGCCACGCCACGCCACGCCACGCCACGCCACGCTACGCCACGCCACGCCACGCCACGCCACGCCACGCCACGCCACGCCACGCCACGCCACGCCACGCCACGCCACGCCACGCCACGCGACGCGACGTAGTGTCTCCGTCAAAAGAGTTCCACTAACGAAGCTTTGGGGATAAGCTGAGCCAACTATTCTAGCTTCAACCATTGTACTAACTCAGAGGATGATTCTTTTAGATGAGTAAAATATCACTGGGATTTTGTTGGGACATCATAAAAGACAGATACTTATTGACTTCTTTTGAGACTTTTATGAATTCACAAAAACCTTTATATATTTTTATATAAGAGCTAATTAAGAGAATTAACCTCATAGTTTACATCGTTTCTGATTTTATGCATGGCATATCTATCTCTAAAGCTGAGATGATAAGATTAGTTATAAGTGCTCAACTTTACGGGGTTTTTTGGTATCTTCCATGAACTAAACGTAAGAGTATTTTGAATTTTAGTAGCAATTCCAAAAAGGTTACACTTGCTTGGAGGAATAATAGTTTTATCTAAAAATCTTATTAAGTATAGTCGTTTATAGATTGACAAAACGAACGCGGCCAGTTGCCCAGCAGTGGACTTCTGCAAGCTGATTATACAAAATACACTTTTATTATAATACTTTGGCAAAAGCTACAAGTAAAAGCTAACCATTGCTGGATGTAGATAGGTTTGTTGTAAGTAGGCCATCGGCCAGTGGCGCATATTCAGAGATCACGTAATGTACGTGGTACATTTGCGCAGTACCACACATCGAACGATACATTAATAAGAGAGTAGGCAGCGCTGCCGCCGCCGCCGCCGTGCCGCCGTGCCGCCGCCCCGCCGCGGCACAATCGAAGTATTTTTATTTTAAGAGGGCGTATGCACCAAACTGATGGCCGCAAATTAACACTTTTAGCATAAACCCAAATGTAAATCAAAACATAAATGTTGAAACAATTCAATAGTATTCCGAGTGCTGTTCTAGTCAGAAACATACTGAGTGATATTTTCTTGAGAAAAATCTCAAAGCTACCTGTAGTTTTCTGTACTGTAGCTAAATTGTAAAAAAAAATCGTGCAAGCAACCAACCAATAGTAGCTTGAGCGATGACTCATGACGTTTTTGTAAAGCTAATTAGCTTTAATTGGCTAAAACAAGATATCCATCATAAACTGTGATTTTCTTACATTTTAAATGTCGCGGTGGTCTGAAGCACCGCGGTGGAACGCGTGCTATTTCGAACCATGACCGCAGTTTAAAATAGCACGCATCGAGGTGCTAATGTTTAGTGGAGCGCGCCGCATCTGTGGATTACACCGCGCCGCACCGCGCCGCACCGCGCCGCACCGCACCGCGCCGCACCGCGCCGCACCGCACCGCGCCGCACCGCGCAGCGCCGGACGCTGTAAAATCCGACGCTGTGCAATCTAAATCGGAACGAATTGTCAGCGTCTTCTTTTTCATTACAGTATAACTTTACTGGATAAAGCTATCTAACCGTGAACTGCACGATACGGAGATCTACTGACAACACTCGCATTAAATACTAGTTCTCTAGCGAGATCTCTAAGGATGTCCAAGGGGTAGTCAGGAAGAAGTGCCAATGATTTTTTGTAAAAGGTCCATGTCTTGTTCGTGTCAATCAAAACTTTGATAAAGGGCTACTCAATCAGAATATTGTAAGTGACAGCGACACAGGATGTAGAGGTACATACATGAGAGGTCAGCTTCACTGCGGTGTCGACGCTGCGCTGCTTGTACAGTACATGGTGGGTACCTGATGAGTTTCTCATCTAACGGGAACATGTACAAAGTCATGTCGAGTACCGACGGAAATCTGAACCTAGTTCAAACCGGTACTTATACCGGTCTGCTGTAAATAGCTTTAGACAAAATATAAATGTTGAAATTCAAAAAGCTGTAATGAACTTTTTATTTTAGTTGTAAATGATATGTTTTTTCAAGGAAAATATTAACTCAAACCTTTCAGATGATTGAGAGGAAAACTCTGGGTGTGTCAGTAAATATTATAAGGCGGTGAAACTTGCCAAGTCGCTTTATATTAATAGAATGCACACATAAGACGCGAAAAAGGCTACAAAGTGAACCCTCCATTACTTAGGATATCAAAGGAGAACAAATAATACGAAATGATGGGACACTTCGACCACAGTAATGAACAGCCAGTAGCGCAACTTGGCTAGCCTTATACGATTTTGATGTTGCGTGTATGTAAAACGAGATTAAACAGTTCACCACTGAAGACTCTCCGAAAATCTCTGTGAATCTCATGTTACTTGATATATTCAAAATTTATTAAGTGTCTAAGTATTAAGAGGTAGCCGCATACATGGCTACATGTATTTATTATATTTGAAAGCTGGTTTCAAGTGCTTGTTTTATACACAGTTATTGAGAACAAAGAGTTGTTGAACTGTAAACGCACAGGCTGGTCACACAGCATGGTGCAATCAAGACTTCTTACGCAGTTGACCTACTGTTATATGTATTTGTACACTATTGTTGCGAGTTAAGCCCGCATTGGTTTAATCCCTTTACTTGCTTGTTTGAGGCAAGGGAAAATAAACCTTATTTTGAGGGATTATGGCAGTAGGTAAAGTCTAATGTGAACTAGTTTGGCTAACAATCTTTTTGAATCTACCGAGTTGAAACTACAAAGCAAAAACTCGTAAAACAAGTAGCTAACTACAATTAAACCGAAAACACCAATGGATTTAACAGAAAATCTATGAAATTGAATTAATTTCATTTAGCAATTAGTTGTCTTTATCTGCGAAAAACATTTTAGCGGTAATTTAATAAAACTCGGGCAAAATGGTAGCAGCAGGTTCCACAATATTCGTACAAAATAGTTTAAAATATGTAAAAGTGCGGCCGAGGGGGGGGGGGAGGGGGGGAGGGGGGGGTTCGCGCAGAGATTGCGGTCGGACCGCGATTCCATTCGGCGCTCATGAATACTTCGGTTTGCTAAATCATCTACGGACTCCACGTTTTAATTCACTTAACTGAAATGTACGAACTAAAACTTAACTTCTTGCAATCACTGAACACTGCTGTGCACACATTTACAGATCAAAACTTGCCTAAGTAGAGCCTCGCTTTGCTATAGCTTATCGCTTTGTACATAATCTTATTTATTATTTAGTAACATTGACATAATTTAGATCATTAGATGTATTTAATTGACTTTTTGTGCCTGTGTGTAATTTTATTAATTATTGTAATTGGTGCTAACCGTAGTAATTAATAATAATAATAAATAAATAGCGATTTTTGTGCGAGAAAATTGACAGAACACACAAATGGCCCACCTGATGTTGAGCGGCTACCTCGGTCTATAACTAGCAGAGGAAGTTAAGGCGCGCTCTGTAAGGCATTGTACTGCGTCAACTATTTACTAGGTAAGTATCTACTTGGCGCCAGACATAGGTGCTACTCTGAACAAGCAACAAACGCCTCTAATCATTTCACTATATAGACTGTCTAAGTTGTAGAAGACAAGTAGACAAGTTTAGATACTTAGCACTGCAAATACGAAGTCAAAGGACGATGATCACGTGATCGCGGTGATGTGATGTGATGTCACATCTCAATGGTGTAGACGGTGCGCTGGGTGGAAGGATTGAGCGCATTGAAACCATAGAAAACCTGTCTTCACACCAACCGACACGACATACCGTGTTAGTCCGATTACCGATCCGATTACTCCGATATTAGTGACGCCATTGACGTGCGTGTCGACATCGGGGCGTGTGCAAACACCCATTTGGGGCAGTAATGGAATAGCGTTAGTGTTTCCGCGCTGATTCTGATTTTATTGAAACTAGAGAAAGAACCCTTAATTTTGCCAAAAAACACAGACACGGATAGGATGCAGGAAAATGTAGGAACTCACCGGCGTCTCCGATAGATCAGGTATAAGCTCCAGCTGCAGCTGTCTTCTCGTATTTGCCGAATCCAAGGGGGGCAAAGATCTCAACACTCCACAGAAAGAAAGCACCAAAATTCACCAAAATCACCAATTTTCTATTATTTCCAAATTGCGTACGCGCATCCAATTAACGTCCATTTGCATACTAGCTGAATGACGGCGCTCGCGCAAGCTCGCGAATTCTTCGTGAGTTTAAGGGTAGGAAAGAGATGGGAATAGGGCTTTTGCATTAAAACAAAAAAGGATAGGTAATCTGTGTCTTTGGCCTAACCATCCCCCCGGGTTTGACAGGATAATAATCCTTCAAAACAATAGAAAATTATGTACTATTTAAATTATGCATTTACTTAATTCGCATTATCAGAATAAGCACTTAATCATTTTATTCGATTCAGTTACATTCAGCGATATTTACTATACCTAATTTAGTTATTTATTTTATAAATTTACTTACTTAACAATAATTTTTTATTAAACATTCGATAAATTTTTGTGGACTGTATGTTTTTATATATATTTATTTTTATTTATTGATTAGGCAATGGAAAAACCTTCAACAAGGGTCGCTTGAACACACCGGTTTTGGTACGCACGTCTACGGTACGCACAATGTTATCTTTTCCGGGATAGGTACGTTCAATGACCCCCAGAGGCCAGTCGAGACAAGCGCTGTTATCTGATTTCAACAAAACAACAGTGCCTTCGCGAATAGTCTCCGAGTGGGTCAGCCATTTACTACGGACTTGTAAAGTATTAAGGTATTCTAACTTCCACCTTTTCCAAAATGACTGCACCAAATGATCTACAACACGTTTGCGTTGGAGAAGAGTGCCATGGACATTAGATAAATCTTCAGAAGGAAGGGATTTCAAAGGCGTCATTACAAGAAAATGCGCAGGCGTCAGCGCAAGTGGCTCGGCAGGGTCACTGCTCAGCACTGAAAGAGGACGCGAGTTCAATATTGCCTCAATTTGAGACAGAACCGTAGTCATTTCCTCGACTGTCAACAGCTGATTTCCTACTATTTTCTTGAGATGATTTTTAACACTCTTGACATTACTCTCTGACATCCCATTGAAATGAGGACTCAGAGGCGGGTAAAACTTCATTTCAATTCTGTTATCACGCGTTACGTTAGCGAATTGATCTTTATATTCCTCAGATTCTAACAGTTGGTACATGGCATCGAGATACGACTTCGCTCCGATGAAATTCGTGCCGTTGTCTGAATAAAGAACCGCTACGGGACCACGTCGCGATAAAAACCTTTTAAATGCATTTAAAAACGATTCCGTACTTAAGTCCGATGCTAATTCGAGATGGACGGCCTTAGTAACGAGACACACAAACAAACATAAGTACGCCTTCATACTGTGCACTCCACGGCGACGATATGGCACTATGTACAGCGGGCCTGCGTAATCCATGCCAGTGTGACAAAACGCTTTAGCCTCTTGTACCCTGCAAGCCGGTAGGTCAGCCATGAATGGCGCCTGGTTTCGAGGGTTGACCCGAAAACACACGTTGCATTGTTGCACCCGTTTACGCACTATGTTTCGTGCCGCTAAAATCCAGAACCGTTGTCTCAATAAAGACATTAATAATTGCGGACCGGTATGTAGGTATTTCTGGTGGTAATGATCGATAATTAAATCTACTATGTGATCTTTACGAGGCAGTAATATTGGATGACGGCTGTCGTAATTTAAATCAGAGTGAACTAATCGACCACCGACCCTAAACAAACCATCTATTACAAAAGCATTAAGCTTTAGAAAAGCAGGAGGCAATTTCATTCCTGCCTCGGCATTCTTGAGTTCGCTGCCAAAATAAAACTTTTGCAAGTCCTTTATTACATATTTCTCGGCTGTATCTAGGTGAGAAACCTCAAATTTACGCGGCAATTTTCTCAAAAACCTTAGAATGTAAATTACAATTCTGAGCAATTTAGACCATGAGGATATTTTAGTAGCGAGCTCATAGAAAACCAGAGGCGTTTCCAAAGCCGCAGCTGTAGTCACCAGTACATTTACCTTCTGTTCTGGTATTTCGTCTACTACAGCCGTGGGATCGAAGCTATGTACTGGCCATTCCGAGACTGGCAATTTAGCAAACGCGGGCCCATTGAACCAGAGTGGGTGCTCGAGTAACTGAGCGGGAGTAAGCCCTCTGGAGAGGCAGTCCGCAGGGTTATCCTTTCCACTAATATGATGGAAATGTCGCGAATCCAATTCATTATGAATTTTGGAAATTCGATTAGCGATAAAAGTTTGCCATCGAGTGGGACAGGAATGAATCCACGCCAGTGCTACGGTACTGTCAGTGAAAGCAAAAATATTTGTTATTTGACAGCGACCAGAATAAGCAACAATGACTAAGCGCATCAATTTCGAGAGTATAACATTTGCGCACAACTCCATTCTAGCAAGAGTAATCACCGTTTTGGATGGCGCAACTCTGGACTTGGCACAAAGCAAGTTAGTTACTGACCGATTTTCGGTGGGAAACTGAACATGTAAATATACCACGCCGCCATAAGCGCGCTCAGAAGCGTCAGCAAAGCCTATTATTGAGACGACGCACTTATCATTCACGCCAGCGTGACGAGGCAATTTAATATTCTGAAACAATGGTAATTCTGATTCAATAGTTTGCCACAAGGTCACGATATTAGGAGGGGGAATATCATCCCATCCTACGTTACTTTCCCACAGGGATTTAATTATCAACTTGGATAGAAGAGTTACCGGGGCTACGAATCCCATCAAGTCCCACAAGCGGGCAATTGTTGAAAGAATATTCCGTTTGGTGCAATCGCGAGTTTCGACATTGACACTGAACGTAAAAACATCTTCAGCAGGTATCCACAGCAGACCAAGTATTTTCAGGTAGCTGTCCGGACTGAATTCTACGGCTTCGGACACACGATGCGAAGTGGGAATACTTGCCATAACTTCGGGCGAGTTACTTGAGAATTTTACTAGCTCGAACCCTCCAGCGGCAAACATTTCGATCAGCTGACTTGATAATTCAACACCTTTAGCTACTGACGAACAGCTGGTGGCCAAGTCGTCCATGAAAATGTCGCTTTCAGCTACAGAAGCAGCAATAGGAAAGCGTTCACGCTCATCGGAAGCCAGTTGACGTACAGTACGTATAGCTAAGTAGGTACTACAGCACAAACCGAAAGCCACTCGCGACATCTCGAAAACGGTAATAGGATCATTAATATCGAACCTGTACAATAATCTTAGGTATTTCGTACTATCTTCATCCATTAGAACACGCAAGTACATATGTCGAATATCGGCACTTACTGCCACGGGTAACAATCTAAACTTTAATATTATTTGAAACAAATCATTCTGCAGATTCGGACCGGTATGTAATAAATCATTCAACGATTTCCCGGTCGAAGTCTTACTACTTGCATTTAACACTACTCGAAACTTCGTCGTACTTTTATCTTGGCGTATTACCGCATGATGTGGTATCACGTACTGATTATTCGTATTACCTATCGCAGAAATCTTACCTACGGGATGCATGTAATTACGCTGTAAGTAATCTTTGAAAACGTTGTCATATTCCTCTTTAATATCGGGATTCAATAACAATTTACGCTCCAACGATAAATACCTACGCTCAGCTGTGCGCATGGAGTCGCCTAAAGCGCAAGGCTCGCTCTGAAACGGCAGCGACACAGTATAGCGCCCGTTCGATTCACGACGCGTGGTATCGAGATAATAATTTTCACAAGCTTGTTCATTTTTAGTTAGGCAATTGGGCACATTAGGTACCTCTTCCAACTCGAAAAATCGATTCATGCAATTTTCCAGAGATTCTTCTACCGTACAATAAGAACGAACAATATTGCAGGTAGGGGCAACGACCGGTGCCTTTCCGATTATTATGTAACCTAATAAGGTTTCAATCGCGACAGGTTCACCAGCAGCGCGAGAGATTGAATTCGGACCTAGAATTCTAGCGAATAAATCCGTCCCCAATATGAGGTCAATCTTTGCGGGGGAGTAATAATTACTATCCGCCAATGGAATGTTATTTAAATATTCCAAGCGGGCTACGTCTATCTTCGCGGTAGGCAATTCACTCGTGATACGATTTACGACCAGCGGCTGAATAGTGAACCTAACCGATTCATCGAAGCGAGACCGAACAGTTAAACAAGTTATCCCTACGATAGGGTTAGTGACGTCACCTACACCTGACACGTATTTATTTTGCGGTTCATGTAATTTTAATTTTAAACGCTCGCAGCACTCAGCTGTTATTAAATCTTTCTGCGACCCACTATCTATCAAAGCACGTAGTACGACAATGTTCCCGTCGGCATCCAGCACTTTGCATTGAGCGGTGCCGAGCAAGACCGACTCGGGAATCGAACCCGCACTGAGCGAGGGTGCAGCGGTGCACTCGTTACCAACTGCGCACAGAGCCACTGCGGCGGCGGCGGCGGACGAAGACGAGGCTGCAGGGACGGACTCAGGGCCGCCTTGCACTGCAGATGTCGTCGGAACCACAACTTTTCTGCTATTCGGGAAATGCAGAAGGCTGTGGTGACTCCGACTACATTCGCTACATCGAATTGAGTCTGTGCAATTTGCAATTATGTGAGAAGCACTTAAACAATTCACGCAAATACGTTTAGTTTTCACTAACTTATATCGATCATTAGGGATCATTGACAAGAATTTAGTGCACTGGGGCAATTGAGTATGATCACTCTTCCCGCAACACAAACATGTCGTTTCCTGTATATTTACAAATGTTTTGACATTATTAATGTTATTATTGGATGTACGCGTTCCCGATCCGACTGACGACGACGTACTATTATTTTTACGCGCCTGAATACTGCCCGCTTTCGTATTAGAAGTTACACTCGTGCTATTATGTGCGCGTTGTAAAATGTGGGATTGATTTCGGACAAAGTTAATGAATTCTAAACAACTAGTACTATCAGCAGTTTCATTGACTTTCATTTCAAATGATTTTACTGTCTCCAAACCCACTTTTTTACACGCAATGTGCACAAACACAAAATCTTCTAAACTATCTAATTCTAACTGTTTTAGCGCGGAATAAAGCGATGAGAACTTATCAATAAAATCCTCTAATTGAGTAGGGACTTTTTCATTGACAGTAGGCAAGTTCATCAGCTTATCAAAATACGCAGCGGCCAGTACTCGTTTGTCATTGTATTTATTCACTAAAGCATTCCATATGACGGGATAATTTTCTGCCGTGGGCAAGATACCTTTACATATATTTAAAGCTTTTCCCTTCAACCTACCGACTAAATATTGAATTCTTTCTCCGTCAGTAAGATCGGGGTTATTGTGAATGGCTGACTTGAACGTCTCGTAAAAAATAGGCCACGTTTCATTCTCGCCGTCGAAAGAACAAATTTCTAATCGAGGAAGCTTTATTGTTGATGAAGGCTTTTCGCATTTAACGCTATTATTTTGAGCCTTTTTTGACGTTATTAGTTGATGTGATTTGTATTTAATTTTGGCGTACAATTGATCGTAAGCGATAAGAGAACTATACGTAGGTATCGGACCTTCCGCGAGGGATAATTGAAAGTCATTCCTTTCCTCTAACGCTGCGACAAATTCTGTACGTAACATATCGACTGTGAAAGACTCGGCTAAGAAATTTTCTATAAGCAATGGATCCTCTCCTATTTTATTCATTGCATCGTAAATACCCTGTATTCGTCCGAACATAGCTGCTAGCTTATTTTGCATTTTTTGCAAGCTACGATCATGCGTTTTAGAACTTACTGCAGTTGAAGATTCCGTCATTGTAATTTTACAAGATGGCGATTGCCGTTTTTTGCAAAAAAATAATCTCTAAAAATCAAAGTTAATCCGCGGTCGATAGGACCAAATGTTTCCGCGCTGATTCTGATTTTATTGAAACTAGAGAAAGAACCCTTAATTTTGCCAAAAAACACAGACACGGATAGGATGCAGGAAAATGTAGGAACTCACCGGCGTCTCCGATAGATCAGGTATAAGCTCCAGCTGCAGCTGTCTTCTCGTATTTGCCGAATCCAAGGGGGGCAAAGATCTCAACACTCCACAGAAAGAAAGCACCAAAATTCACCAAAATCACCAATTTTCTATTATTTCCAAATTGCGTACGCGCATCCAATTAACGTCCATTTGCATACTAGCTGAATGACGGCGCTCGCGCAAGCTCGCGAATTCTTCGTGAGTTTAAGGGTAGGAAAGAGATGGGAATAGGGCTTTTGCATTAAAACAAAAAAGGATAGGTAATCTGTGTCTTTGGCCTAACCAGTTAGTATTGTAACATGGGTTGTAACAGGTGGGTTACTCAGAGGTATTCCAATCTCAGTTGAACTGCAAAGTTTTAAATCATGGTGTGACAGGCGTCACAGCTCAGTCGGTAACAGCTCTGCCTTCCGTGCTGTGGGTCGTGGGTTCGATCCCCACTGAGAACAAACATTTGTGCGTGGAAAACATAGATGTTTGTTCTATGTCTGGGTGTTACTATGTATTTACAAAAAAAAATTATATAAGTATCAGCCATCTAGTTCCCATATTACAAGCTTTGCTTAGTTTGGGACTAGAGGGCGTTGTGTGTAAAGTCCACGAATATTTATTTAATTTATTTATGGTCAATTCATGCTAACTCATAGTAATTCTGTGACTAAATAGTGACATTATGATGTCATTTAATTTGTTTTCGCGCATATTTTGCTGTCAAGTGTATAAAAAGAATGATCACGTGGTACAAAATTGTACCACGTGACCTGAAGAAATTACACTGGGCAGTGAAATATAACTTGACAGCAAAAGGCAATTGGCATACGGGGGCAGGTCTAAGCGATTTGTGTCAAATGGCCTTCTGAAAGTGCTCTAATGGCAGAATATCGTTTCAACATTTTAGCGCGTATATTTTATAACTTTGGTAGAGAAAGATTCGTATCGATATGGCTCACTTAATTCACTCATTTTAGTAGCCGTGGAATTTAATGTAAAGAGTGTCCGGGGATGGATAGTGCAGTGCAGTGCAGTGCAGTGCAGTGCAGTGTTAGTACTCACTGTACTTAGTACTGCACAAGCAGCATTAGTGGTGATACTCTGTGGGGGTGGTCTTAGACAAGAATAACCGCTTAACATCTGGTAGGCTGCGTTTTATTTATTTATTTCCAACCACATGTCGCTTTGTAGAAGTAGTTATGCATCCATCGATGCGTGCTTCACAGATGTTACAGTGCCTTTCATAGCGTGTGCCGAGCCAGATATATTGGAAAGTCGTTTATCACTAAACAGACACAGGAAATAGACGCACAATGTATCAGCTATGTACCTACCCTCAGAGTTGTTTTGCAACAACACAACACAACACAAACAAGCTAGTTACCGCTAAACATGAATCGGTACACACCGCTGTATATTCTGTTAGTGCGACTACACAGGCTAATTAGCTACTGCCTTACCGCAAAGCCTCATATCAAAACCAAAAACTTTGGTTGCCATTTTTACAACACCTATTAGTGAAATCAATGCTTTTACTTAGTTAGTACCGCAGAACAGAGTTTACTTCTCTGTTCTGTGGTTAGTTCAAACCAGTCCCTAAAAGCTACCTTCTTTTTCAGTTTTAAAGGATACTGTAAAGACAGTCATTAAAACTGAAGACCTTTACGTTTTATAATGTGTGTGTACCTACAATAAAGAATAAAAACAATGGTCCATTACGCTTTGCGGTAAGGCGCAGGATAAATAACGAACGGGAAATGAGAAGAGATACAAATTCCAATTAAACTAAATAAATAGAAGTTTGATTGAGTTAGGTACTTACTAACGAGAGCTTACTGACGACGCACTGCCTATCTGATAACTGGAATAGGTCTCAGCGAAATTAAAATAAATAAATTCAGCGATATTTCAGTTCTACTGTATTTTATAAGGCTGTAAAAAGTGTAGCGAAGGACGAATAATATATTAAAGCCTCTACTTTAAGTCAGCTGTGAACGCGACTTTTTGTCGCGAGCTTTTGGAACTTACATATTTTCAGCTATAAGGCTGCGCATTCACCAGAGATGTGCGACGCATATGAGTGGTCTGTGAAAAAAAAACAATCAATAGTATCACTTCGTTCGTCACGTCATTCGTCACCGCTGCACTGATGTGTTTGTATAAGTAATCCATCCATGTACAGTCATGTCGATCCGATACATGGAATGCGGATATAATAATATGTTGTACTTTTTATGCTCATAGTCTTTTTAATGTCGCGGTTAAAAGTGGCGTGTGACGATGCACTAGTAGCTGGAGGCCGGGCTCGGCGTGTTGTTGGCGCGGCGCGACGCGATAAACAAGGAATATTGTTGCTCGTCAAGAGGCCATCACTCAAACGCCTCCGCAGGCACGCAGATAAACCGATGATAAACCTACCTTTTCCACGAGGGAAATAAAACTAAGCAGTCTACTCCGCTAAACGATACAATAAAGGCAACACTGCGCAGCCGCTTTGTGCGTTGAGGCACGGACAAAAGCCGTGTTCCTACGCAATGTAATTCAAATATCAATACTGAAGTAGATTTTCGAAGTAGACCTCAAACTTTTCTGGTTTATCATCTTATCACGTCACTTATACTAGTACCTGGCGCCGCACATCCACTAGGCCTCGACGGCGCTCGATAATATCCAACACGGATGGAAAAATCCTCCAACAACGGTATCATAGAGCCCCACACTTTCTGGAAACTACACTCTCAGAGTACTGGGCGCAGTTCCACGCACCACAGGGTTAGTCTTATTAAATTATTAGGAATCTATTAAATAACTTTTGTTGCTTGAAAGTGACTCTATTCTTTTTTTAGTCATAATTTTGAGTTGAAGTCAAAAATTATTTATGTTAATAAAATAACAGTGATCATTTAGAATATGGGAATATGATCTACTCTATCAAGGACAAGGATGTGTTTAGTTTCTGTTGAATCGTTTCAAAGGTGTATTTAAACCAAAACACGTGGAAATAGTAACGAGATGAACCGGGTTGTCCAATCAGAACTTTGCAGGTGATACGTGTCTAACTCTACCATATAGGTTAAGTTTTCATACTCCTTCGCCTCAAAAGTTTATTTGCAGTTGAAGTTTTTCCGCGGATATTTTCAGACTGAAACGTTCTGGCATAGCCTCCCGCGGCGGAGCGGTGGCGTATCATGGCTCGCTGCGGCCGCTTCTCGTTCGACTCTCCGTTTGTCCGCGGCCGCGGAAGCTGCGGAGACATTCTCCGCTAAATGCCCGATCAATTCACGAAGCTATTGTTTAAAACGCCGACACACCAACACTTGATAAATGTGAAACGTTTACTACATTTTATTCGAACGTCGACTACAAACAGGTGCGTAGGTATACCTCGTTTGTTTCGGTTCACTTCTGGTTCAATGACCGTAAAATACTCTAAGCAAATAGAACAATGACACAACACACAATACACATACAAGTCCTAAAACAGTAGGTAACTAACTAATCTAGTTAGTTTTCATCGATAACCGCTGTATTTAGTGAATCGGTTCAGTCCATTAGTTGGAACAATAAATACCGCGAGGCCTCACTTCAATACACGGATAGTTGACGGTTACACAACGATGTGCTTTATTTAATTAGTCGGTTAGCCTGTAGGTTCACTGCTTCGATGGCTTTTAAATATAATAATTAATTTGTTATTGGGAAGTCAACCCTTTACTTGCCTACTACATAGTTTCTATCACTTATTTAGGTTGGTGGTTTGAGCAAGGTTTTGTGAAATTATTGTGGAAAACTGCTTTTACCCGGCTACGCTAAGCAAAAGGACGGTTATGAATTTAAATGAGCAGTTTGTTTAGTTACGTAGGTAAATAAAGAGTCACAACTCCAGCGAACTAGAACGTAATACTTTTGTTAGTTTGACACCAGTAGCTGGACCATGTAGCGCCAGTAGCTGCGCTAGTCTAAACCCACCTTATTGAATGGTATTCATGTTCCACGTTGTTGCTCATTTACAATAAAATTAATATTCTATTTTGTTGCAAAGCAGACATTTTATTAAAACAACAGAATCGGAAAACGCGCTCACTGCACTAAACTGTAAATGGCACTACATTACTCGCTACACACTCAAAACGGTGAAGGGAAACGATACGATACAGTCGGGAGCCGCATAATGGATGTATCTTGCGATAATTACGTCAAGCCCGCGCTCGTCAACGAACAAAGGCCCAGTAAGTATTCCTGCAATAACAAACAGAATATGTAAATGCGGGAATGTACACCTCATTAAAGAGAAATGCTGCCTCATTTGAAAAGATCTCGTCAACGATACGTCGTCGGGGGGCGAGGGGGGGGGGAGGCGCCTATACGAGGACACGCGCATGTGGCGACGGGAGCGTATTCAAGGCATTTGAAAGAGGTACAGTCAGCGAAACAAATTGCAAACTGTGTTCATCAACCATACTTACCACTTTATTCTTTTTTTTGGTTCTAAGCCTTATCTTTTATTTTTTTTAATGTTACTGTTATGGATAGCACACACGAAAGGAGGCCTGTAGTCAGCGTGGGGGAAGTCGGGCTATGGATGTAACCAGCAGTGGGTGAAGTCGGGTTATGGATGTAACCAGCAGTGGGTGAAGTCGGGTTATGGATGTAACCAGCAGTGGGGGAAGTCGGGTTATGGATGTAACCAGCAGTGGGGGAAGTCGGGTTATGGATGTAACCAGCAGTGGGTGAAGTCGGGTTATGGATGTAACCAGCAGTGGGGGAAGTCGGGCTATGGATGTAACCAGCAGTGGGTGAAGTCGGGTTATGGATGTAACCAGCAGTGGGGGAAGTCGGGTTATGGATGTAACCAGCAGTGGGGGAAGTCGGGTTATGGATGTAACCAGCAGTGGGGGAAGTCGGGTTATGGATGTAACCAGCAGTGGGGGAAGTCGGGTTATGGATGTAACCAGCAGTGGGTGAAGTCGGGTTATGGATGTAACCAGCAGTGGGTGAAGTCGGGTTATGGATGTAACCAGCAGTGGGTGAAGTCGGGTTATGGATGTAACCAGCAGTGGGTGAAGTCGGGTTATGGATGTAACCAGCAGTGGGTGAAGTCGGGTTATGGATGTAACCAGCAGTGGGTGAAGTCGGGTTATGGATGTAACCAGCAGTGGGTGAAGTCGGGTTATGGATGTAACCAGCAGTGGGTGAAGTCGGGTTATGGATGTAACCAGCAGTGGGTGAAGTCGGGCTATGGATGTAACCAGCAGTGGGTGAAGTCGGGTTATGGATGTAACCAGCAGTGGGTGAAGTCGGGTTATGGATGTAACCAGCAGTGGGTGAAGTCGGGTTATGGATGTAACCAGCAGTGGGTGAAGTCGGGTTATGGATGTAACCAGCAGTGGGTGAAGTCGGGTTATGGATGTAACCAGCAGTGGGTGAAGTCGGGCTATGGATGTAACCAGCAGTGGGTGAAGTCGGGTTATGGATGTAACCAGCAGTGGGTGAAGACGGGTTATGGATGTAACCAGCAGTGGGTGAAGTCGGGTTATGGATGTAACCAGCAGTGGGTGAAGTCGGGTTATGGATGTAACCAGCAGTGGGTGAAGTCGGGTTATGGATGTAACCAGCAGTGGGTGAAGTCGGGTTATGGATGTAACCAGCAGTGGGTGAAGTCGGGTTATGGATGTAACCAGCAGTGGGTGAAGTCGGGCTATGGATGTAACCAGCAGTGGGTGAAGTCGGGTTATGGATGTAACCAGCAGTGGGTGAAGTCGGGTTATGGATGTAACCAGCAGTGGGTGAAGTCGGGTTATGGATGTAACCAGCAGTGGGTGAAGTCGGGTTATGGATGTAACCAGCAGTGGGTGAAGTCGGGTTATGGATGTAACCAGCAGTGGGTGAAGTCGGGTTATGGATGTAACCAGCAGTGGGTGAAGTCGGGCTATGGATGTAACCAGCAGTGGGTGAAGTCGGGTTATGGATGTAACCAGCAGTGGGTGAAGTCGGGTTATGGATGTAACCAGCAGTGGGTGAAGTCGGGCTATGGATGTAACCAGCAGTGGGTGAAGTCGGGTTATGGATGTAACCAGCAGTGGGTGAAGTCGGGTTATGGATGTAACCAGCAGTGGGTGAAGTCGGGTTATGGATGTAACCAGCAGTGGGTGAAGTCGGGTTATGGATGTAACCAGCAGTGGGGGAAGTCGGGCTATGGATGTAACCAGCAGTGGGGGAAGTCGGGCTATGGATGTAACCAGCAGTGGGTGAAGTCGGGTTATGGATGTAACCAGCAGTGGGTGAAGTCGGGTTATGGATGTAACCAGCAGTGGGTGAAGTCGGGTTATGGATGTAACCAGCAGTGGGTGAAGTCGGGCTATGGATGTAACCAGCAGTGGGTGAAGTCGGGTTATGGATGTAACCAGCAGTGGGTGAAGTCGGGTTATGGATGTAACCAGCAGTGGGTGAAGTCGGGTTATGGATGTAACCAGCAGTGGGTGAAGTCGGGTTATGGATGTAACCAGCAGTGGGGGAAGTCGGGCTATGGATGTAACCAGCAGTGGGGGAAGTCGGGCTATGGATGTAACCAGCAGTGGGTGAAGTCGGGCTATGGATGTAACCAGCAGTGGGTGAAGTCGGGTTATGGATGTAACCAGCAGTGGGGGAAGTCGGGTTATGGATGTAACCAGCAGTGGGTGAAGTCGGGTTATGGATGTAACCAGCAGTGGGTAAAGTCGGGCTATGGATGTAACCAGCAGTGGGTGAAGTCGGGTTATGGATGTAACCAGCAGTGGGTGAAGTCGGGTTATGGATGTAACCAGCAGTGGGTGAAGTCGGGTTATGGATGTAACCAGCAGTGGGTGAAGTCGGGTTATGGATGTAACCAGCAGTGGGTGAAGTCGGGCTATGGATGTAACCAGCAGTGGGTGAAGTCGGGTTATGGATGTAACCAGCAGTGGGTGAAGTCGGGTTATGGATGTAACCAGCAGTGGGTGAAGTCGGGTTATGGATGTAACCAGCAGTGGGTGAAGTCGGGCTATGGATGTAACCAGCAGTGGGTGAAGTCGGGTTATGGATGTAACCAGCAGTGGGTGAAGTCGGGTTATGGATGTAACCAGCAGTGGGTGAAGTCGGGTTATGGATGTAACCAGCAGTGGGTGAAGTCGGGTTATGGATGTAACCAGCAGTGGGGGAAGTCGGGCTATGGATGTAACCAGCAGTGGGGGAAGTCGGGCTATGGATGTAACCAGCAGTGGGTGAAGTCGGGCTATGGATGTAACCAGCAGTGGGTGAAGTCGGGTTATGGATGTAACCAGCAGTGGGGGAAGTCGGGTTATGGATGTAACCAGCAGTGGGTGAAGTCGGGTTATGGATGTAACCAGCAGTGGGTAAAGTCGGGCTATGGATGTAACCAGCAGTGGGTGAAGTCGGGTTATGGATGTAACCAGCAGTGGGTGAAGTCGGGTTATGGATGTAACCAGCAGTGGGTGAAGTCGGGTTATGGATGTAACCAGCAGTGGGTGAAGTCGGGTTATGGATGTAACCAGCAGTGGGTGAAGTCGGGCTATGGATGTAACCAGCAGTGGGTGAAGTCGGGTTATGGATGTAACCAGCAGTGGGTGAAGACGGGTTATGGATGTAACCAGCAGTGGGTGAAGTCGGGTTATGGATGTAACCAGCAGTGGGTGAAGTCGGGTTATGGATGTAACCAGCAGTGGGTGAAGTCGGGTTATGGATGTAACCAGCAGTGGGTGAAGTCGGGTTATGGATGTAACCAGCAGTGGGTGAAGTCGGGCTATGGATGTAACCAGCAGTGGGTGAAGTCGGGTTATGGATGTAACCAGCAGTGGGTGAAGTCGGGTTATGGATGTAACCAGCAGTGGGTGAAGTCGGGTTATGGATGTAACCAGCAGTGGGTGAAGTCGGGTTATGGATGTAACCAGCAGTGGGTGAAGTCGGGCTATGGATGTAACCAGCAGTGGGTGAAGTCGGGTTATGGATGTAACCAGCAGTGGGTGAAGTCGGGTTATGGATGTAACCAGCAGTGGGTGAAGTCGGGTTATGGATGTAACCAGCAGTGGGTGAAGTCGGGCTATGGATGTAACCAGCAGTGGGTGAAGTCGGGTTATGGATGTAACCAGCAGTGGGTGAAGTCGGGTTATGGATGTAACCAGCAGTGGGTGAAGTCGGGTTATGGATGTAACCAGCAGTGGGTGAAGTCGGGTTATGGATGTAACCAGCAGTGGGTGAAGTCGGGTTATGGATGTTACCAGCAGTGGGTGAAGTCGGGTTATGGATGTAACCAGCAGTGGGTGAAGTCGGGTTATGGATGTAACCAGCAGTGGGTGAAGTCGGGTTATGGATGTAACCAGCAGTGGGTGAAGTCGGGTTATGGATGTAACCAGCAGTGGGTGAAGTCGGGTTATGGATGTAACCAGCAGTGGGTGAAGTCGGGCTATGGATGTAACCAGCAGTGGGTGAAGTCGGGTTATGGATGTAACCAGCAGTGGGTGAAGTCGGGTTATGGATGTAACCAGCAGTGGGTGAAGTCGGGTTATGGATGTAACCAGCAGTGGGGGAAGTCGGGCTATGGATGTAACCAGCAGTGGGTGAAGTCGGGTTATGGATGTAACCAGCAGTGGGTGAAGTCGGGTTATGGATGTAACCAGCAGTGGGTGAAGTCGGGTTATGGATGATGATAATGATGATGAATCCTTTTGTTAGAACAGTTTAATAATGAAATTAACAATTCATAAATATCACCACGATTATCTTAATATCGTTGACTGCAGGCAGGCACTCATCCGTAAACAGCGAAGATCATTAATTAAAGAGGCTGACTCATCGCTTCTTCAGTTCGCTTGCATCGGGAATGACATGTCATAGGTCAACTTCCAGTTTCCGATGGCTCCATTTAGACGAGAATATCCCATTTTACAGATTGTAAGTGTACTGCCGCACTACGCGACCCTTGGACGAATACACACGCGACCATTGCCTGGCGACCGGCGCGGCGCGGCCCCTACCACAATCTGAATGGCGCTGCCTTGAGCTGCCCCAAATAATTAAATCAAAGTAAATACTGACCTATCAATCAACAATCAACAATAATTAACAGGATCACAATCAATAATCATTACATCTGACGGAAAAACTTTCAATAAAACTTAAATACACGTCTTCAGTGGACTTCAGTGAGGCAATGCATCGTTATAGGCAATCGTTAACACTTAACATCAGGTGAGCCATCAGCTCGTTCCATTATTTAGTTGTATTAAAAAAACATTTAATAGCACATCACATACAATGTTACTAAGAAACATTATGACAGCAGTGGCACTTCAAAATAAAATGATCTCTTCATGGACTCATGGCTTTTCTATTTTCTTTTTATATTTAGTGAGCGTTGGTTTGTCCGCGTAGTGCGCTTGCAGGCTAATGGACGCAGTATTGCGTCGCCTCACAGAGTATGCTCTCGCTGAAGCTGAACACCAAATACGCACGCCGCGTCCGCATCACTTTTATTGTGCCAGCGTCAGTTGCCGGGATGGAAGCACCTCCAATACGCAACACTGGAGCCTAGGTTTACTTCGCTAAACGATATACCTACGAAGCTATTCCAGTTTTGAGTTACACTGCAACACAACAGGGCAACGCTCTCGTGTGTAGTGGTCGTCACCGCGCAGTGTACGCGAACCTTCGACTACATGCCTGACTTGCAGAGTGCGTCACTGGTTGAACGTTTGTTTGGAGCCGCGCGACCTCTATTTCGGGGGACAATGGTTCGCGAATATTCAGTAGACGATTAGCTTTTTGTGGAACTATTGATTTGATTAATTTAGGTATTTTTAATTTACACAATAAAGCATATTCTATATTCTATCTATTAATTATGATTTTTAAAGAGTAAATAGAGTAAATAGAGTAGAGATGGAAATCGCCGCCGAGGTAGACCGAAACGGCGGTGGAGGGACGACCTTGATGTTTTTAATAGGGACTGGCCTAGTTTGGCGAGGGACCGTGACGAGTGGAGGGAAGAGGGGGAGGCCTTTGCCCAGCAGTGGGACAGAATAGGCTAATAAAAAAAAAAAAAAAAAAAAAAATAGAGTCAAATAATAGCTTTATTTGGTTTCGCTAGAAGACGAATGGGGATATTGCATGTAATTAAGGTTGGTAAGCCGTCGCAGGATGTTATACAGAAATGTCGTAGATGTACTTAAATTATTTTTCACAGAAAATATAGATGTAGCTTGTTGCAAAATCTCAAAGAAAAATATTATAACATGTTATAATATAGTTATATTATAACATATTATAATATTTTTCTTATTGTTGGAGTTCCAACAATCCTCGTCTTTGATGTGTTATATTACTTTAATACAAGTAAATAAAGAAGAGCACTCACATATATACCTGTAGTCCAGCTCACAGTGAAGCTAGATATCAAACCTGAACCTCACGTCGATAAGAGTGCTTTACACAGTTTCAGTTACTTTTATGGCATCACATTTAAATTACTCACTTGGTAGAACCAAATTACTGCAAAAATCCGGTATTTTCCAACAGTTTTCAATATTTTTGAAACTTTAAAAAAAAAACATTAAAAGATTAACCAATACATCACTTAAACATAGATTACATGGAAAAGCTAGTTCCAACTACAGATTAACCAGAATCATCTTTCACTAATCTGTGGCAAAATCGTACTTTTTAAAATTATTGTAGTAAAAAATAAATTGTTTGAAAAATATATGTTATAGAGATTTTACTAGTCTCATTTGAACGAAATTTTGCGTGACTATACTTTGTAGACAAACACGTATAATTTAACTTTAATTTGTATTGTAGCTGTGTGAATTAGGTCTGTGCAGTTTCACAATAATTCGGCCGCAAGCAATTCAACAATATCTGGGCGGTTTAAAAACTGAGCAACGCTCTGTCAGAGCAGAGCAGAGCAGAGCCGGTTTGAAACAACATCTGCGACGGCGGCCAGGGCTGCAGGGCTGCAGGGCTGCAGGGCTGCAGGGGTGCAGGGCTGCAGGAGTGCCGGATGTATTTTTGCTAAAAACATTACACTACTTGAGATTTATTAATAGAAAATAGAATTATAAATTGTTAAATTTAAACACAAACTAAAACAAAGTTTAAATAACTATCTATATAAGTACCTATCTACCAGTTTAATCCTAGGAATAGCGTTACAAAACGGAATCGTTTAGATAAAGCGACGCTCGCGCGACGCTCGCGCGATGCACACGTGGGATTACAAGCGAACTAAGCTGCAAGACGCAGCCCTAATCCCCTCGAGTTACCGGAGTGCAATGCAGCTGTTTCCATGAAATTAAACTTTATTGCAATATCATTAGGGCGACATTCGCGCGACATAAAAAGAGAGTATAATTTACAGTTTATACGATCTAGTTTCCACTTTGCGTGGCTAAGAATATGGTTGCATTTTGTGTGATGGGAATAGAGTTAGAATTAATGAATTTCCTTCGCTTCAGTACACCGTGGCAAGTTAAATGGATTTAGTTTGATTCGGTTTCCACTTTTGACTGAAGATAGGGGACAGGTGCCGACACAAAGCGGTTGTGCACCGAAGACGACGACTGTACCTACTTCAAATAAGTAAACTGGTCCTGACTGTACTGTTTGAGGCCATTCAGAATGTTCTCGACTGCTCTTAGAGCAAACAAGTAGTTTAAAATACAGTTTTGAAACAGTTTCATGGAAGTTTGGTCGGGAACCGACGGCCATTGTCCGTAGTTTGTGAAATACCTTCTGCGGGACTCGGAAATGTTTATTTTCTTATTGAAATGTTGATTTGAAAACAATACTGTTTTATTAACAGTTGAAACTTCAAAGTTGCCTCCTTTCAAGATACGACGCGTAGAATCACTTTGTTACACTTTGCTACTTAGGTTTACGACTTACTTTACTACATGCATCAAGCCTAACTTCATGAGCTATTTATATTTATTTTTCTACTCTCAAGTGGGTGATATTTTGTGTAAAAACAGTGGCAATTGGTTTCAGTTTTTAATTTAGGATTCTTAAACCCCAACAGATGGGGCAGTTTGTTAGTAGAACGGATTAAGTGTCAGTTTCCGGTAGCAAGGAGCGCCCTAGGTAGGTCCGGGGACTATTATGGCATCTGTTAGCTTTTATAGAGATTGTTATCGTTTGGCATTTGAGAGAATTTGAGAAGATTTTGTTTTCTTAAAGGGTTTTATCCTGAACGGTTTCGATCCTCCTACAAACGTTGTATAGCGGAGAATGTAATTCATATTATCATAGTATTTAGAGTTTAGTTAATAAAAGGAAATGCTCTCAAAGAGTGAGCATATATAGCGCGGCCCCCATCCGGTGGCTTCGCAGCATCGCTAAGGTCGCAAGAAGCCGGTGTATAAATAACCTTATTTAATCGTAGGCCAAAAATAGTTACCTATTTGTGAATATAGTAGGTTTAGCTACGTCCAGGAGCGGACTTCTACAAGTTGATTGATAATAATAATGAAAGTAAAAGGGAACGCATTACCAAGAGGTTATACTTATAAAAACCAGCTGAACTAAATACCAAGAGAAATACTCGCACGATCAAATATCAAATAATATTAAATAATACCTAATGTACCTACACCTTTTTGATGACAATAAATTTTATTTGTATTGTATTGTATTGTATTGTATTGTAAATAAAACTCATTACGAAAGAGGTGTGCCACTCGGTCGTTCGTGTTTACTGCGACGCACACAGCGCATTGCTATTCCACTAGCGAGTGCAGTGCAGTGCAGTGCAGTGCAGTGCAATGCAGTGCAGTGCAGTCCAGTGCAGTGCAGTGCAGTGCAGTGCAGTGCAGTGCAGTGCAGTGCAGTGCAGTCCAGTGCAGTGCAGTGCAGTGCAGTGCAGGCAGTGCAGGCAGTGCAGGCAGTGCAGTGCAGTGAGGCAACTCGATGCAATCCCGCCCGATACACGAGTTTGCGTGATTTTACAAAATGCTCTACATTTTAAAGTCTCGTCTCCAGAGTCTCGACCCCAAGAGGTACAAATGTGTAGGCCCTGTCGAGACCCGCATACTTGCGCCTCTTGAGATCCTCAGCCGAATCTGCTGCCGCACCGGCCCTAGCGGATGTCCTAGACAGATGTGAATAAACTTTATAACTTAACATTAATTAATTAATTAGGGCGTGACAAACAGCTTCACAGAATTCTGGTTCACGAGAACAGTTTACGGCGTGAACATGTACTCGTACAAGGCTCCTCGGACATCCTCTACAAAGTAAATGTAAATACTTAACGCGTTTGATATGAAAATGACAGCACAACGAGTCTCGTGAATATTAAAGTGAACGCGTTAAAAAACTCATTAGAAAGTCGACAGGTTCAAGTGCAGCGGAAATCTTTAGTTCTTTGTTTAGCGCAGACTGCACAGTACACCCTTAAAAAACATTGAAATTATTCAGTAGTACTTAGAGCTATTTGTGAAAGAGTTCGTCCACTCGAGGGCAGTAACCGGTAGTTACGAGTAATTGAGTCGCACAGTGATGCTCGCATTGCTGTGTTTACTTTATAGTGGCTAAATAATTACAACCGCGTTAATTACAACAATGAACGCAATGTACCACATCGAGCCCGTCCATGGCGGACGCGCATAGTGAAGTAATGCAGATAAAAAACACATTTTTGCTTCTTTCAAACAATTATCCAGCGAGAATGCAATGTTTTTCTTTTCAAAATCATAATAATTTTGATTAAAATTAACTATTTCATTTATAAATGGAGATGAGAGGTTATTTAAGTATTAACTACAGGAGAAACCTGGTAGTAGGAGAGTTACTTTTCTCGAAGGGTGCGTCTGCTGGAATAATTAATCAGGTTACAAACTGGCATCTATCCGTCGGCTGCCGAAGATGGAAATGCAATAATAAACCAAGTGGCGAACGCATACAGTTGCATTTTAATTGGCACTGATATCTCATTAGTAGCTTAGGGCTGGAGGAGTGAGCACTTGAGATAGTTCCGTGTTTCTGTGAAAAATACAGATTCTGTGATTACCCTCATAAATAGAGTATTGCAGCTCTGACTGCCTGCGAGTAGTTATTATTATATCCCGTGTTTGAGAGGCTTGCGATGCATAAGTCATGGCGTGTCACACTGACAACGATAGCACACCTACACCACATAAAAGTGATAGTCGGTTCGAGAATCATCTGAAAACCAATTTGCAGCTTATTACCTCACTTTCTGTAATTTGAGCCGAAATAAAAGGCGAGTGCTTACTTTACGAGCACTAACGAACGAGCTCGTCGTAAAACGCCGATAACGAGCGATCGCCGACGCTGATAACGAATCGTTACTATGTGTACTAACCACCGCGCCGCCGCCGGCGGTTCTGTTAGAAAAAGCGTTGGGAACAAAAGTGTCTATTTGTAAAAAACAATATGCTGAATTATGTGTAAATGAGAACCTCACTTTGTATAATATATATCTATGATTATAGATCAAGCGTTATCAATAACCGCAACGAGCGAACAATCGTAATAATAATAATAATAATCCTACACTGATGCTCGCAACGAACGGATACCGGAAATCGGCCATTCATGGAGAATAAATACTAGTCTCATTTCCGGGACTAGATCAGGCTCATTTCCCTGTTTTTGAGTGATATTTGTGGAATATTCGGAATAACTCGCCGGAATACTTTTGTAAATGAATGCGCACCGAACATTCACCTTTGCTTTCAGATGCTGTAATGTATCTACTTCAAATTATAAATCATTTTTGAGAGCAAATACTTGTCTTACAAACTCAACTAACTCTAATATAAGTTTAAGAAGAATTTTAAGTTTAGCGAAATGTAAACGTCTACATATTATATCATTTTGGTAAAAATATGTTCAATTTCAATATTCCACTATTATATAAGATTCATGATAACTGTAGTTCGTTTCAGGAAGTCATAATTTCGTAGCGGTTCGTAGCGTCTCGTAGCAGAACGTAGCAGTGCTACGCCATGACATGTGAAATTGTCAGCTAGTTCCGTGTCTCACAGAATGACAGAGAAACAGGAACTGAAACTGTTGTACTAACAAATAAAGCGCTCTGATTGGTTTATTTCCGTTTTACTTAATTGCTGGTTCCATAAATACCTTGACTCAATGAACTCAAAGTACCACAGTACCGACTACAATACAAGAGGCCATGTGACATATCGTTCGTTGGTACGAGTTGAGCTAGAGGCCAACTCTGGTGAGGTAGCTTGCAGGCCGCCGGTATATAGTGCGCGCTAGAGCACCGAGCCTTCCGATGCACGAAAGCGCTTAAATGTAAACGCCACTAGCGGTCACCCATCCGAACAGTGACTGCGCAGAACGTCGCTTAACTTGGATAATCGGTGAGGATTGACTAAGCAAGCCAAGCCACGAGCGCTTCATGTGGCTTTATAAGTTGTGGTATTCCTAGTTTCACTTCTACCTCCTATTTTACTATTCTATGGCTGTATTCTCAAAACTAAATATTACCAATTCGATTTATTGTTTCACAATAATAATATTGTTTCAATAAAGAAACGATTGTTTTATAAGATATTTATGAAAGCTGTGCAACTGTTTATGCTGAACAAATAACTGCAAAGTATTATAATAGTACTTATACACAGAACGGTAAACAACATCTCATTATTTTGATAAACAGCCCCCCTATTCCAATCTTTTGCTGTCAAGTTATATTTCACTGCCCAGTGTAATTTCTTCAGGTCACCACGTGATCATTCTTTTTAGACACATGACAGCAAAATATGCGCGAGAACCAATCAAATGACGTCATAATGTCACTATTTTTTAAATGTGTACATAGGATTTTAGTCTGTTATTTTGTTCCTTGAACGAAAAATTCACTGCAAAACGCTTTAGCGATTCAAGACAAAATGCTGCTGCCGTACCTACCTACTTATTGGGCGCTGCAAACACAAGCGCCATGATTTATCGCAGATGTGCACTGTGAGATGTGCACTCGTAATTTCTTATTGAGAGTTGTCAGCGGGATAATTTGTGGTGGTTTATAACAAGCCCGTAATATGTATCAGGAGATCACTGAATTAATCTTTTCGAATTAAGATTATCTTTCTAATTTAATCTAGAAATTACCGTAAAAAAGGAAGAAATAGGTGCCAAGACTAAAAAATTATAAATAAATAAATAAATAAATATTCATGGACTTTACACACAACGCCCTCTAGTCCCAAACTAAGCAAATCTTGTGATATGGGAACTAGATGGCTGATAGAATACTTATATACTTTTTTTTTTGTAAATACATACTTATAATACATACTAACACCCAGACATAGAACAAACATCTATGTTTTCCACGCACAAATGTTTGTTCTCGGTGGGGATCGAACCCACGACCCACAGCACGGAAGGCAGAGCCATTACCAACTGAGCTGTGACGCCTGTCAAATTATAAATTTAAAATCATTTTTCATCAAAATTTTCAAGACTTTTGCTAGAAAAAGCTACGCCAGTACGATTTCTTTTCAAAACACGCTGTATACATATACAGCATGTGATAATGAACATGCGCTGTAATTTAAGGTCGCCATTGTAGCGCCACCCTGTAGATAGTAACCGCATTCATAGAGATAGATACTCTAACTGAACTTAAGAAGTTGTTTCTAAAGTCACGTCCCGAATTGGTCTTGACACAACTCAAACCTATTGTACGGTTTCACCCGTACATCGGCAATTTGCGCACGCGGCGTTCCACTTTATAGTGGCGCAAGCGCTGCATTACTTAACATTTAATCTAAACTAATAAACTAAATCTAGACAGTACGTAACCTACTCGCGTCCAGGGAAGACACGCCTACATTGTCAACCCTGTACAAATACAATCGGGAAATAAAAGTGTAAAGTTAAAGTACCATTGTGTTCTAACTAACTAACTGTGCTCCTACCTAACTGGTAAGACAACTAACATCTTCCGTGAGTGCAACATACATCTATCATCTGTAAGGCCAATAGGTGCAAACTGGACCCCTTGGACCTTACATTTTGGTCCTTCGAACCTCTCCCTCATCAAGGATACAACTGGTCCTACGAGGAAACAAGGTATTTATGCTTTTTGATTATTTATTTGGCGATAGCGAATCGGTCTAGTTGGCCTCCCACCAGCGGGAATCACCAGTTAAATTGAGAAGGCGCACTTTGTTGTCATATAAGTACCAGGAAGCTAAATACCTACAACGACCAGAAGACCACGGAAACTCTGTCGCCTTCTCGTCGTGAACCACCCCTGCTCTCCTCTGCCACCGTCAACTACGTGTCGGAGCTAGAAGCTACCTAACATAACATAACTAGGCTCTGTCACCGTCAACTATACGTGCCGGAGCTAAATAACTAACATTACTTCAACGAATAACACTTTCGTCGACATGGAAGTACTGAAATTACAAGAAGAGTGCTTTAACAGCATCAAGACTCTTTGTTCTAACTATACTAAAGATAGTAAAACTAGAAAAACGGAAGAATATCTGGATATTCGTATCCAGTCCCTCGAAAATCAATGGCGGGATTTCGAGAAACGTCATGCGACTCTCCTCGAAACTATTGAAGAAAAGTCGCATAAATACTTTACGGAAGATGTATTTAACAAAACTCAGCAACTATATCTGAAAACTAAGACTGATATGGAAAGCTTACTGCGTCAACTACGTGAACGCAAAAATGTAAGATTCGATCTAAGCGGCATCATGGATGAAACTACTGATGAACATCTTAAATCTCTACTTACACGGCAAGAGTGTAACTTCAAGGCTCTTGACCGTGCCATGTCTAAAGTGGACTTAAAAAATGTAACAGAAAAATGGGAGTTAGAAGATCATCTCTCCATTTTGAAGTCTAAGTGGGACGTCATCGACAAACTTCACTGGGAGTTGGAGGCTATACTCAAGGGCTCTGACATCACCTACTACAACATGTTTGTATGGATAGAAGACAAGTACGACGAACTAAAGAGAAACATCAATACTAAGATTTGGTCGACGATGCATTACGAAAAATCGACACCAAAGATTGAGGTTCCTGAATTTTCCGGCAACTACTCGAAGTGGATTTCTTTTAAAGATCTTTTCTTAGAAACCATTCATAACAACCCGATGATCAACAAAGCGCAAAAGATGCAACATCTCAAGACAAGATTGCGCGGTGAGGCTGAGCGATTGGTACAGCATCTCAACATCAGTGCTGAAAACTATAACTCATGCTGGGACATACTGTCTCAACGCTACGATAACCTTCGTCTTCAGTTCACCTCTTTTGTTAACACTATGCTCAATTCGCCTGTCATCAGCCAACCTGATAGTTTGACCTTGAAGAAGCTGCATGATGTCATCACGGAATGTATGAACGGATTGACGAACATCGGATTGAACACATCTACTTGGGACCCACTCATCGTACATCTAATGTCACAGAAACTGGACGTCACCACATACACCGACTACATGAAAGAACTGCAAGACCACAGAGAACTACCACACTTAGATCAGTTTCTTTACTTTCTAGAAAGAAAATTCATGGCTTACGAAGGCATGAAAATGGCTAACAAAGAAGTGCCAAAACTAACAGCTGTTCCACAAAAATCTTCTACCAACCAACAACAATCTTCCTACAAGAAAAACAACTACGAGTTTAGAAAACATACAAAAACTTTACATACCTCTTTTGGTCAGTGCCCACACTGTGAAAAGAGACATGTGCTGATGCAATGTCCAAAGTTTGTTGACATGGATACAACACAGCGCAACAACCTAGTAACAAAACTGCATTTATGTAAAAATTGTCTGTACAGTCACGGCGACGCGGAATGCTCGTCTGAAAAAACTTGCAAAGAATGCAAAAAGAAACACCACACTTTGTTACATAATAATATGACTACGCCTTCCGCATCGACATCATCTCAACAAAGCTCCAACCATCTTGCTACTAAAGACTTGGAGATACTTCTAACAACGGTTCAACTTAAGATAAAATCTTCTAGTGGAACTTACGTCACACTTCGAGCTCTCCTGGATCAAGGTTCACAAGTGAACTTGATTACTGAACAAGCCGCTCAACTACTTCGACTGCCTAGAAAACGGATGAACGCAACCATATCTGGAGTCGGGGCGCTCTCGGGAGAATGCAAGGGACGTCTACAGCTGAACTGCATGTCGATACACTCTAACTACGCGTTTGAAACGGAAGTGCTCATTCTGAAAAAACTTACAAATAACTTACCTAACTCATCTTTTGATACACCAAACTGGTCACACTTAGAAAACTTAAAGCTCGCTGATCCTGACTTCAACAAATCACGCCCTATCGATCTACTACTTGGAGCCGACATATACTCGGATGTTATCCTAGATGGAGTCCTGAAAGGAAATCAACAAGCTCCTGTTGCACAACAAACACACTTAGGCTGGATTCTGTGTGGTAAAATGCAAACTTTCAATTGCCATACCGTTCTAGTCGACTTCAACAGCATTAGCAAGTTCTGGGAGCACGAGGACATCACTCAGGACAACAAGGATGACATCTCTAAAGACGATCAATGCGAAGAATACTATGTGAAAACAGTACAGCGAGCCTCAGATGGAAAATACATTGTGAAGATGCCCTTCGTCCCAAACTACGAAGAAAAGATAGGCAACTCTCGTTCTATTGCCATCTCACAATTCTTACAACTTGAAAAACGTTTTGAAAGAAATGCGAATCTTGCTCGTATGTATAAAGATTTTATAAAAGAGTACACAGAACTTCAACACATGGCACCAGTGCTCTCACTCACAACAAAACCAGACTGCTACCTACCGCATCATGGTGTTCTCCGAGAGCAATCAACTACAACAAAACTAAGAGTGGTTTTTAACGCCTCTCAAAAAACAACAACTGGTCATAGTCTTAATCACTTACAAGAGAAAGGCCCTAACATGCAAAAAGACATTCAAGCTCTTATTCTGAAATGGCGGATCCACAGATATGCTTACACTGCAGACATAGAAAAGATGTATCGCTGTATCTGGATCGCAGATGAACAACAACCACTGCAAAAGATCATCTGGCGAAACTCGCCCTCCGAGAGACTTAGAGATTATGTCTTATGTACCGTAACTTATGGCATGAAGAGCGCACCATGGCTCGCCATGAGAACATTAAAGCAGCTAGCTATAGACGATGGACACAAATATCCGGATGCTGCTCAAACGCTACAAAATGAGTTCTATGTTGATGATTTAATTAGCGGCCACAACACTATATCTGAAGCTCAACAACTACAGTCGTCGCTCATTCAACTACTGCAAGGCGCCGGCATGAACTTGCGGAAATGGTCGTCTAATGAAAAGTCTTTACTTCAAAACTTGAGTGAGGATCAAATCTCAACAGAACAAATATTCAACTTCAAACACGAAGAAACAAAAAAGACCCTTGGACTCGGTTGGAACACTACAAACGACACGTTTACATTCTACTGGGACTTAGAAGAAAAACCACGGCAGCAACTAACTAAACGCCATCTTCTATCTGAGATCTCAAAACTATATGACCCGCTGGGATGGTTGGCGCCAATAACTGTGGCTGCCAAAATTCTATTTCAGAGAGTTTGGACAAGTAAACTTGCTTGGGATGAAACTTTACCTACCGAGTTACAACAAGAATGGTTAAAACTGAAAAATGAACTTCGAGAAATCAAAACAATCAAACTAAACAGATGGCTGGGATGGATGCAAGGGAACATTGAACTACTTTGTTTCTGCGACGCTAGCGAAAAAGCATACTCGTGCGTCATCTACAGTCGTGTTACTAACGAAGGCATACCTACAATAACTTTACTTGCAGCGAAGACTAGGGTTGCTCCGCTCGCGCAGAAAATTACACTGCCTCGAATGGAACTCTGTGGCGCACTGCTACTGTCACAACTAGCTAAGAAAACTGTAGAAGCCTTCAAAGAACACACCATAACCATACAAGCTTGGAGCGACTCCCAAGTTGTAATTGCCTGGCTGCAGGGAGACATCTCTAGATGGGAAAGATACGTTGCCAACAGGGTAAGCAAGATCAAACAGGTCATCCCGGCTGAAAACTGGCACTACGTAAAATCCGAACACAACCCTGCAGATTGTGCGTCAAGAGGAATGTACGCAACAAAGCTACTCACCTTCGACCTTTGGTGGAAAGGACCTGATTTCATACAGACTTTTGAGAATCAGAAGGTCCCGATGTGTCTCCATACAACTAACACAGGACTCCAACCTACAGTGACAGCCCTACCAAAAAATCGCGAGACACATTTCATCGATGAACTAATATACAAACACAGTTCGCTGACTCATATAAAGCGTGTGACGGCATGGGTACGACGCTTTAGTACAAGTGCACTTAATAGTTCGAAATCTGACACCAATTACCTAACTACTAATGAGTTGACTGAGGCGAATGAACTTATAATTAAACATATTCAGCAGATAGAATTCGAACAAGAATACAAAAAACTTTTAAAGAAGGAATCGGTGTCTATTAAAAGTCCTTTACACAAACTTAACCCATACCTGGACGAAAAGGACATCATTCGTGTTGGTGGTCGCCTCAAGAACTCTAACTTGCCTCTCGAGATGAAAAATCCAATTATTTTGTCAAGGAATGGAAGGCTCACTCAACTACTTATAGACCAAGCTCATTCCAGAGTACTACATGGAGGCGCCCGATTGACGTTGGCCTACATAAGACAGCGTTACTGGATCGTCGGCGGCAACAGAGCAGTCAAAACAAGACTCCGCCAATGTATCACCTGTCACCGTCACAAGCCAACTGAAACTTACCAACTCTTAAGCGATCTACCTAAACAAAGAGCACAACCTTCAAGACCTTTTACCCATTCTGGCGTTGACTTCACAGGTCATGTGGAAGTCAAACTGAACAAAGGAAGAGGTGTGAAAACGTCCAAAGGCTACATTGCAATCTTCGTGTGTATGGCAACAAAAGCTGTGCACATTGAACTCGTGTCGGACCTCAGCACTGAGACGTTCATAGCAGCATTCCAACGAATGTGCGCTCGACGCGGGACTCCAAAGCACGTCTACTCCGACTGCGGTACCAACTTCATCGGTGCTGCCAAGGTGTTACGCAAGGAATTTGAAGAGTTCAGACAACTTCTATCACCAGAATTCTTCACCGAGATCGGAAAACTGGAAGTTGAATGGCATTTCAACGCTCCAGCTTGGCCAAGCGCAGGCGGTCTCTGGGAAGCGGCAGTAAAGTCCTTGAAATACCACCTACGACGTGTACTTGGCGAACAAAAACTTACATACGAGGAGTTTACAACTCTACTCACGAAGATTGAGGCCTGCATGAACTCCCGACCTTTATGTCCACTCACAGAAGACCCGGAGGAGTTTTACAACTATCTGACCCCTGGACACTTTCTTACCGGCAGCCCGATACTCACCTTACCCCTTTCCGACTACAGCGACATTAAAACTATTGACATTCGTCGACGATGGCAACTGACTGAGAACATGCTACAACAGTTCTGGAAGAGCTGGTCCAACGAATACCTCACACAACTACAGAGTCGCAGTAAATGGAACAAACCAATGAAAAACATTCAGAAAGGTGACATCGTGTTGATAAAAGAGGATAACATGCCTCCCGGAAAATGGGCCATGGGGCGAGTCATAGAGCTTCATCCTGGCTCCGACGGCCTGGTCCGAGTAACAACAGTTAAAACTCAATCAGGCATACTTAAGCGTCCCGTCGTGAAACTTTCGCCACTCCCCATGGAAACGGAGATTCCACAACAACAGCAAGATGAAAAAGATGAGACGTCGTCGACTGAACAAAAACAGAAGGCCCCACGCTCTCGAAATACAAAAGCAACCGCTATTAAAACATTTACAACATTACTGATAACATTGTTTACATTAGTAACAGGAGTACATAGCGCCGGCAGTGGCACGCGCTCAAGTACGTTTTGTTAAGTTTTGTACTGGCCTGTCTTTCTTTGACTAACTTTTCTTTTTAACTTTTCTTTTGGGGTTGCCAACATGTACGGTTTCACCCGTACATCGGCAATTTGCGCACGCGGCGTTCCACTTTATAGTGGCGCAAGCGCTGCATTACTTAACATTTAATCTAAACTAATAAACTAAATCTAGACAGTACGTAACCTACTCGCGTCCAGGGAAGACACGCCTACATTGTCAACCCTGTACAAATACAATCGGGAAATAAAAGTGTAAAGTTAAAGTACCATTGTGTTCTAACTAACTAACTGTGCTCCTACCTAACTGGTAAGACAACTAACATCTTCCGTGAGTGCAACATACATCTATCATCTGTAAGGCCAATAGGTGCAAACTGGACCCCTTGGACCTTACACCTATTTTAATAATCTTACCGTCCTCCGAGAAAAGGGAGTGATTCATTGGAATTTCAAATTTCATGATGTACCTACCACGCGTAAGACCCTTGTCACATGTACATGGTTGCCGTTATTGCACTTGCCGTTAGTTCGTGCAGAGAACTGTCATTTCAAGCATATTATGTTCACTGGCGGACGTCACCGGGTAACATAATCCTTTCCTCTATAAGTATATCCAGAGTATCTTGTAACCGAATGGTTTCAATAACATTTACATAGTTTAGGGGCACGTACGCTTGCAGTGCGCGCTCTCCTGCGACAGCCGATACAATAGTTACGTACAAGGTGTAAAGTGCAATTTCGAAGCTTGTAGTCGCTGTGCTCACTCTCTCGAAATTTCTAGGCATTATGCTTGACCAAAATTGCAACTGGAAGGCACATATCGATCATGTCTGTAAAAAGTTAAACAAGTTTGTATAAGTACGTACTTTATAAGCTTCGCAAAACTACTAACCATAATACCATTTTGACGGCGTATCATGGATATGTAGCTTCAGTTTTGAGATATGGCCTTGTCCTCTGGGGTAACTCGACCAATGTGCAAAGAGCTTTTATCGCACAAAAGAAATGCGTGCGAGCAATTGTAGGGATTCCGCCTTGGGAGTCATGTAAGCCATTCTTTCGAAAACTTAAACTGTTGACTTTGCCCAGCATGTATATTTTAGATATGTATGTATATATATGTATATTTTATACAGCCAATTTTATTTACAAAAGCACGTGACCTATATAAAAGATGTGTGAGAGACCCGGATAGAATAGTTCTTTCCAGAATACCTAAAACAGCTCTCTATAAAAAAAATTCATTTGTTATGTGTGGTAAAATATTTAATAAAATCCCCACTGAAATAAGAGACTTACCAATTAGATTATTTACTAGAAAATTAAGATTATGGCTTGTTGACAAAACCTTCTATAGCGTTAATGACTTTTTGAATGGGTAATGACATTTTGTAATAATTTTGTGCTTCTAATTTTATTTTAGTAGGTACCAGTGATTAACTTGACATAAATAATATAATATAAATTTGCATGCCGATGTGTTTGGTGAAATATGTGAAACTGATTAGATACTGTAAGAACTTGTAACCATATTTGTAGCAAATAAACCATTTCATTTCATTTCTCTGACACTGCAACATCCCACAAATAAGGGAATGCACAAAATTGTCCCTGGCGCTGTATAAATTTTCTTGAAGATGCAATACTTTTCACGTCACAGCACGAATTCAGCGAACCGCCTACATGTGAAAAGCGATATAAAGGTACCGTAGTGGGGTAGTCCGGCGATTTATCAATCAACCCCGAGGGGAATCTGTCTAATTTCATAAATGTCGCTTTGATTTGCCACTTTAGTAGCGGAAATCTTTGGGGAAATATTTTAAGGGATCTTTTAAGTAAGGTGTCGAACTGAATGGGGTAACTTGGTTTTCTACGTGATAGAAGATATTCTGTTATTTTTTAACCGACTTCAAAAAAGGAGGAGGTTCTCAATTCGGTTGTATGTTTTTTTTTATTTTTTTTATGTTTTTTATTTTTTTTAATGTTTGTTACCTCAGAACTCCGTCATTTATGAACCGATTTCAAAAATTCTTTTTTTATCTAAAAGGATATACTTCCAGATTGGTCCCATTTAATTTTCATCAAAATCGGTTCAGTAGTTTGGGTGATAAATAGAAATAACTGAAAAAAATATGCCAAGTTGCGGCGTAGCGCCTACCATTTTACTGCTAGCAACGATGCAATATTTTTTTTTTTTTTTAAATATTCAGGGACATTTCACACAACGCCCTCTAGTCCCAAACTAAGCAATGCTTGTAATTATGGGAACTAGATGGCTGATAGAATACTTATATACTTTTTTTTTGTAAATACATACTTATAATACATAGTAACACCCAGACATAGAACAAACATCCATGTTTGCCATACACAAATGTTTGTTCTTAGTGGGGATCGAACCCACGACCCACAGCACGGAAGGCAGAGCTATTACCGACTGAGCTGTGACGCCTGTCAAGTTGCGGCGTAGCGCCTACCATTGTACTGCTAGCAACGATGGACCCTTTGTGGTGCACACCTAAATTTTTACATTTTTCTAAATTGGTCTATAAACCCAGTTTGTACATTCAAACCGCATTTAATTGGAGAAAAGCAAAAACCCACCAGTTGTTCCTCTAAAGAATCAACACCAACCACGTGCACGAATTGCGTATTTTGCTTTCCTGTGACTTTTATGTGGTGTTTATAGTGACTAGAACATTCCCAATGAACTATCATCATCATCATCATCATCTGATGATGAAGCTGGTAGTCGAATTGAAGTCGGTTTTTCCAGTTTTTTAACTTATAAATTATTTACTTCAATTCCCAAAAACTTTTCAGTTAAGTACATAGCTACCTATTTTTAAATTCAAGGAAATAAGAGATGCAAAATTAAATGGTGATAGAACATCACTAAACGAGGCGGAACTAAATAAATACTCTTCGAACGCGTAGGTACCTACTTACTTAGTTTCGCCCTACTATTATTCATAATTCATATCTGTCAACTATCCCGTGAGATGTAATCATTACAATCCCATTTGTTACAATATATTTTCATTCCAACAATATTTTCATTCAGCATCAGCAACTCGTTCAACTTTAGCATTTAGCACATTTTATGGATGAAAATAAAAGAGTTGAAGCCATTCCTCAAAAGCGTCGCGCGACTTCACGCGAATAAAAGGAGCTCTCGCACGCGGACGATGGATTTACTAACCATCTAGGGTTGCCTAAAACTAAAACTAACTACACATCTATGTATCGCACGCAGTGCACAAACATATCTAACACTCAACCACCATAGAAGTTACAACTGAGAGCAAAAACACGCAAACAATCAATAAGATTCGTCGGCAGAAAGTGAGTCGGTCATATTTATTTATAGGTCAGTGAGCTTGGAATGCTCTCTGAATTTAAAATCTTGAAAGCCATTCGTCAAAAAACCGCACGTTTCGACGTAATTGTTTGGGCGCGGCGCGGTTCTGTCGATTGATTGAGGCGGCCGGCTCGCAGGGCTGCCTCGCAACTCGCAGCGGAATACAGCCAAGGGGGTTGCCGCTTCACTGAGTTCACGGGCCATCGAATACTTTTGTGCTGGTACTTAATTGAAAATACAGCGTGTAGCTACAATGGCGACATTAAATTAACCAGCGTATCCGGTTTCGCGTTTTCAGAATATAGACATATTTTTTATTTCATTAAACATAAGATTTATCGAAATAAATCAATTTTCTTAAATAACGCCTCGGAGCAACCTGTACGTAAGAGCAGAGGTCATCTGTCGGGTTCACGGGTCATAACCGCGTGTAACCGCGTATGAAGAGCAAGAAAGTATTGTTAGAATAGGACACCCGAAATTGCGCCGTTGCATGAAAGGGATAGCTAACTATTGAAGAGCGCCGCCCGCGCCGCTCGCTCGACCGACTCGTCCTGCCACCTAGCCAGTGATACGCGGGCCGGTGTCCTTGACACACTTTATTTTAATAATTTTGCTAATTATCTACCTATTCTCAATGTTTCGCGAAAAAGACGCTTGGTTTTGTTAGTTTAGCTTTTCTATTCTAAGTACCCAATCAGGTCTACGTAGGTACAGCGATAAAGACGCTTTGATTTATTATTTGTTTATCTGTCTACCTTTGCGACTAGGGAGCGGGTAAATTAAATGTTTGGTGCTCAGTGGATACTGGATAGGACGACACGACACGGAGCTCTTAGGTGGCCCAATGTCACCTGACCTCAAGCCCCTCGATTTTTTTATGGGGCTTTGTGAAAGACGACGTTCATGCTAAAATAAAATAAAATGTATTATCAAAAGCGAGGGCAAATATTCAGCGCCGCCGGTTACATCTTTGTGTCCGACGTGGTGGCGGCGGCGCGGCGGCTACATTGAGAACTTGAAGATTTAATAAGTGTAAGGCGCTAGGTGCATAGGTCACAATAAAATTAATAGTAAAGTGAACAAGGTGAAGTGAAATTATTTGATTTCTTTGAATTCCTTGGTGTCGCTTGATTTCCCCGCCCCGCGCTCCGCCCCGCGCCCCGCCGCCGCCACCGAGCCGCCCGGGCAGGCAAGCGCGGGCGCGGGCGCGGTAACACGTAGGTAAAGACACTCATAGGGTGATTAATTTTTGTTGCGTATTTTATTATTAAGTTTGTTTGAAAAATTCGAAATTTCTATTTTGGACTATAATTATTTTTTTATTTATTTTATGAATACTTATAAGTAGCTCTACCCGTGTGTTCATTTAATGTCGCCATTGTAGCTACACGCTGTATATTCCAGTTTCTTTGGTAACACAGTAGCGGAAAATAAGGCTTGCTCGATAAAATTGGATCAGTTTTTATTTTATTCAAAACATAATAAAATCATAGCATTTCATTGTAAGACCATTGATATCGGAGTCGCGGCCGCTAGCCAACCCCTACTATTTGGCATACCTACCTACATGCCATTCTTACACCAAGCTATTATTATTCTAGACTTTTGTGAAACCTAACACTACGTCACCGCAGAGGGTCACATCGGTCACCGGCGCACCCGCACCGTACGTAGTAACCCTTTTAACCAATTACGTCACCACAAGCGAGTTGGCTCAGCCCGATAGATACGCAGTAGTCACAATTCTGTACTCTAGCTTGCTTCTACAAATAACGCTTATTCAGACGGATTGGATATTTCAGTTTCACTCCAAATGAGTAAGGTACACTACTACAGGTGCACTATGTACAGTGCTTAATGGAAAGTCCAAGCTACTATTGTAATTAATTGAGGTGGTATCGATAGAACTAGCCACCCTGCCCAGCACACTGCCCCGTACACACGTACCCCCGTACCCCCGTACCCCCGTACCCCCGTACCCCTGTACCCCTGTACGCCGTACGACAGATATACGGGCACGGTCAACGCTGCGAATGTGCCTCCACATAATAAACGACCTATTCATTATATTCGATACAAAGCCGGGGAATTACCTTTCCATGCACCACATATTTTACACCCTATCTGAATTTGTTTAGCTGTGTCGACAGCTATTTTATTAAATTGACGCAGCATTATATGTTTACAAAAAAACACTGTTTTGTAAATACTGAATGGCTCTGCCAGAGTGCGCTCGTGTGTTAAGTTATTGTGAGCACTATCCACAATAACAATCACTAGTACTAGTACTAGTACTATATACACAGGTACTATTCGATCACTTCATGACATGCGATCGAGCGCAAGTTCGTGCCGCGCGCGGCGGCGGCGGCGGCGGCGGAGCGGCGGCGGCGGCGCGGCGCACCCCTCTCGTTGTTTTGCTTCGAGTGATAGATGTGCTCATAAGTCAATGTAGTAAAAACAAACTATTTTTAGGCATGTCGCTAAAGTATATTTTACTTTACGACGTGGTTACTAGAGCATGTCGCCCCAGGATGCGACTATTTTGTAGTTTCATGGGAAAATATCCGTCCTCGCTAAGAAAATAAATAAACATTTACATTTAGAAAACATTTTATCTGGGTTGAGATGGAGCACTTAAAAAGCTTATAAAATAACGTTACCGACATTGGTGATGACGGTATACATATACTTAGTAGAGTTGCGACGTCTATCATCCAGAAGTAGGTAATCATTTTAAAAACATGACCTAAGAGCGTTATGTCTTCTTCCAGCTGTTTGCCTTCACAACTAACATTCGAAACAAACTATGAAGGGAGACCGGGCGTTGTTGGTCGCGGCGGCGGCGGCGCGCACGCACGCACGTCACGTCACGTCACGTCGCGTCACGTCGCGTGTAATGAGGAAGATGAGGGGTTTTTTTTTTTAATGTAGATCGATAGATTTTTACGTCCAAAACACAACAGTGAAAGAATTTTGGCGATAGCTCAAAAACTGAATTTTCTACGATTTTTTAAAGTTTAGATTTTCAAAATGTGTTTTGAGCCCGGCGATTTCGCGTGTGACGTCAGCCGGTCCGACCGCTCACCCGCGCTTTCTAAGCGTTTTCTGCCTTTACGTTTCTATTTATATTTCTGAAAAATTGGGAGAAAAGTACCAATATTTTTATGTAATATTGTGCCTTTAAGTCCTAAGGACACGTTTAACGCTTCAGATAAACTTTTTAACCACCGACTGAAGAAGAAAGGTGTTCTAAGTTTGAGGCTTTTTTGTGTCTATGTGTCTGTACCTTTCAAGGCTCGTAGCTCCAAAAAATCACTCGTAATTTTTTTATAACTATTCTTGAAATGGAAAGCAGATAAATCTGGCATAGTTCTAAGCCAAGTTTGGTAGAAATCGGTGCAGCGGTTTCCAAGTTATGAGGATGTTTATCAGCCCTCGACACGCATTTTGAAGGGTTCTCAGGCATATATTGATTGTAGTTTGAAACATTTGGTTCTTATACCAGTATAACGTGAGCTACTATTTCTTAGTGTTTCATTGATTTTGTATATCAGGTAAGACTGGTAATGAGCAAGATTGTGTTATCGACGTGATTAGCAATGTTTTTAACCCCCGACGCAAAAACGATGGGGTGGTAAAGTTTGACGTGTGTGTGTGTCTGTGCGTGTATGTGTGTGTGTGTCTGTCGAATGCGCGCGTTGGTGCGCGTGCGGATGCGGATGGTAGTAGTCTAAGTCACATTGTCTACTAAGGACGTGCCTAGTGAGACATTGTACTGTCAAGTACAATGCCTCACTGGGCACGTCCTTAATAGACAATGTGACTCGCTAAGAAGAAGAAGAAGAATGTGACTTACACTAGGACGTGCCTAGTGAGACATTGTACTGTCAAGTACAATGTCTCACTAGGCACGTCCTTAGTAGACAATGCCTACACATACATATAGTGCAATGCCTCACTAGGCACGTCCTTAGTTACGAAGGACATTGTACAGTAGGTACAATGCCTCACTAGGCACGTCCTTAAGCAATGCATTGCTAATGCCTCACTATGCACGTCCTTCGTAACTAAGGACGTGCCTAGTGAGGCATTGCACTATATGTATGAGTAGGCATTGTCTACTAAGGACGTGCCTAGTGAGACATTGTACTTGTACAGTACAATGCCTCACTAGGCACGTCCTAGTGTAAGTCACATTCTTCTTCTTCTTAGCGAGTCACGTTGTCATTGTCATGTGACTTAGACTACTACCATCCGCATCCGCACGTGCACGTCCTTAGTAGACAATGCCTCACTAGGCACGTCCTTAGTAGACAATGGCTCACTAGGCACGTCCTCAGTAGACAATGCTTCACTAGGCACGTCCTTAGTTTCTGAGGACGTGCCTAGTGAGACATTGTACTGTCAAGTACAATGCCTCACTAGGCACGTCCTTAGTAGACAATGTGACTCGCTAAGAAGAAGAAGAAGAATGTGACTTACACTAGGACGTGCCTAGTGAGACATTGTACTGTCAAGTACAATGTCTCACTAGGCACGTCCTTAGTTACGAAGGACATTGTACAGTAGGTACAATGCCTCACTAGGCACGTCCTTAAGCAATGCATTGCTAATGCCTCACTAAGCACGTCCTTCGTAACTAAGGACGTGCCTAGTGAGGCATTGCACTATATGTATGTGTAGGCATTGTCTACTAAGGACGTGCCTAGTGAGACATTGTACTTGACAGTACAATGTCTCACTAGGCACGTCCTAGTGTAAGTCACATTCTTCTTCTTCTTAGCGAGTCACATTGTCATTGTCATGTGACTTAGACTACTACCATCCGCATCCGCACGTGCACGTCCTTAGTAGACAATGCCTCACTAGGCACGTCCTTAGTAGACAATGCCTCACTAGGCACGTCCTCAGTAGACAATGCTTCACTAGGCACGTCCTGAGTTTCTGAGGACGTGCCTAGTGAGACATTGTACTTGACAGTACAATGTCTCACTAGGCACGTCCTAGTGTAAGTCACATTCTTCTTCTTCTTAGCGAGTCACATTGTCTACTAAGGACGTGCCTAGTGAGGCATTGTACTTGACAGTATAATGTCTCACTAGGCACGTCCTTAGTAGACAATGTGACTTAGACTACTACCATCCGCATCCGCACGCGCACCAACGCGCGCATTCGACAGACACACACACACATACACGCACAGACACACGCACACGCACTGACACACACACACGTCAAACTTTACCACCCCATCGTTTTTGCGTCGGGGGTTAAAAACATTGCTAATCACGTCGATAACACAATCTTGCTCATTACCAGTCTTACCTGATATACAAAATCAATGAAACACTAAGAAATAGTAGCTCACGTTATACTGGTATAAGAACCAAATGTTTCAAACTACAATCAATATATGCCTGAGAACCCTTCAAAATGCGTGTCGAGGGCTGATAAACCTCCTCATAACTTGGAAACCGCTGCACCGATTTCTACCAAACTTGGCTTAGAACTATGCCAGATTTATCTGCTTTCCATTTCAAGAATAGTTATAAAAAAATTACGAGTGATTTTTTGGAGCTACGAGCCTTGAAAGGTACAGACACATAGACACAAAAAAGCCTCAAACTTAGAACACCTTTCTTCTTCAGTCGGTGGTTAAAAAGTTTATCTGAAGCGTTAAACGTGTCCTTAGGACTTAGAGGCACAATATTACATAAAAATATTGGTACTTTTCTCCCTATTTATCAGAAATATAAATAGAAACGTAAAGGCAGAAAACGCTTAAAACGCGCGGGTGAGCGATCGGACCTGGCTGACGTCACACGCGAAATCGCCGGGCTAAAAACAGATTTTGAAAATCCAAACTTTAAAAAATCGTAGAAAATTCAGTTTTTGAGCTATCGCCAAAATTCTTTTACAGTTGTCCTTACAATCTTCTAGACTTTTGATTTAAGCTATAAAAACAGGAAAAAATGCCTAACTCATCTTCCTCATTAATGATATTTGCTTGTTTATGTTTTCAGAGACTTTTCACAAGCTACGAGATCAGAATGGCGGATCATTCGTAAAGCATCCCGCAGGAAGAGAAGAAGCCGCCGCCGACGAATGAAGTAGCCGTAAAGCTCTGCACAAAACAATTCTTTCGTTTTCTTTTGTGCGTCAGTTTCCTGAAAAACTCTTCATCGAAAGTGGATCCGGAAAAATCCGGCAAATTATGATGGAGTTCTGACATTGCCGCATCTTGTCCGAGTCCGCACGCACCTCGTTCCTTACCTTCTAAAAGCACCGATCGAATACAAGCAACCGCTTCGCTTATCGCTACGCTTATTATAGTCCGCGGCTTCTGCTGCTTACCGGCGGCTACAGCCACCAAGTTGAAGTTGTAAGGCGCGTTTAAGTTGGCATTACCCTGTTTAAGAGCGCTTAGGGCTATGTTCACACATGAGTCATTCTCACATGCGTTGCGCCATCAATTGTAGCTTAGTATGTACTTAGGGGGTTTGTTAAGCCAACAGCGATTTCTCATAAATCGATGTAGGTACGTACTTATAGAATTTATATTTTGCTTTGGTTTTAGATTCAGCAGAACCGAAAAAGGTTTTTTTGCAATTAGAAAATACACAAGATGCCTCTACAATAGGTACGTGTGGTACATTCATAGACACAATCCGGGTCAACGCTCCAGCCTCACCTAATTCGTTTGTACGAGTAGGTAGGTATGACGTCACCAAACTACTGTCACGGAAAAATCTCATCAGTCCGACAGCCACAGAACAGACGACACCGGACCGGACTAGAGAAGCGACTTGTGACTGACACAACACCGAGTTTGGAGTAAGTGCAAACGTGATCTCTCTGCTTTGAAGTTTGCGCCAATTTCGCTGACCTCAAGATTTATAAACTTATCTGATCTTCAGAAATAGGCCAATGGTCTAGTAAAGACAGCTGAACCGGCGAGTTGTTTTCTTTTTTCTTTTAAAGTTATTTTATCAGCAAAAGGCAACATCCAGAAAACATCGACCAGTGGGCGGACATTCAGAGAGTAATTATTTAAAAGTTTCATCGGCGAGCGCTCAATGCACCGTGATGCAGATATTTAGCGCGGTTTGCGGCAAACGATTAAACATTTTTGAGTAAAGTTCGGACGATATTGACCGCGGAGAGCCGACTCAAGTAGGGCAAGATAATACAGAAAGGGTTTTTGCCAGTCGGTTCGTTAATTACGTTTCTGTTAGAAACAAATTGGACTAAACCGCTAAACTTGATGTGGCACAAGGATAGCTGGGATTTTACGACATCGGGTACATTTTTCTTCGTCAAAATAAAAACCACAAATCCAATTCAGGTTAAAATCACAATTTACTGCGATATCTCTGTCGTGCGTTGACCTATCTATTACGGAATTACTTACCATCTACTAATACTCCGGCTTACTAGCAGATATGTACTGTACTTTACAGTATCTAAAAGCAGAACTAAAACATGTGCCAATTCGTAGGCAGCTTCAAAGTACAGAATAGTACAAAAATTATTTACAAAGAGCAGAGAAATTCAAGTCTTGAATAGTCCGCTCGACTCGAGTGTGAGGCACTGCGAAGAAGAAGCACTCTGAACAATGACAACCGATATCGCGGTGGCGGTTCATTTTTAAATGAGAGAAAGCTATCGTCAGCGATGTCATATAAATGAGGTCATCGATGCCTCTTAGCACCACTGAACATTGTCATCTTAACTTTTACAGTTACGGTTATGATTCAGTTTTTGGACGGTTCATCGGGGTAATTAATAGGCAATACTAATTGGAATGAAAAAAGACAGAAATCAAAACTGAAATGTAAGATGAATCCCCTTCTCAGTGCGCTTTTTAAAGAACTGCATTTTTATGTAGTCGTAAAGTTAGCTCGGAACAAACAGAACTTTAAATTAGAGAAGTGGAATGTGAGGGTACTTTGTAGGTACAGACAGCGACGTCGCTTTCACACAACATTCCACTGTTATTTTATTTGACTGTCAAAAGTGTTTTATACTATACCGGAGAGTGAGCATGAACAAATCTGACAGTTGTCGAGCTATGCTATGTGAAACGTATTCGAGTTATTGCGTGTCCACGCCAGCTCGACTGCCGAACGTTGGAGCTTCACCGCGCAGTGTATTTCAATTTGCAGTGGATTTTTATTCGAAGAGATGAATATTGCTGGTGGTTGTTATATTAATCAACAAGTAACTTGTGAAGTAATCAGGCTGCAAAGGCACCGGTGCCGCAGCGTCGCGCACGCTGAGTGCGCCGGCGGCAGCGGCGCGGCGGCGCGGCGGCGCGGCGGCGCGGCGGCGGCGGCGCGGCGGCGGCGCGGCGGCGGACGCGACGCGTAGGTGCGACGTGCCGCCGGTAATCCCCACACAAAGAACCAAGTTTTAATTGTTCCGGGATTTAATTAAACCGCTCGCTTCATCTGCTCCTTCTCGAACTTTCGGGAATTTTGGGGAATTTCTCAAAGGTGAAGATGTAGGCAGTTCCCAACTCGCGTTATCATTTGGGTCGGCCTCTAATCAACTAATTGTTTTGGAATTGTTTTAGTGCATACGTGGGGCGCTTACAAAAGTAGGGTATGGAAATAAACTAGACGAGACTTGCCGATAGCTCAGTTGAAAACAGTTGGATATACCCACAAGGGAGGAGCTCGAAACGATAGCATTGTGCGGTGCGGTGCGGTACGGTGCGGTACGTTACGCTATCGCACCGCACCGCACCGCACCGGTGCGGTGCGGTGCGATAGCGTAACGTTAGTCGTATTGTACGAGTATGTGGGTGTCGCAAGTAGGTACGAGTATAGGCATGTTGGAGTGTGTAGCAGAGTATTTTGGTGAAAAGAAAATAACGAGGAGTTAAATTAAATTAAGAGCGTAAAGGTTAAGGGCTTGTACACAAAACTGCGATGCGACGTCGCATCGCAAAAATCTGCGAGCTCCCTCTACGCATATCCCTCTAATTTTCTGTGTTGCGAATTCGCATCGCGTCGCATCGCAGTTTTGTGTACAAACCCTTAACCTTTACGCTTCCAGTAATAGTGTTTATAGGGGACATCTGATGGTGGTACCCGGGAACGGGAACCAAACAACTGAACTGGCTTCGTGACACCACAATACCACCACACTATTACTTTTCAAGTCTTCAAGATTTTCTTATTACTTTTTTACCACCCGCTTACCCATACTTACTTAAGGTAACAAGTAAAAATAAGCTTTTCATTATTTTATAATACCTACAAAAAGGCGAAGATATTAAGGCAGCATCTATAAATTTTACTTTAAACCCCATTAACGTGGGCTTATATTATCTGTGACGTGGGCTACCATCGTTACAGACCGTGCAGTCGTTACAGACCGTGCAGTCGACACTTACAAAACTCAAGCGTAATTGAGCACACTTTATAATCTCGTCTCACTCACTGACAATTTTCTTTTGTAAAATATTTCAGAAATCGGTAACATTTGGTGAGCATATTCCTGACAAATGAGACCCTATTAATAATAAACTATAATTTATCTTTCCATTCGTCTGAAGAAGGGCACGCCAGACGGCATTTATCCGTCTAGACGAATAAAGTACCGAAGGTAGAGAGGAAACTAGCCAAAGCGGCGTGAGAGCTCTTTTTATTTGAATAATACGAAGGAAAGCGACAGAGATGTGAACGTGAGAGAGCCAAAGAGGTATTTAGAAAAGTGTTTTTTTTTATTAATTAGTAATCTAGAAACAAGCACATACTAAACTGAGACGCAACGTTCAAACGCCACGATGTGTGAAGTGAAGACACAGACGTCAGACCCATCTTCGTGTAACATACACTTTTTATGTTCTCTTAAAAATATATATCAGGTACTGGAATTACTTTTTTTACGGTAATTTGAGTACCACACGAGCGAAACCAAGGGATTGATGGTACTAAAATGTTAATCTAGCACAATGACCTTTTGAGCTAAACAAAAAATCCCTTCAATATGTTTTTGTGAAATTCAATCAATTCACGCACGTGAAAGCTTTCACGCGGATTCAATTTTTATGGAAAACATATTAAATAACAGCCGCGACACATCAGCTTCATTACAAACATGAGATACGATACGCCGCGCCACCAAATATAAAAAAATAAAACGAAATAGAGGTGTTTGATTTGAGCAAGGATAAAATGTATTTATAAGTAATGGCATAGAATTGTGCCTTGCCGACCTATCCCGCAAACCCGCGCAAAAGCGTAAAGCAACTTACTTAACTGACAACCTAAACAGATCTTTGCATTTAATTTAGATGATTTAAACAGTGTTAGGGTTTACTTTTTAGCCATGCCTCGATGAAGTGAGAGCTGCTGTAGTAGGTAACATGCTATGTAGCGAATAAAAATGATTAATTTTATTGTAAAAACCTTTTTATTGTTTTGTCAGTTCACTAACTGTAACTGCCCCTATAGATAAGTATCTCCTGTTCGTCTGTCTGTAGATAATGTACATTCAATATTTCATTAATATTTAATTATAATAATTTTAATAGATTTTAATCCAGGGTTTTCTAAGTAGTGAGTTCAACAGCTAATAAATTAAACCAAAATATATTTCTTTAACAATATTTTAAGGGCGAATCAAAGCCACGAAATAAAAAATACTTAGGTAACCTTTACATCCAACGAGGGTCAAATATCCCAGGCCACGAATCAACTTTAATTTAGTTTTTTAGTGTTCCGATCCAGTTTTGGAAAAACGGAACACTTATGGCCTCACTCCGGTGTCCGTCTGTCCGTCTGTCTGTCACACGCCACCAGAGCTGAACCGTAGAAGCTAGAGAGTTGAAATTTGGAATAGTAATAGTTTATCACAACCCAATATGAGGGTTTGTATGGGGAAAAAATATTCTGAAAATTAGGGACAATTAAATAAAAAATAAAATAAATATTCAGGGACATTTCACACAACACCCTCTAGTCACAAACTAAGCAATGCTTGTAATATGGGAACCAGATGGCTGATAGAATACTTATATACTTTTTTTTTTGTAAATACATACTTATAATACATACTAACACCCAGACATAGAACAAACATCTATGTTTCGCACGCACAAATTAAGTAAAATTAAAATAATTAAAATTAAGGGGGGTCAAACGGGATATGAAAACAAAAATATTTTTTTACCTTATTGAGTGGGGTATCTAATGAAAGCTTAGAACTTAACGAAAAAAACCTCATAAATAGATTTTTTATTAAAAAAACTTTGTTGAAGAAAAGTGCGAAATATTACATCCCAGACCGGTTTCTCGTAAAGTACCCGGCAAAAATGGGTGATTTTTTCAGAAAACCTGTAAGTAACATAATGGTCTCATGAAAGGAAAACTATAGGCAACTTCTAAAAGTTAACTGAATTCGAAAAATTAAATAACAATCAGAATTATTAGCTGTCCAGCTTAACCTGAACCGTAGCTTCATTAAAAATCCTACAAATGAGAGCTCTTGTTACCTGGTTTTATTTAAAAGTGAAAAGCTGGTTATAAAGCGAATCTTTCACTCGGAACACTACCATGCGCAAATAAAACTTGCGCCTTGCCCAGTTTTTTTCGTAGATATATTAAAAATATAATGGTTTTTCAAACACCGAACTTCAAGTAAGTGCACTAATTTAGAAATACGAGCCTCAGATATTTGAGAGAGCTCTCTAGTAAATAAAGCAGAGCTATTGTGTGGGTAAGTGCACTCGGGCCCGCCTCCAGTATCGACGCCTGCGGACTAAGCACGGACAAACATAACAGTCGCTTCGTTACGTAAACCTTACTTATTTGAGTCACACTGCGCGGCAACGCTAGTTCGACTGCCGAAATTTGCAGCGTCACTGCGCAATGTATTTCTAATACGCCGATACGTTAACGAGTGTTATTTATTTGTACTGCGGCCTGGTTCACAAGACATCACTTAGTTTGGAATAACATACTCCAGTCCTGTTCACATTATAGTGGATAAACATTTCGCGGCTATATTTGCGCAGCAGTGACACTGTAAGTACTGCTGCAAATAAAACTTACAAACTATATTTTGAAATTCAATGTGATTTAGCAACACACACACACACACACACACACACGCCTGCGAGTAACACCACTAACACAACTTAGTTACTTACTCATAGTACGTATTTCTCAAACTGTGATCTACTGCGTTAGTACTTGTAAAATAAAGGTTCTGTTTTGAATCACTGCTCTAAAGATAAAAACAAAATAAAATTGTAAAAAGGTGCCGATTTTCATGAACTATCTACTTACCAACTAGTAAGGTAGGTAAAAGTAGCTAGCTACCTACTTAAATTTAATGAATAGTTTTACAAAACTGTATAAATTGGCACTACTAGTCCTTGAATAAATAAATTTCATGGACTTTAAACACCACGCCCTCTAGTCCCAAACTAAGCAAAGCTTGTAATATAGGAACTAGATGAATGGTTCATAAAGCTCTATTTGATAGAGCTTATGAAACTTATATACCTACTTGAAGCATTTTAAGAAGGAAATTGTTGCAAAACTTTCACATCGTCGCGTCGTCGTGTTCAATAAATCACGCACAAGTGGTCGCGCTATCATTTTAAGAAGAAATACTTGTGATCGTAAAAACCATTAACTTGACGGCGCCCGCGCAGCGTTACAAGTAACTTGCGTCTCAATTGATTCTTGCAAACTGAATTAACACGTCTTACATTTATTACAAAAACTTAGCTTTTGCGTTTGTGCGATTTTATTATAAAACTAGGCTGCAAACTCACTTGGCAACCAAGTCATGGTGACCACTCTGGCCGCTACGTGCGTTTGCAGCCTAGCTTAATGCTCGTAAAAACACAGACTGAAGCGTCACTCAAATAAGCTAGCAGGCAATGATGCTGATGATGACAGTTCATAGGAAATGCTTTAGTAACAGTACCTTATGTACCTAAAAACCACTAAAAAGTAACAGGAAAGCAAAATTTGCAATTTCGTGTAGGTACGTGGTTGGTTCATGAAGTTTTGATGGGACCAATCTAAAAGGACCGTGCAGATGATTAGCTAACAATCATTAAAAAATTTAAAAATAAATTTCAAATCGCATTATAATTGACTGAGTTCTGAGGTAACAAACATAAAAAATTGAGAACCTCCACCTTTTTTTAAGTTGGTTAAAAAGGTTTGTAAGGTCGTCGAAGAAAATTTGTATCTTGATTAGAAAAGAAAAAGTGCGCGTGGATTTGACGAGTAGCGAATTTACGCTTGTGATCGATGAACAGCGTCAAAATATGAGCAGCACGTTCATATTGCGGGCCGCGACGCGACGCGACGTGACGCGACGTGACGTGACGCGACGCGACGTGACGCGACGCGACGCGACGTGACGCGACGCGACGCGGTGCCTCATTCAGTTACCTTTATTTCCCGGGATTGTAATTCAAATATTCCGTAGGCCTTTCCGATCCAACGCGAAAAATAATGTCTCTTTAATCGTGAAAATAAAATGGAGCGAAATCAAATTTGGGAGCGTCCCATGCTGTCGATGAATATGGATTTACGATTTGTTGTTCACATCGCAAGTTGAATCTCTGGCCTAAATACTTATTGTTGGATTTTCTAAAACGATTTATAAAATATCATTGAAAGCTACAAGCACCAGCTCTATGGATTGGTTGTGAAATGACAGAGAAGGGAGATTGTACCTAGTGGAGAAAAAACCTGTCGTTATCCTATGTGTTTGCCTGTGTGTTTGTCGACTGCAAAGACAATGTTTTAGTAACTAAGTAAAACACGCGGATAACTTTATTAACGTCTAAAAACTTGGTGAATGCTGACACTGTTCACGTACAGAAGAACATGCATCATAACGATAGATTATGATAATAACAGACACTTATGTGCTACCAAAGCCCACAATACAGTTCATAACACACAAATAAAAACAGGTAAGTCCCGACTTTTTAACAAAGAGAAAGCTACAAGCTCTCGTAATCACACAAGGCTACCAGCTCTCGTAATCACACAAAGCTACCAGCTGTCGTAATCACACAAAGCTACCAGCTCTCGTAATCACACAAAGCTACAAGCTCTCGTAATCACACAAAGCTACCAGCTGTCGTAATCACACAAAGCTACCAGCTGTCGTAATCACACAAAGCTACAAGCTCTCGTAATCACACAAGGCTACCAGCTCTCGTAATCACACAAAGCTACCAGCTGTCGTAATCACACAAAGCTACCAGCTCTCGTAATCACACAAAGCTACAAGCTCTCGTAATCACACAAAGCTACCAGCTGTCGTAATCACACAAAGCTACCAGCTCTCGTAATCACACAAAGCTACAAGCTCTCGTAATCACACAAAGCTACCAGCTGTCGTAATCACACAAAGCTACCAGCTGTCGTAATCACACAAAGCTACAAGCTCTCGTAATCACACAAGGCTACCAGCTCTCGTAATCACACAAAGCTACCAGCTGTCGTAATCACACAAAGCTACCAGCTCTCGTAATCACACAAGGCTACCAGCTCTCGTAATCAAACAAAGCTACCAGCTCTCGTAATCAAACAAAGCTACCAGCTCTCGTAATCAAACAAAGCTACCAGCTCTCGTAATCACACAAAGCTACCAGTTCTCGTAATCACACAAAGCTACCAGCTCTCGTAATTACACAAAGCTACCAGCTCTCGTAATCACACAAAGCTACCAGTTCTCGTAATCACACAAAGCTACCAGCTCTCGTAATCACACAAAGCTACCAGTTCTCGTAATCACACAAAGCTACCAGCTCTCGTAATTACACAAAGCTACCAGCTCTCGTAATCACACAAAGCTACCAGCTCTCGTAATCACACAAAGCGTCTAAATTATTTCCATCTCGATCAGAATTCGACGCAAATTGGAGCGAGCACGTGACCCTCTGCTGTTGTAGGGGATCGAAATGAAACGCAACATTTAGGTCAACGTCAGAAGAAAGTTGGGGGTGCAAAACGGAGTTGTAAGGGTGCTAATTCGAAATCTATTTTAATTTTTCTACGGAGCCGCGATGTAGCTTTTTCGTAGATTTGGCAAAGACTACCCACTAAGGTAAAATTGTATGACCGTATCCACCCACAAATTCAACTTGTTTATTAGTTTGCATAGGTGCCAACAGATGGCGTTACACGTACCAATTCTAAAATTTTAACATAGGCATTTTTCAAAGGAAAACATAAAGTAGGTACAAGAACACAGCTGTAAAAGGCAAAAATTGTAAAATAAAATCTAAAATTAAATACTAGGGCGTGTGTCGCCTACAATCCACCCTCTTAGTGCTGAAATGAGCTGCTAGACCAAAGAAAACAAAACAAAAATAAAGTTCAGATCAGCACTAACATTCAGCATGGTTCAAGTAGTGCGACACGCGTTACTGGACGGCGCACCAAACCAGTTCGGGTGCGTACGTCTACTACCCGCACACGACCGTCGTCGGCAGCATGGGTCGCACTCACCACTCCGTGCCGCCAGCAACCACGGTCAAGATTAGGTTCCACTATTAGAACATAATCTCCATCTCGCAACGCTCTCTGATCCCTACACCACTTCTGCCTAGGTATCAAAGTAGGAAGATATTCTTTTATCCACCGCGTCCAAAACATGTCGGTCAGTCTTTGTGCTACGCGCCATTGCTTACGTAGGCATAGGTCGTCGTTATCGTACCTACCGAATACGGGACTGTTCGAGGACGTACCTAACAAAAAATGATTAGGTGTTAGAGCTTCCGGATAATTAGGGTCACACGAAACATGTGTAATAGGGCGACTATTAACTAGCGCTTCCACTTCCGCAAACAAAGTGGAAAGCGTCTCAGGGTGTGGAGCGCGTTCCTTTAGTACGACTTTTAAGGCCGTTTTCACCGTGCGTATCATACGTTCCCAAGCACCACCTTTCTCAGGGGCCCCGGGGGGTATGAACCTCCACTCGATACCTCTCACGGTACCGTCCTCGCGGAGTTTACTCTCATCGAGTTCCAACAGACTCCGCTTGAGCTCGTTATCCGCTCCGCGCAGGTTCGTCCCGTTATCTGAATAGATAACGCTGGGTGTACCGCGTCGAGCGATCATGCGTCTGAGTGCCATGATGGTGGAGTCTGCGCTCAGACTCTCACTGATTTCCAAATGAATGGCACGTACAGTCAGGCACGTAAACATCACACCGTACCTCTTGGATCTTTTTCGGCCGATGGTGACCTCCATCGGTCCGAAAAAGTCCACCCCCGTATAGGTGAACGGTCGACGATTGTGATGCAGACGTGCTGCGGGCAGGTCCGCCATGCGCTGCGGCTGCGGCGCGGCGCGGCGGTGCCGGCAGAACGGGCAGCGTGCGGCGACTGCGCGAACAGTCGGACGCAGCTTCAAAATCCAGTAGCGTTGTCGTAATTCATTTACGACGAGCTCGTTGGCACCGTGCATAGCTTTTCTATGGTGGTACTCCACTATCAAACGAGCTATTTGGTGACGACCATCGAGTATGGCGGGTCGCATAGTCGAGCGGGTGACACCTTCGACTTTGTCGATCCGGCCGGCTACACGTAGCACGTTAGCGTCGTCAAGGTAAGGCGTCAGTGTTATCAAACGACTGTTTGTTAACAAGGGCTTATTTTGCTTGACAAGCTCAATGTCTTGCCCGAACGAGTCCTGCTGAGATTTCTTAAGAAGAAGAAGCTCGGCCTCGTTCATGAGCTCGACATTCATGCTAGCTTCTATTCGTCGACAGCGTCGAACGAATAAAAGTATTCGAGCGGTCACTCGTACGAGTCGTAGCCACGACGAGTAGTTGTCTTCGTTTGGTAAGGAGTGTTCAATGGCTTTAGACACCACTACATTCAAGCTCCTTTCCTCACAGACAACATCTGGCGATGGCTTCTTGGTAGACACACAATCCTTAGGCCAAGTATCCTCAGGCTGCCGTAAGAAATGCGGTCCGTGAAACCCTACGCTATCGTATGTGAGCGGAGGCGTTTCGTCTTTAGTAGCTAAGTCGGCTACGTTTAGCTTAGTAGGTACGTATCGCCATTCCGACACATTTGTAAGCTCATCAATTTCGCCTAAGCGATGAGCAACATACGGCTTATAGCTTCTAGGATCGCTACGAATCCATTGCAGGACCGTCTGCGAATCGGTCCAGAAGTACCGCTTATCGCACTTCATATTTTTATGTTCTCGTTGAAGTGAGTCAGCGAGGCGTGACGCTGTAAGCGCGCCTTGCAGCTCCAGTCGGGGAACTGACACAGGGCGGAGTGGAGTCACTCTGCTCTTACTAGCTGCGAAGATAATTAAAACCTTTCCGTCGGCACGAGTAAAACGCCAGTAAATAACTGCTGCGTACGCTTTAATAGAAGCGTCACAAAATATGTGCAGCTCTTTATTTACGACCGACTCGGCCTCACTGCCTATACCTACCGATGTGAGATAACATTCAGTCCAACTACCGGCATTGTGATACCACCTAGGTATGCGTAGGGATTCTAAAAGTTTTAATTCATCGAGCCATAACATCCACTTGGTATGCTCACTTGAGTGGATGCGGCATTTCCAATCAATCTTCGATCTATGTACATCTTGAAAAATAATTTTACTTTTTATAACAAATGGCGATAAAAAACCGTGTATATCGTAAACAGACATAATAATGCTGAGCATTTTTGCTTTTGTAGGAGGCGTAGAACCATCTAAAATATCACTAGGTATTTTATCAAGCGAGATCTGAAACCCGAATGAATCATCCGCAGGATGCCATATCAATCCTAACGTGCGCTCACTTGTGTTCATAGCTCCGTGTTTGAACTGCACAGCTGACTGCGCGAGCGCTTCTGCAGGGATCGAGTCTAAAACCGGTTTGCTATTACTCGACCAGCCTCTAATTTCAAAGCCGCCTTTTGCGTGAATAGAAGTGATATCGTGAACTAATTTAATAGCCGTGCTTTCATCGCAAGTTGAATGACAACAGTCGTCCATATAATGGTCATTTATAATTACATCTACAGCCTCAGGATTTATATCCTTGTATTTTAGCGCATTTTTATTTTTAATGTACTGAGCGACAAAAGGGGAGCATGTGGCACCGAAAATCAAGCTTTGCATCGAAAAAACATGAATCGGTTTATCGAAAGATTCTTGCCACAAGAATCTAAGTACATGCTGATCGCTATGTTTTATTAATATTCTAAGAAACATGTCGCGAATATCTCCGAGTATTACTATTCTTTGTTCTCGAAATCTGAGCATAATTCCGTACAGAGAATTATACAAGTCCGGCCCTGTTAGTAAATAATCATTCAGGCACACACCATCTACTTTAGCGGCGGCGTCAAAAACTAACCGTAACTTGCCGGGCTTATTTGGGTTCTGAACACCAAAATGCGGTAAATGCCAAACATGATCAGCTGAGAGTTCGTTATCAGTTAGTTCTCGAGCGTAACCATTGTCTAATAATTTAGATATTTCTTTTTTATACCTATCGGCGTAATCATCGTTCTTGCGGAATTTGCGCAACAATAACTGCTGGCGCGAGTAGGCATTATTGTATGACTCAGGCATCATAAAATCGTCCTTTTTAAAAGGTAAACCTACTTCCCATTGATTACCTACTTGACGTGCTGTTTTATCTAGAATTTCGACAGCTCGAATATGATCCTTATTCTCACGGGATACGGGTGAAATTCCTATCAAATCAAAATTAAAGGAATCTTTAACTAGGTCATTAAGTTCGCTAATTTCCTGCACATCATTATCGCGAGAGTGAGCGAGATGGAAGACATTTTGTTCACTTACCCGAGGCTTCGAGGAGTGAGTGCGCCCACGGTGGAAACCATGGATGGTCCATCCCAATCGACAGCGTGATGCGTACAGCGAGTCCCTGTCTCCGTGTATAACCTCCAGCGGCGCTATTAGGAAATAATTATCCTCACCAAGAAGTAGCCGCGGTTTTACACTGGTATCGGTGCAGATCATATGCTTGATATGCGATAGGTGCGTACTATTTACGCCATTCAAAACAGATAAGTTTTGAGAACACAATTTTAACTGAGCACACTTACGTAACTTACAGCTATAACTAACATTGTCGTGTCCCGTTATTTCTACCTTAACACTAGGCACTTCCGATTGATACACTGATAAACCGAACGCATCTGTAAACCTAATAGGTCGCGCACTAACACACTCTAACCCTAGGGTATCTGCCAGCTCGGCATCGATCACTGACACTTCAGCACCATCGTCCAGGAGTGCGTAGGTGTTCACTACACCTTTAGGGCCGCGTAATCGAACCGCGATCACTTTCAGCAGCGCGAACTCATCCGGGGCGATGCTCGCCTCGTCACTATCTCGAGCGAAGTGCATCATGGACGCGTCGGCGTCGGGTGCAGCTACAGGTGCTGCAGGTTCCGGGTTCACGGTCATCTTATCAGGTGACGATGACGTCATCTCAGGTCTCGTCCAGTGCAGCAGGCGATGATGTGCCATGCCACAGTTATCGACGTCACACATAGGTGCGGGGCACGTATCCTTATTGTGTCGTGTTAGTAGACAACAATAACACAGTCCGCGCGTTTTGACGTATCTCCATTTATCTCGGCGCATCGCACGTTTGAAGATGCGACACTCCGGCAATGTATGACTGCCCTTCTGACAGAATCTACACATTGTGTTCTCAGCTGCGGCGACAGAAGAAGTATAAACAGTACGGTGACGATATTTATCATCGGTGCGCTTTGTAGGAGCGCTCATCGGCTTCTTGTCCTGCGGCAGAATACATCCGACGACTGATAACATTTCAGCCTCCAGCTTCAAAAATGTAGCCAGTAGTTCCAGTCTAGATTTGCCTTCACTGATATGTTTGTAGGCAAACTCTGTCCATCTTCCGATCAGAGTACTCGGCAATTTAGAAACAATAGCTGCAGCGAGCTCTGGACTTCGAAGATAGTCGCTCTGGTCTAGTGCGCGTATCGTGGCCACGCAATTATTGACTTTCACAGACAAATTAATCAATTCTTGTTGATAATTAGTAGGTAAAGATGGGAGCTTTTTCAATTGCATCGTTATATTACTAATAATAATATCAGCTCGACCAAACCTGAGTTCCAGCGCTTCCATGACTGCTGACGGCGGAGTGTTGCCGATCAGCAAGTCAGTCACTGCTTCCTTGGCCTCACCTCGTAGAGATTTACGAAGTCTCCACAGGTTCTCACTGTCACTGAATTTACACACGCGTGACGAATCATCATAAGCATTTTTAAAATGTAGCCACTCAATACTATCACCACTGAAAATAGGTAGCTCTCGTGGCGTGGCAAGGCGACTCAGAAGCTTATCTTCATGCTTCGATGCTGATGATTGGGTAAGTAGATCCTTCAACGTATCAGCTAGTTGTTGGATACTAGTGTCGTGCTGGACGGGTGCTTTACAGTTCGTGTCCAGCCACTTCTCCACATTCTTGTGGTTCTTGTTCTCGCTGCGAAGGGACGAAGGATAGGAGCCACCAGCATCTTCATCAGGAGCGACATCGGTGCCGACGCTATGAGCTTTCTCACTTTCATGGTCGACCTTGGCAAGCTGGGCTTGTAACTTTTTGTCAATTAACTCCATCTGAATCATGGCTTTTGCTTCCGCCGCTTCTAATTCGAGTTGTTTACGTCGTGCAACCGACGACGTAGTAGACTTCTTCGTGCACATTGTAGACTTCGAAGCACATGTTGATTGCTGCGCAGTACCGGGCGGCGACATTTTGCGCGGCGGTACCGGCGTTGACACGTATCCTTCCCACGACGATATTGGACAATCGGGGCCGCGAGGAAGAATCAATTTCTTGAACTCCTTTTTAGGTGCACTATCCAACTTGTTAGTTTCCATAAGTTCCTGGCGTTGACGGCGCGTGAGAACTTTCGAGGGCGTATCCGACATGACAACGCCAGCTTACTGGTTTTCGATCCGGGCTCGGAAGGACGAATTGTAGGGGATCGAAATGAAACGCAACATTTAGGTCAACGTCAGAAGAAAGTTGGGGGTGCAAAACGGAGTTGTAAGGGTGCTAATTCGAAATCTATTTTAATTTTTCTACGGAGCCGCGATGTAGCTTTTTCGTAGATTTGGCAAAGACTACCCACTAAGGTAAAATTGTATGACCGTATCCACCCACAAATTCAACTTGTTTATTAGTTTGCATAGGTGCCAACAGATGGCGTTACACGTACCAATTCTAAAATTTTAACATAGGCATTTTTCAAAGGAAAACATAAAGTAGGTACAAGAACACAGCTGTAAAAGGCAAAAATTGTAAAATAAAATCTAAAATTAAATACTAGGGCGTGTGTCGCCTACAGCTGTAAATGTAAAGTGGCTATAATGAGCCACATATCAACTAATTGGGTGATTCTGCGCGCGCTATCCAATTCTAGCAGCACCGCACCGGCTCAGTACATATATCGTTGATAGAGTATCGTTATGTTTGACCGTTGTATATTTTTATTATCGCCTGTAGACGAAATCGATGAAGCGACACAAACAGCTGTGAGTAGTTATTTATTTTATACGCGTGTCGTTCTTGTATAATGTATGTACCTACCTATGTGTCCATTCGAAGGTTGTCTGAATGGAAGAGATTCCTTACGTGTACTTCATGTTCCTAATTGTTTTTTCTCTTATTCTAATGTATATATATATATATATACATTAGAATGTGTACCTATATATATATATATATATACAGTAAAGATAAATCTGTCTATCTACACAGTGGCTTAGTCTGCATCTTTTTATCGAATTTAAAACCTCCTAAAACACAAAACACGGTATTACTATCGGTACCTACTTCGGGCGTACACGAGTTTTATTGGTAGCATGTTCGAGACTATAACTTCAGTAGCTTCTGCTCATGGCACAAAGCCTCCAGAATACAAATGAGCTTTGCTAAAACTATAGGCTAAACCGAATTTGACGTCGGCACAGTATTATCAACCCACACACACACACACACACACACACACAGCTTAATCTTAGGACTAATCCCCAAGGCGTAGTCTGAGATCTTGGCCTCAAGGTGATTACAAGATCAGACAGAATATCACATAATTATATTTTTGTAGTCAGTATTTATATTAGGCGAAATACTACATAGAGCTACCAAGCAAATATGCATACACCTCATCCTATACGTACATCTAGCCTGTGCCAAGCCTAACACTACTAACACTACTCTCTAGTAGCATATTTTAATTTGATCGGTAAACTGATCAAATAAGTCATATCACTTACATAGTTCGTAATTTTAATACTATGCAGACAATGTGCTAAAATACCTTTACTTGGCAATAAGCCACTAATATTTCACTGAAATTCAATTTGCGCAAAGAAACTTGTGCAGATTTTGAAACAAAGAGAAAAAAGTGAACTTTTTTCGCTGAAAAACTAGTAAAACTTAATGATACCGCGAGCAGGGGAATTGCTCCTTGGAATGTGGGTCAAGCGTGAGTCGCCACTCCTCGCCGCTCAGGGGAAAGCTGGCCATTCACGTGGCGACGTTTACTTTCAACATGTTCTTCACGAGATATCGCAAGACTCGTTCGTATTTTCATTTATGTTTAGCCACATACCGCATTCAACGTACCGTACTAATTGAGCTTCACTATAAGCACATCTATAAGAATATCAAGCTTCGGAAGCTACCTATATCTACACGGAGACTGGAATGAGGTATTACTCTCGTGTAGAGGGCGCGGTCGTGTTGTTGCGCAGTCTAACTCTAAATATCAAAAGGAAACTTAGATTCCTCGATCTGTGAAGTATGTAGAGGCGGTGGTCGCGTCGTCCACTGAACAGCCATCGTGTGCATTTCACGCCGGAAGAGTAGACGCTCAATTTAACACAAAGCTACGAATGAATTTCGGAAAATGGTTGACGTAATTTTCTCTCAACTTTACATTTCTTCTGAGGACTGTTTTATTTACGTAGAGCTTTTAAGTAAATAACTGAAAACGAGTAGAAATCTCAGCGTTTATAAACAGAAAGCCTACTTTGCTGATGTTTATGTTTATTTATTCGACATTGTTATTCTCATTTGCTATTTTTATTCAATGTTGTGACAGCCTTTAGTCCCAAGTGCCTAGCATTAGCTGTGTTAAAGCAATGGACGAAATGACTACCTACTACGTTGAAATCATTCAATCTGAGCGGAAAATATAACCGCCTAGTGCATAATTCTATGTAGCCTATCATTACTAAAATCTGTAGGTATGTCCAAAATTTGAGCAATAGAAATGTGCGACTTTACGTCACAACCGCTACACGAGCAAAAACGATCGCCCTCATTATTGAAAAGTGTGTAACAGCCACCATCTCGAGGACAGCTACCCCAAGTAGGTAAGTTCAATAAAACCAGCATTTCAGTAAAAGCACTGAACAGGCTTGTCACAGCGTCACATCCACACAAGCATCCTAGAGCAGACCCTCCATAGATGCTGCATCACGATTGACCGCACGACTTGATCGTTTAGTTAAATTCATAGAGCTCTCGTGCCGTCCGGCGGAGAGGGGCCGGAGTAGGGGGGGGTGGAGGGGGCAGTTAACGAGATTTAGTACCGCCCCGAGATGAGCAGCCTCCGGCGCGGGTATATCTCGAGGAAGCCACTAATGTACCAGAGATCAAGATTCTGCAGCTCGCGATAGCTTGAATAACTCACGAACTTGGGCCCTCTCCCAACTACCGACAAGCTGGAAAGGTTATTTACTGTTATGCTAGTTCCATGGTGTCGCTCGAGGAGCTCCTCTCATTTTAACTATTAGGCCAGCGCCGCACATCGTCAAACAACCCTCTGCTAATTGTTTTTTTTATTTTGACGCGATACGCGCACACATCGATCTGTGCGCGTAACGGTTGCACATCCTAGTGCAGACTGCAGGGTGATGGAAGGGAATAATTCACTGAGAAAGAAAACGCATCGGGCAGTCACAGCGGAGTTTGTATCTTACGATTCTAAATGATCCTTGTGATTTTATTGAATAAAGAAATTTTGACTTTGACTTTGACTTTGACAGTGTCAAACTCAAAATGGCAGTGCGTGGCACGCGATACAAAACATTCTGTGAATGTGATGTTGAAAAATTTATTTTGCAACGATAGGTAAGTAAGTAACTGAAGATCTAAAGGAAAAAAATATCGAATATTGTACCAAAATACTGTATTAATTAAAACAATAATGTTTTAATAAAGATAAGTAATTAGCTCCCGGCGGTAAGTACAGCAGACATCGTAATAAAAAACATTTCGTTTGTAATTTGTATTTCTAAACATTTACAATGTTGTTTGAACTCGCTGGAACACCACTGAGAGAACATCTTAGCTGGCTTCCGAGCGATTCCTAAGAAACCGCGGGGTAAACCGGGTTGCTATTACTAATTAGAACCATAATATACTACCTACCTACCTACCTACAGTAGCAATGTAGAGCTACACTGCGTGACCACAACCCGACAGCGGAGAACTGCTGCTGCATGCCGCGCAGTGTAACACTCTTCGCGACACTTGCCAGCTACATGGGCCACTAGTGACAGCCACTAGTGGTAAGCGACAGCCACGCTATGATATTTTTCTTAGATTTGAGTAAACGCTACTGTGATTGGTGGTGGATGTAGGCAAAGTTACCAAGTATGGTGCTACGTTTAGATATCTCAAGAAGTCATTGCAGGTCTCTCTCAATACAATACAAAGTGCTTTCATCCTATAAATGTTTTATTAACCTCACAAGTATTTGATCAATCTGCACAACAAAAACAATCTAAACTTTACACTGAATTAATAAAGTTGAAAGTCGTTTATCACGGCAGCGCGCATCGCGTCTTATCGACAACTATTCGTGAAGAGCCATTACAGTGGGTTTTCCTTGAGGAACTCGCCCGAGCTTATTTAATTCAAGGAGAGATTGAGGAAAGTCAATGGTATAAGTAACTTTCAGGGAATTGACTACAGATAAGAATTGCTTACCTTTTAACAAGAAAGACCTTCGTACTTTTTTGTAATCTTTATTTTTGCCTCTTTTGTTTTGCTTGAATAGAAAAATGTTGTTGCTAGGTGAAGCTTTCTTTTCAAGTTGTGCCTTGTAGCGTCGTAGGTACAGTCTACGTTGTAGCCTGTTTTATGTACATTCTACCTTACTACCTACATAAACCAGTAATAGCAAGACTACAGAATAATCACGTGACCTCTACGACGTAGCACTTTAGCCCTCTACGACGTAGCAGTATAATCCTCGTGCTACACGGCAGTATTGCTAGTCAGACTAAACTTGTATAGAATATTAAACATCAAACGATTTTTATTGCAAATTATAATGATGAAATTATAAAGACAAGTTGTTTATTCACTTAGGCCCAGTAAGCCCATGAATAAAGCCTAAACACACGCCCTAGTTCGTTCAGTTTACTTTAACACCCAATTAAAATGCTAATTAGATATTCCGTTGCGGCTGCGCTGTCGGTGACGGCACCCGTGTCTAAGGGCGGCGATACGCGATGGAGATAAGATACAAGGTAACGTAAATAACTCGTACGTAATTGAATTTCATTCTTTCATAACCACCTTTTTACCTTTATCATACTCTTTAAGAAAAAAAATTCTGGTACCTTAAAATCGCAAAAAAGAGAGATCACTTGACGTAGGTACCTACTCATTTATCATTAAGTCTAAAGTCCATCAGGAAAATTAAAATCAAAAGAAAGTTTAATAATTTACGTTATATTATTATACGTTTATCGATTATTTCCATCCATGTTTTCATTTAGGCCTGTGTTCACCGCGTAGGTACCCTGCAACTAAATAAACCGTTGATTTTGTAATCTGACGTTTTGCTTTTGACCAAACGGTTATACGGTGTTTAGACCATGGTCCACACTCTATTAGTTTTTGGTGCACACAACCCGTAATGTCGCACATACACGCATTTCCACCCTGTATATTTATTTTCATAGTGTCTATTAGAGGTGTAACTAATATAACCATAACAGGTATACGGAACAGCGTTATTTGGCCTAAAGCGTTATAACAGCTATACGCGTCGCCGCTGCTATGTTATTTTATAACAGCCAAATAACAGTCTCGCGAAAAACGGGTGCAGGCAGGCGGTCGATGCAAAAGTTGTCTTCTATAAAAAATATCAGCGATTTTCATTTTGAATTAAACGCAAATTTTCAAATTTTGACCATCATGTTTCATAGATCGTTCATTTTTTATGAGCTCAAGTCTGGTTGGAGAACATGTTATTAAATAACATGATAACAGCCAGTAACTATTAACGGCATTGAATCTGTGCCGTTCCGCAAATAACAGTAAAACAGTTTAACACTATAACTTTGGCCGTTATAGTGTTATCCTGTTACTGGCTGTTATCATGTTATTTAATAACATGATAACAGCCAGTTTCAGCTTCGACAACAGAACAGACACTGACAGGACATGTGACAGTGATAGTTTCATTTCTTCATCGTGATCGCCGTTCGCTCACACCTCTGCGCCATGCCTCCGGTGGCGTGGCGTTGGCTTGGCTATACGTTGGTTTGTATAAGGCGAGAGTGAAAGGAAAATAATTGAGTCTGATTATTGTACAACCATGGAATGCACAGCCTGGGAAAACACAACCGTGGAAAGCACGACCAGGATTGCACAACCCGGGAATTCATTAATCACTACCTACCTATAGAAATCCGTAGCCTTGCCTGTTATTTGACTGTTATTTTATAACAGGTATGATAACATAGTATCACCAGACCGTTATATTCAATAACACGCATATGAAAATTTGACTGTTATATTACACCTCTAGTGTCTATTCGTGTGTGACGACCTTTACAGATAGGTGTTTGAGAGCTGTTATAACAATGTTTGTGGTTCAAAAGTACACAAAGAAAAGTATTGCTGTTATATTTCGCTGTACAAAGCTCTTGCTTGAAATGCTTGATATGAAAGGCGTCTCTGTCTAGCTGCTGTGTTTCACGTTTATATTCTGTTTATATTTGGAATGTAGAGAGTAATAGTGAAGTTGATGCTAGTTTTAGAAGAAAAAAGTGATGAACCGAGAGAATTACCCTTCTAATATTGATCGAGTATACCTGCATTATTGAGAGAGCACGTACACCGGAGACGTGCCCTACCTAGCAAAACACGTTCATCACTCCGAGGCGTGAAGATTTCAGTCTTAATTTGTCTGTTAGTTTAGTTGCATTTTTTTATTTAATTTACTAGCAGTTACCCGCGACTTCGTACGCGTCTACAGTTTGCGTGTACATTATATTATCTGTGCGTGTACCGAGCGGATACTTCTTTGAGAAACTTGACATTACACCTCATTACACCGAACTCGTACTGGAATGTCAAACTCTAGTCGTTAGACCAAAGAGGTAGTACTACGCCCTGTCAAACTGACGTGACATGACATGACAATGAAATCCTCTTGCCAATTGGCGCTGCTAATTCTTTTCGTTCATTTTATCCTGTAGATCCTGTTAATTATTCGGGATAAAAAGTAGCCTATATGTCAATCCAGGTTACGAACTATATATATGCCAACTTTCATTCAAGTTGGTTCAGTAGTTTAGACGTGATTGAAACACAAACATCCAAACATCTAAACTTTCGCATTTATAATATTAGTAAGAAGTAAGATAAGAAGATAAGATACAACGTCTGGGGCAACTTTTAACCACGTGTAGCCCCTTGTCTTCAGGGAAGCTGACTGATAGTTTTAATTCCATTTACTTAGTCCATAATTTTCTTTTAATCGTTGCAGTATTTTTTACTTTTTTGTTTGTTTTATTTACGAGGCTTTTATGAGATTCATTTGTATTTATAACGTTTGTAGTACTTGTGTAGAGGCGCTCGTCAACTCGTCCCAAGAGAACTGTTCATACATATACGTGATCTCATCTCAGTGTGTCTCTCTAAGTAACAGTATGATAGCTACATGCGCCTCTTCACACTGGTTGCTAAACATTATCTTCGAGACGCACAGTAGTATGTACGTCATAAGACGGCGACGAGGGGCCACTCCTGCGCACCCCTGAAAACCAGCGCTAAAGGAGCCACCGTGCACTCGCCGCATTTGCTGAATGGGTTCCTTTTTTACGCATTTTAATGTTTTATTATTAAGGGCAGCTTGCACCAGAATCACTAAACGTCTAAACTTCGCGTATAAAAATAGTACTTACCTATCTACTCCTACGCAAAGTCAGTCTCTTTCTAAAACAGAGCTTACCTACTTGCAGGTACACTGATGTTAGTAAAATTGGCCCAGAAATCTCAGTAGATGCTAAATACCTATCAAAAAATAAAAATTAAACTGTCAGTCAGTTTTTGTTTTTAAATATTTTATACATGCGGTGAATAGCTTCCTCCCGCCCCGCGCCCCGCGCCCCGCGTCCCGCGCCGCCGCCGCCGTTCGCATTTCCGAAGCCGTGTTTTATTTGAGTTGCCGCAATCAGCCGCAATCTTCTGTGACTTATTTCCCAGAAGTGTGTTGTATCTCCGCAAAAACCTAATTATCTCCCCTCCCATGCCCTCCCCTCGCATCAGAACCGTGATTCGACAAACTAGTCCAAACTTGGACGTGACGTGACACGCGTGTGACGTACGGTAAGGGTCAGACTTCATGGCTCGCAGAGTAAAAAGAGTAGGTTTTCTTTGGATATTGAAATATCCTATTTAATCTAAACCGTATTAAAATATTTAAGCGTTTGGTTACTTCTAAAAGGCGATTAATTTCATTTTGTACCGGAGAGGTGCAGTAAAACGGAAACGGATTATAAACATCGCAATATGGTGAACCACAATAATCTACATCTAAGCTACATTAGACGGGATGTCACGTCACCATGCTAATAGTTACGTCACGCACAACCCATGTCACGCATGTCACGGGACACGGCGGGGACGGGTGTCCTACTTATACATTTGATGCAAATTAAATCACCAGAAAATTACACGTCTTTTAAATTAATACACCGGCGTTTTGCGTGAAACGAGGATTAAACGTGCTTGGTGAGGCAATGCATTGTTATAGACCGAGGTAACCACTTAACATCAGGTAGGCCATCGGCTTGTTCCATCATCATACATAAAAAGAAATACTAAAAAAAACCCCAAGCGCATTAGGCGACCCTTTAAATACACATTTTATAAGACCATATTACAATCTCAACAGGTCACTTAACTCAGTCGAGTCATGTGCGTTTGGTAGACACAATGAAAGCAGCTTAAAATAAACCTGACCTTTTCCAATAACAATTCTCAGAGCAAAATCCGTTTTTGATAGATATGCTCTTTGATAAAAATTCAAAGCCATTTTTAATAACATTGTATCACAGATGTCTCCACCAAGCGCTACACTACAATATGAGACAGCAGTCGCGTCGCGTCTAATAGTTGCGTCACGTCAACCCTCGTCGGTGTCACGTCGCGCGTCACACAGTCACACAATCACGCGACGTCCACTCGTTACGCGGCGTGACACAACTAACAATCAAACTTCCAAGGGTCATTCTTGCCCAACTATTTGAACACCATGTATCCTTTGTTAACAAGTTTTGAACATCATGTATGTTTGGTCAGCAAGTTTAAGAAGGCCTTTATTATGTTTATCCATTAATATACCATAAGTTATTTCCGGTGTTGGTTTTCCTTTGAATAACATCGGGGAGTTTTCTTACTTTGATGATAAAACCGAATGGATTTTGCAAGAAGTTCTGACCTAATATAAAGGGCGTTCCACCATAAAGTAATTATCGTAAGATCGCGGCTTGCTTTGCTTGTACCGGATTACAACCAGATCAGAAGCTTAGGCTGAGCAAGTCTCACAAAACCAACATAATTTCCTGCGACGAGATTGGCTTAATATTTGTGTAGATGATAATGTAGAATGGCTCCCGCGACACAGCATTAACAAGACGTTGAATAAAGGCTTGTGCTGATGTCATTTCTCTTAGGACGCATCTGAGTGAGAAGTAGCGCGGAAGCCACTCGTCGAATTTCTACATTATATTCTGAAGTTCTAGTAGTATAAAGCTTTGTATTCTGACTTTACCGTGATCAAATAGACCGTGATCAAAAGGAGGCTTTGATTTGCATCAAAGCCTCCTTCCACTTTTTACGGTTAAAGTCTATCACCGTCTTTTCAGCGTCTCAGAACGACAGCTCAGTACTTATCGAGATCATCATACCACCATCCCCCTCACCAGGTATACCCTGAGTGGGATCTATTCCATGACAGTCTATTTTCGACAGTGCTATTTAAAAATAATGTTCTAGTATGAGGTGAGTAAACCACCCCTGTCTCCTAGACCTAAGCCCGTCTTTGCGAGTTAGCATGTTGTGTTGTTGTATCAGGACAAGCGGATTTGTTCCCGGCAGAAAGGTCTGCGCTACGTCTGTTTATCCTACGCCCTTTCCTTTCACTATTTACTGTTTTTGCCCTTAGCTGAAATTATTCTGTCTAAGTAGAACAGATTTACAATAAAAGGTAGCTTTTTGTAGTAAAGCTATGAATTTATAGACAAGATTAAAGAGAGAGCAAATATCGACATATCATGTAAAATTAGTTAGATCATTTTTTTGATTATTTTAGTAAAACACGTATAAAACGGGGTCAGACGACGCGACGCGACGGTTGCGCTTCACTAGGTACATAGAATAGCGTCTGATATCAAAACTCGAGTGTAAAATACGAGCATGAGTTTGTCTATAAAACACGTTCATTTGGTATTCAGGACGCGCGCGAACCTGCGACAATTTAAAGGGCTAATGAGACACTTTATCGCGGTAACAGTATGTAGGCGAAGCTATTTACATATTTTGTAGTCTGTGAAGAGATTTAACCATATTTCAGACGTTATTTTCAAAGTCCACGGACTACGTCACGGGCTGTAGAAAGTTGAAAACATCAAGTCAAATATCTTTTCATTGTTTAATGTAGCGGTTATTTGAATAAAATCGGCTATAATAAAATAATATTCCAATAGGACAGGTACTCGTGAGTAATAGACTCGAAAATGACCTCTTATCTCAACGACTTTCTCCCCTCCCGCTCGACTATTTGATTACCAATCGAACTCGATTATACCCCATCTCAAAACTTCAGTAAACTTATTCAAATACAGCCTATATTAAGGGGCGAGGATGCTGTAATGAGGACTCCCAAACACCAAATCGCATTTACATAATCGGTCCACTCGATACTAACGACCGATAGATTAGGTTATCGAGTGCGCGGAGAACCTTCCATCCAGCACCACTCTCGCAGAATGTGGAGCAGTCGAGGACAAGTGCTACGGTACTGGTGCTATTACTAAGTACGTGGCAAGAATACCATCGCAAACATAACCTGATTTTATTTTATAAAAGTGCTTCTATCTAAGTACAGACTCGAATCAACGCCGCAGTTTGATGAGTTTTTCTGTTTTCCGGGTTTATGATTTATCTTCCCTCTCCGTGCCTATTTTCTACATGGAGCGATAAATCTGAAACTTTGCCCCTTCTCAGCGATAGCTACCTCCTAGGTACCGCTACCTGCCGCCGCGCCGCCGCCGCCGCCACCGCCGCCGCCGCCGCCGCCGCCGCCGCCGCCCGCGAGTCAGCGCTTTCCTCGTTAGCGCCGACAGTCGTGAGTAAATTTATTATTGTTTTTAGGAGCGAACGAAAAATATGGATTTAGTTTTCACCAGATTTCCTTTATTTTTCCTTTGGAAAAATAATGAAGCAAAAATAACGAAGCGTATATACCTACCTAGCGGAAATCCTGTGTAATTTGACGTATGACGCAAATTACGGAGGTTATTTGCTGCAAAAAATATTTTATGCTATGATTATGCTCAAGTCCTCTGCAGCCTGCTTCTATTCACGTAGTCCTACGAGCACTAAGTAGTACTGTGCATATCGCCACTGCTTTTGTATCCTCGTAGCGAGTTTAACTCCTAGCCTCCTAGAGAACCTACTAGTACTTTGACTAGTAGGTACTCTTTTATGTAAACAGACTAGCTTACTTACGAGCCAAAGTTTTTTTTGTGAGTTAACGAGTAATTTTTAATGTAGGTACGAGTACCTACCAGCGAATGAAAATAATTAAATTCGGTCCCAGAGCCAATTTAGTGTATCTACCCCTTGACACTGTTGCCGCTGTATAAATCATCTAAAATAGCTCGCTTGTTTGTTTACTTAGTAATTTTGCAAGCAAATGTCGGTATAGCCTGCTGATTTATAACTATACACCACACTATGAGCCAGCTTTGGGAATAAGGCCTGTCCACACGGGACAGTGTTGCAACTCTGCGATGTGGAGGTGTCGTGTTGCCTTTATTCGTGTTTATTGAACCGGACTAACCTCCGCCAAAGCACTGCACAGCGGTAATTGGTCGTAACTCGACGAGTTATTGAGATAAGATACAGTCATAGTTCAACTCTGCATTGGGGATTGCAGCATCATCTGTAGGTATTGCGGAAATCTACCGCCAGAGATCCACATTACATTAAAGCTAACAGAGATACGAGTATAATAACCGAGAAAAAACCGAGGGATGTTTTCTATTTTCTAAGGACAGAAAGTCTTTCCCAAACAAGAAGTTCGGCCGCAACTAGCAAAACTAAATTACTAGTTGACAACACAAAAATCTGCGAGATGCCTTTTGTGAAGGGCACTGTCTCACACGCATCTCTTTGTTTTATATCAAGTAAGCATATAGGTACCTACCTACCTTTGTTCTCGGAAACATCTTAACACATTTGCTGAATTTCTGTGTCATTTGTATTGTATTTCCATCAGGGTATCACAATTACATGAAAGCCACGCATCAGAAATAATGAGACGGCTCTGTCGCCGAATGGGAGATGACTTTATCTTTGTCCGTGACTGTACATAACACGTGGTATACGAGCTGGCACAGTGCATACAGAACAGATAGGTCATTCCACTTTATTTTATGCAGCTATTACACCGAAATACGAAAAAGAGTCAATTATTCTATAGAAATGGCAATACTTATCTACTTTGTAAAAATTTATGGAAGGGCAAATTTTTTCGCTAACACAGAAGGTTTCATGGGAAAACTGGTTCATATTGATATCTGAAACTAGAGCACTTTCAGACCCGCGATCGTTTGTTGAAATGCGGAAAGTGATTTTCCACAGCTGATCGAATCGGAAAGTGGGGGTGCTACTCTACACTACATATTTACTGACAATAAAATGAAAACGCGCATGTACCACTGTTTAGCACGTGGCCTATGTACTTTCCTCATAAAAAAAGTGTTGGTCTACCACCAAGTGACCTAGCTTTCTTATTGGTGGCTAAATCATGCGCGTGTCTGCTATGAGAAATGAAGACAAGGACATTCAGAGGCACCAGTTCGCACACACTACATAGACCATAGACATAGATTTAAGTAGGTTTCTGCGCAAGTGTCGCAACTACTCCGCATCTTACATAATGTACTGTTGTTGGTGCAGTGATACAGGAGTATAGTATAACGCGTCTATTGTAAAGTGTATTTGACGTTGCGGTGCAGTACCTTAAATTTATTCACAATTTGATTTAATGGAATGTGTTCGGATCACAAACTGTACCTAGGTATAATACAAATCGTAGGTATACAAAACTTTGTGACGGTTCAGAAGGTATCTCGAATCTACATGACATAGTGATAACAATAGCAGTCAACAGGTAATAATAATAATCAATTGAGTTCAAGAACGGCTGGTTTGCTAAAACAATAGGTCATCAATCTTTTAATATCTTAAAAACACCGATTGTTGAACGTGTTTAAAAGTAACTGCTGAATTTTATATCATTCGTTAAAAAGTTATTCGCAAAGCGTGCTTTATCACGAACATGTCCAATAAAGTGGAATAGAGGCCGCACCGCGCCGCGCGCCGCCGCCGCCGCGCCGCTAAGTAATCATTATTATGCTAATTCAAACGCAACGCAAAAACCTTCAAACGTTCCCAACTAACAGCTATATCCAACGAGTTCTCAGTCATTTTATATTCCGAGCACGAGTTTATTATATAATCCATTCGTGTAGGTACTATGATTTTTAGTTCTTTATTAAAAATAACTTGTAAGTGCTCAAAGTGGAAAGTAAGTAAAACACCGATAATGAAGCCGTTCTAGAAGTCTCACTGCAAATTGCAATCAACGCACGTTATCGTGCAATTAACGCATAGAGGGGCGCTGACAAGGGGGCCACAAGGGGTGCGGGGTGAGGGGAAACTGTAAATACATTCTTTTAATTAAACGACCACAGACTGCTAATGACGCAGAATCCTTTGTTTTCAAATGGAGCTTAGTGTGTGGTGAAGCTGTCAACATCTTTTTGGGGGCAAATAGTTGCTCCTTTATTTTCTTAGTAAAATGAGTAGCCGCACAGCACAGCACAGCACAGCACAGCACAGCACAGCACAGGACAGCACACCACAGCACAGCACAGTACAGCACAGCATAGCACCGTATAGCACAGCACAGCACAGTACAGTACAGCACAGCACAGCACAGTTCAGTTGGCGGTTGCTTTGTACGGTAGGTTGTAGATTCGATTCCCAGCCAGACAAATTATGAATTCGTGAGTTGGTTGATGCTATTACTATGTATTATATAAGTATGTATTTACAAAAAAAAAAGTATAATAATAATAATAGGCCTTTACATCTATTGAAGATGATTTATACAGCGTCAGGAGGCAACCTATGCCTACACTTAACGGGACACTGTAGTGCCTGGGACAATGTTTAGATGGAGTAGGCTTGCCCAGCACCTATACCATCCTCTCAGCCTAGTCAGCCGTATCCACAGGAAAGACAAGGTCAATACGTGCGGAGCTGACTAAGCCGCGGGTTTCCTCACGATGTTTTCCTTCACCGTAAAGCTCGTGTTAATGCGCATATAAATTTTCCGAACGAAAAATGCATTGATGCACGGTCGGGATTTGAACCCACGACCTTCGGATCGAAAGTCGAGGTACAATCCCACTCGGCCAACACGGCTTTTTCTCTCTCAGCCATCTAGTTCCCATATTACAAGCTTTGCTTAGTTTGGGACTAGAGGGCGTTGTGTGTAAAGTCCACGAATATTTATTTATTTATTTATTTTATAGAATAAAGTGTATATAAAAAGTACCTACTAAAATAATTATTGTCAGCTATCCGTTTCGTACAGTACAAACTTTACATAGTTTGGGGCTAGACGGAACACAATTGCATTAGGTGAAATGTCTAATAAAAATACTGCCACCACCGAATAAAATCTAGTTTCTCACTTTGCCACAACTAAACTCAGCGTTTTATCTTTATAAAAAGCTTAGAGCAAGCTTTTCGTTTAAATTAGGATGTAGATTATATAAACTTTATACATTCATCCAATTAATTTATAGAAAAAGTTACTCCATTTGCTAGTACCTAGAGGACTTACCTACCTACTTCGTAGTAGTTTCAGGAACTACGTCACGTGGAGCCTTCTCTATGCATTTCCTAGTGGCGCGTTGTCGACTTATGCAAAACATGACATTTAGTTTAGTGGGAACTTGCGAACTAGTTACTTAAACACTGACCGGCTAAGTACGTGATGTACATTGAACATCATTAGTAAATGATGATGACTCAAAGTTTCAAAAATTTTTATGACTGAAAACTAGCAACTTTTCATTTTATTTTTCGAACTAAGTAAGTTTCACCCGATCTACACCAGTCCTCTGTGTGTTCCGCGCTTTAGACTTACTTTATAATACTAGCCCTTACGAGTATATAAATTGTAGTAACCTAGTTGCCATTTTTGGAACTTTGCTCAAAACATTTGCCAGTAAGTATATTCTTAAAAAATAATTCGCGCCCAAAACATTCTGACGCCACGTCTTGTGATTGCAGCCGACACCAGTCGAAATACAGCGTGTAGCTACAATGGCGACATTAAATGAACACACGGGTAGAGCTACTTATAAGTATTCATAAAAAAAATAAAAGAATAATTATAGTCCAAAATAGAAATTTCGAATTTTTCAAACAAACTTAATAATAAAATACGCAACAAAAATTAATCACCCTATGAGTGTCTTTACCTACGTGTTACCGCGCCCGCGCCCGCGCCTGCCTGCCCGGGCGGCTCGGTGGCGGCGGCAGGGCGCGGGGCGGAGCGCGGGGCGGGGAAATCAAGCGACACCAAGGAATTCAAAGAAATCAAATAATTTCATTTCACCTTGTTCACTTTACTATTAATTTTATTGTAACCTATGCACCTAGCGCCTTACACTTATTAAATCTTCAAGTTCTCAATGTCGGACACAAAGATGTAACCGGCGGCGCTGAATATTTGCCCTCGCTTTTGATAATACATTTTATTTTATTTTAGCATGAACGTCGTCTTTCACAAAGCCCCATAAAAAAATCGAGGGGCTTGAGGTCAGGTGACATTGGGCCACCTAAGAGCTCCGTGTCGTGTCGTCCTATCCAGTATCCACTGAGCACCAAACATTTAATTTACCCGCTCCCTAGTCGCAAAGGTAGACAGATAAACAAATAATAAATCAAAGCGTCTTTATCGCTGTACCTACGTAGACCTGATTGGGTACTTAGAATAGAAAAGCTAAACTAACAAAACCAAGCGTCTTTTTCGCGAAACATTGAGAATAGGTAGATAATTAGCAAAATTATTAAAATAAAGTGTGTCAAGGACACCGGCCCGCGTATCACTGGCTAGGCGGCAGGACGAGTCGGTCGAGCGAGCGGCGCGGGCGGCGCTCTTCAATAGTTAGCTATCCCTTTCATGCACAACGTCGTGTCCTATTCTAACAATACTTTCTTGCTCTTCATACGCGGTTACACGCGGTTATGACCCGTGAACCCGACAGATGACCTCTGCTCTTACGTACAGGTTGCTCCGAGGCGTTATTTAAGAAAATTGATTTATTTCGATAAATCTTATGTTTAATGAAATAAAAAATATGTCTATATTCTGAAAACGCGAAACCGGATACGCTGGTTAATTTAATGTCGCCATTGTAGCTACACGCTGTAGAACGTCGGAAGATACTTGAGATTACTTTCCTCAGTGAGCTGAGATTAATATCCTAGTCTCTTTGCCTCTGCTTTCATACTGCTGTGAATCCGATTCCTAGCTCTACTATATTCATTAGGTGCATTAACTACAATATTATTCAAGTAACCTATTACTATCCTAACCAAAGAACTCCTAAATTAATATAAAATACACGGTCAGTTTTCAAATGAGCACACTGACTGGTTAATTAAAATAAACATATTTCCCGTAACTAGCTCTTTTGCTAGTGTGCGTAGTTACTCTATAGCCAGCGTTCTCAAAATCATAGAATAGGTAAAAGGTTACACCCACACACGTGCAAAATACTTTACGCCATATTTGATGATTTCTAATGAAACCACTACGAGGCTACGAGGCAGTGCCAGATCCAGGATTACACGGTTTGGGAGCCAAAATTTTACAAGTAGAGTTCAAATTCCAAACTACTTAGCAGGATAACTTTGCCCAGCCCCGGCATGGTGTAGTATTGTATGGATCAACTTTAAAACTTCGATTATTATTTACCATTATTTATGCTCTGTGAACGAGTTTGGTAAAATTTCGCGGAAGACATTTCCGCGGGCGCTAGTTTATAGGGCACAGCTTACGCGATGTTGCTAAATCACGCTCCGCGCCGAACATTACTCTCATCGCCAGTCACCTACTTACGCCACAGCTTAGTAACACATCAGCTGGATCACAGTACATACACAGAAGTTGGATTTGCCTGCAAGTGAGCAGGTAACCTGAATCTAACTGGCCTGGCTGGTTTCCGTGCCCATGTAAGAAATCATATTTTAAAAAGTTAACTGTAGATATTTCTTTTAAATACTTTGTTTTAGGACTCCATTATACAAAATGATATAAGTAGCCACGTGTCAAAACGATAGCTTAATTAAACTTTTTTAAACTAAGGATCGGGTATTGTTTGAAATATTAAAACAAACATTGCAATTTAAACGCACACAGATGTAAGTATCTAGAGCATGCTAGCTTTCCTTCACAAACTATGCTCACACGACCAACACAACCTCAAACACACTTTCGACTTTCATCCCACCGCATACAATCTATTTTCCCGAACCTACTCGTTCCTCTCACATTAATTATTACAAGATGAACTTCACCCTAATGTAATGAAATTATTTTAGCACCTTCGTCTATAAATCCTCAGCGAATATGTTTACAAAGTGCGTCGTAAAAAGGAATACGAGGTGTATTAGTCAGACTCGTTCCGGAACTTTCCTAAGAAATTATTTAGGCGCCATTACAGTAACATAGATTAAGAATATGAGGTGATTACTTTTGTTTATCCCTGGCTCCGCTCATTTCTGTTATAGATCAGAGCGACCTTCTAAGACTAGTGAGCGGAACTGGAAGAGAGAGCCTCTTTTGCACGTTGAAGAACCAACTAGAAATATCTTTCGCAATTTTATTTAAATAAAAAAGGCGACAAAACAATTAAATGACCTACTTATCCTGAGTGGGTACGTATTACGGTTGAGTCTATAAAATTACAAGTTTTCTACAAACAAGGCGTTGTTCGAGTATAAAAAGAGCAAAACTAATATATTTCACTAAAATGTTATCAAAGGCTATTTGGAAAGGGGCGGGGTAAAAGGCTCGTAAAGAGCAGCCGCGGCCGACGACGTCACATTCCAAATGATACCGACACAAAGACTCCGTTAGTGGAATGAATTCCTGTCCCACCCACCGTCCACATTCACATACCGCCGAATCCCAACTATGCGAGCTCAGGTGACAAAAATGCAGCTAGCTAGCCTATGTATGTATCTTCAACGCTGGTTTGACCCGTGAATGGTTAGGCAAGTTGGTACAATGCTGCGAAATACTACCAGTGCCAATACAGTTGCAAAAATACAGCTTTCGTATTTTGAAGTCGAGCTTAACAAATTATGCCATTAGGCATGCAAGTTTATTGTTCTGCAAAACGTTCCGTAGGTAGGCCTGCCTTGTGATCGGTGGTTTAGGTATGAAACAAGCAGACATACAACTCATACAACTTATGTTTGAGAATCTCGTTACGATCTATTACTGCAAGATTTAAAGTTCCAATCATAACAAAACGGAGCTATATCATTCAGCTTATCTTACGATTGTAAGCCTCTTGATTCGGCTGACATTTCGAACTGATGTAGGTAAAACTCTTCTTCTCTTATGTGTGTCTTTAAGCCACTTGGGCCAATATGTGCCGCATTTCCGGCATTGTTCGTCCATGCAGATGCATATGTTTTCCGGTTATCCACTGAATAAACATTTCTATGATACCAAAAACAAAAATTCATGTTCGAGTTTGTCTTTGATTTTGAGTGCATAATTAAAACAATTTTGTCGTAGTCGTAGCATGTGAGAGGAGTCTCGAGTCAGCGGGCAGTTTTCAGTAAATGGTTGGAGCACTGCCACTGTCATAACTCCCGCCGGCAATTTCACCGAGCACTGCGCTACACTGACAAGGTATTGTTCCTACAACTTTAGCTTTTTTCAACGTTATCTAACAAGAAGCTCCTAAAAAAAGTAAAACTTTTATTTATGTTTTCAGGAGTGATCTCTTCACATCGTGGTCTCATTAAATCATGTCGGAGGGTCCCGACTCACCCTTGGCCGCAGTGGCTGGCGCGCGCGGGCCCCACTGCCACTTGGCACGACGCCATCACACTTTTTATTCGGAAAAACTTACGCAAAGAACATTAGCGACGCCTTTATAAGTGAGATCCGGCGCGAACCGGATTTAACTGGATTACCACAAATTGGACGAAACGTGTTTATGGCAGTTTTATTGCGAGCGCTTCGGAGCCAATTCCTCGACTAATTCGAACATTAGTTTGTGCGAGGAGTTTTTACACACATTTCATTTTCAAAAGAATGCTGCCTACCGCTATACTAGGCTCTAGAATAATCTCAAGTGAAGTGGTTATTTTTCACGACTAAGGGCGGCTTGCACCAGAATCGCTAAACGTGTTTAACAGCTAAATACATTTAAATCTGACGTATTTATATGACTTGACAACTGGCTAAATACTATTTAATAGTTAAACGCGTTTAGCGATTCTGGTGCAAGCCGCCCTTTATAGATCTTTAATAATCTAGTGTATTATTTTTTGCCATTTCTCCCGATCTTTTCAAATCATAAGAGTACGAGTACCTACTTAGAACCGACCGACCTATACCAAACATGCTCTGGTACCAAACACACGCACGTGTACTTAAAGTGGTGGTGGTGGTAGGTAGATACGGTGTCACAATTGAGCTATCTTTCCTGTAAGGCAACATATAGGTAAATTAAAGAGAAAGCAGAGCAAATAGTTATTTCAGAACTAGCATTTCAACAGATATGAACACGAAATGTAAATGAATCCCTCGAACTCATTAAAATACTTAATTAGAAGTGCCATGTTTGTGTTTTGAAAATGTTTCAGTTCCAAGAATATGAAAATTTTACCACTTGATGAAATATCAAACTGAGGTAAGTATGAGGTTGATAAAATATCATGAAATGCAGCTTTAAAATTTTCCACAAATCTCCACTTAGAGAGTTCCACTGGTAGGGATGTCTATTTTTCCAAGTGGTAATAAAAATCTCATAGTTTCAACATACTTAGGTAACCTACTTCGTTCAATTATATTAATAGGCTAGTAATTATGCCGTGGGTTCCGGGTTGAGTCTTTGGTACCTCTTTTGTGTAGAAGGGAATCAATAGTACCCACGGCACAACCAGTTGAGCATAGTAGTTGTGCTTTGGGTATGGTATCAATGACTCACCATTCAATATTATTTTAATTCAATTATTGCTCACAAAACCAGCATCCAAGTTCTCATTTACTATCACGATTTACAACATACGAGAGGTGAATTGCAGGTCGACAGTCAAACGAAACTGCGCTCTATATCTACAAGGATAAAGTTGGTTATTTCAAAGATATAGCTAGATTATTTCAACAGGAATTCGTAGGACTTGTCACGGTTCCGGAAATATCAAGTGACAATTAAATTCAAAACCGCAAACGCAAATTCACATGAATTATTTTGTATTTCCCTGTGTTTTTTTATCGAGTACTCACTACGATACGTATCAATATGAGCCATTTTTTTAAGAAAAATCGCCTGCAGGTAGGTACCTACCTACCATATTACATGTTTGCCAAGCAACAAAGTAGATAATTATGGTGTTCTGTATGTTTAGTTCTTTTCGCGCTCATACAATTGATTCCATTGAAAAGTTTTGTTCATATTGATGGGTGAGTACTTTAACAATTTTCTTGATGTTTTTAGAAGTGGCCTTATATACCATATACCCCGTATAATAGCTGTATGTATACCATATACCCCGTATAATAGCTGTATACCATATACCCTGTATAATAGCTGTATTTTTGTATGCTTGTACATGTATTAGTGACCCTACGTCAGACTTAGTGACTGACCTCAGTAAGTCTCTTTGTAAGGACTTGCCATCACATTTTAATAGATTAAAACGAATAAATTATCTTAAATTGTTTTAATTTTGAATTTGAAAGGATTATACTTTGAAACTTGAGATCTAGCCATTAGTTTAAGCCCTAAGGACCTGGATCAAAGTACTTATTTGATTATAAAACCTTTTGAGACAGAATATTTAGCAAGAACATTGTCTGCACCTCTTTATCAACAATTACGTAGAGCGGCTTTAGATATTGTATTGTCATTAAATCTGTACAAAAGATCTTTGCAATAATCACTTATTTCAAAATGGCTGCTTAGTTTAGAGTGTATAGTTGTATAGCTGAAACCGACTCTAGTTTCTGACTTTACCGAGTTGTTGACGAACCCAATTGATACCTCCAACCATTCTCGCATCCCAATATCGTCATACATAATTTTGTGGTTGGTTTTCACTGACTATTGAAAAAACGAGTTTGAAATAAAATTCCTACGGGGCGATGTTCAAAATTAAGTTAGCTTTCTTGCCTTTTTAACCTCTTACATTAAATTTTACAAATAACTACTCAATAGGGTGCTATAAATAAACTAGTGCTAAGCGTTATGATAATATTAAAAGTTCGGTTAGAAGCCAGACTTAGTTCTGCCCATGAAGTAACAACATTAAAATAACTTTTATAAAATAAGTAAATTACTCACGAATCAAGATATTATGCGAGTAATATTTTACCGCTTATCCTGACCAATGAGGCTATTCAAATGAGTTGTTTATTGTTAGCTTAATATAGTAAAGTGCACGCTAAAGGAATATTAAGTTTGTTGGCATAGTGCTTCTCGGTTTGGTAAGTAACACTGGCAAGCGATAATTTCATGGTAAAATGAAACTGGCAGTATACATTTTGGTACATGCACGCATTACAACGATCACGTTCGAATTTCAATTTGGCGTGACGTCCCAACCGTCAGTTAGCGCGCCAAAACATGGCGGCGCAGCAGCGCGCGACCGCAGCGACCCTAATTACCGGAATATCCTACTTTATTCATAGCAGCGACCGCATTAGAGGCATAATCTGCGCCCGTACCATGAGTGCTTTCACTAAAACCAACTTAGTTAACAAGCTCTATCCAGTGAGGAGGGAGTCAAACGCTCTCCCTCTCGAGGAGATTGTCCATCAAGCTCTGGTCTCCTGGTACTTCTATGCTAGGAAAATGCCAGAGAAATTCAATTGTGTAGCATCGGGCTTATTCCAGAACTCCCCTGCATGTTGCCCCTGTCAATGGTAGACTAGCTGGTTTGTACCAACAGATTATATCATATCATAAATTATTAAAAATTATCACTTTTAAGTCACTGGCTAGTTATGTTCCGCCATTATGAATACTAGTGATGTTCTCGTTGGACATTTTGTGGGCATTTTACGTAATCGCCTGATAATTTGGCATTATGGCGTCACATTAGTTGTCGCTGCTATCTTTCCGGTTTGATTTATCACATATTAGCCGGTAATACATGTGACCGGAATGCGCAGATTTATGACTAGCTGGTGGCCTTTCCAAATACCTCGTTATTTCAAAGGGTATTACTTTACCTATATGTATATACTTAGGTATTTACTATTTACAAATGAAATAAGCAGTAATATAATTTATTTTCTCTCTTTCATGTTTCTTTCTTATCTTTAAGCCAGGGACTTGTAAAAAGTCTAAATTTACTTATGACTTTAATACACTTTGAAATTATCCATGCTATGTCAAGTTTGTACGCGGGCAAAATTCTCAAGCAACTCCTGCGCCCTACTTTTTAAAAGGAAATCTTCACTTGTAGATACCTCAACTGTTTTTACAACTGTATCAGTACAATACTGTATCAGTCGCAATTTTGTTTTTAAATACATAATATTGGAAGACGTGTCAAAACCGACGATATGTTATGATCTAGATAGCGGAGCTCGATACCGTCACCTTGTGATGTAAAAGCAATTTAGAAAGTAATAAGGTTTTCGTTTGAATGTTAGTTTCGAATAACGTTTGTCTACAGTACCCGGTTTTCCTCAAATATTAGTATAAAGTTTCCACTCGCTACGTGACTGAGGCTGTACGTTTGCCTTTGAGTTTTAATATTCCATACAGAGCACGTTTTGTAAGTCAAAGCGCACTACGGAACTACCTACCCTACTCGTAACTTACACACAACCAGGAAAAACCCAGTTTGCCAGTTTTATTACACCAAAAGAAGCTGAAAGCTTACATCGCAAAAATTAAGAAGTTAAAGTGCATCCTCCTTCTGTTTTATGCATTTATTAGTCACATTTGATGATGGGATATACTTTCTTCGACAATGGTATTTTATCTGTGCTTGAAGCGAGATCACACATGCTCATTTTTTTAAATTAAAAATAAGTTGTTCCTTTCAGGTATGCGCTTTAGGAAATGAACACTAATATCTGCAAACGGGTGTTTAACTGTTTACCTAGAATGCTTTACAAGCATTTTTGTCCACTTTTAGATTTTTATGGTTACGCTCGCAAGTTTTAGGTAAATAATGAACAAACGATTTCGCCATCCTAGTACAACATGTCGAGCGAGCGCGGGAGAGCCGTGTGACGACAGTTTATCACCGAGATTGTGTTTGTCAACTAACTGCGCCCGCAACTTGCATGTCGCAGCTCGCAGCTCGCAGCTCGCAGCTCGCAGGGCCGCACCGAAGGCAGGCGTGCTACTGCCAGCGATGGTTACGACAAATCTAGATATACGTACTTGCTGATACTAAAATAATTTGGCGAAGCACGTGTTGAAAAACGCCCTATCTACCCAAAACTCTTGTCCAAGATATTAAAGAACCCATAAAAAGAGTCTACTCTAAACTAACTCTAACCAAAACCATACTTCTATCAAATAAACGATTAAGGGCGCGGCGGCTTGCACCAGAATCACTAAACGTGTTTAACAGCTAAATAGCTGCAAATCTGACTTATTTATATGGCTTAACAACTCGCTAAATATTATTTAATAGTTAAACGCGTTCAGCGATTCTGGTGCAAGCCACCCTTAATTTCATTTGTACGATTTAAATATTAGGAAATGACATTAATCACGTGATGATTCCTGTACACATTTTTGTGCTTTTAATGTCAGCTTGGCGGGAAGCCAACTCCGCTATCAGTGAGCAGTGGAGCAAGTCCCGAGAGCAACTACTCGGAGCTAAGTTTCAGCATCACATGACGCGGACTACACACACACACACACACATGATGCGGACTACACACACACACACACATGACTCACTCACGCCGGAGTGCAGCAAAAGGGAATTAGGCCTAATATCCGCGCTTTGCTTTCAAAATGTTTCCTTTCGAAAAGGACTTTCAGGTTATCTTTTCCGTTTCCGGCTCGTTCGGATCCAATTATAAACACATTACGTTTGCTATAGAGCGGGAGCCACTCGCTAGTTTTTGCAATTACATTTTTCCTTTAAACCTAAATAAAATTACTATGAGTGTGTACAAATTATATTACCACATACAACAATATATTCTAATCTTTGGTTGCTTAAAATAAAAGATCAAACAAGTCATACGGTTACATAGTGTTTCAGGAAGAAGAAGGTCCTATGGATTCTGAGGGGGTGGCTTGTTTGATTTTTAATAAATTAATTAAAAAAAAATAGGTGTCTGCACAGTTGACGTTTTATTGAGAGAGAGTGAGTTCTACCTAGCACAGCACAGATGAAATATAGGAACGAACGTACCAACAATTAAATGTTTCCAACATTCATCAGGATTGGTCAGTAGAGGGAAGTCAGAAGAATCGCCTTTTTTTCTAGTCAGTTCAAAATGATCGAGTTCGATACCGGTTATGTATGAAAATCGATAAATAAATAAATATTCATGGACATTCGACCTCTAGTCCCAAAGCTTGTAATATGGGAAATAGATGCTGATAGAATACTAATATACTTTTTACTTTTGATTTTCGATGAAAATCTTTTAAAGAAACCGTCATAATTATTATGACACCTGCATCACCGCTATATTGCAGTCGCCGTAACGTTACGGTCAACGACTATTAGAAAACCGTGTGATACTTGCATTTGGAACCCGCCAGCAATAATAACACCTACAAATAATGCATGAATGAGCGAGTTAATACGCATGCAATAGAGTTGTTCATAGATTTAGTGTAACTGCATTGCGCGCTCGAACCGCAGCGATTTAATATAAATAGCTGTAAAGAGTACAATGTATTGCTTTGTGGCGAGAGATAGTAGTATACAGATAAGTCATGTACAATATTGAATGTCATTTAATAAATGAAGAGGCGTAATGTAGCTGCAACAGCAGCATCTAAACTGTATGAAATATTTTAAACTGGATGAATCAAGATAAAACTTAACATAATACAATATCATGTCGACGAACTAAAATTATTTTTTGAATAAACTTTTATTTACTAGTAAGTAAGTGGAGTGCAGTGCTGGCATAAACTGATTTTTATTCAGTTCCAATCTTACACAAAATAATGCTTAAGTATAAATATAATTTGAGTGAGTGGTCTCTCTGATCTGGAATCTAAATTATTCGAATACAAAAGCCTTGATATTCTTAGCAAGTGGTCGACTAACAATGTCAACCCTTCGCTGGCTCCCGCGCTACAACTGTACTCCGGCGTCCGGCGTCCGGCGTCCGGCATCCGGGATACATCCGGCCCGGATACGTACCGGAACGTGCCGGACCCGACGCGGCCTCCAGAGGTTTTCCAATTACGACAGTCGGGGCAGGTGTCGTGTAACATAGATTTACAATTAAAACAAAAACTTGATTCAAAGAATAATATATAATAAACCACTAATACGGAATTTACAACATTTACAAAATACTCATGAACCAGTTGAGCTATCTAGAGACCGTTGCAAATGATCTATAGATAGCTCAACTGATCCAAATCAGTGTCAGTCGAAAGCGTGCCCAAGCCCCTGGCTGCATGGTCGCGCTGAACAGCAATGACACGGCTGGCCAGATACTCACCAGCCCTCGGGTGACACGTCTCTACAACTAGACGCCCTGAAAGAATTTTGAAATATATAATACTTGCTCAATACATATTATTTCTATAACTTGGTACATATTGTGATGGTACTCATTCGGAGTACTATTCTCTCAGCCGCCGTCGTCGGTTTTATCGATAGGAAAAACATGGTCAATACGCGTTTCTCACGATGTTTTCCTCCGTCGATTGAGAACACTAACACTTGAGCAGATTCAAATCCAGTTCATGTTTTCCTTTGTTACTTTTTGGGACTAAGTATTTTAGAAAATAAAAGTTTATACATAAAACGACAAATTTAACGGCACGTTTCCCGCGGACCTTTACAAAAGACAATACAAACAAAGAGGTATCTTGAACCTTCTATCTAGAATTTTAGAAACCTTTTTTTCTTAGAAACATAATAATAAAATGTTGTCTTTGTGCCGCCGCCCGGCCACCCTGGCCGCCCTGGCCGCCCGGGCCGCCCGGGCCGCTCGGGCCGCGGCGTCTACAGAAACATTCAAAGGGTTGAACTCTCGACACGATTTTGTTACATTTTGAATTGTTTGTATTACAAATTAAAGCGTTTTCATAACTTTAAACAAAATACATATAACAATTAATCATCTATGTTGCACACACAAATGTAAGTTTTTAGTGGAGATGAAAGTCAAGAGCCGCAGCACGCGAGCCCGGAGCGGCGCCGACTGCACAGTCAGTATTATAATATTGTAGTAAATAGTTTGAAATACCCTCGAACTTACCTTGTGCTAATAGCATGTACTTAGATAGTTGCTACTATTACAATATCTACTAGTAAATACAAGGAATGCCGTGCAAAGGCTCCGCAAATAGAATCAGTTCAACTCAAACAAGGGCCGGAAACATGCCGTTTGTTCCGCTGAATCTCACAGAGTATATAACTGTTACTATAACACCTCCTCCCAAACATAATGACACGGGGTTCGTTTATACAAACTATTAAGAGGGATTTTGGTTTTTTTATAGTAGTTTTTTTTAGCAGTCCTCGAGTCTCGAAGTCTGTAATGTGCAGATTTCAACTAAAGTTTTCGAACTAAGCTCTGAGTTTCTTGATAGCGTGGAATTAATGGCATAAATTATGATAACTTAAATTATAAATTACTTATTTTGGACACCAATCAAAGTCACTTTTATTTTAGTTTTTTTCGTGTAATGACTCTTTCAAAATATAAAAAAATTATTGAGTAATTTCCAAGTAAAGACAGAGGCATACAATAGTAAGAAAAAATAAATATTAGAGTACACTTCCCGGGATTTACAAGATTGATAAGGGAAGCACTCAGCGTCTCGTAGCCCCTCTACTTCGTAGCTGCCTACGACGTAGAGACACTACATCTACGTTGCCTACGCCGTAGGCCCTCTACGCCGTAACCTGTCATGCGTAGCGTTTATAGAATTCCGTTTGTAACTTCTGAACCAGAAAACTTTCAATGTTGTAATATAAGATCCCAAGACGTTCCTGACATTTAAAGCGCAATCTAGGCCCAAACTAAGCACTTTTACTAACACTATACTTTTTTTTGTAAAATCCTGCATTCACTTTTGACACGCAAACGGGTGCTTTTTGCATAAAAAAGCATGAGCAATGAGACGAGTTCTCTCCTTATCTATCCTTAGCCTGACCAAATGAAAACCCAAAAAAAATACAATTTTTTTTATTTTCACAATTTCCTTCAAAAGTTAACATCACCGTCGGAGCTAACACGCACGCGATTATAACTCTTATTTTCTAGGACATAGAATGGATTCCTGATTGCAGGGTTTTATAAAACTTTTGCCCTTGTAATTGTCCTGAAGGAATGTGTAAATGACAAAGTTCAAATAACTCTGTGCCTTGTTCCCTTTCCATTTCAGACGTTGAATAAATTAACTCATAATTAAAGAAAGTTATGAGTGTAATGATGTATCATCTAGTTAAAGTTTTTATCTATCGCACCTACTTGACATACTTTTTGGCTTTTATCCGACCTTAGGATTTACATATTAGGTGGTTTATGTAGTTACGATGACGTCACAAGTCTACTCTACCGTCCGTATTCGTGTTGACGGCTCAAGCAAACATTTTTTGACAGTTTTGTTTGAGAATTTCTGCTTTTTATGGTCGAGTCCCGCGTCGAGTTCTTTACCAGCAGAGACAATGCTCGACATTCACTTTTGGAATATAATATATATCCTGAGTCACGCGTTTTTTTCAAGGTATAGAGGTAGGAGTCAAGTTTGTTACATTTTATCATAAAATTGTATTTTCGAGAAATAAGGAGTTCTATTCTATTTAATAATTAAAATAGCCTTCACCCCGGCGCGGCGGCTTTATTCAAAACGTACCATATTTTTTTTGATATGATACAAGTACAATGTGTCACGCACGGGCCTACTCTCCAAACTATGTAACAATGAAATGCAATTGAAATCGAATCCGCATTTACTTTGCACATTAACGGACAGTGTCCGATGCAGTTTCATGTAACGACTATTCGGTTAGTGATACATGCATGCAGCTAATACTGTTTATTAGCAAAACTACATTATTCATGATCAAATAGCCTATGTTCTTATTATCCCAAAAATATGTCTTTAGTAAATATGTTTTGTTTAAGGTTTAAGCTAACTTGGTTTTCCATACTTATTATGAGAAGAGTACGTTTACCTTTGCAATATTGACCTCAATCTTAGTTTAAATTATTGTCCAAGTTTCTTGAAAGGAAGTAGGGACCAAACCAACCTACCATAAAAATAAGCTCTTTAACATTTGAGAACGTCAAATTGCAAGGAGGAGTAAGTTCCAATTCAAACTCAAAATGCAACCTTTAAAACGTCAACTTCATTACAATTACAGAATAAGCCGCGAGGGGGCGGTGGTGGTGAGGGGGGGGGGGGGTCGATAAACAAACGCGTATCGCATTCAAAAGATCGTGTGTTGCGTGATGTGATGTGATGTGATGTGATGTGATGTGACGTGATGTGAACATAATGCGCACCGTGACGTATTTACCCTTTGTATCGTGTTTGTATCAAATACAAAATTATCGACATCAAAATAAGCTTCTTATCCAAAATGCGTAGATTGAAAGTGGGATCATCAAACGAAATCAAATCTCGCGGTTGTTGGCACGTGTGGCAGATCTCACGGTTGTTGGCACGTGTGGCAGAACTCAATGTCACTGAAAATATTTATGACTAGCAGTTACCCGCGACTTCGTACGCGTCTACAGTTTCCGTGTACATTATATTATCTGTGCGTGTACTTACCGAGCGGATACTTTGAGAAACTTGACATTACACCTCATTACACCGAACTCGTACCTACTGGAATGTCAAACGCTAGTCGTTAGACCAAAGAGGTAGTACTACGCCCTGTCAAACTGACGTGACATGACATGACAGTGAAATCCTCTTGCCAATTGGCGCTGCTAATCCTTTTCGTTCATTTTATCCTGTAGATCCTGTTAATTATTCGGGATAAAAAGTAGCCTATATGTCAATCCAGGTTACGAACTATATATATGCCAAGATTCATCCAAGTTGGTTCAGTGGTTTTGACGTGATTGAAACACAAACATCCAAACATCTAAACATCCAAACATCTAAACTTTCGCATTTATAATATTAGTAGGATAGGATAGGATAGGATAGATTGATTGACATTGATAATTGACAAACACCCCGAGTCTATTTTAATTTTTGAAGCTAAAGCTTGAGACTAGGTGTAGGTATGGCTTTTGAAATAAAGCGACGGCACAATGCAGTGTGACAGCATCTTTAGTAAACTTACCGTCAGCAAAGACAGTGCTACAGGATATCGATTGATTTTTTTAAATAATACTTAACCATTGCATAGCTATGACAACTTGTGCTAGCTCTCCGTCAAAGATATATAGAGATATCGTTTATTGAACTCGCTTCCCTCAACACACACCGATTCCACTTTATTAGATGAGGTACATTACGTACGAGTGCCACAACTCGTGCTTACCCTCCTCAAAGAGATACTTACATCCCACAGAGAGATATGAATCGATCGATGACCTCGCTACCGTCAACAACTCAACACACACCGCACCGCGCCGCGCCGCGCCGCCGCCACGCCGCCGCCGCGCCGCCGCCGCGCCGCCGCCACGCCGCAGCAATGAGATCGCGCTTCGTATTCTAATCAGACGTGATCGCGCCCACAATACTGAGCCAAACCGTAGGTTAGCTCAATTCTTGCTTGTTGCTTGATCTTTTTTTTTATGACTTCTGTCTGTCGACATTTTTGCCGTGAATTATTTGAATTAAGTTTAGTCAATTTGAGTCATACGTCAAGTCATTTGTTTTGAAGACAAAATGGTTGATTTTCCCTTCAAAACTTGGAAACGACTTCCATCAAATAATAAAACCGCGTAATACACATTTATTCCAATGGCTCACATTTTATGCTATGACTGCAAGTATTATTGGTTAACAGTCCACCAAAATTAAAGAACAAATACTCACTAAAACACCAAGAAAAACAAGCTATGTTGTTTTTACAAATGACAGAACTCGAATGTTGGTTGATCTTGTCTATCCTAATGCCGAGGAAAGTTATATTAGAATACAGTCGTTCGTTACACGTCAACTTACTGACAGACCGCTTCATGACAAGTCAGGCTCGCGGCACGACACGGGACGAACACAGAAGCACAACAGTTACCTACTGGTTCGCCACCAGTAAGTGTACTGTGTGTTTTCAGCCGCGCGCCTCCAGAGTTGCATATTTCACCTTGTATTTACATAAACGCGCCGTACAATTTTATTGACAATTTGTCGAACAAACACGAATTACTGAGTCAGTACGAAGACTTTCAATTCGCTTCGAATCGCGCCGAGAACTCCCTTCGGTAAAAACTTGTACAATTTGTTTTTATTATTATTCTCCAGCGGAATGATAAAACTGATAGCGAATTGAATTTTGTCTGATTGAGCGCCTCGCACTCGCCTGTTCCGAGCTCCGCACCAACAACAGAGCTCTATACAGTTTCTTGCAGTTTCACGTGCAATGCACTAACTTAAGGAAATACGAGAGAGTATCATTATGTAAACATCCCGTTCGTTCAAATAGAATATTGTAGTAGTCAAGTGACACCCGACTCGCAGCCAGATCAAAAATATTACAAAACAAGTTCACATTTCACAAGTGCACAAGTTCACAGACGCGGGCGCGGGCGCGGGCCCGGGTGCGGACGCGGGCGCTGTGGCCGGCAGCGCTGCCACCTCAACTTCATAAAGTGTCGGCGAGACTTATCGCGGCGAGTCTATCTTGTTTATCCTCCTTTTATCCCACTTCAAAAAGAATAATCCGACGTGGATTGTGCACAAGTTTTATACGTTAGCGAAAAGGTTGTATCGACGACTTCCTAACATTTCTTTTGGACATTTCTGAAGAGCTTAGGAAGGCAAAAAACGAAGAATGGCTAAACGGTTTACGGTAAAGCGGTTGGATCAACACACAAATGTACCTACCTACCTACATATTATACTAAGGTTTTGTTGAGTCGACTACTGCCCTCCTTATTGCAAACGCAGTACTTGCAAAATGGCGGTTTCGAGATAAACGCGCGAAACATATTTCTTGATATCTAAGCAAGCTATCTCCGTTATATAACTTTTAAAGTGTAACCTAAAAATAGTAAAAAAATCAAGCTTTCTATTGACATATTTTTATCTTTACTTTATGGCCTTGTTTAGATAAAATGCTTAGTACTGCATTTTCATCAACTTTCTGGGCTTGCGGGTATTACAGTATTACTAAGATTAAACGCAGTACTTGTGTTTATTACTGCAAAATCACCTAGCACGTGCTCAATTCTGCGTTAGTAGTAAGCAATTATTTTCTATTTTCATGCATGGTACTAGTTAAAATTACCTACATTTTAACTTCTGTCAATTATTTAAGCGACTAGGAGACGAAATAAAACAGAATTTAGGTAGGTATTCAAAAAATAATTTTAATTTTTATATTAATCTTCTTATCACAATCAAATTTTAGTTTTTTTGTCCATATTTATACTCAGTCTATAAAACTAGATTCAAAAACATTTTTATTATTATATTTTTATTATTATAGTCTTTAAACGTACCTTTTTTACTCATCAAGTTATCATTCTTTTGAAATATTTATGTTATGGCACTTAAAATCTAATTTAGGTAGGTACTCAAAATAGCAATTCTTCTTATAACAAACTCTTAGAAATAAAAAGTTTTAGCCCCTAAATATTACCTCATTTTATTTATGTATTTTTATTTAATTATGTACGTCCTTTCATCATTTTTTTTAATTTATATTGAGATGAATGATCTTCATACTTGTAAAAGTCCGGAACATCCATGGACTTTACATTCACCTTCTCTGAATTTATTGTATATTTCAAAAGAATGATAACTTGATGAGTAAAGGTACGTTTAAAGACTATAATACCTAAAAATGTTTGTGAAACTAGTTTTATAGACTGAGTATAAATATGAATAAAAAAAAATTTGATTGTAATAAGAAGAATAATAAAAAAATTAAAATTATTTTTTGAATACCTACCTAAATTCTGTTTTATTTCGTTTCCTAGTCGCTTAAATATTTGACAGAAGTTAAAATGTAGGTAATTTTAACTAGTACCAGGCATGAAAATAGAAAATAATTGCTTACTACTAACGCAGAATTGAGCACGTGCTAGGTGATTTTGCAGTAATAAACACTAGTACTGCATTTAATCTTAGTAATACTGTAATGCTCGCAAGCCCAGAAACTTGATGAAAATGCAGTACTGTACAGTAAACGTAGCAAGTACTGCATAATCTTCTAGCACATGCTGAATGCTGCAGATCTTTTTAGCAAAAGCGACATTTAGGTGCAAGTACTGCGTTTCATGTTACATAAAAAACATGTTTTTAATAAGAAACAACGTGTAAATATATTTTTTACGTATAGATTATCTCCTTGGGATGTCATTTTTGCAAAAAAGTGAAAATCACAAAAATGTCGATTACTGCAATTACGATTAGCAGGGCAGACTACCTATCTCTACCTGCAATTTCGATGTTGAGTTCAAACTAATAGAATAACATAAACAAGGAACTTAGCAAAAAAACACAAAAATGTTATGTCTCAGCGCCTCATATATTAACGGCTGTACACCGCGATATCATAAACCCAGCTTTTAATTGTTCGCACGCCCTTTACAAAACATTAATTTTACTAAAAACACAGAGTAAGCACATAAGTACAGGTAAATAAACGGCCTTGAACATAATTGCCGCTCGAGCGGGAGCGGGACAGAAAGAAACGAGGTTTTTGGCAAAATGTAATTAGGCGCACAACAGCCGCCCGACCCGGCTTATTAAGAAAGTTAACGAATTATGTCAATAATACGATTAATGATGCGGACAAACGAATTTTTAACTTGACTAAGCATAATTTGGCCCGTCCAGGGACGGGAGTAAGATATAATAATAATAAATAAACCTTCATGTTTTGCGAAAAACATAATAATAATAGAATGTTCCTTGACTTTAGTTATCGAGTTTCACAAAATCAAGAGTCAGAAATCAAGGTATGAAACATAAGAACGTTTTTCCCACGGATGTCCCCTTCTCAGAGCCCCCTAGCCCCGCACCCCCGCACCCCCGCACCCCCCGCCACCCCTGGCCTCGGCAGCTCTCCACAATACATTACACAAATTGCCCTCAATGATCGGTCGATTCTGGTTCACCCCTATTTCATAAGCAGGATTTCGAATGACCTTCAAATATCAAAATATCCTGAAAATACTGGAAAAATACCCTTGAGAGATGTGGCAAACTACAGAGGAAAATGGTTTTAATATTATTTCATTTTGCGTATAATTTAAGAAGGCATAGATTACCTGCTCAAGAAAATCATTTATATATTATGAATCCTAAGTACTGGAAATTACAAAAGCTTGTTCAGCTTTTAGCTTTGTCCATGTCATTTTCCAAACCAACAAGTATTTCTGTTACAAACATGACTAACAGAACGAATTAAGCTCTAACCTCAAGCTAAGTTTAATTGTGCAAAACAGTATATACCTCCAACATGTGTAGTTTGTGGGCGGTCGAGTGAACCCGGCTGCGGTTGCTAGTCGATTCGCAGAATTCGGGAGGCTGCAGAACTCTGGTATATGTCAGACGGTGATGATTGCTAATATGAAACCAGTAAATAAATTGCAAACTCGATTAGATTACAAAAAAGACATCAAATATAAAATCATGAACAGTAAAGAATAAAATATGACTTAGTTAGAGAAACCTTACATAAACCTACTTTCTAAAAAGAGTACAGCTGAAATGATAGTTCAAGGTAAGTAGGGGTAAGTAGGGGTAAAACGTCTTTCGACTTTGCCATCTTTGAAAAGTCGAGAGAGGTTTACATTCAGGATTTGCTAGCGACTCTATTGCTTACCACCACTGTTGGTCTATTTCTTACCTAGAGGAATAAAATATGGACTAATAACAGAACGCATTGCTAAATATGGACTAATAACAGAGTTCCAGGTTGGTCCCATTCAATTTTCATCAAAATCGGTTCATCATTAGTTTGGCTTATAAATAAAAATAACTGAAAATAAAATATGTCATCCCACAATGTGCACGAAATTGCGTATTTTGCTTTTCTGTGACTTTTTAGTGTTTACGGTCACCCAACACCCAATTAACTGCCATTATGTTACATTACGTTGTGTGTAAAGTCCATGAATATATATATATATATATATTATCATCATCATGTGATGATGAAACCAGTAGTCGAATTGGAGTCGGTTTTTTTAGTTTTCTAAACTTGTAAATTATCTGCAATACGAGTATCTGTGCGGAAACATATTACCTAGTGCGAGTAATCTGGCTTTTGTATGCATTACTCGTACTTAGCGCAGCATTACTGTGATGAAATTCAATTAGAAATAACATTATTTAGTGCGTGTCGATTGCCTGCGTCAGTGGACATACTCTCAGGTGGCTCAGTGGTTCGGCTAAGCTCGGCTCCGCTGCAATATTCCTCGAACTTATGAACACACAAAACCAAAACTAGTAAAAGTTGAAACAGTATTGTAACAGTGTTTACACTCGGTAGTCAGAAAGCGTAAACAATTTAGACAAGATGACGAAATGAAAATAGTTCGGTAAGATAATACGAGGTTGAACGAAATGACAAAACGAAATGAAATAACAAGACGAGATGAAATAATACCAGACGGCGAAATATTCTGCGAGCGACTACGAAATGGCAACCGTTTCTCGTTCTGCAAGGTGTATTATGTTAACTCACAAAAGCATTTTTATTGTGAAAGTTTTATAAGCGCCACTATTGTATTCCGGATCAAGATATCAAATAAACAAAAGGTCACAGAGTAAGCGTCGCGGTACATTTATCTTGCGCTGGGTCAGGGTTGCCAAACGTCCGGCATTGTGCGCACAATGTGACCGGACGTGCGGCAACCCTGAACCTAAAGCTGAGCACGTCCGGACGTGCCCGCCTTTTATTAATCCTTTTGTGCTGTAAAAAAGTGCATAGCTTGTTTTGCACTCAATTTAGTATTCCGTGCAGCAACTCTTTTATGTGCTGAACAAGCAAGTTTCGTGAAATACTATAGTATCCCGCTAGTTAGCATTTATTTTATGCACTTTTTTTTAGTTTGTTTCCAATCACTTTATGCTACTCTATTGTTCTTAAGCGCAGGGCGATCGACGGAAATGAAATAACCAATTGTATCTAACTTTTAAGCAACAGATTTGTGTATGAGACAACCCTCTCCGGCCGGACCTGTGCCGTTTAAGGGACCCTCGTTAGAATACAATTTTATGCGAATAATAAACGTCATTTTGAAATCTCAACTCCTTGAATTATTCCAGAAATCCCCACTGGTGGGAGTTTCAATCTGTTTTCCTTGTGACCGGTTACGACGTAGCTCAGTAGTGGACATTTCTGAATTATTTCTTTTAGAAATATTCACCAACCATTTTAATCAGTTTTAAATTACTTTTTCAACCATTTGAGCTCACATCATTCTTACATCCTGTAGAATGAAAACCCACCGTCACTTTAAATCGTCACATAGTTCTGCTGTAGGTAAGTGCTAGGTAGTTAAAAAGAACTTTGTTACATCTCATTTCCATATTTTGCAAAGCAATAGCAGCCAATGAGCTGTAGCTTAGCAGAAGCACGTCCGTTTCCGAAGCGATACTTTAAACCTTTCGCTGTGTAATCCAATTTACAAGCCAAACTAGAGCTACTCAGTAGCGACACAGCTCGTTGTGGAAACAGCTGGACAACTGCACACTAGCGTAAAGAGTGTAAAGAGTGTGGATTCATTTGACCGTGCTTATCTAAGCTGCAACATTGACTTTGTATTTAATTGTATCAAAGGTTTGTTAAAAACGAGAAGAAGTGAATAAAAAATTTTTTTCAGAATGTTTTTACTTCTGTTTGACTTACAAATCTTACTTAACAGAGGCGTACCAGCTCAGCCATCGCCCAAAATATACTTGAATACCTTCTTAGCTCATATGAATAAGGTCAGCCCCCCCCCCCCCCCCCCGTGCGGTGGTCCAGCTGCACTCCGGAGGCTGTGACGCGAGTCACAGTAACTCGACAGCTCCGATAGGATTCATGTTTATGTAACGAGGATCAGATCCGTCCCCCGCAGTTACTAAACTACTGCTAATGGGCTAATGGGAGTCACTATCTAGTAGCGCCGGCTCCTACCTATAATCTAGTTAAGCTACATCCAAAATATCAAATCCTTCTCAACTAACCCTATTCATAATCGCCTGTTTATTTTTTTTTCAAAAATAGACTTTCGCCTCTAGTCTCCAGATTTTTCTCAGAGATACAGGTTCCAATTATCATTATAGAGCAAGCTTTAACAATAATAGTGAGCAAACTTGTTGTAGATAGAGCTACGGTCACTGAGGTACTCGTTGTAACCGTTGAACACGTCCCAAGCAGTTACCCGCTGGGTCGTAACTGTACCAGTTGGAAGGGTTCAAATCCCACCCAGGCGATATTTTTAGAACGTTGTAAAATTTCATAGAGATGAGAATCTCGCTTGAAAATCTATTGCAGCATGACTGGATCCGAATTATCACAACCTTAACTGAACACAACTGAACTGCAAATCTATCAATTGTTGTCGATTGCGATTGGCATTGAATCATCAAAAATGTTCACCTATGTACATGTACGTACGTTGTACATTTTGACGAAGTTTAACCACAGCACAGTACAATCAGACGTTCAACTTACAATCTTACACACTTTATGTTTCGGTGCCGTTATTCGGGTGTGTTTATGAATAAGGCGGTAGGTTGGATCGCCTCTCCAAATAACCCGCAATATGGATTTACTGAAACAATAAACGCGTTCAAACCCGGACGTTGCGGCCGTTTCATTGAACTACACGACACGTTGGCTAGTTACCGCGTGTTCATTCTATTCACAGAGTTTTTAGCACATTCCATAACTGAATTTCAGACGTCGAACAGAAAGATAGACAAGCCTTTCATTTGTCACTGAAACACACACCAATGTTTAAAACAAAATGAAAGTAAACAGCTGGTAGAAGTGTATGTTCCGTCTAGGATAGGCTAGGCTAGGCTAGGCTAGGCTAGGCTAGGCTAGGCTAAACTCACTCCCGATCCGCCGCAGAAGGCCAGGCCGGCGTCGTCGGGCCTATCTAGCCCAAATGCCGACCTGATGAAGACCCGCAGGCGAGAGATCCGGGGGACCTGTCGCCTGCACGTGTGGGTCAGGAGCGGGAAGGTGCCCTAGTGTTCGGGGTGCCTTCACCGAAGAGTAGCAGGGCGCAAGCCCTCCTCGAGTTGGGTCCGCAAGGACAAACGCCGTCGGGGTGGCGGTAGCAAACCGAACCCGTGACTCCGTCTCCAAGGCCAGAGCAGAGGAACACCCCAGGTTTTAGTCGGTAGGAGTCGGACATAACCCCCTAGCCCCCCGGCTAGTGGGTATCCATGACGGATTTCCCCTGGGCAAAAAAAAAGGTTATCAAACATTGAGGCACTGCCTTTTAAACCTTGCTGAATTTATAAGCCTTTCCGTCTGAAGATTTGATATTTAAATACGGAATCCGTAGTTTTGCGAGAATCCGAGTACTTGCTTAGGTAAATTCAAACTTCATTACCTATGCAATAACTTAGCGAGATCTTTCAAGTTTACCGCCGATCTAAATAAAACTTTGTCGGATGTTTTATTTGAACCTTTTTAGAGCTACCTCGTTATAGCGGAACATTCGGGACGATCCCCGCGGAACAGGGAGGGACCTCCTATCGCTTATCTTTTGGTAGAGCATTGAATTCACTTGTTGTTCTGTTTTGCAACTTTATTTTGTTTAACCTATCCACTTATGCAAATCAGAAAAAATAGGTACATCGATCTATTTAAAGGCTGCAAACGCAGATAGTAGCCAAGTCCCGGCGCGGTGGGTGGCTGACACGTTGAAGGGGACACGAAGTATACTCTGGCCGCTGGCGAACTGCCGCCGCGTCTCGGCTCCCACACTCTAAGTTCTACATAATAAGCAATAAGCATGACGTACTTCAGAGATAGTTTATCATATTTCAGCTTCATGAACATTCAAACGCTAAATCCCGATTATTCATGGTAAAGTAAGCAAGTTGGCGCAAAAACCACGCTCACGAGGGAACGTAATAATAGAGCTATCTTCAAACCGACCTGCTACAGTGACTGTGGGAGCAAGAGCGGAATTAACAACTGTCTAAATTAAATGACATTCAGATCGTTCCCTTTCTCAAGGGTTTTTCAGTTTGCATTTTCCGTTAATTCCCGTTCATCCCACCAGACTTCATCCCAGTTCATACCAGTGAGTTTCCCTGTAAGTTTCGCGTCACTGTTGCCGTAGTTTTACTTGAAAACTACTACATGCAGCATTTCTTGTCGAGAACACGAACTCGGTCTGTAGGACACCCCGCGTAATGTTTTGTGTTTTGTCGTAAAATAATGCACATTGCGGTATTTGAATAATTATTTAACTTGGCTTACAGTAGGGCGCGATTTTGGCATAGTAAATTAGTTTCTCACATGTTAATTTCTGACAAACTAATTTCTATGGAAGGTAAGTGATATTTACTTATTAAGTATCTTTAGGTATTACAGTGTACCTACCTAGATTGAATAAAAAACCCTCTAGTAACTAGAGGGTTTTTTCAATACAATAAACTTTAAACCTACTATTTTTGCAAGTGTTGAAGATAAAACCATTTTGCGTCAAGTCTTCTAATTCCATTCTAACTCGCTGAGCTTCTATTTCGTCCCACCTCACCCACTGTCACCCATATCGCTTCATTTTATCCTTTCGTCTCATTTGGTCCCGTTTCGTTGCGTTTCTTCTACGATACGTAATGAAAATAGTTCGTGATAGTGAAACCCACCGAACACTGAATGAAGTTTTAACTAAAACCGCTGACAAGATTTCAATAAGTTTCAAATTCGAATGAATCATTTAGTTGAATCCAGTTCAGTAAAATCTGTTCACTGAACCAAAGAGATAGGTAGTTGTGGCTGTGGCGTAGATGAATAAGTAGTGTGCGGAACTATTTAGTTTTTCTAAACCAAATCCGTTCACCAAAACTAGACTGCTGGATTTAATACGCACGAAATCGTGATTTATGATGGTAAGCTCTGTTATTTTGGATCAATACTTAGCTGTGATTAACCTAGATCTGGGTAATAGATGAAAACATAAATTGCACACCGCGCATATAAATCACTGAGCCGCGTGGGGTGAAAGAAGAACTTCCCCCTAACAAGGCGATGCTCACTGGAGTGACACAGACAAGGGCAAGTGAAGCCGCGCTCCCGATTATTCAGAATCTGCTTCAAATGCTTGTAACTGGCGAACTTTGTAACTACTTTAGTATACTTCGGGTTTCTGCGGCGAGTGAGGGCGACGCACGAATTCGTTACAAAGAAATACTTTGGAACAATTTCACTCCGAGTATGTTACTCGTTTCTCTGCGGTTAGGAGTCATGCGGCCATGCAGATATATCCAACTTACGCACACATTCACAGGCTTTTAGGTGTTGAGGATATTGCCCGTTTGTTAAAACATAGACTCTTACAAAGATGGAGCTTAGAAAGTTTGCAAGGCATGACATTGCAGCTAGTCTAAAAATATCTAGAAAATATAATAAAGGTGTATCACACATAGTGGAAGCTAACTAGCGTGTAGGACGTGTAGTGTGTTCGTAATCCGGATTTCCTAAATAGGCCCGGGTCCGGGTCCGGGTCCGGGTCCGGGGCGGCGCGCGGCGGCAGGCCGGGCCCGGATATCCGGGATTTTCAAACTCTGCGAGATACCGTGTTTATGGGAGTAAAGAGTGGGCGGGCCGGCTCGCGACTCCGGCCGCTCGGCCTGGAGCTCCAACGTTACATATCTTGGAGAACTCCTGCCTCGCTGCTACGGAATGACATTCTTCTCCATCAAATGTTTACAATATTACTTGCTTTTCGGATTTCAAAAAGCGAAACTTTGCAAAGCTCTTGAGATTAGTAAAAACAAATTGAAACACGTTTATTTGATCCGGAGTTACCTATTTGAAACAATAAAAAAGCAACTGAAGTAATTATTGTCCGATTGAATAATAGATTAGTCTGTAAATGGAATAAGTTTCAAACGATTAGCATTTCAGCAGTGCGTCCTTTATTGAGTAAAGTTCAGTTATCGTAGCGTCCCCGCACCCCGCACCCCGCACCCCGCACCCCGTATCCCGCACCCCGCACACTGCGAGGCGACTTTTGCGAGAGTTGAATTTTTAATTAACGCTCTTTAACGAATAACTTTAATTAAATCGATTGTCTTTTTAATTTCCATCTCGCCGAGTTCAATAAATCTAGATCTTTTGTGTCGGCGAGTCGGCGGCGGGGTCGCGCCGCGCGCCGGGACGTGACGGGACGGGACGGGCCGGGACGGGACGGGACGGGACGGGACGGGACGGGACAGGACGCGCGACAATGAAGACCCTCTAGTTAGGTCGTCAATGCTCTCTCGGCCTTTATCCGCGCCGTTTGTCATAAACTCCGCGAAGGACGACGTCTCAAGCTCAGGTACAATGAACTGCGATCACTCCAGCGAGCTAGGTACCTATCTTATCGCCGCCGCAGGGATACCTACCTCTACCTACTCGTAATGTCCTAACTTCTAACTCAAAGATACACTTTCGACGCACACTCAACTTTTATGAAAGCGTACTTATATATTTTATTAATAATATTCCCTCGGGCGATCTGAAAATTGCCGATATTGCTGAATTGTTCGTTCATTCTTTATTCACAGGGAGCGCAAGAAAACAATTTGTTCTCAAACGAACTGCGAGTTGCGAGAACACGCTGTAACACGAAAACTTTGTCCCTTCAATCAATTTATATGAAAATGTTAGAAAAACTTTGCGATGTGACGTCCGAACTTCCTTAATAAATCAACAAGCGACAGACAAACCAGACAAAAAAAGTGTTTCAAAAACAGTGATTTGTCAGCTCAGTGGACTATCCACGGCTTCACAAGTCCACGGCTTCACAAGTCCACGGCTTCAAATCCGTTTATACGCGCGTCGAATCGCCGCGCAGTAGAGAATAGAGATCAATGGCATGATAAAGCGTGAAAGTGCCCGACCCGCGCCCATCCCGCGCACGCGCACCTTCATGGACACTGTACTGACTACATGAGTAGATTAACCATAACAAACATCCGCATCCCGCACCAATGCCAAAAGTAGATTGTTGTCAAAAAAATCAAAGGAACCAAAATGAAGTCAAATGATAAAAAAACCTCTATATGAGGAAGCAATTTGATAACCTCCGTGACTAAATAAAGGCTCTAACTTCACCTGAGAGCACTCGGAGTAACACTAAGTACCTAAGTAATATGCAAAATAACTTATTCAATCCACTAGGTATGTATGCTGTAGGTACCTATCTACCTACAGGGAAACTTTTGATTAGGTTGGTTTAAGTGAAAAGTCAAACCAGCTCCCGTGACTTTGTCTGTGGAACAGGTAGCTACATTCAGCGACGGAGAAAGTTCCGCAACTTGTGAGAAGTTAAGTATTTGGAGAACAAGCCCCGGGCGCGACATCTCATTCATTTCACTAAGAGCGCTCTTGTTACAACTCCATTTATAAGCGAAAGTCAAAAAACTTGTTACAAAAGTCCGTTTGAGAAAAAATACGACGAGCGAAATGTCGCCGGCTTCTCTAACCTTTTTGAATGGACAAAAAAAATTAAGCGAACGCGAGTTCGTCAACAGAATCTGAAACATTCGTATCTCGCTTCCGCTTTTTCTCCACACTTCAATTACAGATTGATTAAATTAACCAACTGCAAAGGCTCTAAGTGTTCCCTTGTCAAGGTTATCTAAGAGTTAATGTCGGCCAAAGGGAGAACGCAAACCAAAGACAAAACGTCTTGTCGAACAGTTAGTGATGTGAAACTTCTCAGTAAAACTTTTTTAGTTACGATATGCTTCTTATTATTTGCTGTTTTCGTTACTTGCTTATTTAATGAGAATCATCCTAAGTACTTAATAATATTATTAAGTACACTACATAATTACTTTATATTCTTATTTATTAAAAAAGCACAGTTCATTCTCTAGGTATATGCGTATAAAGCAATGTTTAATAAGTAGGTACATAACAATGCTATAATAGATAGGTAAACATAATTTTATGCATGCATGTTTGCTTTTGAAGGCCGCTCGGCCAATTTAATTAATTAATTAAATTGTTTTAACGGCTGGTTTGCGAACCTATTAATAAAAAAACCTAAGAAAAGACTGTCGTGTCAATTGATGTGAGTTTCGTTACAACGAAAACAGCATATGACGAGGAAGCATTCATCATATGCTGTTTTCGTTATAACAGAAAATTTATTTTCACGTCACTAAGTACGCGACAAAACAGTTTTGTCGATAGATGTGCGTTGGCCCTAAGACAGTACCATGAAAGGGGCCATTTTCCGTACAATATAAATAGACAGTTATGATGTACAGTAGGTACAAGTACAACTCACCACTGCGCACTGCTCATAAGAGTGTGCAAATACTGCCCTATAAAGAGCAAGGAGAGGTTTTAATGTTCCGTAAAAGTAGGCAAGTAACGACCTCTCGATTGCAAAGACGTCGAATTCTATTTTATTACAACCGAACAACCGAAAATCAAATTTCCTCGAAGGCTCCTTTCATTTGGCGTAGATTCACTTCAAAGGACACTTTTCATTTGAACTAAGTACCTCCACAATTAATTTAATGTTATACGTGAAAGCATGCCCGTTTCTTCATCGACTAAGGGCGTCTTGCACCAGAATCACTAAGATGAAGATAAGATGAAGTTTGGCAAGTTTTGATGAAGTCTTTTAAAAATACTGTTTTTTAGTGTGTTTAAAAAATATCGTCTCACGTAAAAAGTTCAGTAGATAACAACAGAGGCTAAGTAATTCTAGTATTTAAGTTTCCTCACATTTAATAATAATTATAATAGCGTTTCGTGTTACCTGAGTAGTTCTCATTAGGTACAGAAGTTGGTAGAGCTACATAGCCATTAGAAACAAGCTGTCACCTTAGAAGCGAACAGTGTAATCTACTGATTTTATTAAGAGCAATACCTACACATGACCTAACCTGCATGCATTTAAAACAATAAAAGTACATAAGTACTTGAAGAAAAAAACATATTTTATTCAGAATTAAATTAACACAGAAAAAAAGAGCACAAAAATATTATTAGACAAAAATTCCAATATCATAGAATGCTGGTTGTAACTTTCAAGTAGGAATACTTGGTAGAATAACTGTATGTTTTGTTTAGGTTCAGTGCAGCAGTAGGTACATATTATTATGTAGGCAGATGATATCTGAAAATATAAAGATGTTAATATTACCTACCTTCCACATACCGTATTTAGATAAGTTATAAAACCTAATATATCATCAGTGTATCGAGGCTAAGGACACCGCTGTAACAAGAAAATAAATAACCCTTGATATTATGCTTGTAGGCAGGTAAGCCGCTTTACACTGACTGTTTGGATTGAAACTAAAATCACTTCCTCATAGGTATCTACCTACAAACAATATTTTACCTCTGCAATGTGGCATGTTATGAATGTGATCTGGAATTTGGAATCCAAAAAAATCTAATATTATTCTCCATAGCCAGAGTTCTTCTTCATTTATTTCATTTTTCTGGTGTTTGCACATTGCATCCAGTCACACCTTATATTTTCAGGGTTTTGTGGGTACTTTATTTACTAGGTAGTCCACTTTTCTATTTTTTATCTAAATGTTTCACAATAAAACATAAATTTTCGTTTCTTACATAAAAATAAAATAAATAAACAAAATTAATATGCTAGGTTCGAATAACACTGACATGACATTGGATGTAGTAAAACCATAGACTAAACGTGATTTCTAGCGAAAGACTGACAGAATTAGCGAAGTTATTGATCGAGTAGGCATTTATTTCTCGTATGTGACTTTGTCTACCAATTTAACTTCGACATCGTTGAAGCGATCAAGATTGTAGAAATAGAATCATAGAGCAATATTATAATGGGGAATAGAGTGCCCTCTCTCGCCGATTTTTTGTCACCCTCGAATAATCGGTGAAGATTGACTAAGCAAGATACGCCACGAGCGCTTCGTCTTCTATACAAAGTCAAGATTAGTATTCACAATGTAAACGATGTGCAAATCACTAACACTAATAAATCTTATATTTTGCAGTAAGTATAATTATGTATTTTTTTTAAAACCTAGTTCTAAGTTTATCGATATCGATAAAAAACTCTAAATTACACAATTACACAATTCTAAAGTACACACCTATTTCATTTTCTCTAGGCTAGCACCACTTAAAATCAAGATTTCCTGTCATTATCACGTGCTATTGCTACTATTCTTTTGGCAAATTATTTCTGTTATTATGGTGGCCATTGGTGGAGAGTATGGTAAACTTCTTTTTCATGCTTTCCTGTTTTCTTGGTAGAAGTCCCGCTTCTTATTACGTAGTACCTGCCTATTAGAAATTTTTTCTATGTTCGAAAGACACTGACATTGGATGTAAGAAAACCATAGATTAAACGAGATTGATTACACTGAAAAAATATCATTGTTGATTTTACTAAATTCGTGGTAATGTTTACAAAAGAAAAGGGTTGAAAACGGTCCTACACACTTGCGTTGTTGATTTTACTAAACACATAATGGTAGGCCAATTACAAAACTAATATAGTAAATAAATACGAAATATAAAACTGTATTATCAACATTATTAAATTGTAAAAATGTGCCTCTGGTAGGGACAATTTATTATCCTTATTATACAAAACCTAATTGGTAAATATTACCTAACTAGTTTTGCAAGAGTACAATAAATAAATTGTATAATTATCCTTTTTATACAAAACCTAATTGGTAAATATCACCTAACTAGTTTTGCAAAAGTACAATAAGTAAACGAAACAAATGAGTAGTTTTTACGAAGCAATTTTGTATCATCTATGAAATTAATATAGTAGATTTGACCTAATTCGTTTCGTATTTTTTGCTAAAGGTTTATGTATAGTAATAACCTATCAATACTGTATAATATACGAAACATGTTTTGTTATTTACTGATTACGTTTCATATAGTTTACGAACAGAGTGTAGTGTTTTTTATGATACTAGTTTAGTAATATTTAATAAAGTATTTAGTGAAATTGGCTATATGCGTTCAGTATTTTTTATCAAATTCGTTTTGTATATCATTTCAAAAATGAAGTAAAATATACGATTATAGTCTTGTAATATTTACTGATTCTGTTTCGTTCATCTTAAGGTTTATGTTTAGTATTATTTACTGTTATCTGCTTCGTATATTCTACATACAAAATTTTGTATTATGTACTGAACCTAATATTGTAGTATTTAACTAATATGTTTCGTATAATTTAGGGTTAGTCTTTAGTATTTTTACCTATAGTCTGTTTGGTATATTTGACTAATGTATTTTGTAGAATATACGATACCTACTTCTGTAACATTCAATCAATTTGATTCGTATAATTTACGAGTCATATTTAGTATATTTTGCTATAGTCGGCTTTGTATATTTTATCATACTATTTATTCACTAGTTTTGTAATATTTAATAAATCTGTTTTGTATAATATACCTATGGCATATTGTATTTTTTGCTAAATTACTTTCATGTAAATTACCATTATTAATATTGTACATTCTACGAAATCGGTTTGTTTACTTACTCATTTGCTTTCGTATGTTTTACAGGTATTACTTTGGTATAATCTACTTTACAAATTCTGTAAATTTAACCCTATTAAGTTTGTACATACTGTTGTTTTACTTGGTCACTTTAGTATATTTCACCCATATTGTATTTATGACACGCGCCTGTTTTAGCTGCTTTATAAACCTCTTGGGTAATAGCAATCTTGTTCCGTCAGGTCAATGTTGCCAATTACCTAACAGATTTAAAGTAACTAAAACATGAAAACAGGTGTAGGTATCATAAAAACAAATATTTGTAAATTATACACAAGTCAGCAAGTAAAAGTTGTAGGTACAAAACATTTTAGAATACTGTAAATCATAACAAGAGAGCACACACAACGTCCAAGTAGAACATACCAAAGTAAACGTTATATAAACAAACGAAAGAAAATGCATAAATCAATAACCAGTTCGTAATATGTACAAGAAAAAAAATCGGAGCAAAATACACACAGCATATAAACAAAAAGTACAATAATATACCTACTTAATTAAAAATTACATTATATTTACAAATGATTAAATGTTACAATTTAAAGAAATACCTATTTGATCAGGGTAGCGGGAAAGTAATAAATGATACAAATTATGCTTATTAAGATTAGTTTATTTATTAAATCAAATAAAAAAAAATAACAATTTACCAATGATATTAATATGTATTTTTGAAAATTAATCTGTTAAATTATATTTACTTAACTAGTAGGTATGGTATGACACGATTAGGAATAAAAAACTGTTAGGCCGTTTGTCCACCAACGCCGGTTCCGGCACGGCACCGGTAATGCACTACCAACGCGGCGGTGCCGCCGTGCCGAAAGGAAGTGCAATACCGGTGTCGTGCCGGAACCGGCGTTGGTGGACAAACGGCGTTACTTTAATTAAATCAAAATCAAATCAAAAAAATTATCAATTTACCAATGATATTAAGATTAGTTTGTACAGTTTTGAAAACTGTCTTTGATGTTACTGCAATTTTCAATAGCAGTAATATCAACGTTGTTAATGTTATCACTTATATTTAGACTACTACACGAAACCTGAATACTATTCATATCATCGCAGTTATGTGGAGAAACTTCAGAAGGTATATTCGGTGTTGTAACATGAGAGGTAATTATATGACGACGAAATGAGCGAATATGTGAAAATTGTCTGGTACAGTTATGCTGTTTACAGTGATATATCGATTTAGGGCCTAACTGATGGCAACATTTCAAGTGTGAAAAAAGAGCTTTGTAATCGTCTAAACCAGCAGAACACACAAAACAGAAATACATTTTTGTGTTACCTACGAAAGGTCCGAGATGAAACTAGCTACGCTTGAAATCTTCCTATCTGATTTGCAATCGATTTCGTAAAAGTATTTTTGGACAAACGTCCATACGTTAATAGCCTCTATCGGGTATTCTGCGTTGAAAACATGTATTATTTTAAAACATACACCTACAGCTTTGAGTAAAGTATCAATTTTGTACATGATACCTTCAAACTTTACGTAAAATTGAGTCACTTCTTTCATTGATGGCCCTACCGCAATTATCACTGGTTGGCACGTCAGTCCTTTGGCCAGATGTTCGTCTTGACGAAGCGCAGTCTGGGTCAATATTTCGCTTTGATTCTGTAACAAAAGCATAGTTTCCATTAAATAAAACTCACATAATAATGCATAAAGCCACTTGGCAAACCCCGACATAATATCTTAAAAAATTTATTCATCTGGGAACTACGCTCTATGTCAACATTAAGTAGGTACCTACTTAGCCAATAATTTTATTATTAAATCCACTTAAAAAACTCAAATAATGTCTTTAATACGTACCATCACATGTAAAATAAAAGCTTTCTCCGATTCAGCTATGCTGGGTTTATATAAGTTTTTCTTTTTACTATCACTTTTCAGCGCCACTTTAACAGTGGGAGGCATTCTTGTACTTAAAACTTTCAGGAAGACATAGTCCCTGACATCTGTAAAAAAAAATTAATGTTTATTTTTGCTACTTATACAACATCTTCTATATACCTATGTACTAGTAGGTATTATAAAACTGTAAAAAAGCCAAAAACTAAAATGAAATTATAGATAACGAAATATGCAGATCTACTAAATAAACGATACGCGGGTATCAGCTACAGCTGTAGTTTATAAATATTATTTTGAACACGACAGGCCAAGAGCGAGCTGCGGGGCTTTTGATAGAAAATGAGTCTGTCATAATCTGACAAATTGCAATGGTCATTTGGGATTTTAATTTGTCAAAAACTCATGGCATCCACTGTCCACAGCCACAGAAAACTGGAATGTTAGCTTACCTGCAGTTGGATCGTCTTCTAGAATCTTCAGAGTTTCTTCACACGATTTAATTTTTTTGAAGACTGGTAATGATTTCTCCAAAAACGTTGGCCATTTTTTAAACAACTTTAAGTCGCAGTTTTGATGTACAACGTCAAAATCGGATTCAATCTGAAAATAAATATATAGAAATCAAAAACTAAAAACTTCAGGGAGTATCCATCAATATGAAACAACTTTTGTCATGGAACTTATTGTTAAAAAATAAAAACAGTAACAATACTTACGAGCTTGTAGCCTAGGCTGGCCTTCAGTGGAGGCCACTCGTTGCAGATGTCTTGAATAGTTTTTCCCTTAGCTGACAAATCCTGGCGTCGTAGGTTATATGACAGCCGCCATTTCTCAGTTATTTCAACCCATGGTTCTTTGTTAAATTTGAGCCACAGTTTTCTTTCTTCTTCATCCTCGACCGATGAATTAGGTAATGTAGGTGAATTAAGTGTTTCTAAAAATGAATCCAATCGTAATTACTGTTCTTGAATTTGAAGGTACTTAAAATTATTGCACAAACTTGAAGAATATCGGGTTACCTTCAACAATTACTGAAGCTCTGGGTGTACATTTTTTCAATACACGCCTTTGATTATGGTATCTGTCGACCAGTTTGCCTCTGGCCGGTATATAGGACTTTTTGCCATATTTTCGACTGGGAATATAATATGTCTCCTGAAATAGAAGCAAATCAATACAGAATTGGTACTAAAATCTATATCTATCTATATACTATTAAAAAACTGTAAAAAAGCTAATAAGTAAAATTAATGATATGGATAAACTAAATACGCAGATCTACTAAATAAAAGATTCTGATTCCGAAAATCTAATTTGCCTGTTTATCTGTTTGTTTGTTCGCGGATCACGCCTTAAGCCCGTCACAGACGTAACTATAATATATATTAATATAAATTATAGCAAGGCATATTACGACATATATTCTATACAAATATTCAAGTGACCGCACACCTAACAATAATATATTTATATATTATAATATATCAGAGTACGGCATATCAATATATATAAAACTCTTTTGAAGCTGACATAGAATCAACGCACAGCTTAAACTATAAGTCCTAGAGGTATGAAATTTCGAGGGTAGTATCCTTAATAGTGTAGGGGTGCACTAAGAAAGGAATTTTGAAAAGTCACACTAGAACGCGAGCAACGCCGCGGGAGACGGCTAGTTAATATATATTATAGTTACGTCTGTGACGGGCTTTAACTACTGCACCAATTTCAACAAAACTTATGCACGCGTACAAAGCCGCGGGCATCAGCTAGTCTGACAATCCTACTATCCTATCCTACTAATATTATAAATGCGAATGTTTAGATGTTTGGATGTTTAGATGTTTGGATGTTTAGATGTTTGGATGTTTGTGTTTCAATCACGTCAAAACCACTGAACCAACTTGGATGAAACTTGGCATATATATAGTTCGTAACCTGGATTGACATATAGGCTACTTTTTATCCCGAATAATTAACAGGATCTACAGGATAAAATGAACGAAAAGGATTAGCAGCGCCAATTGACAAGAGGATTTCATTGTCATGTCATGTCACGTCAGTTTGACAGGGCGTAGTACTACGAGTTCGGTGTAATGAGGTGTAATGTCAAGTTTCTCAAAGAAGTATCCGCTCGGTACACGCACAGATAATATAATGTACACGGAAACTGTAGACGCGTACGAAGTCGCGGGTAACTGCTAGTTTTTAATAAATGAAGGGTAAGGGCACCGGTGTAATTAGGTACACGCACATGACACTTCAAGATCTTTACGTCACAGAGTGATGGACGCAGTCATTGCCTTACAGGGCACGTCCTCATTGGACTTTCTCTGTGAGGTAATGCATTGTTATAGGCAGAAGTTACCACTTAACATCAGGTGAGCTATCAGCTTTTTCCACTACTTTTACCATAAAAAAAAAATCGAAGCTCATGTTAGGTACCTACCTACCTACACTGGTTTTACCAACTTTACCTACGAATTTTACTACCTATTAGCTCAAAATCTATATGTATAGTTTAGAACTAGGAATAACCTAGAACGAAAACAAGAAAGCATTGGGAACGTCTAAAGGATTTGCCAAACTATAAAAAAATACATTCGAATTGAAAACCTCCTCCTTTTTTGAAGTCGGTTAAAAATACTGTTATTAATTATAAGTCGGATCAGATTATATTTTGTGTAGGTATTAATAGTATAGTATAGTATTATATGATCTGTGGTATATAGGCTGACACTAACCTTTTGATTAGAACAGGTCTGGGCTGAGTTGGCACTTCCACTGGAGACACCTGATTGAGTTTCAAGTCTTTCTATCTCACGTGATGAAATAGATTCTGTATCCAATGAACACGCGCTCTGTAAAATCAATTTTATTAATGTCGTGTTAGGTAGAGGTAGGTAGGTACTAGGGCATGCAGTACCGGTACTATTCTCAGTACCGGTAATTTTCGGCCGGTACTGGAGCCAGTACCGGTAATTACCGGTACTTTCGATACTTTCGATACTGACCCGATTTTCACTAAAAAAGGACTAGAACGAAGTAAAAACCTGTAAAAATAGAAAACTATGGTTCCTACTTACCAATAATTTGTTTTCTTTTCTGAACCGAGATAAGCCGGTCTTAAACTTAATTCATCTTTTAATTTGTTTGTTGGTATGAGTTCATTAATATCAGAGTCCGATATATTTTCTAAACAGAATACCTATGTCCAGATCTTGCTCTAAAACAGAAAATATACAAAAATTATAAATCATCTAGTTAGGTAGGTGTAGATCTACTAAAAGTACCTATCTAGGGGTATACCTACCTAGGTAGGTAACTTGAGAGGTAGGTACGTATACCTACCTCGTAAATTGAGCCATGTTTATGTAGGTTCTTACTGCGTGTTTCGACTAAAAACATTCACAATAAAACCTTCACAACACAATCCTTACAAACTATTTTTTACAATCAAGAAAATCCTTATACCTAACCATCAGCACAAGATTCAAAATGCCAAACATGCACAAGGTTTGGCGGTGGAAACGCAAATCGATATCTTCACAGAGTTGTGCCTGGTTTATTGTGAATGTTTTTAAGTTGGAAACTTACCTTGAAAAACTCTCTGAGTATCTTGAGTGATACCCCACGAATTCAGTAACTCCATAACAAAATTGCTATCCAGCAAATTGTCGTCTCGTTCATCCATGACGGGACGCCTACGAAACGGATGGAAAATACGTTATGAATCAAGGAAATAGTTACCAACTTAAAATGGAGTCCGCGCGTCCTTGGATTTTACACTCACCTATGAACATTTCAAATCAATGTTCACATCACACTGGTATAGGAAGGTACCTGCCTAGGTGGTCTGGATTACTACTACTGTGTAGGTACCTACTGTGTAGGTACCTACACAGTAGGTACCTACTGTGTTCTGAAAACTAGTATTCGCGCGGGTTCAAAACTTGCGTGCGTCCAACTCGAGCATCGAACGGTCTGTGTGAAGCCGGCCGGTCGCGCGCGGGCTGATGCGCTAGCGCCGCGCCCGCCCCCCACGCTAGGGCTGGCAGGTCAGACGGAGACGGATTTTGTCATAAAATCCTGATTTTTATCCGACAGGTATGCAATGCACGTAGGTAGGTACTTGAATGATTTTGGCCGGTATGTACCTATCTATTTAGGGCCATTGAATATAGCACCCACTGGAGGACACGAAATCACAAATTACAAAAACATTGATTAAGTACCTACTACTTATAGTCCGGTCAATTTAGACATTCGAAGGTCCATAAAATCACAAGCTGGAAATTATTAAAATTGTTCAAAACATCGATTTGAAATAAGACCTCTTTGGTTTCAGTATCAATGCTAATTGCTAACAGATTTTCATAGAAATTTAAACTTAATAAAAAAAAACGCGAGCAAAGCTGGGGGCTACTGTAATCGAATCTACTATTAAAACTATATAGCAAAAGTATACCTACCTAACTAGGTACTACCTACCTATTAAAAAAGCATAATACATTTATTAAGTCATGGTAGCCCTACCTCACTTCAGAGCGAAACGCGGAAAAATACTGCCACAGGTTCGATGACCGCACGCAGGCAACGCATGCACAGACACGTTTCGCGTCGCGTTTCCAACCTTATCTACTAGACAAAATGGTATATTATACTAACACAAAAGTTTGATTTTACAAAATTAGTTTTGTAAAAAGTTTGCTATGACTATATATGAGCTCGGAATGTAATCTATGATAAACCTATGAAGAATATAATATGGGGACCATATCAGTAGTGGTGTGTGGTGTGGCAGCACTGCTGAAGTTTGGAATCATACCCTAGCTACAGACCTAGGGGACAGAACGCGGTCGCGCCTTCGAGCGTTTTCCATTGAACTATTGGACATAATTTTATTTACCTATGTTGTTTTACATCTATACTAGCGACTAAATCTATCTAGGCTCGGAGATACTACGCTGAGTGTCCAAATTCAAAATGAGAAAATCCGTAACTGAAGTTAAATAAGTAGGTAGGTAGATTAGGTACCTAACCTAGAGTACCTACCTACCTACCTAGGTTCCTTAAGAAGCCGCACTTGATTTTTTTTACTCTCTTTAGCACCAATTATACCATCCCTTTGTCCGATTTAGGTAGGTAGGTTAGGTACCTACGTAACCTACCTAGGTAGCATCATAACATAACCTAAAAAGTAGGTACCTACCTAAAACATTTAAAAGTAGGTAGGGTCATTCATCAGTCATTACGCCAGATAGCGACCGATTAGCAGGGTACCCCCAACTTTAGGCCATTTTATTAGTAGGTATGAAATATTTACTTGACATAAATTTATTGAAATGGGTTCTCCACGTTCCACATGTAAGTACCTAGATCAAGTATGATCAAGATGTATTAAAAATATAAAAAAATAAAGATCAAAGACTTAATTTTAAATCAATTTTTATTGAGAAACAAGGCGATATGCTAGTTTGCGGCCGTTTTTTTCAGTATACGTCCAGACCCTACCTAGTTTACGACCACAAGGTCTGTAATGGACAATTCACTCTTATTTGATTAAAAATAATGCTTCAATCATGATTTATGGTTAATTGACCGAGCGAGCGAAGCGAGCGAAGCGTCTCAGTTTCCACATTGGCCAAAAATGCGTTTGTCCGGATGTCTGTCTGTCTGTCTGTTCTCCTCTACAGGTCGCATTTTTCAACCGATCTGGACGAAACTTGGTACACAGGTTATATGACTTATTAGAATTTTTTTGTCGTCGGGCATTTTTGATTGGAGGGGTACTTCCCCCAAAAAAAGGGCAAAAAGGGGGCTATTTGATATACTGGATATCTCCACCAAATGAGATCCGATTTCGATTATTCTTTTTTTATTTGAAAGGTAGTGACTATAAGTTGGTCTCATAAAAGTTTGGCGAAGATCTGATAAGGATCTTCAGCATGATGAACAGGATAACTCATCAAACAATCGATAGTTTTCAATCAAGTTTGAGAGAAACACAAAGGACCTCATTCTACACAAGATGATGCAAAAAAAATCAAAAAGATCAAAAAATCACAAAACGGAAAATGCAGAGAAGTAGTGGGGATGGGTATTTTCTACTTCTCTTCACTATTGATAGGTTTCTTTCAAAACTCTGAAATAGCTTTTGCTAAGGCAGTAAATAGCTCACTTTTATTATGCTCGCGAGGTCTACAGCTCCCAGAGCCACTAGTAGGTAATTTCTTTATAACTTTAATAATTTTAAAATCGGTCAACAATTGACTCAGACATCGGTAAACATACATAAAAAAAAACTGACATCAAGTGGTCGTAAAACAATACATCAAATTACTACATTCAATAAGCGACCGTTAAATTCCCATTTTAAAACGGTCGCGAACTGACGTCGACCGCGTTCGTAAACTGAAGTTGGGGTAATGTTAGGCAACCAAATTTAAATTTTGTAGGTAGGTAGGTATTGTATTTACTTCTGACCTAGTAGGTACACCGACATTTACATACACTGCCATTTAATGTTGTTTATTACCTACCTACAGTCCCGGCTTCGCACGGGTAGGTAGGTGCCTACGTCTATGTCATTTTTGTACACTTTGATTCTTAGTTATGGCGTGCTATGTAGGTATAGGTAAGTACCTATTACGTATACAGCATGAACTCTTTGTTAATTTCACCAATGTTTTTCTGTAAATTCTACGTTTTAATTTGGTTGGATTTACTAAACCGTCGACGTTAAAATTAACTTAGTAAAATCAACATTTGATATTGTAAATTTTACAAGAAATTGCGGTAACGAAACATGCGCCATCTAACGGTGTTCGCGAGAACCTTGTTACAAAACTTAAAGGTAAGTTTTACTGATGTTCTTAGTTAATTTCACCAATGTTTTTCTGTAAATTCTACGTTTTAATTTGATTGGATTTACTAAAACGTCCACGTTAAAATTAACTTAGTAAAATCAACATTTGATATTGTAAATTTTACAAGAAATTGTGGTAACGAAACATGCGCCATCTAACGGTGTTCGCGAGAACCTTGTTACAAAACTTAAAGGTAAGTTTTACTGATGTTCTTAGTTAATTTCACCAATGTTTTTCTGTAAATTCTACGTTTTAATTTGATTGGATTTAGTAAACCGTCGACGTTAAAATTAACTTAGTAAAATCAACATTTGATATGGTAAATTTTACAAGAAATTGTGGTAACGAAACATGCGCCATCTAACGGTGTTCGCGAGAACCTTGTTACAAAACTTAAAGGTAAGTTTTACTGATGTTCTTAGTTAATTTCACCAATGTTTTTCTGTAAATTCTACGTTTTAATTTGATTGGATTTAGTAAACCGTCGACGTTAAAATTAACTTAGTAAAATCAACATTTGATATTGTAAATTTTACAAGAAATTGTGGTAACGAAACATGCGCCATCTAACGGTGTTCGCGAGAACCTTGTTACAAAACTTAAAGGTAAGTTTTACTGATGTTCTTAGTTAATTTCACCAATGTTTTTCTGTAAATTCTACGTTTTAATTTGATTGGATTTACTAAACCGTCGACGTTAAAATTAACTTAGTAAAATCAACATTTGATATTGTAAATTTTACAAGAAATTGCGGTAACGAAACATGCGCCATCTAACGGTGTTCGCGAGAACCTTGTTACAAAACTTAAAGGTAAGTTTTACTGATGTTCTTAGTTAATTTCACCAATGTTTTTCTGTAAATTCTACGTTTTAATTTGATTGGATTTACTAAAACGTCCACGTTAAAATTAACTTAGTAAAATCAACATTTGATATTGTAAATTTTACAAGAAATTGTGGTAACGAAACATGCGCCATCTAACGGTGTTCGCGAGAACCTTGTTACAAAACTTAAAGGTAAGTTTTACTGATGTTCTTAGTTAATTTCACCAATGTTTTTCTGTAAATTCTACGTTTTAATTTGATTGGATTTAGTAAACCGTCGACGTTAAAATTAACTTAGTAAAATCAACATTTGATATGGTAAATTTTACAAGAAATTGTGGTAACGAAACATGCGCCATCTAACGGTGTTCGCGAGAACCTTGTTACAAAACTTAAAGGTAAGTTTTACTGATGTTCTTAGTTAATTTCACCAATGTTTTTCTGTAAATTCTACGTTTTAATTTGATTGGATTTAGTAAACCGTCGACGTTAAAATTAACTTAGTAAAATCAACATTTGATATTGTAAATTTTACAAGAAATTGTGGTAACGAAACATGCGCCATCTAACGGTGTTCGCGAGAACCTTGTTACAAAACTTAAAGGTAAGTTTTACTGATGTTCTTAGTTAATTTCACCAATGTTTTTCTGTAAATTCTACGTTTTAATTTGATTGGATTTAGTAAACCGTCGACGTTAAAATTAACTTAGTAAAATCAACATTTGATATTGTAAATTTTACAAGAAATTGTGGTAACGAAACATGCGCCATCTAACGGTGTTCGCGAGAACCTTGTTACAAAACTTAAAGGTAAGTTTTACTGATGATCTTAGTTAATTTCACCAATGTTTTTCTGTAAATTCTACGTTTTAATTTGATTGGATTTAGTAAACCGTCGACGTTAAAATTAACTTAGTAAAATCAACATTTGATATTGTAAATTTTACAAGAAATTGTGGTAACGAAACATGCGCCATCTAACGGTGTTCGCGAGAACCTTGTTACAAAACTTAAAGGTAAGTTTTACTGATGTTCTTAGTTAATTTCACCAATGTTTTTCTGTAAATTCTACGTTTTAATTTGATTGGATTTACTAAAACGTCGACGTTAAAATTAACTTAGTAAAATCAACATTTGATATTGTAAATTTTACAAGAAATTGTGGTAACGAAACATGCGCCATCTAACGGTGTTCGCGAGAACCTTGTTACAAAACTTAAAGGTAAGTTTTACTGATGTTCTTAGTTAATTTCACCAATGTTTTTCTGTAAATTCTACGTTTTAATTTGATTGGATTTAGTAAACCGTCGACGTTAAAATTAACTTAGTAAAATCAACATTTGATATTGTAAATTTTACAAGAAATTGTGGTAACGAAACATGCGCCATCTAACGGTGTTCGCGAGAACCTTGTTACAAAACTTAAAGGTAAGTTTTACTGATGTTCTTAGTTAATTTCACCAATGTTTTTCTGTAAATTCTACGTTTTAATTTGATTGGATTTAGTAAACCGTCGACGTTAAAATTAACTTAGTAAAATCAACATTTGATATTGTAAATTTTACAAGAAATTGTGGTAACGAAACATGCGCCATCTAACGGTGTTCGCGAGAACCTTGTTACAAAACTTAAAGGTAAGTTTTACTGATGTTCTTAGTTAATTTCACCAATGTTTTTCTGTAAATTCTACGTTTTAATTTGATTGGATTTAGTAAACCGTCGACGTTAAAATTAACTTAGTAAAATCAACATTTGATATTGTAAATTTTACAAGAAATTGTGGTAACGAAACATGCGCCATCTGACGGTGTTTGCGAGAACCTTGTTACAAAACTTAAAGGTAAGTTTCACTGATGTTCTTAGTTAATTTAATCAATGTTTTTCTGTAAATTCTACGTTTAAATACGATTGGATTTACTAAACCATGGGCGTTGAATTGTGTTTAGTGAAATCAACGTATAATATTGTCAATTTTACAAAAATCCTCTGATAGCTAAGCATGTTCTGTCTCGGGATTCTTATTACAGAACTGACTTCAGTATATTCAACATTAAGGTTTCGTAATTTTTGCTAAACATTGACAGGGTAATTTTCAACCTTTACAGGTATTGTATAATTAACAATGGGCGGTTGTAAAACCAACTAAGAATTTGATTGAATTTACTAGCTGAAGCGTCAACCAACTCTTGTTTAGTAAATTCAACAATTACGTTTTTTCAGTGTAGGCAAACAAATACGCGCCATGCCAGGCATGGCGTTTGTTGAGTGTGGCCGACCCCGCGCGCTCGCAAAAATGCAACATTACTGGCTACACTGACTCTATTACGATGGCTACTTTTATAAAAATTGAATATTACAAGAACTTTTTCTTACAAAATTAGCATTTATTTATACTAAAGAAGAATTACCAACAATTTGGCCAACGCAATGTGTCGGCCACACAATAATAAATATATTATTTATTGTTCTGTGGTGTCGGCGGACATCAAGTAGCGAAAGACCTTCGAAAGACTGATAGAAGAGGATGGAGATATGGAGTTTTCTACTTGTATGTCAATTGGTCTCCCGATCTATCTTCGATATCGTTGCAGCGATAAAGATTGTAGAAATAGAATCGATTCCTAGCTAATGTACATTGGCTAAGGCCTCAGGTCGCCGAACCTTTGTTGTACTTCGGTGCGGGTAAGTGAGTGGTGGGTGTAGGTAGAGGATTAAACAAGTACTTCATTTCAAGCCAAACAAACAGACTCCGAACCAACTTTGACCGAAAATATTCTAAATTCTGAGTTTACTCGCAGGTTGTCACATAAACATTGCAGCTTCCAACTTTATGTTACTTTACGGCAGCGCAACTCCCGGCTGTTGGTGTGCCACATTACGCACCAGCCAGAGTTTGCCACGAGTGCCTGTCGGTTATTATTGCAAGTTCATTTAATAGATAACGATAAATTTCGTCGACTTTTTTAATACAAATGTTTTAAGTAGGTACCTAGGTACTTATTATATTTTAAAACATAACCAGTCACCTATTTATAAATTTGTTTTAATCAAGTTAAGTCAGCTTCAAAAAACCTGCAAAAGTGTCGGTAGAGTCAATTTTAAAAGAAGTTATTTTATTTATTTCCTTTTTCAATGACATTACAGTAAATTAACTAAATCGTAACAATCTACTTATTTACTAAGATACCAAGGTGGTTTTTCTGTGAATTTCGTCAACGAAAGCACAAAAGGTTAAATGCTTATCAAAAATAATAAAACACGATGGCATGTGCGACAGCAGTGTCCGCGAGCTGGGCACGCGTGCTAGCACTAGCACCCGCACTCCGCCGCAGATGTGAACGCTCCTGAAACCGCGACTGCTAAACAATGTGCTGTAATTTCCATTCTCATTGAACCGCGCAGAACAAAAACTCACTTGCAGTTTTCGGGTTTTTTCGGGCATTGTGCGGCCGCCATTGTCGCTCTAATGGCCAATGCCGCTGCGGCGGGAAATTAAAAATTTTCCCATTCGTTTGCGGAGGAAGGAGCTAGAATGGTTTTTTGGGGCGAACTATTATACCAACGATCATTTGAGGAGAACTAAAGTAGGATAATTATTTTGTTATATTTCAAAGTACCTACGTAATGTCCTAGGAGTATACTCCACTGGATGCCGCCGTGAAACTAAGTAGCGAGCAAAAGTTGGAGAGAATTGTTATTTATGAACTGCATGTTGCTTTATTGCTTTTTTTACGCTAAAACATTGCCATATTCGTTTCGCTAGATTATGGCACTTGTATATTATTACAACTATGCTCATTCGTTCGGTTCCTCTACTTGCCTCCTCAGAATTAAAAACATCATCCTTTTTTTAAAGTCGGTTAAAAATATGTAGTTTCGTAAAAATATGTAAAAACTTTAGTTATTAGTTACATAGTACCTATCTACTTTCATTTTATTGTTAATTTTGTGTGTGTTCAGTATCAAATAAATAAGTTTATCTATCTATCTATGTAGGGGCCTATCTTAGACTCTATAAATAATGTAAGTAACTTACACTCTACTCATTTTTTAAGTAGGTATAAAGGTTATTTTGGATATCAAAGCATAAAGGGACGCAATAACATTCAGGAAGGTTGCTGCTCATACCTGGCTGACGGCAGGAAAGGGGAAAAGTATAAATCGTTGTAAAAATACAGCGCAGGAGCCGTATGAATAGTGTAACCGCACTTACAGTACTTTACCGATTTAACGTGTACAGGCAGCGGCAACATTTGTTGATTAAATGGTTTCATCCACTAAATCCAATAAACACAACCGCCGACCTAGACCCAGCAAAATACACTTAATAAGCTTTGGTAGACTGTACCTAGTGAAATCAATTAAAGAGAAACAGCTACGGAGAATGCTATTGCTTTAGTTATTTTAAAGCACGTAGGTAAGTACCTACGCTCTACCCATTTCTAGATTTGTATTATAAGATAGGATACCAACACGGGTTTAGGTAGTTACACTGTACAGTTCAAAAGTAGTGTTCAATTCAAAACAAGAGATTTAGTTAATCAACTTTTATAATTTGATGCATATTATACCCGCTGCTGCGCTGACTGTACGAGGAAAAATGTAAATGTTTGATCCTTTCCCCTCGTCCTTTATCCCAGTCCTTTGTAATAATGAATGTGCTGCATCCCGCCGCGGCCGGCTCGCGCTGATCCCGCCAAATCTCTGTCCCTGGGGACTCCCGAATACAACGTCGCGGATGTTCCGATATCAATAATGCAGGGAATAACTCCTAGAAATGATGCTCAGGTTCAAAGGCGGGGGGGATTTGCAGTCAATTTGGGACCTTATTTCACGGAGATTAGGTTCGAAGTTGACTCGTGTAGTTTATTTTTGCAAGATGCAGATGGAGGTCTCGGGGGCTCTCGCAAGCGGCGGCCGTCCGTCAGACGCGCGGTGCGATTTGCAGCGACGAGCGAAAACTACCACAGCACGAGTACAGCCCCCGTACATCAGTATGACCGGCGCATTATTCTCTCAAACTTGAATCTCTGTTTGTGCTACTCGGGAGGCTATCTCATTAAGACGAAAATATCAAGAGACTGCTGCTTTGTGTCCTAACTGAATTAAGTTTGCCCTGCGGCAGCGGCGCGGCGGTGGCGTGGCGCGGGCGCGGTGGCGGCGGCGGCGCGGCGGTCGCGTGGCGTGGGCGCGGCGGTCGCGTGGCGTGGGCGCGCCTGGATGAGAACTTGTTAGCTTCGCCGCGACAAACTAACTCGTACGTTTGTTAATTTCTGTCGATTCAGAAGTTTTTTTTTTTTTTTTTTTTTCAAATTATCTCAATTTCAATTTTTATCTGCAAAATATTTCTCTTTCGTTTCAAAGTCAAAGTCAAAACTTCTTTATTCAATAAAATCACAAGGATCATTTAGACTTACATTTACTTACACTTACACATAGACTTAGATTTTGTGCTTACAAACGAAAGTCGTAACGAACCTTTCATTCGTAGAGCTGTAGGTACTACAACAGGTGGAAGGGTGGGTCGGGTTGGTGTTGGTGGTGCTCTACTGGGATTCCCGTGAGCAGTGAAGTGTTAGTTTGATCGATCACTCGCCGCAGAGGTCGGGCCCTCTCACAATATTTCAACTTTCACTGATTTTTGACATATTGCTGGCAACAACTGCTTCATGTGTATTTTGTACATATTATAAATATTGTAAATACTTTATTTGGCAACATTGAATAACCTGTACAAAATGTACATTTGCTAACGCCTCTGACTGTTGAAGAAGTAGTAATTTTCAATTCCTACCGCTAAAAATTATAGGCAACGTGTTAAATGTACGTACGTGGCACCAAACTAATATGTGATGTATCATTTTGTAAGATAAACAAACGACTACTAAAAATTAGACTGAATTTATCTATATCTAAAGGCATAGGTTAATAGTATAACATTCTGTGAATAATTCAGCGCATTTACCTCAAAGCCTGTGAAGATGAAGGATACTACTATGAGCCCTTATGAGCTGGTGACGTCACTAAAGGGCGTCTCAATGTGAGCCGCCTCTCGATAAAAGTTGTCGGGGAACTAGGATCGCGAAGAATTTAAGTATGAGATTGTGGGCGATATGGGGTAGTATGGCGCGGCGCGGCGCTGCCAGTATCACATGTCACTTTGGCGTGACAGGAGCTGTTTTAATTCTTATAGTGTAGGTGCCCGAAAAATAAACACACTAGAGTACCTAGTATTTTGTATGTTACATCTGATGTACCTATGCATTAAAATTTTAGTATAACAAGTAATTAAATTAATAATTTAAAAAACCCCCGAATCTTGGACCGATTTTCATCAAGCATAGCTCAGAACACTCTCGACTAATCCACCTTTCAAACAAAAAAAAACAAAATCAAAATCGGTTCATCCGTTCGGGAGCTACGTTGCCTCAGACACACACACAACAGACATAGACACACACACAGACACGTCAAACTTATAAATAACACCCCGTCGTTTTTGCGTGGGGAGTTAAAAATAGGAATCATTTATTGTAAAACTGTGTAAAATAGATCTTACAAATGAAAAGTTTCAACAGTCTGCCCGCAGTAGCTAGCATGTAATCTATATATAGAAACTCGAAGTTCTGAGACATTCAGCATCTCAACGCCATGGCTAAGAAAAAGGCTAAAAAAACCCCTTAAAGAGTAAAAAGCTCACAATTAATAATTTGACTGCAAATTCTAACCTCTGAAGTATTTCCGAAAAATTTAATATCCGCTGCGGAGTGAGACGGCTCATCCGCTAATCCCTCGGTGTAACAAAGCTTTCTTGCGGCTTGCGGGGGTAGGTAAGGGGTGTAAGGGGGGCTGAGGGCAGCCAAAAACAATTGCCTACTAAAGACTCGTGTTAACAACAAAGCAAGTACTAAACTAATCTTCTCCTAAAGCCGTAGCTCGATCCCCCTTAATACAGCCCTGCCGTCTGCCCTTTACAAATCTTACATTAAGGACGGCTCAGGAAAGAAATATTTTAAATATGACCCCAATTACACAACGATTGTTGTTCGGCTCGTCGGTGTTCGAAGTAATAGGTGATTATTTGTACAAGTGTTGCCAGATTGCGACCACCAGTTGGTCGCAATTTGGTCACAGTAATACTGTGCAAGACTTTATCGATTTCTACAAAAATGGCTACGAACAACAAAAAAGGGGCCACGATGACCCAGAATAAATCAAAGGAACTAACATATTTGTCGGCAGAGCTGCCCTCACTTGGCAAGTCTCAGAGTAACCTGGGAGCCACTAAATCATAGCCCTTTCGAACCCTCACCTAATTTATACTTCCATAACCTCGGGGGCACACCCGCCGAAGAGTTACGGTAACGGGATGCATAAAATTATACGAACCTTCTGAACCTTACTTACTTAACCAGGCTACAAACTGTTGTTGGAGGCACTTCATCATCATCAAAATTAGGCCATAATGTGCCCCACTGCTGGGCTCGGCTCACCTATTACTGTAATGATATGACTCTACTGTGGGGATCAAATTGAGAACTTCTGCTACAATGGGATTAGGGAAAAAAACCTACCGATGAAAAATGCGTTCGAGGCACACATCTAACAAACCAAATTTTGCTCACGCTACGTGTAGAAGTGCGCAGACTGTGACCTCTACGCCTCTACGACGGCTCTACGACGTAGAGGCGGCGTAGAGGAAGCGATGAATGTAGCTAAATGTGGACCACAAGGTTTAATTTTAGATATAATATTTTGTAATTATTCGACCTAGTAGGTTCTAGTTCCTAGTTTAGCGTGATACCATTCTGTCATCAAGTGACTGACACTTTATTCCTAAGAGCATAAGTTCTACAATTGAATAAAAATATTGTACTATAAACAGTATCACTCAACAGAAGTTACAGAAACGATTGATTTATGAGAGTACCAACGTACCTCTTCACGCAACTTTTATAGACTCTACCCTCATATGAGCCCTTAATGATAGAAACTCTATCGAGAGTGCTTCTGTGCTCAGTGGAGCCCCTGACCTGACTAATTCATGGAAAGAGCTTTTGACCCGAGTTAACTTAGGTACTTACAACAAAAAGATGAAAAACACGTAACAAATCACTTGATAAAATTACTTGTTTTCAAACCTTCATTTACACACCTACTTTACGAGTATATAATTAGGACGTAAAATATAGTTAAAGGAAATAATTAGGCGGGTTCATTTGAAGTCGTAGGCGCGCACTAAGAACCGATTTTTGGAAGGATATAATATAATAAATATTTACACTTTTTCGCATGTCGGTTTCAGACGAAGTGAGTGAGACTAGATATACCTTACTTACTTTTGTGAACTTTTGTTACCATACTTCACGCAAAGTAAATAGATACATTTCATTTCATGAAATGCATGAGAACAGCACATATGGATGGCACAAACTAAGGAAGACTAATACTATACCCAGCAATGGGCGGAGTTATACCTATTACATAATACTGAGTTTTTAGGAAACATACTAGGTAGGCACATATTACATGTCACGACATAAAAAGTACAATAATTGAACATAAAAATGAGTAGCGATAGGTACATACATGGTCCGCTGGATCGGAACGCGCCGAATAAACTCAATTATCTCGCAATATTGCTTTATTGTTTATTTTATTTTACAGCTGATTGGATTGAAAGATTATCTGGTATTCTGTTATAGACACGATCCGTTTACTGTTATCTTTTGCGTGCGACAAAATTGGCACGCGCAATCACACGAGCTTACAATCACACGAGCTTACAATCACACGAGCTTACAATCACACGAGCTTACAATCACACGAGCTTACAATCACACGAGCTTACAATCACACGAGCTTACAATCACACGAGCTTACAATCACACGAGCTTACAATCACACGAGCTTACAATCACACGAGCTTACAATCACACGAGCTTACAATCACACGAGCTTACAATCACACGAGCTTACAATCACACGAGCTTACAATCACACGAGCTTACAATCACACGAGCTTACAATCACACGAGCTTACAATCACACGAGCTTACAATCACACGAGCTTACAATCACACGAGCTTACAATCACACGAGCTTACAATCACACGAGCTTACAATCACACGAGCTTACAATCACACGAGCTTACAACAGACACATCCAAGTTGCTATTCACCAGTTATGCAGCATTTTGTGAATATTTTTTGAGAAAATACAACTCTGTTTGTATTCCAAGCCGCGGCGCTGAATCTCAGAAAGAAAATAACTAGGCGCGCTGTATTATTGCATTCTCGTAATAAAAACAAAAATAACAGGGTTAGAAAACTCTACGTATTTATTGTTGGGCGTTACTGTGGCTCGACGTGAACAACCTTCGGTAGACAGATCAAAGCAGTACTTTTAGTACCTAAGTCAACAAAATTACTGATAGACATAATATCGACGGTTAAAAGGCGACTTGACTTAAGCGACATTTTTTGCGATATTGAGTTATATACGTACTTCGATTCGTCTATTTTTTCTGCGTCGTTTGAGCCGGGTTTCACTCAAATCGGAGCATTTTTTTGGCGCTTCAGTCTATGACCAATTTTGGCATCATTTTTAATAACACAGAAATAAGCGACATTATTTTTCAGTTTTTTTTTATTGATGTATTTGAGCCGATTCAAATGAAGCATTATTTTAGATGGTTGTGATTTAAGTTAATTTGCTTTTTATTCTTTTTCGTAATAACGTCTTTTCAATCGTTTAAACCTAATCTAAAATTTACTTGCACTGGGGTTTAAAGCATTTGGCCTTGATTACAAAATTGCTTAAATGTCGCTTCATTCATTTTACTCTGATCGTTGATTTGTAGGTAAGTCGCTTCAGCCTTCTTGACAAAACCTGTGTCGATCTTTAATGTCACATCAATCAATAATCTTCATAACCAATTTAATTGGCCGGGTATTTACACCATTTATGCATAATTACTTGTTTGCCAATAGTGCGCTTCGAGCACATAAAAAAAATGAATCTGTATATTTTCAACTGGATTGTTATAAGCCTACCTAATCGAATCCAAATTAGACTTCTATTTTCAACTGGATTGTTATGTAGGGGTTGTAGATCAAAGAAAACGAAATATAATTTAATAATTATGTTTTACAATCAGCTTTTATTTTTTCTTAACATCTTTTCTTAACATTACTCAGCAAGCTTGTATGTAATTTAAAATAGTTCTTAATAGTTCTTTCATTTCTCTTTCTTAAGCCTCTTAATTGTTATATTTTTGATATGATTAGCCTTCGTTTTTATTTTTATTAGTAATATTCCAAAATAATTTTCTTTTCTGTTTCTTTTTTAATCAGCTTTTTATTCGTTTCAATGTCTTTAATTTAAAGTTTCCTCTTCGGATTCATCCTCTACGTCTGTTTCAATTAAAACATCTCTTCCATTACCGCATGGTAGGCTCAAATATTCACGATGGAAAATTTTGGGGATGACGCCTGTCTCACATAGTTTTTTTAAATCATTATGCTTAGCTTTCGTAATCGGCAATACTGACTTGTATAATTTATGGTTCATGATTTTTTGTTTAGCTGTGACTGGTATCAGCTCCGCTGGTGATCCATCTTTCATCGAGTATTTAACAGAGACATTCTGCAAAGAAGATTTTTTGAAAGTGGCAATTCGAATTTTAGTTATTTTTCCTGTAAGGTTTCCTTTGAAATATTTATCAGAAAATTCTTCGAAGTTTTTGAAATCTGTGTGGTCCAGCCATTCAACATGGTATGGAGAAACTAATTTTCTAGCAACTTGGCAAATTGTCAACCATTGCGATGGTTGATGGCTGGATAGAATGTCTCTGTTAAATACTCGATGAAAGATGGATCACCAGCGGAGCTGATACCAGTCACAGCTAAACAAAAAATCATGAACCATAAATTATACAAGTCAGTATTGCCGATCACGAAAGCTAAGCATAATGATTTTAAAAAACTACGTGAGACAGGCGTCATCCCCAAAATTTTCCATCGTGAATATTTGAGCCTACCATGCGGTAATGGAAGAGATGTTTTAATTGAAACAGACGTAGAGGATGAATCCGAAGAGGAAACTTTAAATTAAAGACATTGAAACGAATAAAAAGCTGATTAAAAAAGAAACAGAAAAGAAAATTATTTTGGAATATTACTAATAAAAATAAAAACGAAGGCTAATCATACCAAAAATATAACAATTAAGAGGCTTAAGAAAGAGAAATGAAAGAACTATTAAGAACTATTTTAGATTACATACAAGCTTGCTGAGTAATGTTAAGAAAAGATGTTAAGAAAAAATAAAAGCTGATTGTAAAACATAATTATTAAATTATATTTCGTTTTCTTTGATCAACAACCCCTACATAACAATCCAGTTGAAAATAGAAGTCTAATTTGGATTCGATTAGGTAGGCTTATAACAATCCAGTTGAAAATAGAAGTCTAATTTGGATTAGATTAGGTAGGCTTATAACAATCCAGTTGAAAATAGAAGTCTAATTTGGATTAGATTAGGTAGGCTTAGACTAGGTTTTCATTTTTTTACGCAATAGCTTAAAACCCAACTATAGTAAAATATAAGTAAAGTGAAGGATATGAGTCAATATTGTAAGACTGATGTTGTCTTTTTAATTAGTTTTCTTTTTCTTAACACATGATCCGTTGTGATTTAAATTATTCTGCTGAAATCTACTTAAAACATTTGTTGCACTTAAACTCTTGTGCTTCATACCATGAAGACATACCCCTGTGATTTAAATCAATTCGCCTTGCACAATTTCTTTTCATTATGGCTGTTAAATCTTTCAACCTTAATCTATTATTTATTGTATTTGTATTTAAACCAATTAGCCTTGACCGGAAATTAGTGTAATTTGTCTTAAGTAACACCTAATTCAGTTATAATAACTAATTTATTAATAAAACTTACATAATATCATAGAACCCTTCTTTAAGTCTCAATATTCAGCAGATTTGTTTTTATTCAATGAGTAGTTTCCACGAAATTATTTTTTTTCCATTTTTTTATTTTTCAAATCGCTCTCCTGTAAAGTTTTCAAAATGGCGCTTAAATCAAGTCGCCTTTTAACCGTCGATATACAATATTGAGTCGACGAATTAATTAAAAACAAATAACTTACAAACACTGCTGACAGTATTTAAAAGTACATTAGTTTACTATTTAGTAAACATATTAGTTTTATTTGATACAGAGCAGGTGGAGCAAGAAGCACGTGGTTAGAAATAAAATCTAACCCACTTTAATCAATTATTTTCGATTATAATATACGTACAAACACGTTATTTATTCTTTGCAGAATATGTGAAGAACATTTACTTTTGAGAGGAAGTTGCGAAATGCGACACCGACACTCAAACAAAATAAGAAGCTAATTCATGATACCGACTGCAACAGCACAGCACTAGCGGATCTAGTAGAGCAGTAGGAGGACTCGAGCCCCCCACAATTTAAAAGGAAACGTATGAGTGGTCAGTACAAAAATGTCTAAGTATAATTATCAGTGGCGATCACAATAGGCCAGAAGCATAGCCGCAGTGATATCAGAGCCGCAAAAAGCTAATAATTAAGTATAATTATGACGTTTGTGTAGAATCATCAGCTTTTTATATCTGATACTATTCTATTTCTGTGGTTATTATAATTTCATGCAATAATTCACGATTGAATTCGTACTGAGACACGTAGTTAGGTTCCATATCATGAACTCTACGAAATTAGGACATCTACATATGTAAGTACCTAAGCTAAAGGTATTTTGCAAATTCCGATGATAAACTTTATGTCTATTTAATTAAACTTGTATGTTACGCGGCCGTTACAAAGCTCCTACTAAATATATACAAACAGGGGAATGAATGAGGGGAACAGGGGTAATGAGTAGGTACTCAAAGTTTTCAATAATTAGATGCTTGTTGCTGGGTAAGCGCAAACAAATCTGACAGTCGCTGCTTTACGTAACCCTAACGTATTAGGGTCCTATTGCGCGTTAACGCCAGCTCGACTTCCGAACGTTGTAGTGTCACCGCGCAGTGTATCTCTGATACGCTACCGTTACGATACGTTTACGATTGTCACATTTATTCGTGCTGAGGCCTCCGATCCCCAACATGTACTTACCTGTCGAGAGTACGGGGCGGCGCCCGGGGGCTCACATTGTCTCAGAGTTACTAATATTGAAATTACAAACTTTTTTCATATCCTCGAACTTCGGGAAAAGCAACGCAAAAAGTTATACACAAATTAACCATTTTTCGTTATTAGCCTTTTGTTTTTATGTCTGCTATAGGTACTCCAGTAGGTAATGTACTGAGCATCGGACTGACGACGAGTTGTTTTACCCCTATTAGTTTTTCTCATGAAATTGGTTTGCACACTGTTGCGACTACACTATGTCCTCGCTCGCATATGATAGTGTAATGAGCCACTTTATATTCGGGCCGGGGTGAATAGAGTCCTGTTTCTATTGTCGTCACTTGATTTCATCATCCAACAGACAAAACGAATTAGGTTAGACTTTGTCCTGTAAATTATGAACTGTGTATTACTTTATTCGCGAAGCGTGCTAGTCTAAACTACCATCTGGATCTCTTCGAGGTAACAATATTATTTAGTAGTAGTGTAGTAGTAGAGCTTCTAGTGACAGAGCTTGTCCAGGGATGTACAACCCCCGCACCGCACCGTCAAACTTAGTACCAATGCATCGGCACTAAGTAGGAAGTAAAAACAACAGTAGGTACTTATAAAAGGTTGAAGATTCGAATCCTGACACCAAGCACTATCTTTTACTCAACTCAATGAGCTACTCGCAGTAGATTAGGTACCTAATACCTTATGGCCAATGATTCCGACTTGAGTTCCTATATTTGCAGATCATGTTGACATTTTTACCGTCGCAGGAATCGAGTCCGCACCTTTTGCTTCACGACTGGTATATTGGTGCCATAAAGAACCATTATTCTCGACGGCGACAGAACTACCGACTACTGAATTGAATTCAGTTTACTCCCGCGAACACAAAACACAAGTTCCATATTTAAATGTGCTAAGATAAGACTTATAATAACCGCCCTTATCTGCGTCACACGGGCCACAGGTGCCATCGCTTGCCGTACTTGACATAAGTTGGCAGAACGCTCTCAAAAAGAGCGTACCTATAGCTATGTTATTGGAAAAATTCAAAAATATTCGGTACAACGGTAAAACCATTAGTGAAGCTTACATCTGTTAGTCCAGATCTAATGTCTATACCACAGTAGTACCACCAGTAGGCAAGGCACACAACACAACTGTTTATACAAGGCCGCACAGCAAAGTTGCTATAGGGATTATACGCCCGTACCCGCCGTATATATTATGTTTTGCTTGAGCTAGGTACCTACTAACCTACGCAGGAATTAACACCTACCAACCAATATGGAAAATGTACCTACAGTGATTCATGTCATAAGCAGCAAAAAGTGCAGTATAATGCAAGAGTTGGGAATATTATTAGATCAAATTTAATATGCTTTGTCCTATCGAAGCTATAGGTACCTAAGTGCGTTACACAATGACGAAGGTTTACGGAGTCACGAACAGCGTTTATATGTACCTATTCAAAGCAGTAAAATGATAGTAACTCGCCAGCTACCCTCATATCCGCCCTTCACTGAAGGCAGGCGTGTGCTAATGTCACAGCTTAGCGAGGGAAACTAGTTTTTCGATAGCTTAAGTCGCAAACCTAGGTAAATGTGGGTAGGATAATAAAAACCCTGAAAAGGGACGATTGGCGAGAACTGATATGAAAAAGATTATCCGTAGAATGTACGGAGATAGGTACCTACCTACCCATTTATTTACATACAGCTCTATGAAAATCCCCATTGAACTGTACCTAAGTAGGTAGTTGAAAACTGTTTTCGAAGCCTGGTGAGGTGGTGAGCCACGATAAATTTGGCACGCTGCATTCATTTGTAAGCTATATGTACCTACCTACCTATATGTATTTCATTTAAATTTCAAAGACTCGCTTCAAACGCTTTGTATTGGGTACATAACTTTAGATAAGTACTTACCTATACCTAACTAGACTTTGTTTTGTATCCGTAAACCCGATTTCAGTTTTATTATGCAAGTTAATAGGATGAAAGTATCATTTTCTGAACTTAGGCAGGACATTTTTATTTTAGCAGACTTCCACAAAGCGCAAAGAGAGGACGGGAAATGACAAATTTATTGCACTACCGCACTGAGCGTCGACCGCCGCCACCTCCATAAATAACGTGGCATCAACAGCTCGACGCGACGCCGCCGCCGACGCGACGCGAGATAATTAAAATAATAAGGGCTTACATCGCGCAAATGAAAATAATACTAGGAACGGTCGTGTGGGGTGATGTTCGCTGTACATTTTAGCAACGTTTATTGCTAAATAAAGTTACCTAATAGTATTAGTAGAGTACCTACAGTGAAAGTACTTACAGTAAAGCTTAAAAAGCAGCCCAAGCATGGCCCATTCTCACACCAGCTTTGGGGAGGAGTGCCCATGGTTGGGAGCAGAGTAGCCTCCTTAATGACAGCACATAGGCAGGTACCTACCTACCTATAAGATTATTTTGAAAATATTATATCAATTCTACCAGCTTTAGGTAGATACCTACTCCCATGTTTATTCCACATGGACATGGTCAAACGTAAGGAACATCGATGCTGGCAAGTTCCAGCGGCTAACGCATAAATTTATAAAAACTGTCAGCTAAATCGTTAGGTTAGCTCAGATGCTAGTGAGTGCAACGAGCCCAGGCAATAACTCATCTGAATGATTTATCTGAATATTTCAAAACGAAAACGACCTTGCTTCTTCCTCATCATCTCAGTCGGAAGAAGTCCTTGTTATAGGAACCTAGGACTCCGGCAGCTGCACTCTTTTACTAAAATAAAAGCGTGAATGATGTTTAACGTTATATTCTATGCGTCGAGAGTGGCGGGAGCGCCGGCCACAAAGAGCGGTCCATCCAGGTCCTTGTCGAAGAAGCAGCTGGAGGGCGGACAGCCCCGCGGTGCGCAGCCGTGCTGGCGCAGCAGCAAGTACAGCAGCAGGTTGTACTCCGAGGTCGCGTTCTGCACCAGCTTCAGCGTCGTCTCCAGCTGTTCTTGCTGCGAGTCCCATGCACGCAGCCGAGCTAAGCTCGAGCTCAGGTATTGGTTTAGCTGGAAACGGAGTTTTTGACAGGATTAGGTAGGTACCCTACCCTACCAATACTAGTAATCATCTGGCGGACGACTTTAACAGCTAAAGCTAAAGAAAGTTACGGAGTCCATATCTTAATCATGCTACCCACGTAATGAACTAAGAGCGGTTTCTGAACACTTGTAGGTGTAGATAGGTAGGTAAGTACCTTGACTATTCTCTTCTCCATGATTTTCCTTTGTATCCATTCGCAGAGGTATGTGAGCAGCCCTAGAAGCAGCAAGGTGAGCGTGACGAACAGGTCGAGCGGCGGGAAGTCGAGCGCGCGCTCGAGCCAGGCGGGTGCGGTGGGGGGCACTGCGAGGGGCACGGGGGGAGCCAGCGGGGGCGTTAGCTCGGGCACGTAATACTGCGCCGGCAGCAGCAGCAGCGCCACCGCCACCGTCACCGCCAGCCCGCTCGAGCAGCCACTCATCGCCCAACGCACCACGCTCTGTGACATACTTATGCTAGCCTAATTTTAAAACTGGTTATTTCTATATTCTTACAGCAAATTCATCTAAATTATTGAGTTGTTGACACGTCCAAATTTTTTTTGTAAGATGTTTGTCGATCATGTCGATCCACAGACCGATGTACAGAAAGGTGATATCCGAACGCGCTTAACTTAACTTTGACATATTATTTTGACATATATGACAGTTTGTTGTGGTTCAGCCATATACAATGCGTTGTTGTTTGTTTTGTTTGTTTGATTTTTTTGTTTCTTTTCCTTCCATTCCATTTCATTTCTTCTCAGAGTGAAGTGAAAGTTTATCCAAATGGAAATAAACTATGTATTCCATTCGAAATAAGCCACATAAATAGAGCACACAAAGTGGGCGTCAGTTAAAATAATCAAAGTGGAACCTTTGCGTAGGTAGGTAAAGTTGAAGAAATGATGAAACCACAGAATGACGTGCGAGTAACCATAGGTACACGTAGCTTTGTAAGTCCTCGAATGCAAGTTTCCTGCTTTTTCAGGGTCAAGACGAGTAATTATTTGATTATGTAGAGCGCGACACAAAGGATTTTTATAAAACACCTCACTGAATCACCATGAAGAAAGTAGTGCTCTTCAAAAGCGAATCTGAAGAATACCAGAAGGCATTCAGTGATAGCAACTACGAGACCCTGTTTGTGGAACCATTACAATTTGAGAGTATCAACGCAGTCCAACTTGCGGAGAAACTACTTGAAAAGGACTATGATGGCCTCATCCTAACCAGCCCCAGAGCTATCGAAGCACTAGCCAAGTGCTGGGACCCCTCCAAGTTCGTGATATGGAACACCAAAAAAGTGTACACTGTGGGCCAAGCTAGCTGCCGCAACATCTTAGCTTCACTAGGCCTAGAGGCAATGGGGGAAACATCTGGCAATGCGCAAAACTTGACCAAAATTATTGTGCAAGATAATCCAGCAGGTGCCAGATTTCTGTTTCCTTGTGGCAACCTACGATCAGAGACTTTACCCAGATCTCTGAGTGAAGCTGGAATGTCAGTGGATGCATTGACAGTGTATGAAACAAAAGAAAATGCTAACTTAAAGTCTGACCTCATTGAGCTGGATTTGGAGCACAGTCCCTGCTGCTTGGTGTTCTTCAGTCCCTCAGGCTGTGAGTACATTCATCGAGAACTTCAGACTTTTAGCAACAAACTAAATCAGCTGCCTCGCTTTGCTATCGGCAACTCAACAGCTCACAAGATTGAAAATCTAGGCTTGGAAATAGCCGGTGTAGCAGCTCAGCCACAGGCCGTCAGCCTCGTTCAGTCCGTACATAACTATTTTATTAGTTGATGGAGTGTTTTAATTTTAGTGAAAATGTACAAATAGGTGATGGATTTTTTTATAATTACTTTTATACAAATTATACCCAGCTATTTCAATAAATTATAACCTACAGGAATAAACTTGTATTTAAAAAAAACTGTTTCTACCTTATTTCTATAATATTATATTACTTTTGCCTATGTCCCTTACCTACTTACTAGCTAGACTTATTATTGTAACATGAAAATATTATTTAAGATCCTAAATCAGTCCTCCCACTACAGTGCTTGATCTGTGCACAGCTCCACTCTATTTTGCTTACCCGTCACCTTACACTAGCATTTTAAATATTTAGTCAGTACCTATCCACTTCTGTTACCTCATAGCATTAGGTAAATACATATGTTAATAAGCACAGAAGTGGTGCAGAGTGCCGCTTCACAAGCATGCAGCTAAATACACAAATATCATTGATTTGATTGATGTATATGTCTCCAGCATACACTTAAAACATTCTAGGTTTTTGAATACTTATGCCATTATTTAATCTGAAATACTAGGTCAAGGTACAAAAAACCTATAAAGATACAACTCTGAAACTGTGTGTAAGCTGAAGACATGGGTCTCCGCCTAGCACATCTGGTTACAGGAAACGGCTGATATGATATGTGATCTACATCATAGATTGATCACTGTCTATGGAGTAAAAACTTCATGTTAGACATAGAGAGACTTCACTAATGATGAGTTTCACACGTCATGTTCGTGAATGGAAGGCGGCCGGGGCTCCTGAGCGGGCCCGGCCGCGGCGTCCCAGTGCCGCATGGCTGCGGAGTACGTGATGCCGGCGCTGAGCATCACTAGCGCAGCTATCGTCATCGCGAGGGGCTGGAATTTTCACCAAGAGTTTAACATAGGTAGGTATAAGTAATGTCGTTTTTCTCATCACGTTTGTGTACCTAAAGTTGATGTTTTCGATGTTTTTATTTGTATTGGTGGTAGGTATAATACCGGTGTACCGTTTTAGATTTAAATATTATGTAGATTTTTACAATTTACAGGAGAAGCTCTGAACATTTGGGTAGGTACCTACACTACCTACCTACCTATTGTGTTCTATGGTAGGACCTATGGTCACGAAAACTGAAATTAGCTAGGCGAGCCCTAGGTACCCACTGTACCCAGATATCTCTGATCTATAGACAGTAGGTAGATATGTTAGTTAGAGGATATGTTACACCGTGTGCGTAGTCGAGCGCGGCGCGGAGCTCGCACACGCTGAAGCTGAGCGCGCCCGTCACCAGCACCAGTACGCCCGCCGCCGACGACACTATTATATCCTGCAACAACACAATACCTAGGTACCTCTTTATTCTCCTAAAGGATCAAACCCATCGACATCATATCGAACGCCCACCACTCCTCGTCCATCGAGCAGAGTAGGAAAAGTCCCACAGACACTGAGGTCCTGTCCGCATTGACTAAATGAAACAGGCACCACTAGTAGTTCCCAAGCACGGTTGACGTGCCGACGTAACCCCAGATCCTATAATCCTCACAGATTTATTGCAGGGCTTCGACGTAGGTAGGCTAGGTACATCTACGGCATAAACACTAGAACTAACCGAGTCTGATAGTGCTACATTATTCACATCGCACACGGCGTCAAAAGCTATTCCAGTAGGTATTTAAAGTAGGTACTGACGGTATAAAGGAAAGTCTGCGGCGCCAACAGCGGCAGTTGCAATGCGACGGCGGCATACAGCAGCGCCATGGCGGCCGCCACAGCCAGCTCCACGGCCGCGGCGCTCGTCACCAGGCCGGGGGCGCCGGAGCAAGAGCCACCGCCTAGGAATAACACCGACGATACTATGCACACTATCTGAAAACAATAGGCACGCGGGTTTAGCTATAATCGAAGCTTCTGAAAACAGAGATAAGAAGACTACCTAGGAGCTAACAAATTCATTCGTGAATCGTGACTGGATTTAATTATTATTTAAACATTTTTAGTGTTCCAATCCAGTTTTGGAAAAACGGAACACTTATGGTCTCACTCCGGTGTCCGTCTGTCCGTCTGTCTGTCACACGCCACCAGAGCTGAACCGTAGAAGCTAGAGAGTTGAAATTTGGAATAGTAATAGTTTATCGAACAGTAGACCTCGCAAGCCCTTATAAATAACCATGCAGTAACCGACACCTTCCCCTGGCTAAATCGAATTTCAAGTGCTCGAATTTTACAAGAGATTTAGGTACCTACCTACCCACAGATTATAGAATTTTCTATATTCTAAGTACCTACCTACCTCTACTACCTACTCTACGTAGACTTGAGCAAAATAGGGGTATGTTTTAGCGATTACTCGCGTTCCCTTGGTCCTAGGAGGTCGAGTCTAGTGTCTACGGGTTCATCTAGTGAAGGCGAAGAGGACTGTGTAGTTTGAATGATCTAAGTATAAAAGTAATTTTCCAAAAAAAATAAAATCGTCTATAATATCATGCTAGGTAAACAGCAAATATCATCAGTTCTCCCCTCCACTCCCCCTTTTTAGTTTTTTTTTATAACATCTTGTGTAGAATGAGGTTTAGTGTGCTTCTCAAAGATTGAAATTGGTCGATGAATAACGCTACCTACAGCAAACTCCCCCCCCCCCCCCCCGCCCCGATCAAAAATCGCGATCGACAAAAAAATGAAAAAAAATTAATCCAGGAACTCGTGTGCCATTTTCATCAAAATCGGTTGAAAAATGCGACCTGTACCTATGTAGGCGAGAACTGACAGACAGATGAACAAAAGCATTTTTTGGTCAATCTCGAAACTGAGACGCTTCGCTCGCTCGCTCGCTCGCTCGCTCAACCTTACCTACTAGGTACCTACGTAGGTAGACGATGGTGCGTTTCTCATACAATTCGTATGGATTGTTATCATAATTTTCACTGCTGCATTCGCTAATAATCATCGTCATGCATTTTTGGTAGCTACAATATAGATAAGGAGAGATATTGATCTCAGATCGCATAACTTATCTCTGCGGTAGATTAGATACCTACTGCTATCGATGCGATGACTGATTCTTTGTGTTGTACCGAATAAGCACCGCATTCTAGTAGGTGTGGGTTGGGTACTACCATTGAATCTGGCATTCCTATGAATCAATGTTCCTTGATTAGACTGACCGAGGTATACCTAGTTGATCGAAGGGCTGAACTCCATATCTATACTTAGGTACCTACATTTAGCAGGAGTTGTTGCACTTATTTTCTACAATATTCGTAAAATCGAACCTGACGCTAATATGTACCTAGTACCCACTTAATAGCAGACGCAAATGAGATTTGTAAAATTCTAACTAAAGTTTTTGAACTCGAATAGGTAAGTAGGTATACCTACCTTACCTACCATTGAGTGTCAAGTGTGAGGTAAGGTAAGGGTGCTTGCTGGGCCTACGCCTTACGTTACGTTTAGTAGTAGTAGTAGTAGTAGTAGTAGTAGTAGTAGGGCTCTTTGTGAAAAAGCTCGCCCGGGGTTAGTATACCTAGTAGGTACTAGCACCGTAAGTATAGGTACTATTTCGTGCGCCGCGAGCAGTGATGCTCGCATTGCTGTGTTCCGCTTTGAAGGGTATGGGTGCCGGTGTAGTTACAGGCACATGAGACCACCTTAATATCTCCGAGTGATGGGCGCAGTGCAATGCATCACACGGCACTTCCTCAGTGGACGTGCTCGGTGAGGCAATGCAATGCATTGCCTCACCGAGCACGTGTTATAGGCTGCTGCTCTTGTTATAGGCAGAGGTAACCCCTTAACATCAGGTGGACCATCGGCTTGTTTCATCATTACGTGTATAATAAAAAAACATCCAAATACGACCACGATGGGTGTCGATGAAAAGAATCTATGAAGGTTTTCATCATGGACTCTCAGTTTAGTTCACTTGTACTAAGTACCTAATAGGTACTTACCTATGCCTAGTTCTTATGATGATCAGTTTAAAGTAGACATTATACTGAACAATGAAAGCACCATTCAAAAAAGGTACCTAAACTAAGTAATGGCGAAAGCACTCACAATAGACATCACTTTCAGGATCCCTTCCGTAGACAAAAAAATGTCATTTTCCAGATAATAGTTTCGCAACGCCTTCGTCTCGTGCTGCGTGCCGCAGCGGGCGCGGGCGCAGGCGGGGGCGGGGGCGGGGCTTGGAGCCGCGACCATCTTCTATCACTTTTAATATAAAAGCTAATCCTATTCGATAGCACTGTGCTGGAATTTCACTTCATGAAAGAGTAAGGTCGCGTCGTCGTCGGCTTTGTGAGTGCCGTCGACTAGATATCGACAGATTATGCCGTATCTCTGCTTCGGATGCCGCTTTACAAATGCAATCGACAAATCACATCGCAATAGAACTAACTAATTAATTATCAAATACTAAATCAGATAAGGATAGTAATTCGGAATTATATCAGTAGTTGATCTAAATCTGGCAAGCCAAGGCCTCGTATACCTATCTACTTCCCATCCGGGATCATTACAACTTGTAATAACATAATGTTAAAAATAAAAACACCTGGTTTTGTATAAAACCATATAATTATTATCATTAAAATTTAAAAGTAAAAATTACTCGCACAGTTCCATTGGCCGAATATTCGCGTTCACACATTGTAATGCACGGAGCGCGCGGAACACTGCCACTTGTCCTTACTATCTATACAAGACACAAACGGATAAAGGAGGACTCACGCTGGACCGGACCGGACCGGGATTAGCATTACGCAAATCATTTTAAACTAAAATAATGGATAGTTACTAGCGGCTGTTTTAACATAATCAAGTAAATCCTGAAGCTTTCACTAACATTGTAAGGTAGGTAACCATTCTAAGTCACGTACATTATACATACATCACGTACATTATACATACATCACGTGATTATACATACATCACGTACATTATGAGTTAGTTAAATACGTGTCATATTGTAGTGTAGTATAGTATAGAGGAAGCCGGTCCAGCGCGGTCTGGCCTCTGTGGGCTCGCGGGTTCGCGTACCGAGCGAGCTATTTCTTGGACCGCTAAAATAGACGCGCAGTCAAAAAACACAGTCCGCGTATTGTCATTTGTACATTATTTTATCATAAGTAGAATACAATTATTAAAGAAAGCCCGCACGTTACCGTGCAACCTACTAGAGCGAGCGGGTGCCTAATCTAATCTCTCTATGTCGCTACCGACACCGACAACAAAGTGACTAGTCAACAATTTAGATGTTCGCTTTAGTAGGCTCCCTGTGAGCCTGCGCACGGTCCGGTACAAGTACAAGTACAACAACACGACTTGGAAATGGACTCGCGAGCGGAACACGAGCCCGCGCTAGGAATGCACTTCACTCCTCCCACCCCGGTCCCCGACACACTGAACGTTCACTCCTCCCACCCCGGTCCCCGACACACTGAACGTTCACACCTCCCACCCCGGTCCCCGACACCCTTCACTCCTCCCACCCCGGTCCCCGACACACTGAACGTTCACTCCTCCCACCCCGGTCCCCGACACACTGAACGTTCACTCCTCCCACCCCGGTCCCCGACACACTGAACGTTCACTCCTCCCACCCCGGTCCCCGACACACTTCACTCCTCCCACCCCGGTCCCCGACACACTGAACGTTCACACACAATATTTTGTAAACAAACAAAATTACAACTCAGTTACCAAAGTGGGAGTTAGCTTTAAAATATTAACAAAATATCGTATTGTGATATGTTTACTATAATCTACGTGAAATAAAACTGAGTTTTTGGAGATTCTCACGATTTTTAACAATTCCCATTTACTAATAATATCCAGTAGAAGAAAACAACTTAAGGACAGTACAAAGTTAAGCTCGAGGAGCGATTTCATCTGATTGGACAGTATACAATACAATATCTATAACAACTATGCACATTGCACATTGCACGTGGAACATGTCTCTGAACGGTTAGCACGAGTGGTTCCGGCCGACGCGATCTAACACAAGCGACACCAAATCAATCTGTCGTTCCTATACAACAATATTACTCTTAACACAATGCATATTTCGCACTTAAAAATGTTACCCTTTGAGTACATTTGTGTATATTTCAATACTTATAACAGTGTACATGTAATACAAACTGGACGAAGAGGAAATGACGAGTAAATGCGACAAACAAGACAAGTACAGTACAGCCTACTGTACTGTACTGTACTGACTAGGGAGAAATGACTAGCACGTAACATTGTATACCATACAATACACTTGTGCTCACTACTCCGGGAATGCTTATCAAAATTACAAATAATACTTAAGTACCTAATTCTTAAATGGACTAGCATCGAAATCAGACTTACGTAAATAAAATAGTTTAAGATGAACAGCACACAATGTAGACAGTGTCGTAAATATGCGAAAATCGAATAACCTTACAATTATTACATATACAAAGTATTGAATTAGGCAATACAAGAAAATTCAGTTTACAAAAGATTACCAATAAACATTGCATCACTCTAAATACAAGCAAAGGAATGACTTAGCGTAATTATTGGAAAAGGAGGGTACTTTACAAATATACAGAACAGACTCAAACCCAGCGTTCCATCTCGCATAGAAATCTAATGGCAGTAGTTTGACAAGTCTGTTGCAATCAGATACATCGATACAATATCATGTAAATAACAATGTTAACTAACGTTACATGCAGTTGAATGTTGAGCTCCTTCGTCAACATCACACGACTACCTACTACATTTTTTAATTTCAGATTTTAACGAAAGATCTTAACCGTCCTGCCTACTTCCGAACACCGTTTTATACACCAGATTCTACATAACTTTTAAGTTAAGTTCAGTCCGTATATTCGGAGATGGATACGGAGTGAATATAAAACTATAAAACGTGTGCACCCTTCCCCCTCGGCCCGCGCCTGCCCCCCGCCGCACTGCACTACCGCACTGTACCCGGTCACTAATTACAGCTACAGCGGGACGAGACCTTCCCGGAGTCTCTACTTTCGAAAAGATTCAATACTTTTGCTTCAACATCGTTCTAGTCTAGACGCATCGAAGCTGCGTTTTACCACGATCCAGACACCAGCCATCATCATCACTTCTACACCGCTCACGGAAGGCAGGCTGACCCTGCATGCAGGGATCATGGCGATTACCGATCAAGGGGTCAGTGCGAATGAGGACAATCGTAACGTGAACGTAAGTTACACTCTCCAGTAACTCCGAGGCTTACAACTCAACTCAGATTATCTACCTATCTATTATTATAAGAATCTTTGTCCTTCCTGACTGACTGACAGACAACACACAGCCTAAACCACTGGTCGTAGAGACTTGAAATTTTGAGGGAGGTAAGTACATCTTGGTACGTCGGGGTGTACTAAGAAAGGATTTTTGAAACTCAAGCTCTAAGGGGGTGAAAAGGGGTGAAAACGTTTGTATGAAAAATCGTATTGCCGGTACTTACAAACTTGAAACATGGCAAAAATATTCGTCAATTAATTTGGTAAAAGTCTGTATTCAAATATTTTCAAAACTAACCAAAACTATCAAAACTAACTGTAGGGGGTGTCAAAGTTTGTATAGCAACTTTGTAACACGTCGTGCGTTTTGTTTGAAATTTAGTATTATTTATTATGCTTAGAGGCAAATGATGAAAGTTAGAATTTATTTTTTTCCCAAACTACCCTTAACAAGGGCGCAGGGGGTGTCAAAGTTAGTAAGTATAGCAACTTTGTAAAGCGTCGTGTGATTTGTTTCAAACTTAGAGTTAGTCGGTGTTATTATAGAAAATCATGATAGTCCAGGTTTAAACCAAGACTACTTATGTAGTCCAGGTTTGTTACGGTAACTAAGTTGATCAGGGTATCAAAACATTTTCTTATTACAAAACCGAGACTAACGAAAGACTTGTTAGTACTATGACATAGACCATGGCTTAATTATTTATTATCCACAGATTATAGTAAAATAAGTGTTTAGAGCGCCATCTAGTGTCGAGTAGCGGGAATAAACGAAAACTCATCCATCTAGTCTATGGTTTCATTAAAACCTAGCCTAATGAAACGTCATTTTCGAGTTGCTGACTCTTACACTGACAGTAGTACAGACATACGTCTACAAAAGAGTAAAGACTGTCAGTTGCCTGTCATGTCAATAAATTTGGTTAGGGCTGTAAAGATTCAAAGTTAGACCACAGTTAAACTAGGGGTCTCGTAGGTCTATCTTTAGTAGCATAGATGTTACGATAACAAGAGATAAACTTCGTTTTGTAATAACGTTTCGAGTAGTCCATGGTCTAAGCCTTGATTTAAACCTAGAGTAACTTTAGTCCTCGTATTGGAATAAGAGGGAGTAAGTACGTAAAATGTCAAATATAATAGTTTCAAAAGTATCAAGTATCAAAAATATCAAAGCTACTTGCCTTAGATATTTACGGCGCGGGCATGCTAGAGTATGGATGTTTGCTACTCTTTCAAGCAAAAACTACTGGTCTGATTTGGATGAAACTTGGAATACATTATAGTTCGTAGCCTGGATTAACACATAAGCTACTTTTTACCCGGAAAATCACAGGATCAAACGGGACGCGGACAAAGTCGCGGGTAGAAGCTAGTGCATTATAAACTAGAAATGAGTAGTGCGGCACTACACGGCACGGCTCACGTGAACCACCATTACGACTTGTCCTTATTCTTAACCCTCTGCACTACTCTGCAGCGTGGACGTGGCTACGAGTGAGTAGGAGGCCGCGCGCCGCCGGCACCAGCGACAGGGACGGCTCGTCAGGATGACATTGAGGAGATGCACCTCGGGTGCGAGGTCCTCCGTGACGCATGTCGCCGGCAAGGCGTAGCTCGCTAGGCGTGGACCGCCGACACAATAAGGGGGCACGGTTTAGCACATCGTCCGATTGTCTCGACTCGCGGTGAGTCTAGAAGTCAGTAGTTCGCCGGCACTATAAGGGGCCGCCCGGCGCAGGCTCCGCGTCGGGCGGCACGGCGGCGTAGGCGCCTCGCGCCGTGGCGCGCGCCCGCGCCGCCTTCAGCCGCGCGCGCGCCCAGCGCACGCACACCAGCGCGCCCGCCAGCCCCGACACGCACGACAGGCCCTGCAATGTAATGTATCTGTCACATTGCAGCACTAAACATCAAGCAGCGTCCATCGTAAGCTATTCTGAAAGGCTCCGGGCACGTTTCGCGGCGAGACCCTACCGCGAGTCTGATGATTTTGAAAGCATAATATCGGTAGGTATTTGCACGAATCGGCAACCGCCCGCCGCCGCCGCGTCGCACCGGGTCAGGCCTCCTGCAGAGCTGCAAACGTGCGAGCCGGCATCGCCGCGACAACCGTAATAAACTTCCGATACTTAAAGCTTGAATAACGATACGTTTTGTACTGGCAGCTAAACACCGCTATAACAAACTTAACTTCATAACAAACAAACAAAGTAAAAGAAACGCTTCTTACCGCGACGCACTACCATGTTTTAGGAGCGGTAACAAGCCCTGGCTTACAGTGGATGACTTTACCTTTAGTTACAAACATGTTACTTCGTCATATAGGTACCTAAAATAGTGCAACTCACAATGGCCGCGAAGAAGAGGTCCCGGACGTGCTTGGGCGCCTGGGCATGGTGCAGTAAGACGGCATGCAGCAGCAGCGCCGCGCCGCACACCTGCCAGCCGCCTGCCCACAGCCCGCATGCTGCACTCTGGAATACCCATCATTTCTCTTTTTTAGTCGCGGACGGACTTCGAGCCCGATGCACCATCGTTTACGGAACGGTGCAGGACGTACCAGCGCATCCCAGTCGAGCGGCATGAGGCGGTGCAGCGCGGCGAGCCGCATGCTCAGCAGCGCGGCGTGCAACAGCAACGCGCTGGTGCCGCCGAGCTGCAGCGCGCGTGCTGCCCCCGCCCCCGCGCCGCCGCCCCCCAGCCGCACGCCCAGCGCACCCCACACGCACCCGCAAGCGCACAAGCTGCACAACTGGAACACCACGTCGTCGCACAACTTACAACTCGACAGACCAAAACAACACAAGTATTTAGTAGAGTATTTAGTAACTTACAACAATGAGGAGCGTGCAGAACCCCTGCTCCGTGAGCAGATAGCGCGGGCGGCAGTAGAGCGGCGCCAGCGGCTGCGGCGGGCGCGGCGGCTCGCGCAGGTACTGCGCGTGCGAGTCCCACGACCGCTCCGTCGCCTCCGTGCCGGCCGGCGAGCGCCCGCCCAGCGCGCCACTGCCCGCTATCTCGAAGTCCTGCACCATACCGACCCACTACGTAACTCTTCAACTTCCATTATCAACTCGCACAACACTACAGCCTAGGCTATCTGATATCCAAACTCTGAGTTACATTTCATTTGATTCCCGAACAATTTATGATTATCGGTTCAACTGAAATTGACGTAGAACCGTAACTTATTTGGATATAAAATTGTAGCGATATATTTTGATACCGGTTCTACACCGGTCAAATGGTATGCTGACATTGAATGATTTTGAGTCTTAATATTTTTTTAAATAATTCAATTTTGTTGCTTCATCTAACTAGACATCTAACATCTAAAAATGTCCTTACTTTATCATTGCTGGTCATCATGGCCTTGGAGTAAGAACTCCAGCCCATCAAATATCAATACTTTGAGATGAACTAAATGTTTCAAATTGCAGTCATACCTGAAATTCCTCAAACAAATCAAAGAGTTGATGAATAATCTCATAATTTTGAAACAGATGCACCAATTTTTACCAAACATGACTAAGAAAAAACCATCAAACCACCAAAAACCACAACTGTATGATGGGAGCTGATAGCCCACTTAATGTTAATTGGTAACCATTGCCTATAACAATACATTGTCCCACTGAGTGACTTTGTATGTTCTATAATAGGTACTTTTGAAAGAATAATGATACAATAGTATCACTAACTATCAAATCTCTCAATCATGTCTGCTTGCCTGCTCTTTCAAACTAGCGGGCTAGTCAACTTCTTGTCATTGTTCAGCCCACTTGGAGAGAGCTTCTACAGTTTCATTGAAATGGAGCAGCTAGGTATTGGAAGAACAAGGGTCAGCTGGTAGTGTGGTGTGGTGGAATGGATAAGCAGCATTGTTGGAGAAAAGAGAGTGGTATGACAGAGCGGAGTGAACAGACACAAGGCGCAGTGCACGAGCGCTACCTGCACGTCCTCGCCGCGGCAGCTCGTGGGCTCCAGCTCCCTGATCTCGTCCAACAACAGCTCCACTTCGTCCGTCGAGTACAGCTCGCTCACTGACACGTAGCGAGCCGGCGCCGCTTGCATAGCCTCCGCCGCCCCGCAGCTGCCAGGCTAGCGCCCGACGCACGCCCGCGCCGCCGCCACGCCTGCTCCCAGCGCCATCCGACCGACGTTACCTCTCTCGTGTACCGACATCGAAATGTACGCAACTAATGTGCGACCACATAATCCGTTAACCAAAAAACACGAACTAAATTACATGGCAGCTGATGAGCTGACCCAATAAACAAAATCATTCAGCGACGCTGGAAATCACACGCCATGTTTGTTATCATATTTTTTTTTCTTTTTCCTTGCTTGCTTTGCTTCTTTGATATTATATTATTTATGCTATACCAGCGTCTACCTTGTCTGTGCTTTTAATGTTCGGATACTCATATCATGACCTGTTCTATAAATATTTTCGGAAGTTTCCGGTTTTGAATGAAGTGATAGACTAGCCATATGAATGAGCTTACTACGAGACGACCGTTTTACAAGAACGGTCCACCGGATGTTAAGCGGTGCAATGCATTTCTCTGCAGCACACGTTCACTTCCTATTCTCTGAATGAGTATGTGCTCCCGATGATGCTTAGAGTCATTCAGAGTCATACGTGCACAAGAAATACATTCTGTCATCCTATTTCGACAGAGCTCGCGCGCATTCGAGCACAGTTGAAGTTGAACATTTCACACTACCTGGTACCTTACCTACCCACAATAATTTATAAGTTTATAAAACTAGAAAAACCGACTTCATCATCTGATGATGATGATGATGATGATGGCAGTTCATTGGGAATGTTCTAGTGACCATAAATAAACCCCACTGAAAAGTCACAGGAAAGCAAAATCACAGATCAATAGATGCTACGCATAGCAAAATACGCAAATTCGTGCACGTGGATGGCATATTTTTTCTAGAAATGTGTCTAATATGAAATTTTCCTAGGGTGTAGGTACAGTCGGCTACACATCAACCTATCCACTGTTTGAACTTATTTACAAAAAAAAGTATATACCATCGGCAAAATTTCCGCCTTACCAGTTTTGAAACTGTTTCGCTTGCAAGCAGTTAGCTACCTGACCTCGCTTTTTTCTTTTGTTTTCTTATTTTGACCAACCAGAGATCTAAACATCTAATTATTTTTATGACGGCCCATTGTTTTCATAACTTTTACACCCGAAATAATTTGCTTCTATTGGTATTCAAAAATTAACGGCTAGTCGGTTTACAGGAAATGCACCCTTAAGGTGGTAAGGTAGAACTTTTGCTGATAGTACCTAAGTATTCTATCAGCCATCTAGTTCCCATATTACAAGCATTGCTTAGTTTGGGACTAGAGGGCGTTGTGTGAAATGTCTCTGAATATATTTATTTATAACTATTATAATAATGAATGTTCCAAATCAGGGATCGCAATGGTGTAGGCGCGTGGCGCGCAAGCAGCGAGTCTCACATTCATAAAAACATATCGTCCCTCTCGCATGATTCGCAACATTCAAATTATAATAGTTCAAAGTTCGAACCGTTGTTGATAGGTAGATGGGTAGCCGACTGTACAATAAAGAGTTTTCTATCTATTTACTGAACCAATTCTCATGAAAATTGAATGGAACCATCCTGGAAGTACCTAGGTAGGTACGTTTTTCAAATCATCATTCCCCTGCCCTTATCCCACACTCTAGGTGGGGTCGGCACAATGTCTTCTTCCACTCACTCCTATCATTCGTCAACTCACTCTCACATTCATATCCTCTTTTACACAATCCAACCACTTCTTCTTCGGCCTTCCTCTACCCGCGTACCCAATCACACTCATTCATATTCATAACTTTCAGATTAAAAAAAGATTTTTCAAATCGGTTCATAAATGACGGAGTTGAGGTAACAACCTTACAACCAATTTTAAAAACCTTCTTTTTTGAAGTAAGTAGGTTTAAAAACTAACTAATCGATCAATCGACATAATACTAGAGTTGAGCACGTGAGTGTGACTCGGTCGATTGATCGAGGTTAATCGACCCTGAGCACTCAAGTGGACAAAATATATTGGTAAAGTGACTCAACTTTGAAATAATAAACAAAAATACATCAAGTAATTTTTATTTATTGCAAGTAAGTTGGTATGTCGAGTTAATTTAGCTCCAAATAGATTTATTCTTCTAGCAGAGGTATCACAGAATCAACCTTATAATAACAAAAGTAAAGCGCTATAAAATATAAAACTAGAATATCGGAACAATGTCGTAGATTAAACTGGGTAGGTACCTAGGTAATAGGTAATACCACGGACCAAAGTTTTTCTCAATCCATAGTATTAGGTAGGTACCTATAATGACCAGAATAATTGTAGGTACCTACTTATTCCAAGAATACAAAATGCAACACAATGCCCTATTCATGCATTTGAATAACAGTAACTACTTAGAAACCAAAATAAATGAAAAAAAAAGTAAGTACTTAAAGTAAACAGATTCAACAGACCTTAAGATTTATAGATTCAAGGTTATCGGTAGGTAGGTAAATCTTAGGTAGGTACCTAAGTACATTCGAACAAGGTAACATCGTCCTCAAATCAAAATATCCTTGTTCTATCGACCGTAATATCAGTTGAGATATAGGTACCAATAATAATTATTTAACATTATAGCTTACAAAATACTCAAATGTACTTATACATAACCGTACTTCGTCGCCGTAGAGCGAAAAGTCACTAAGTCGCAAAATAGCCAAATTTAGTTATAAATGCCATCAAGATAACAATTTTTTTCTGCAAATTTTAGTCTTATAATCATGGCCTTAGGTATCATAGTTTTGGTTTTAGAACGTGCGAATAATCGTTAATTCTATATTTAGAGCCTTACTAGTAAGTCGAAAATTACCTAATTCAATTATTTACTTTTCCCCCTTTTAAAAAATAGCCCATAGCTAATCCTTATCTATTCTCAAAATAACTAAAGTTACTTGATTAGTCTTAGAATCAATGGTTTGACACAATACGTGCAAGCGAAAAATAACTAAGTCCACTTAGTAACTACTGGATCGACTTTGAAATAGCTTGCACTACAGAAACACTGAGCGATAAATCATTAATATTATTTAATTAGTTCTTTCCTATTAATAGGAATACAAAACTTTGTTTCGAACTGTCGCTATAATTATTTGATGATTATTTAACTAACACCTCTGTACGTCTATTAATACATAGTGATTTTTGCGCGCCATTTAGTTAGTTTTATTCCTTGAGTTTTGCCGCCCGAGCAATTAATGACATCGCGGCGATTTTATAATAACTTTGTATAATCCAAACCTATGCAAAAATCTATGCATCTTCACCCTGCTCTTTAACATCTGGCTCGAATAGCCCATCGACCACGTCCTTGCTGGTAGGTAGACACCCATACCAGGCATGCAGTTCCTGGGGAATAATCCCTTTACGGCAAAGACCAATAAGATCCCTTTCCTTGCCTCTGAAATCGGAAGAGGAGTGGAACAGGTCTCCGGGACATTAAACGTTTTTAATTGAGCCATCATTTCACCTTCTTTTTTACCCCCTTCCGCTTCCTGCCCCTACCCTTGCCCCACTCTCCCTCCCGTTCTAGTTCGAGGAACCGCACATTCGTGTTTTCGAAACACGTCGAATTTGGGTACGGCTCTTCATGAGCGCAGCGGAACCCAACTATACCAGGAAATTGCTTTTCAAATCCAAGGCATTCGACCCTCAGTCACACAATCCCCTCTCCGTCCCCACCCCTGCTTGTGCCCCTGACGAATCCCTCATTCATAGCTCCCACATCAAGCACCTAGCTCATCGCAGCTCAATTCCTTGACTACATAAGGAGGCACTGACTCCCGGTGTCTCCTCGATCGAGCACGATGCATCAATCCAATCAATCACCGAGTAAACAGGTGCATGTCTTTGCCACTCTTCAACAGCGCCGCGCATCGAATCAACCTCCATGTGCGCGTGGCCACTCTCCAGGCACTTCCGCTCGAATACAAACACATACAAATCAGGTCTTTGAATCAGGTGAACCAAAAATGCTGTTACAAATTGCCTTCGATTTTGCCCTGCACAAGCGTCATCACAAATAGTTATTTCTTGTATAATCGGTGGCACCCGACTGATCCACCAGTTTATTGCACCTGCCATTAATTTCAACACCTCTCCCGCCGTTCCAGGCTACGCAGCAAGCATCACTAGGAGGCCTTGCCACACACCCGTGCAGTTCTGGACATTAACTTTCTGGTGTAGTAAAGGATTCCAACACATGTTGCGCGAAAGAATGCGGCACAAGCCGCCAAAGTCACCCACACCTATTTGTGGTGTTGGAATCCCCCACTACACAAGAAAGTTTAATGTTCAGAACCACACAATTCACACAGCAAAGCCTCCCAGTGATGCACACTGCACAATCCGGAACCATGCAAATGGCAAAAAAGGCAGTGTTGAAATAGTAAATGCAACAAACCGGTGGATCAGACAGGCGCCACCGACTGTAAAAGAAACAACCATTTACAGTGCAGGGCAACACCTGTGCAGGGCAAAACCGAAATCAATACACAACAGCACTCCTGGCTCAACCAATTCAAAGACCCGATTCCCATCTGGATGTATTAGAGCAGAAACACCCAGAGAGCGGCCACACACACATGGATTCGATGCATAGCGCCACCGAATAACAGCAAAGACATACAAGGGTCTACTAGATGATTGATTGGAAGTCAATCATGCGTCGCGCTCGATCGAAGAGACACCGGGAATGCCTCTTTATGTAATCAAGGAATCAAGCCACGATGAAAATGCCTGATGTAAAAGCTACAAATGAAAAGTTCGTCAAAACACAAGCAAGGACAATAACGGAAAGAAGATTATGTGGCCGAAAATCAAACGCCCCAGTTTCAAAAAGCGATCCCCTGGCACAGCCTAGCTCCACCACACTCATGAAGGGCTGTACTCCGAACTCGACGTGCCTCAAAAACACGAAAATGTGGTTCCTCGAAACAGAACCAGAAGAAGGGCAGGAAACGGAAGAAAGTGAAGGAAGAAAAAGCGAATTGATAGCTCAATCAAAAACAATCAATATCCCGATGGCCCACTCCACTCCTTTTCTGATTTCAGAGGCATAAAAAGATCTTATTGGTCTTTACCATAAAGGGACCATTCCCCAAGAACTGCATACCTGGTATAAGTCTCTACCTACTAGCAAAGACGTGGTCGATGGGCTATTGGAACCAGATGTAACAGAGCAAGGTGAAGACGTAGCATAGGTCCAGAATTTTATTAAAATTAAACATTTGATTAGCCTTTTGATTTGCTTAAAATGTCATTTAACACTAGCTTTTTCTGAAGATCATGTCAGAAGTGAGTGTGGTGCTTATTTTGGTCTGTTTTTGTATGGAAGGTATGTTTTTTTTAGATAAAACTTAGAGATATTGATACTGTTTTTTAAATACTCATTTGTTCGTCTTCATAATCTAATAAAATTAACTGAAATTAAAAAATAGTAGTTAGGTATTTTATTGAAACACCTTTTCAACCTCCAAAGCCATAGTTTTATTCTAACTAAATGAAGTTATTATCTTCCAAAATGTGGGCGAAAACTCACCATCTCTATTTTACAACTCAATAACTAAAACTGTGGTAAAATATTTTAGGGGAAAAAATAACTAATTTAGTTTTTCATCATAATCTCTGAAAAAAATGAACCTTTTGTTTATTTTTGTAATTTTAACATAATCTTTCATACTTTTTCTAAGAAATGAGACCTTAAAATATGAAATATCTTATACTAAAAAGAAGTTATGATTTTTTTTCTTTTGTAAAACTTCAAAGCCCCGTATCTCAAAAGGCCAAAAAGCGAGTTAGTGACTTTTCGCTCTACGGCGACGACTTATACTTAACGTACTTATACTTAACCGTACTTAAACGTACTTATACTTAACCGTATCACGGCAGTTTAGTCAATAGCTTAGTAAGACACAGTCTTGTGAGGTAGTCCGTTCTATTAGTCGACGAATAAGCCCCTCTTTCAAACTACCTAATACTAACATAGGAGTCGTAGTAACGACTTACAGCTGTCCAGCTTGGACTGTTAGGAAGACTTAGAAGCATAATCATAATATGTCCAGCCCGTGGGGACTGGACCTTAGAATATAGAAAACACAAGAAGCCGCATTTGACATAATTTGTATGAAGGTTTTTGTCACCAAAATGCTATAAAAATGTTCCCGTGCGCATCATGTTCGCGCAGCCCAATGTTGCACCTACAAAACTATTTCCCAATTTTTTGGGGTAATTTTTTTTTTATAATGCTGCTTACCTAAGTAGGAGGTAACGAAATAGAGATTTATAAATTTTATTAGAAATAAGTACAAACTTTAATAGAGATTTATAAATTTTATAAGAATTTGTAAAATTAATAAGTATACAAAAGACTGCAAAATTAATAAGACTTACCTTACTTGGAAAAGCTTCATTCGTTAATCGTCTTAATGATAATTTCGTAAAATAAAAATATTTTTCCTCAAAATGCGCCGAACAAATAATACTCCTATCTGACGGTATCCAATACTCAGGACGTGTTTTTTGAACGAGTTTTGTCCATTGTTCTCGTCTGAGTATGTCAGCAGGAAAGCTAAAATTTCACAAACATTTTTTCAAAATAACAAATGTAGCGCTCTATGATTAAAAATATCTATTGAAATACCTATGTCTAGTCACATAGTAACACTACACTAATGTGTAGTCACATAGAGATTAATATAAATTTTGTTGGGAAAAAAAGTGTTGGTGTTGTTTGCAACATTATTGAATTGATGGTCATTTTTCTTTAAATTGATGATTCCTTATCAAATAGAGACTCAAATGTGATACTTACCGATGATATGTTATCCCATCTACTTTGTTTTTAGACCCAGGCCAATTTTTGCAAGTGGGAACCACACACGTCGGCATAATTGTATAAAAATATGTTTGGCATTGGAGGTGTCAATGGCCAGAGACTAAATGACACAAAGTACTCCATTATGGTACACTTTTATCCATGACAAAAAAATGGCTATACACTACATCTGTACTTTCTATAATCTGTGGACTGGACATATTATGATTATGATGATTATGATTATTAATTAGTGGTTATTCGATACTCGAACCACAGAATAAAGTGAAGAAAAGCGGAAATCAAGACTTCTTAGTCAATCACTATATTCTGTCAGTTGTCGTCGGTGCAGCGCTGCAGCGCCAGCGTACGCAAGTAGTATGGTAAGTTAATATAGAAGTATTAACTACTTAGTAGGTGCGATGTGTTTGGTCATCTTTTTTTTTCTTTTTTTTTGGATTATGAAATTCACTGCTACAAGTTTCGAACTTGATTGAATTGTTAACGTTTGATCCCCATCGGTTATTTTACAAAAGTCATCTTTTACTACTTCACCGGTGAAAAAGGATGCTTACGCCCTTTTTAAGTGTAGCGTGCCATGACTATAAGGTGAATGCTAAGGCTATTGGATACATTATAATAGTGTTCAACTAGTAGCAGGAGCGTTCCGCTCAATACTGAGCCCTAGCCGTAGTGCCGTGGCGTTGCGGTGGCGTGCAGCAGTGCGCTGCACACGTAGGAGAAGGCCGTGCACTGGGCTAGAGGCCGGGCGGCAGCGGCAGCGGCAGCAGCACGCGATACGCGGCCGTCAGCGCGTACCACTGCGCCGCGCCCGCGTCCGCGCCGCGCAGGTGCGCCAGCACAGCCCACTCCGCCTCGCTCAGCCGCACCTCCAGCCCCGGGGGAGCCGCAGGGTTAACCGGCCGCGGTGGCGGGTACGCGGGGCCCGCCGCCCGCGGGCTGCAGTACGCGACCGGATCATGCATCCCAAGATGAAGCGGCCCGCGGGGGGTGTACGCTGCGGGGTGAGGCGGCCGGGGGGCGAAGTATGGGATCGGTGATACTTCACTCGGCGGGCTCGGCTCGCGATCCGACTGCGCTCGACACATCGAGGGCTCCGGATCCTCGAGCCGGAGTAGCGGCATGCGGTTCAAGAGCTCCAGCGAGGCGGGTGAGGGTGTGGGTGCGGGTGCGGGGGCGGGAGCGGGCGCGGGGTCGCTGCGGCGCGCCCACGGGCCGGGCACGTGCCGCCGGTACGAGTCCACGTACTCGAGCGCGATGCCGTCGGCGAGCATGCGGCAGATGTCGGCGTAGTTGGGCGTGGCGCCGCGCTCCAGAACCTCGAACCTCGGGTACAGGTAGCAGTCCTCGCTCTGGGGACACGGAAGGCGGGTTAGGCCGCGAGCGGAGGGCGGAGGGACGCGGACGGTCGGCGCGGGGACGGGCGAGGGAGGCGCGGCTATACCCGAGGTTCGATCGATCGATCGCGCGACGCGAGAGTATCGCCCGCGCTCCGCCGCGCCGCCGCCCGACCGAACCGAACCGAACCGATCTACTGATTCTTAGCTTTGATTATAACATAACACGACGCACAACTAGAGACCGTCCAATCTAAAACTGCATCAATACTGTTCATTTTTCAAACTGAAATATAATTTATTTCCAACATCACACACGAGGATCTCGAAACTTCGAGTGCACGTGCAGCTTTAGACTAGATCCCCTCTTTCACCAACCGAACCCTTGCTTGACTCACTGGTGCCGTGCTAAAAGTGTAAAGAATTAATGAAAAAGTTATGCCAAAACTCATAGCTCTACCCGGTCATTCCCTTTCGTGCGCAGTCTAACGGAACGCGACTTGGGGGAGTCGCGTTCCGTTAGACTGCAAAGGCCATTGTAACAACAACTGAATTCATTCATTGATATATCTAGATGCCTAAGAATTCTTTTTATTCTCAATGGAACCATGATCTAAAAAATCTTTATAAATCTAATACTCAAGAACCAATATTACTGGAAGAGATTGCTTTTAGCAATAAGGCCGCATTGTATCTACCTCAAAGCTGTTTTTATTACTAATTTAGGTATATTTAATGTAATTTTTTTTTAAGTAGATACAATCAATAAAGCATACCTAATTCTATCTCTCTACTATTTACTTGTGTGAAATTTCCATGATTTCCAATTCCAATTTATTTGTTTTATTTTATTTGGAAAATCACCAGCTACTTCAATACTTTTCTAGAAACACAGTGCTGTGGTCTTGGACGAATACACGGGACACGTCATGCTCGAAAAAAGTATGAAAACACCGTCGACCACTTTTTGCGGGGCTCGGGAGGAGTAATCTATTGCTGCATTAGTTCTGCATATAGCGTTGTCACTGTCTAACAATTATTGTAAATTGACACTAGTGATTGACGCATTCGATGAAATAGTATCGATAAAAATGAATGAATGACGGGAAACGAAGGAGTTGAATTAGGTAGGTACCTACTTTATTAAATTTGAAATTGTAGTAAGGTAAGATGATGCCTGGGTTGATGATATAATAATAATGGAAAATCACAAGGAAATAAACTTAGGCATTAAACATTTTACTTGATAATTTTACATAGACATAGACATGTCATTGTAACCATAAGCCACTTTTACAACAATTAAAAATAGCTTCAGAGATCCTCTTCATCAGTGCTACCTATCATCAGACCCTGGAGTATGTGCTCAGGTTTGTCAAATCTGAATGTTCAAGTTTGGTATTGCGGTAATTTGAGAACTTTTGTTGTAGCACTCTGGTTCAAAATGTATACTACATATACTGCTATGTTTTTTTGGAATCCATGCCTGTTCTTTGCGTACTGCTTTCACCCATTCTCTTTTTTTAATGGATTAGTTGGAAACCTAAGAGTGAGAATAAATTCGTTCGTTCATTTACATCGATATTTTTCATCGATAGTTTCAAACCCTATTTGAAAGAATTGTAATGAACGAACACTGAACGAATGAAAAAAGAACGGTAAAACCCGAGTCATTTCAGTAAGTCATAAATATAGTTACATTGCAGAAAAAATTGAGTACTCGTTAATATGGCATCATATAAGCAAAAATTATATTCAATTTTATTAGTTTTATGAAAAATTAGCCACTTTATCGGCATAAAATTGTACTCACAGGTAAAAAGAAATATTAGTTACGCGATCACTGTAGTTTTTACAAAATGATATGGCGCATTTTGTCATTTTTTTGCATTATCTTGTCTTGAGAATCAACGTAGTGGTCGTGTCAACACTGACGCAACAATTTTGCTTGTTAGGCAAAAAGGCTGGTACGTGGCGAGCGGGGGTAAAGGCGAGATCGTCCGAGTTACGTGTCCCGTGTATTCGTCCAAGGCTGTGGTAGACTGCATTAACATTGCGCTCAGTAGTCAATAAACAATGCTAGTAGGTGCACCGATGCAGGCTAGGCGGCGGCGCGGCGCTGTGCGGATGCACAGCATGGCGCTGCTGCGGCCGCTATGAATCTATCATGTACACAACATGTATCTAATGCACAGAGAGATAACTCGACCCGGAACAGGTCAAACAACGTATATAGGTCACCTACAGAGTTTATTCTTGTGATACTAATCTAATTGACATCAACTTTATAACAAAGAACATAATTATTATTGACCAACAATGGTTGGATAAAAATATACTAGCGATGTACTACCTAGATGACCCCGGCTGATTGCCCCCGCCCCCGCCCCCGGCTATCATTCAATCAGATTACCGATATAGTGGCAGACGTGCGGCTGACTCATCATCATCACGATAATAATGTTACTCAATTATACAATAATAATAGGTAGCTACACGCGACGCACTAGTTTATCTTTATTTAACAGTGATCGTCGCTGGTACGTCGATTGTAGAGCTGCAGTCTCCGGCACAAGAGTCGGCTGGATAGGGTCGACTTGGAATCGGTATCGGTGGAGCCGGACCCGGATCCGGATCCGTTGAGTTGATCGGGTCCGTCGAGGACAACCTTGCTGAGCTGCAGCTTACGGAGAAGGACCTTGCTGGATACGACAGTGGCCGTGCTGTCGTTGGACGAGCCGGAGCCGGAGTCGGACTCCACCATCCGCTTGGACAGTCTAGTGACGCGTCTCGCCAAGCTCATGCTGAGACACGTCGATGCGACGCTAACTTCCGAGTCGGTGACGTCGCATTCCTCCGCGCTCCAAGCCGGCATCGCCTTCCCCGGACCCTGCACTTGCGAGGCGGAGCACGACTCGGTGCCGGCTGCATCGCAGGCGAAGCGCCGAACGCTGTCCGCTATGGAGCGCACGTCCACGCTCTCGCGCTCCTGCAGGATGTGGTGCTTGCGCGGGGGACTTACTTGCAGCGCCGAGTCGGTGCGCCGGTCCGCGTGCCCGACGCGGATCAGGTCGCGCGTCAAGCACACGTCCTCCTCGCCCGACGTGTCGATCAGGAATGTCTCCACGATGTCCTCCTGGAAGAGAAGGGTGCTGCCGTCAAACCTCGGAACTCTCAGTCGGTATACCAAATAAGTATCGGTTAACATGCTGAGAAGGATGCAGAAGGACGAGGTGGAGTTACAGCATCTCGGCAGTCGCTTTGCCTGTGCTAGGACAGTGAACAGGATAGGATACCTCTCGGTCGACGTGCAGCACGTTGGCGTAGAGGCGGCGGTCCTGCACGCGCTGCAGCAGCCACGCGCACGCCGCGCGCGGCCAGCGCCAGCCCGCCGCCGCCGGCCGGCACGCGGCCAGGCGCGCGCGCAGCGCCTGCGCCGGCAGCGCGCCCCACGCGCGGCACAGCGGCTTCAGCCCCGACACCGGCACCGTGTCCACCGTGCCGTAGTCCACGTGACGCACCTGCAGCCCCGCACATCTCATTAACGTAGTCCACTACCACCACCGGTATCTACTAGCCCTCGGCGTACCTTAACAGTGTCGCTGTCGATGACGCTGACGATGAGCGAGCGATGCCAGTCGTTGTCGTAGAGCGAGGCGCAGTACTGGCCGACGCGGATGGCTCCGCGCGCCAGCACGCGCGCCGCGCCCGCCCCGCGGTAGTACTCGCTGAAACACAACCGCTCCACCTGTAGCGCGTCGCGACTCCACCGGGAACTGCCTTCGACCATTCACTGGCGCGGTGGTGCGGACGAAGCAGAACCAGGGTTGGATCGCATTCACTTTCTTTCATAAGCTGCTCCATAGCCAAGTTATACTCCGAGGCATGCGCAACATGTACATGTTATACGCCAGCCCGATGCGCAACATCTAGGTAAGATGGCGAGTTGGTACACATCGTCTTTTGTATTCACAAGGAAATGTATTCGATTTGTTCCTAGATATTTTAAGAGAATAGGTCGCAGGCGGGTGTCCGCTGGGCCACACCCACGTCCGACCTATTCGGTTCCACTCACGTCATCTCGTCCATGAGCTGCTCCATCGCCAGGTTATGGTCGGGGCCGACGCGCAACATCCAGAAGTGAGAGGGCGAGTACACCTCCCCGATGAGCACCTCGAGCTGCGCGCCCGCGTCCAGCGCGTCCAGCGCCGCCGCTGGGATGCCCTCCAAGTAGTGCAGGCAGTCGTCCGGGAACACGTCCGGCTCCTGTCGACAGGCCGGTGCCGCGGTCAGTGCCAGCCGGGCTTCTTCACCCTTGCGCAAATCCAGCCTCGTGCGACCGAACATGGGACCACGTTTACAATTTGTGCAACATTTTTGTATGCAAAACTACTTTATGATGGAATAAGTTTTAGGATTAGCTTGTGACACGCACGGCAAACGAACATATTTTGTCATGAAGAGATGACTTACGAAGTCGACGCCGGGCAGCGCGTCCTCGTTGTCCGCGGAGAGGTCGGGCGCGGGGGGGGGCGCGCGGCGCGCGGGCGGCACGCGGCGCGCGGCCGGCACGCGAGCCCGACTCGGCTCCTGGGCGCACACATACACACCACACTTATACAACTCCCTGCAGGGATATTCTGATTCATTCGGAAGTCTTTTCAGATCGATATCGGTCGAAATGGCTTTCTGAACGAATCAGCACAGTCTTATCTAACTGATCTGGATAACTATGGATACACACTGATGGCAACAGGTGCGCATGCGCACGCCTAGTTCCTAAACCATATTCACGCGCCGACGCGTGCAGCGTAGGCATGCAGCCAACCAATTCTATCGGCTAGACGTGGTCGCATCAGCGCGTGTTCGCTGTTCATTGTTGTGTTATGTTGTGTTGTGTTGGATGTGGCTATCAAAAACTACGACGAATTGAATAATAAAAAGTTCAACAAGTCCCCATCGCTCGACGTGCAGTTCCACCGACAGACTGTCTATTTGACTACTTTTGTGAATGTATGGATTTTTATACTAATTTTCATCAAAAAAAGTAAAGCAAGATATCGCAAGGAATCCGCAATTTAGTTAGTTACGGAAACCCCCCCCCCTAGGCTTAGAGCATAGAGGCTCAAGCATACTCAGCTTATTCATTTTCCAAGCATTAGAAGCTGCGTCGTGGGTGGAGTAGAGTAGCGTAGCAAAGCCCTATAGGAGGGACGGTAGGGTCGCAGTTACCTGCAGCAGCCAGTCGCCGTCGGGCTGCGGCCGCGTGATGGAGACGCGGTCCTCGATGCTATACACGAGGCTGATGATGCTGGTGTGTCCGAACCGGTTGAAGCGCAGCTCGCGGCCGTACCTCTCCCTGCAAGTAACGTGCACCGTCGTATGCTGACAAGGTGGCCGGCACTGCTAACATACCTGTGCCTACCTGAATCCAGTCTGCCTGTAATGTGGACTTGTCACGTGAGTCCACGTTCCGGCATTCGCCAGCGAGAACACTAACTAACGCTGACAGAATCGTGACAGCAAGCCAAGGCCATCGATCAACTAGTTGCTCTAACACAACGTGACATTGCCGAAATTACGGGCAACACTACTTTGAAATGAATTGAGAAGTGAAAAAGTTGAAACCCACAATAATGATTACAATGATGGTAGTCAGGCAGAGGGACCAGTTTGATTGATTTACATCAAAATTACCGCTGCTTTCGTTTCCATTCATCCCATTGGGTGGGGCGAATGGGAATTTCATTATCCCATTAGGTGGTTCTACTGGTGGAGTGAATAGGAATTCACATTGAAGGGCAGCATAATGTATAATTTGAGCAACATACTTGTAAAGCTTGATAAGGTCCGTGCACCATACACCATCCTCTGCATCGTTGATGATTGCCATGATCTCAGCCTTCAGCTCGTCTAGAAGGGCCTGCTTTGATGTACTGCCTGTTACAAAATAATCATGGTCAGTATAATGAATGGTAGAGCCTCTGTTGTTCTGACGATGGACGAAATGTAGGGCTCGGCCACCTTTCTGATAGTTTGAGAGGATTGTGAAGATCACAGCTCATTTGTAAGGTTCAAATAAGTTCTAGCTGGAAAGCTAGGCCTATTGTCCTTTCTTTCTTTCAGTCGACTTCTTTAAAATGCAGACTTATATTTTTTTTTGGCAGAGTCTTAATAAAATGATGAATGATCATACATACTTGTAGAAGATTGTCTCCCCGACTCAGCGCTGCCTTTGGAGTTATTTTCTACATCAGGACTTGGAAAATCCATGTCTGAGTTGTACTGAGGCAACCGCTTCTTGTAGAATTGACTCAAAGCTTGCTGACTGCTTGGGTGACATTCTTCTACTAACTTTAAATCAATATTTTCTTTTCCGTTGTTGTAGTAATTTGTGTTAAGACCTATTCCATTAGACTCATTGCTGTTGTTATTGTTGGTTTGTCTCCAATTGAAATCTTTTTCATTGATGTCTTGTGCAATCCTAGGCTCCGTGTCATTGATCTGAGGTTTGATGTTGGCCGCAGGTTTGATGCCTTGGGTTGGGTTGGGTTCGGGTTGGGTTGGGGGTTTGGCCTTCACTTCTTGGATTGGTGGAACAGTGTCAGTCTTTCTTTGCACAAGTGGTTTTGTGTCATATTTATTATGTGCATTATGTCTATTAGGTGTGCCATTTCTAGTGATAGGCCTCGGTTCAGACAGAGTAGGTTGGAACACACTTCTTCGTTTACCGATGCTACAATTGGAATAATAATTACTAGGTAAGTAAGTAGGCAGTTACAACAGGTAGAATTAACATAAAGAAATACCGGTAGCTTTTAGATAATAGATGTGAAAGAACTTACTATCTTGAAGAAGATTGCACTTTTTGCTTCTGAACCATTTGGTCGATGTGTGCCAAGTTTTTAGTTACTTTTGGAGTGAGGATGGGATCCCACTGTGGACCCTCCACCTGTATTACAAAATGAACAGACATCAAAATGCTTATAAATAAACTAATTGGGTAGATTTTTTAATAATAGGTATTATTAAAAAATAATAATGCACCACAGCACAGTAGGTAACAAAACTCACAACAAATATATCTGTACAGCGCTCTCTAAGAAACTGGATCGGCTCTCTGTAGCCATACTTGCCCACTGGCAATGTACCACCCACAATGTTGCGGTAGTCTTTCAGCAGACGACTGACGGTCATGGTGGTGGCACTCGAAACCACCAGCGACAGCAATGACTTCTTCAGTAAGGATAGTTCCTCTTCCATCATTCATTTCTTTTCACCACCTGAAGCAATATATGAAAACTACAATGTTTTGGTGTATATCATTAAATAGGTACACTGAAGAATAATTTCTGTAATCATTTTGGTAGGTAGGTTCATAAACATAGTACCTACTTATTTTATGTTGATGTGTTAGCTAAATATAAAAAAGTTGTATTACACTGCACTTATTGTTCCCTAGTTACATTCTCAGTTTATCTCCCCACCCCGCCCACGCAACTCAACAATATTTTGCTTGGCTGGCACTGGAGTACCTCTACCTACTAACCTAATCAAAGTACAATACTGTGCCTGCCAGTTAGTTTCGGCTTATCGAAACGACGACTGACTGACCAATTCAAAGATCACTTTCGCTTTGCTTGGCTGGGGTTATTTTGATTCCTGTAGGTACTCACTGTGGCCGTGTTTTCAGCGAAGTATTATAAACAACATTAGAACACAACAACACCTAATTATTATGACATCGCAAGAAAACAAGTCAACTCAACTCAACAGATCTACTCAACTTCAAACTTCTTTCGTGGTTGGTCTAGTCCAGTCAAAGAGTATAATAAGTATAAGGGGAGTCCAGTCTAGTCGTAGAAGGAGAAGGTACTTATCTAGTCTAGAATTAGATATAGAATCTCAGAGACTCAGAACAATAAATACAATAAATTGTTCCGAGTATAGAATAAACGTGGAATAAACTGATAGAATCCAATCTTTTTTTTTACGTAAATCATTATTCCTACAAACCAATCAAACATTTTTCTGTCAAACCTGGCATCTCAAACTGTCACAGATTAGCTGCTTGCTTCGGTCTGATTATTGTACATCCATGGAATACACAGCTTGCCAAAACACAATCATGGAAAAAATAAACAAAATGTAGGTAGAATATGTGCATACTCCTGACTGGTTCTCTAACTTCAATTTATTTAGATTAATACTGAAAAAATATATGAGAGGTATTTTTTCACATGAAAAGGTGCCTTCTTTTTATCCAGTGACTGAAACGCCTGCTACACGATTTTAAACAGGGTCATATGCAGAGGTGACCTCTCATGACTCCATTGGCGTACTAACCACACGGTTCTCGACACGCTTCCAAATTTAGTGCGACTTGAGCTCCCGCATGTTGCGGACATATACCACGGGAATGATTCAGACACTTTATTCGTTAAGACAAGGCGTTTATTTGATTATAGTAGGTAGCCGAATGCATACATTACTAAGGGATTGCAATAACATAAAAAAAACATCATTTATAATGTATAGTAGGTATAGATACTATGGGCGGCCTTATCGCTAATCAACAATCTAAGTTTCCACTTAGGTTATATATAACCGTTAAAATCGTGCTATCGTTTCATCCATCCTGCCCGCGCGCGAGCAAACACGCGTACGCATTCGCCGGCTGCCGCAGCGTAACTGGCATAAGCGTTGTCGGCAACAAGCGGCTAAACGATCGCCGACGATGTTTGCCAACCGCGGTTGGTAGGGCACGCCCATGGATGAAGGTTATCGAAAGTCATATCGGGGAACACCCTTCCACACGGTCGTAAACTACAGAAATCCACCGAGAACACGATGATTTTGAGAGGTCACCTGATCACCTCTGCATATGATATGACCCTGTTTACGATCGTTTAGCAGGCGTTTGAAAGTGATTTTTGACGAAGGTATTTATATTAATATATATTTCTCTTTGCCCAGTTTGCCCGCAAAGAGAATATATATTAGAGAATACCTTTTGCCCGGATCAGGCAACACTGGTCACAACACTGGTTTGTTGTTTTTTTTCTTTTTGGTTTGTTGTGGTGTGGTGAAGAAAAGGGCACGTAAAAACAATTTTCACAATTTAATTACGTAAGAACGGATTATTCTTCATAATTTCGAAAGTAATGTCTTTCTTCTTGAAACGCACCTTTGGTGCGGGATGTAACCTGACACGCGCCGTACTGAGTAGGTCGAAACACCCCACCGTTCAACGCGTAGCAAACAAAACAGACCAAGCAGCGCCCCAGATCGAGACTCGGCCCACCGTAGCCAAAATAAACCCCCTCGAGAAGGCCCAGCTCGTCGACTTCGGCAAGTACGTCGCAGAATGCATGCCCAAGTACATCCAGAAGGTGCAGATCACCGCCGGTAACGAGTTGGAGGCGCTCGTCCCGCCGGAGGGAGTGATCCCCGTACTACAGTTCCTGAAGGACCATCACAGCGCGCAGTTCGTGAATCTCGTGGACATCGCCGGCATGGACGTGCCGTCGCGGCCGAACCGGTTCGAGATCATCTACAACTTGCTGTCGCTGCGCTACAATGCGCGCATCCGTCTCAAGACCTACACGGACGAGCTGTCGCCGATCGACTCGGCCTGCGACGTCTTCAAGGCCGCCAACTGGTACGAGCGCGAGATCTGGGACATGTACGGCGTGTTCTTCGCCAACCACCCCGATCTTAGAAGGATCCTGACAGACTATGGCTTCGAGGGCCATCCCTTCAGGAAGGACTTCCCGCTCAGTGGGTATGTGGAGGTAAGGTATGATGATGAGCAGAAGCGGGTGGTGGTGGAGCCCCTGGAATTAGCTCAGGAGTTCAGGCGCTTTGAGCTGGAAGCCCCCTGGGAGCAGTTCCCCAACTTCAGAGGCAACCCTGCTTCCGAAGAGGTTATCAATGCGAGTGATGAGAAGAAACCAGAATGATTAGCCCTAATGTAAATAAAATGTTTAATTGTAGTGAATAACCTTTATTTCTCTTTGTTAGGTTATTCTTTGTAAATGTTTCTCTTTATCTTCTTAGGAATAAATAAGTGTTGAAAGAAAACTGCTTTAAACTTATAAAACAGAGCCGGGGACTATCGCCTGTAACGGTATCTCTTGAAGTGGAACCACAGTTGGAAGATGTTGTTGTGGAAGTGGCATCGGAAGCCTCGCTTGTAGGAGTACTCCCACTCTCGGTTCACTATTTTGAAGGCGATGTCCTCATAAGGAGGTCCAGCATGGAAGCGGAGTACTGCAAAGTCTGGATTCTCTGGACATGGTTTCTGGAAATAAAAACAATAATGTAGAAACAGTGACCTAGGTTTGTCTACTTAAATGAATAAGTATTTTAAAATAGAACGGAACATACCAATGAAAACTCTGGTGTAGCATTCTTGTCTATCAGGTCGGGATAGAATATGTTGAACTTGTATCCCTGCACAATCTTAGGTGGCGGGTTGTCCATGTCATAGTGAGTCTGGTTGTACTTGTTCCATTCGAAGCCGGTGTGCACTCTGCAACAAACAATTTATCATTTCATCTGGAACAGTAAGCCTGCCCTGCTAATCGTAATTGCAGTAATCGACATTTTTGTGATTTTCACTTTTTTGCAAAAATGACATCCCAAGGAGATAATCTATACGTAAAAAATATATTTACACGTTGTTTCTTATTAAAAACATGTTTTTTATGTAACATGAAACGCAGTACTTGCACCTAAATGTCGCTTTTGCTAAAGAGATCTGCAGCATTCAGCATGTGCTAGAAGATTATGCAGTACTTGCTACGTTTACTGTACAGTACTGCATTTTCATCAAGTTTCTGGGCTTGCGAGCATTACAGTATTACTAAGATTAAATGCAGTACTAGTGTTTATTACTGCAAAATCACCTAGCACGTGCTCTATTCTGCGTTAGTAGTAAGCAATTATTTTCTATTTTCATGCCTGGTACTAGTTAAAATTACCTACATTTTAACTTCTGTCAAATATTTAAGCGACTAGGAAACGAAATAAAACAGAATTTAGGTAGGTATTCAAAAAATAATTTTAATTTTTTTATTATTTTTCTTATCACAATCAAATTTTTGTTTTTTATTCATATTTATACTCAGTCTATAAAACTAGTTTCACAAACATTTTTAGGTATTATAGTCTTTAAACGTACCTTTACTCATCAAGTTATCATTCTTTTGAAATATACAATAAATTCAGAGAAGGTGAATGTAAAGTCCATGGATGTTCCGGACTTTTACAAGTATGAAGATCATTCATCTCAATATAAATTAAAAAAAAAATTATGAAAGGACGTACATAATTAAATAAAAATACATAAATAAAATGAGGTAATATTTAGGGGCTAAAACTTTTTATTTCTAAGAGTTTGTTATAAGAAGAATTGCTATTTTGAGTACCTACCTAGATTAGATTTTAAGTGCCATAACATAAATATTTCAAAAGAATGATAACTTGATGAGTAAAAAAGGTACGTTTAAAGACTATAATAATAAAAATGTTTTTGAATCTAGTTTTATAGACTGAGTATAAATATGGACAAAAAAACTAAAATTTGATTGTGATAAGAAGATTAATATAAAAATTAAAATTATTTTTTGAATACCTACCTAAATTCTGTTTTATTTCGTCTCCTAGTCGCTTAAATAATTGACAGAAGTTAAAATGTAGGTAATTTTAACTAGTACCAGGCATGAAAATAGAAAATAATTGCTTACTACTAACGCAGAATTGAGCACGTGCTAGGTGATTTTGCAGTAATAAACACAAGTACTGCGTTTAATCTTAGTAATACTGTAATACCCGCAAGCCCAGAAAGTTGATGAAAATGCAGTACTAAGCATTTTATCTAAACAAGGCCATAAAGTAAAGATAAAAATATGTCAATAGAAAGCTTGATTTTTTTACTATTTTTAGGTTACACTTTAAAAGTTATATAACGGAGATAGCTTGCTTAGATATCAAGAAATATGTTTCGCGCGTTTATCTCGAAACCGCCATTTTGCAAGTACTGCGTTTGCAATAAGGAGGGCAGAAGCCAGTAGGTGCAGCTGGAGAGTAGACTACTAAATAGAATACCTCCTTAAGTTTTCTTAGTACCTGCCAGAACTGAGAGGTTCCCATAACAATGTTCCCAATTACCTGTTGAAGTATCTCGGCTTGCGCGGGCGGTACTTGTCGGCCCACAGACAGGGCTGCGAGGGCAGCGCGTGCTCCACGCTGAACTGCGCCGAGCCTGCGTCGCCGGGCCCCGCGCCCGCCGCCATGGCACGCACGGCGCTCTGCTCTAGGGCTGCGGTCGATGTGCCGCCTGACGCTGTTGACTCCACTATCTGCAATCACACCAATATGGCAAAATATTTAGCGAGGGATCATTGATTTTAACCAAACGGTGGATGTTCACGTACCTGCGTGTGTTCTCTATAGGCGTTGTGCGCGTGAAGCCTCGACCTGAGGTAGCTGAGCCTCTGCTCGTCCTCCGCCGGCTCCGTGAGGATGGATGTTCACGTACCTGCGTGTGTTCTCTATTGGCGTTGTGCGCGTGAAGCCTCGACCTGAGGTAGCTGAGCCTCTGCTCGTCCTCCGCCGGCTCCGTGAGGATGGATGTTCACGTACCTGCGTGTGTTCTCTATTGGCGTTGTGCGCGTGAAGCCTCGACCTGAGGTAGCTGAGCCTCTGCTCGTCCTCCGCCGGCTCCGTGAGGATGGATGTTCACGTACCTGCGTGTGTTCTCTATTGGCGTTGTGCGCGTGAAGCCTCGACCTGAGGTAGCTGAGCCTCTGCTCGTCCTCCGCCGACTCCGTGAGGATGGATGTTCACGTACCTGCGTGTGTTCTCTATTGGCGTTGTGCGCGTGAAGCCTCGACCTGAGGTAGCTGAGCCTCTGCTCGTCCTCCGCCGGCTCCGTGAGGATGGATGTTCACGTACCTGCGTGTGTTCTCTATTGGCGTTGTGCGCGTGAAGCCTCGACCTGAGGTAGCTGAGCCTCTGCTCGTCCTCCGCCGGCTCCGTGAGGATGGATGTTCACGTACCTGCGTGTGTTCTCTATTGGCGTTGTGCGCGTGAAGCCTCGACCTGAGGTAGCTGAGCCTCTGCTCGTCCTCCGCCGGCTCCGTGAGGATGGATGTTCACGTACCTGCGTGTGTTCTCTATTGGCGTTGTGCGCGTGAAGCCTCGACCTGAGGTAGCTGAGCCTCTGCTCGTCCTCCGCCGGCTCCGTGAGGATGGATGTTCACGTACCTGCGTGTGTTCTCTATTGGCGTTGTGCGCGTGAAGCCTCGACCTGAGGTAGCTGAGCCTCTGCTCGTCCTCCGCCGGCTCCGTGAGGATGGTGGCGGGCTCCAGCGCGCCGGGGCCGAGCAGCGCGGGCGAGTAGCGGCCGCACTTGTAGAGCGCCTCACAAGCGGCCTCGGCCGCTTGCTCGTCCGCCTCTGCGTCCGCCTCCGCGTCCGCCGCCTCGTCCGCCTCCAGTTGCGGCTCTGATGTGCTCGGCTCAGGCGTCCGCTCCCTGTCATTAAACTTGTGACTTGAGTACCTCCAGTTAGGATATTGTTTTGTTTTATCGACCGAAGGGGCTTTGCACGTACTTTTCGTAGTGAAGAAGATTGGTTACGGTTTCCTAAATTACATGAGTGGTTCCGAAGATCCAATGCGCTAAAGGTGAAATGAAAAGCGTTAAAATTATAAGATAGCTATAGCACAGATAATATAATACTAGTAGTTATAGTGACACACGTAAAGATTGTAGGTGTGGCAATGAGATTACCGGTTGTCGTGCTGGTGCTGGTGCTGGGCGACGCCCTGTTCCTGCTGGTGCTGGTGCTGCTGGCCGACGCCCTGCTCCTGCTTGAGCAGCTGCAGCTTGCGGCGCAGGTTGTGCTGGTGGCGCTCGCGCAGCCGCGCGCGCGACATGTGCGCTGCAAATATTGAAAGCATCCAATAATGCCTCGCCAACTAAATTATAGTTATTTTATTTTATTTTTTCATGGAAAACAAACAGCTTATATGTATTTATAAGTTCAAAAAAAATAGAAAAACCGACTTCAATTCGACTACCGGCATCATCTGAGATGATGATGATGAAGACAGTTCATTGAGAATGTTCTAGTGACCATAAACATCACAGAAAAGCAAAATACGCAATTTCGTACACGTGGATGGCATAATTTTTCAGTTATTTTTATTTATAAGCCAAACTAATGGCCCGATTTTGATGAAAATTAAATGGGACCAACCTTGAAGTACATACTTACATCCTTTCAGACAAAAAAGGATTTTTTCAAATCGGTTCATAAATGCCGGAGTTCTGAGGTAACACACATAAAAAAACATACAACCGAATTGAGAACCTCCTCTTTTTTGAAATCGGTTAAAAATAGGAGTACCTACAGACAGCAGAAGTATAGAACGAAAAAGTCTAAAATAGTTTTCACTAATAGTAAAGTAAGTAAGTATAGTTATTTTTACAAATAATTAAAACTTTATACTCCATTGATTCTCTTCATCTTTGCTGGTCATCATCAGATCAGACCCAGGAGGGACAACGTCCATTGTCGGTTAATAATGAATAAATAAATACTAGTTATTCTGTGAGAACATAGACCTCGCGAGCCTTTATAACCATGCATTAACAGACACTTTCCCCTTTCCCCTGGCTAAATCGAATTTTAGGTGCTTGAATTTTCCAATAGACTTACCTATGTAGAACTTTTGAGCAAAATAGGGGTATAAGTTTTAGCGATCACTCGCGTTCCCTTGGTTCTAGAAGGTCGAATTTGATATTTACAGGTTTGTCTCGTAAAAGCAGAGCGGACTGCGTCGTCTCATTGGTGCAAAAACAGCACCATCTTGTGCAGAATGAAGTCCTTAGTGTGCTTCTCTGATTTATATCCGTCCATAATAACGCTACCGCAAACTTCCCTCTTTTCCCCCCAATTAATAGTCGCGATCGACAAAAAAATTTAAATCAAGGAACCTGTGTGCAAATTTTCGTCAAAATCGGTTGAAAAATTCGACCTGTAAGCGCAAAAGCATTTTTGGCCAATCTCGAAACTGAGACATGTTTACCAAACGCAAATGTTTGTTCTTGGTGGGGATGGAATGCAGCGGGCGAGCTGTGACGTGAATGGACGGCACGTACCCTTGAGCTGCGAGAGCAGGCTCTCCCAGTAGCCGACGTCTACGCCGTCGCGCCGGCCGCTGATCTTGCCCTCGATCTGCTCGCGCAACGCTTCCAGCTGCACTCCGCTCTTTCCTTTGAATATCTGGAATGGAATGTGTAACATTCCTCCTTCAAAATGATCTACACTTGGAAAGAGCTCTTGTACCTATATAGTTTTCGCGATCTGATGTGGTGGCATGGCAACCGCGCCATGGAAATTGATAGAAAACTGTTTTTTAGCAAAACCAGTTTGACTTGTTGTTAATGCAGTTGTAACCCACAGAATGGATTGCATTAGTGACGTCGTACACTACACTAGAAGTTGGCGGCTCGCGTAGCTCCCAGGATGTATCCTACTAATCCTACTAATATTATAAATGCGAAAGTTTAGATGTTTGGATGTTTGTGTTTCAATCACGTCAAAACTACTGAACCAATTTGGATGAAACTTGGCATATATATAGTACGTATCCTGGATTGACACATAGGCTACTTTTTATCCCGAATAATTAACAGGATCTACAGGATAAAATGAAAAAACGGGATTAGCAGCGCCAATTATTGGCAAGAGGATGGTGTTATGTCATGTCACGTCAGTTTGACAGGACGTAGTACAACCTCTTTGGTCTAACGACTAACGTTTGACATTCGGTGACATTCAAGTTCGGTGTAATGTCAAGTTTCTCAAAGAAGTATCCGCTCGGTACACGCACAGATAATATAATGTACACGGAAACGGTACCTATTCGCGTACGAAGTCGCGGGTAAGTGCTAGTAGTATATAATAGGTAGTCAACTCACGGAGGTGACGTCATCCGCGACCGCTTGATGCACGGTGTCGCGTCGTGCGGCGGGCGCGGCGCGGCGCCGCAGCTTGCTGAGCTCGTCCACCACTATGGTCTGTACATCCTCCCAGTACGCTTGGTGTAAATTGTTCTCCAGCTCCTTGTATACCTGGTGACGGATTTATAGTTTAGCTATGTGCTTCTAACAAAGACGATACTTAGTAGAACTGAAAAAGACCTTTCATTTCACACCAAACCCGAAATGGACTAAGCTTTTTGAAGGAAGTGAATCCCTTGGAAATAAATAGACCCTCACTCCTCTGAGCTCACATATCGAACCAGCAGTGTATGTTGTACCTTGATGTCCTCCAGCAGGTCCTCCAGGTCCTGCGCCTGCAGTCCGTTGAGGTAGGTGTAGGGCTCGTGCATCTCCAGCGCGTCCACGCACTCCTCCGAGCTCACATACCACGCCAGCAGGTCGATCGGCTTCGCTGCAAATGTAATATGCATCTCACTAAATGCATTCGGCAAGAGCTACATCTTCCATCACGTTACAAACTCACCAGTATGTCGCTTACATACATACATACTGTTTGTATTATGAGCTGGATTGTATGTACAAGTCGGAACTCTTAATTAGTTTCATTTTAGTTTAGTAGAGGAGGTACCTCTGCCATCCCGGATGCGGATGTGCGAGCGCAGGCGTGCCTGCTGCAGGTGGAATGCATCCTCCTGTCGGGCCCACGAGCTGAACTGCGCAGCCTCGCGCGCTCGGGCGGCGGCGCCGGCCTCGGACTCGCGCGCGGCGCGCTCCGCCTCGCGCTCCAGGCGACGCTGCTTCACCTGACAATTTACTTTTAATGTAAAACTCTAGTCTATTTTTATACAGAACTAATCCATTTATTGTTTGAAAAATAAATAAAACAATGATAATATAAAAAATAGGATTGTAAATAATTAAACAATAAATTATTTCTCATGTCAGTTTAAAATCTTATATGCTATACTCAAAATCAAATTAATAATCCTACTAATATTATAAATGCGAAAGTTTAGATGTTTGGATGTTTAGATGTTTGGATGTTTGTGTTTCAATCACGTCAAAACCACTGAACCAACTTGGATGAAAGTTGGCATATATATAGTTCGTAACCTGGATTGACATATAGGCTACATTTTATCTCGAATAATTAACAGGATCTACAGGATAAAATGAACGAAAAGGATTAGCAGCGCCAATGAGGAAGATGAGCGTATTTTTTTTTTAATGTAGATCGATAGATTTTTTCGTCCAAAACACAACAGTGAAAGAATTTTGGCGATAGCTCAAAAACTGAATTTTCTACGATTTTTTAAAGTTTGGATTTTCAAAATGTGTTTTGAGCCCGGCGATTTCGCGTGTGACGTCAGCCGGTCCGACCGCTCACCCGCGCTTTCTAAGCGTTTTCTGCCTTTACGTTTCTATTTATATTTCTGAAAAATTGGGAGAAAAGTACCAATATTTTTATGTAATATTGTGCCTCTAAGTCCTAAGGACACGTTTAACGCTTCAGATAAACTTTTTAACCACCGACTGAAGAAGAAAGGTGTTCTAAGTTTGAGGCTTTTTTGTGTCTATGTGTCTGTACCTTTCAAGGCTCGTAGCTCCAAAAAATCACTCGTAATTTTTTTATAACTATTCTTGAAATGGAAAGCAGATAAATCTGGCATAGTTCTAAGCCAAGTTTGGTAGAAATCGGTGCAGCGGTTTCCAAGTTATGAGGATGTTTATCAGCCCTCGACACGCATTTTGAAGAGTTCTCAGGCATATATTGATTGTAGTTTGAAACATTTGGTTCTTATACCAGTATAACGTGAGCTACTATTTCTTAGTGTTTCATTGATTTTGTATATCAGGTAAGACTGGTAATGAGCAAGATTGTGTTATCGACGTGATTAGCAATGTTTTAACCCCCGACGCATAAACGATGGGGTGGTAAAGTTTGACGTGTGTGTGTGTCAGTGCGTGTGCGTGTGTCTGTGCGTGTATGTGTGTGTGTGTCTGTCGAATGCGCGCGTTGGTGCGCGTGCGGATCCGGATGGTAGTAGTCTTAAGTCACATTGTCTACTAAGGACGTGCCTAGTGAGACATTGTACTGTCAAGTACAATGCCTCACTAGGCACGTCCTTAGTAGACAATGTGACTCGCTAAGAAGAAGAAGAATGTGACTTACACTAGGACGTGCCTAGTGAGACATTGTACTGTACAAGTACAATGCCTCACTAGGCACGTCCTTAGTAGACAATGCCTACACATACATATAGTGCAATGCCTCACTAGGCACGTCCTTAGTTACGAAGGACGTGCCTAGTGAGACATTGTACTTGACAGTACAATGTCTCACTAGGCACGTCCTCAGAAACTAAGGACGTGCCTAGTGAAGCATTGCCTACTGAGGACGTGCCTAGTGAGGCATTGTCTACTAAGGACGTGCACGTGCGGATGCGGATGGTAGTAGTCTAAGTCACATGACAATGACAATGTGACTCGCTAAGAAGAAGAAGAATGTGACTTACACTAGGACGTGCCTAGTGAGACATTGTACTGTACAAGTACAATGCCTCACTAGGCACGTCCTTAGTAGACAATGCCTACACATACATATAGTGCAATGCCTCACTAGGCACGTCCTTAGTAGACAATGCTTCACTAGGCACGTCCTTAGTTTCTGAGGATGTGCCTAGTGAGACATTGTACTGTCAAGTACAATGCCTCACTAGGCACGTCCTTAGTAGACAATGTGACTCGCTAAGAAGAAGAAGAATGTGACTTACACTAGGACGTGCCTAGTGAGACATTGTACTGTCAAGTACAATGTCTCACTAGGCACGTCCTTAGTAGACAATGCCTACACATACATATAGTGCAATGCCTCACTAGGCACGTCCTTGGTTACGAAGGACATTGTACAGTAGGTACAATGCCTCACTAGGCACGTCCTTAAGCAATGCATTGCTAATGCCTCACTAAGCACGTCCTTCGTAACTAAGGACGTGCCTAGTGAGGCATTGCACTATATGTATGTGTAGGCATTGTCTACTAAGGACGTGCCTAGTGAGGCATCGCACTATATGTATGTGTAGGCATTGTCTACTAAGGACGTGCCTAGTGAGGCATTGCACTATATGTATGTGTAGGCATTGTCTACTAAGAACGTGCCTAGTGAGGCATTGTACTTGTACAGTACAATGTCTCACTAGGCACGTCCTAGTGTAAGTCACATTCTTCTTCTTCTTAGCGAGTCACATTGTCATTGTCATGTGACTTAGACTACTACCATCCGCATCCGCACGTGCACGTCCTTAGTAGACAATGCCTCACTAGGCACGTCCTTAGTAGACAATGCCTCACTAGGCACGTCCTCAGTAGACAATGCTTCACTAGGCACGTCCTTAGTTTCTGAGGACGTGCCTAGTGAGACATTGTACTTGACAGTACAATGTCTCACTAGGCACGTCCTAGTGTAAGTCACATTCTTCTTCTTCTTAGCGAGTCACATTGTCTACTAAGGACGTGCCTAGTGAGGCATTGTACTTGACAGTACAATGTCTCACTAGGCACGTCCTTAGTAGACAATGTGACTTAAGACTACTACCATCCGCATCCGCACGCGCACCAACGCGCGCATTCGACAGACACACACACACACATACACGCACAGACACACGCACACGCACTGACACACACACGTCAAACTTTACCACCCCATCGTTTTTGCGTCGGGGGTTAAAAACATTGCTAATCACGTCGATAACACAATCTTGCTCATTACCAGTCTTACCTGATATACAAAATCAATGAAACACTAAGAAATAGTAGCTCACGTTATACTGGTATAAGAACCAAATGTTTCAAACTACAATCAATATATGCCTGAGAACCCTTCAAAATGCGTGTCGAGGGCTGATAAACATCCTCATAACTTGGAAACCGCTGCACCGATTTCTACCAAACTTGGCTTAGAACTATGCCAGATTTATCTGCTTTCCATTTCAAGAATAGTTATAAAAAAATTACGAGTGATTTTTTGGAGCTACGAGCCTTGAAAGGTACAGACACATAGACACAAAAAAGCCTCAAACTTAGAACACCTTTCTTCTTCAGTCGGTGGTTAAAAAGTTTATCTGAAGCGTTAAACGTGTCCTTAGGACTTAGAGGCACAATATTACATAAAAATATTGGTACTTTTCTCCCTATTTATCAGAAATATAAATAGAAACGTAAAGGCAGAAAACGCTTAAAACGCGCGGGTGAGCGATCGGATCTGGCTGACGTCACACGCGAAATCGCCGGGCTAAAAACAGATTTTGAAAATCCAAACTTTAAAAAATCGTAGAAAATTCAGTTTTTGAGCTATCGCCAAAATTCTTTCACAGTTGTCCTTACAATCTTCTAGACTTTTGATTTAAGCTATAAAAACAGGAAAAAATGCCTAACTCATCTTCCTCATTGGCAAGAGGATTTCATTGTCATGTCATGTCACGTTAGTTTGACAGGGCGTAGTACTACCTCTTTGGTCTAACAACTAGCGTTTGACATTCCAGTACGAGTTCGGTGTAATGAGGTGTAATGTCAAGTTTCTCAAAGAAGTATCCGCTCGGTACACGCACAGATAATATAATGTACACGGAAACTGTAGACGCGTACGAAGTCGCGGGTAACTGCTAGTACAAAATAATTCAATTTAAAAAGCCTTTGGCATTGTAAAACACCCTGTTGACAAGCCATAATTTTAATCTACCTTTAAAATTTTGGGCACTTTTAAAAATGGGCTCTATTCTAAATGAGATTGTTTGCTGTGTTAAGTACTCGGTATAACATAGTAGCTATGACTATGAGAAATAATGTCACCTTTTCCAACTCAATTTTATTCTCCATTTGTTTCTGACGGTTCAAAGCCTCCAGCTCATCATGAGATACACTCTTCACCCCCTCCTTGGCTAGTTTCTTGCTCCACACAAATGTGTTAGTAAGTGCTGAATCTCCGAATGGGTTATCCTGGTTAGTGTAGCACTGATACTCGTTGTCCCAGCCCATGCGCTCACGCCGTTTCCGCTCCTTCTCTTGCTTTTCTTTTAGGCGACGAGCCCTGAACAAACAAAAAATAAAAACATTATGAGATATCAAATGAATGTTGCATGCTTTATAACAAGTTTTGAAATATGAGATCGAAAGCTTAACAAAATAATGCCTAAGACAAGTTGTGACAGATATCAGTAAGTACCGTTTTTCTTCAGGAGTTTCATTAGCTTTCATCTGTTCCTTCTGCTTCTGTTTTTCTTCCTTCTGTCGTACACGTTCTGCCTCCAACCTCTGCAACAGCTTTAACTCATCCTCATCGCTGTCACTAGAACTGCTGCTGTTGGAGTGCTTCTTCTTTTTACTCTTTTTGTTCTTTTTATCTTTTTTGTGGGCCCGACTTGAAGATCTGTGCTTGGTGGATGATCTGTCATGGCTCCTGGCTTTGCGCTCTTTGTGACACTCGAGGGAGCGACTTCGGGAGCGATCCCGACGTCTACTAACTTCATATTTGGATGACCTAATAAAAAACAACATTAAGTTTTGGTCACAAGCTGGTTACAAGTTTTTTCGATTAGATCTTTGCTGTCTTGTCTATAATATTTTGTTTACAGTTTTAGGATGGGGTGTGTGTAGGAGTTTGGTGTGTTATAGGGGTAGGTACCTACATGGTGTTGCTTTTCTTGGCTGTGCGACCTTGTTTCGTTATTTTACATACACACAAAAGTTTGTCACACAAAAGTTTTGCACGAGCACACTATTTTAAATAATAATTTAACTTTGCAGCAAAGCAAGCAAAACAGAAGTTTATATTTTTATGATGCGTAGCATCTGTAGTTTAGTTTGTGTATTTATCAGGGTTGCCAGGTGTCGAATTTTTTTCCTCGTACCAGGGATGCCAAAATCTCGTACTTTCATAACATAATCTCGTACAAGTTTAAAGTTTAGAAATCTATTAAAATCTGTGTTTTTAACAATGTTGTTATTTGTTGTTGCGAATTCGTTGTTGCGAATTCGTTGTTGCGAAACTCACATCAATTGACACTACAGACTTTTCTCAAGTATGTTTACCTATCTATTATAGCATTGTTTAGTACCTACCTATTAAACATTGCTTTATACGCACATACCTAGAGAATGAACTGTGTTTTTTAACAAATAAGAATATAGAGTAATTATGTAGTGTACTTAATATTATTATTAAGTACTTAGGATGATTTCTCATTAAATAAGCAAGTAACGAAAACAGCAAATAAAAAGAAACATATTGTAACTAAAAAAGTTTTACTGACAGTTTCACATCACTAACTGTTCGACAAGACGTTTTGTTTTCGGTTTGCGTTCGCCCTATTTCTTCGGTCAAAGACAAGGGCGAACGCAAACCAAAAACAAAACGTCTTGTCGAACAGTTAGTGATGTGAAACTTCATAATTTCGTGACAAACCCTGTCAGTATAACTTTTTTCGTCACAATATGTTTGCTGTTTTCGTTACTTGCTTATTTAATGAGAATCATGCTAAGTACTTAATAATAATATTAAGTACACTACATAATTACTCTATTCTTACTTATTTAAAAAAGCACAGTTCATTCTCTAGGTATGTGCGTATAAAGCAATGTTTAATAGGTAGGTACTAAACAATGCTATAATAGATAGGTAAACATAATTTTATGCATGCTGTGTTCGCTTTTTTCGCTTTTTCGTTATAACGAAAACAGCATTTTATTTATTTTATTTTATTTTTTATTTTATTAAAATTGGATAAAATATGCTTTCATTTAGTGACAACTAGTGATGAGGTAGTGAATCTAGTGATGTGCCGAGTCGTATAATATGGCGTGGAGTGGATAATTATTTTATTATTTAGAATCTTTTTGGCTGGGAAAAATGTAAAAATCTCGTACAAAAGTGTACGAGACTTTAATTAATCTCGTTTCTCGTACATGGACTGTAAATCTCGTAAATGTACGAGATATCTCGTACGTCTGGCAACCCTGGTATTTATGCATGTGTAAATGGTGTAAGGGTGAACGCAAACCGAAAACAAAACGTCTTGTCGAACAGTTAGTGATGTGAAACTGTCAGTAAAACTTTTTTAGTTACAATATGCTTCTTTTTATTTGCTGTTTTCGTTACTTGCTTAATCAATGAGCATCATCCTAAGTACTTAATAATAATATTAAGTACACTACATAATTACTTTATATTCTTATTTATTAAAAAACACAGTTCATTCTCTAGGTATGTGCGTATAAAGCAATGCTTAATAGGTAGGTACTAAACAATGCTATAATAGATAGGTAAACATACTTGAGAAAAGTCTGTAGTGTCAATTGATGTGAGTTTCGTTATAACGAAAACAGCATATGACGAGTGCTTCCTCGTCATATGCTGTTTTCGTTATAACAGAAAATTTATTTTCACGTCACTAAGTGCGCGACAAAACAGTTTTGTCGATAGATGTGCGTTGGCCCTAAATGTAAATGACCAGAGTATAATTCCTTGTGATTTTATTTAATGAATAAAATAAAGAAATTTTGACTTTGACTTTGACACCCAATCCACCAAAAAAAAACATTGAAGAACGAGATGGCCTTTGTTTGCATTCAGTGCATTCAATTCAACGTAGCGAGTATCTAAAAGAATAATAATTACAAAAGTGAAGGCGCGATGCAAAGGGTTTGGTTTGGGGCATCATGGGGGCATCCTATCAGTGTTGCCAGATGTCCTGATTTTTCGGGGATCTACTGATTTTCCCAGATTTCTACTGATCTACTGATTTTGACTGAAAATCTACTGTTTTTTTTTCAAATCCTAGCTTTACTTTCAAACATGATAGTAATCAAAATCTGCGTGAATAAAATACAAAATTAACGCGATTAGGTTGGCACTATAAAATAGTCATCTTAAGAGGGCTATCGCAGTTTGGCCGCGCTCGAATTCCGGTTTCTGAGCCGCCAAACTAAAAAAAAATGCCCACGCACAAATTGAAGCCGCTTTCCGCTCGAGTTTGTACATTAACTAACTAGTCTTGGTACTTGGAAGTTAGGTAAGTAAAGCCATTAAAATTATAAAAAATTTCAATGTACCTAAAGATTTATAATAGTTTAGATGGCTGTTTCTATTTAGGGTGTTTCTATGTATTATAAGTATGTATTTACAAAAAAAAAGTATATAAGTATTCTATCAGATCTAGTTCCCATATCACAAGCTTTGCTTAGTTTGGGACTAGAGGGCGTTGTGTGTAAAGCCCAAGAATATTCATATTTATTTATTTTATTAGATAGAATTTCTATCTAAACTTTTACAAATCTGTACTTACATTGATTTATTTTTTGATAAATTCTTTGAAGGAGTTGAAGTATGTCTGTCGGTTTGTCGTTTGAGCACAGTTGACGCTGAAACCGCCGAACAGATTTTGATGAATCGTATCATGGTGATAGCTTATAGCACCGATCAACATTAGGTACATTGCGCACATTAGGTAATTATGTCAAAATCAACTTCAAACGGCCGAGTTATTCGTCAACTCGCGAGCGTGAAACTCGTGATTTGGCACTTTCCAATTAAACCTATTTTTTTTGTCGTCAACTCGCGCGCACAATATTATAAAGTACAGTCTTATTTTAAAAACGGATTTCTTTCAAAATCGATATCTGAGGGCCCCTCTCAGCCATTATGTGTTACTATGTATTATAAGTATGTATTTACAAAAAAAAAGGTATATAAGTATTCTATCAGCATCTAGTTACCATATTACAAGCTTTGCTTAGTTTGGGACTAGAGGCGTCGTGTGAAATGTCCATAAATATTTATTTATTTATTATCAAGAATCTAATCTCAAATTAGAAAAATCATAGCCGCCATTTTTAACTTTTTTTGTTTATGGACCGATTGCTTTCAAAATCGATATCTGAGGATCCCCCTTAGCCATTATCAGGAATATTATGTAAAATTAGAAAAAGCATGGCCGCCATTTTTAACTTTTTTGTTTATGGACCGATTGCTTTCAAAATCGATATCTGAGGGTCACCCTCAGCCATTATCAAGATTCTAATGTGAAATTTGAAAAATCATGACCACCATTTTTAACTTTTTTGTTTATGGACCGATTGCTTTCAAAATCGATATCTGAGGGTCACCCTCAGCCATTATCAAGATTCTAATGTCAAATTTGAAAAATCATGACCACCATTTTAAACTTTTTTGTTTATGGACCGATTGCTTTCAAAATCGATATCTGAGGGTCACCCTTAGCCATTATCAAGAATCTAATGTCAAATTTGAAAAATCATGACCAACATTTTTAACTTTTTTGTTTATGAACCGATTGCTTTCAAAATCGATATCTGAGGGTCACCCTCAGCCATTATCAAGAATCTAACGTCAAGTTTGATGAAAAATCATGGCTGCCATTTTTAATTTTTTTTGTTTACAGACCGATTGCTTTCAAAATCGATATCTGAGGGTCACCCTCAAGAATCTTAAATGAATGCCGTTTGAAGTTAATTTTGACAGCTGTCATCAAAAATGTAGATTTTAGTTGTCTCTGTCATTTAGTGATGAAACGAGCAGTCTAGGATAAGTAGTTTCCAAGATATGACCGTTTGAAGTTTAATTTGACAGCTGTCATCAAAAATGTAGATTTTAGTTGTCTCTGTCATTTAGTGATGAAACGAGTAGTCTAGGATAAGTAGTTTCCAAGATATGACCGTTTGAAGTTGAATTTGACAGCTGACATCAAAAATGTAGATTTTAGTTGTCTGTGTCATTTAGTGATGAAACGAGTAGTCTAGGATAAGTAGTTTCCAAGATATGACCGTTTGAAGTTGAATTTGACAGCTGACATCAAAAATGTAGATTTTAGTTGTCTGTGTCATTTAGTGATGAAACGAGTAGTCTAGGATAAGTAGTTTCCAAGATATGACCGTTTGAAGTTGAATTTGACAGCTGACATCAAAAATGTAGATTTTAGTTGTCTGTGTCATTTAGTGATGAAACGAGTAGTCTAGGATAAGTAGTTTCCAAGATATGACCGTTTGAAGTTGAATTTGACAGCTGACATCAAAAATGTAGATTTTAGTTGTCTCTGTCATTTAGTGATGAAACGAGTAGTCTAGGATAAGTAGTTTCCAAGATATGACCGTTTGAAGTTGAATTTGACAGCTGACATCAAAAATGTAGATTTTAGTTGTCTCTGTCATTTAGTGATGAAACGAGTAGTCTAGGATAAGTAGTTTCCAAGATATGACCGTTTGAAGTTGAATTTGACAGCTGACATCAAAAATGTAGATTTTAGTTGTCTGTGTCATTTAGTGATGAAACGAGTAGTCTAGGATAAGTAGTTTCCAAGATATGACCGTTTGAAGTTGAATTTGACAGCTGACATCAAAAATGTAGATTTTAGTTGTCTCTGTCATTTAGTGATGAAACGAGTAGTCTAGGATAAGTAGTTTCCAAGATATGACCGTTTGAAGTTGAATTTGACAGCTGACATCAAAAATGTAGATTTTAGGGCCAACGCACATCTATCGACAAAACTGTTTTGTCGCGTACTTAGTGACGTGAAAATAAATTTTCTGTTATAACGAAAACAGCATATGATGAATGCTTCCTCGTCATATGCTGTTTTCGTTGTAACGAAATTCACATCAATTGACACGACGCATGCATAAAATTATGTTTACCTATCTATTATAGCATTGTTTAGTACCTACCTATTAAACATTGCTTTATACGCACATACCTAGAGAATGAACTGTGCTTTTTTAATAAATAAGAATATAGTGTAATTATGTAGTGTACTTAATAATATTATTAAGTACTTAGGATGATTCTCATTAAATAAGCAAGTAACGAAACAGCAAATAAAAAGAAGCATATCGTAACTAAAAAAGTTTTACTGAGAAGTTTCACATCACTAACTGTTCGACAAGACGTTTTGTCTTTGGTTTGCGTTCTCCCTTAGTTGTCTCTGTCATTTAGGGCCAACGCACATCTATCGACAAAACTGTTTTGTCGCGTACTTAGTGACGTGAAAATAAATTTTCTGTTATAACGAAAACAGCATAATATGATGAATGCTTCCTCGTCATATGCTGTTTTCGTTGTAACGAAATTCACACCAATTGACACGACGCATGCATAAAATTATACGCATATACCTAGAGAATGAACTGTGCTTTTTTAATAAATAAGAATACCTATAAAGTAATTATGTAGTGTACTTAATAATATTATTAAGTACTTAGGATGATTCTCATTAAATAAGCAAGTAACGAAAACAGCAAATAAAAAGAAGCATATCGTAACTAAAAAAGTTTTACTGAGAAGTTTCACATCACTAACTGTTCGACAAGACGTTTTGTCTTTGGTTTGCGTTCTCCCTTAGTGATGAAACGAGTAGTCTAGGATAAGTAGTTTCCAAGATATGACCGTTTGAAGTTGAATTTGACAGCTGACATCAAAAATGTAGATTTTAGTTGTCTCTGTCATTTAGTGATGAAACGAGTAGTCTAGGATAAGTAGTTTCCAAGATATGACCGTTTGAAGTTGAATTTGACAGCTGACATCAAAAATGTAGATTTTAGTTGTCTGTGTCATTTAGTGATGAAACGAGTAGTCTAGGATAAGTAGTTTCCAAGATATGACCGTTTGAAGTTGAATTTGACAGCTGACATCAAAAATGTAGATTTTAGTTGTCTCTGTCATTTAGTAATATAATAACAGAAAAGTTAAAAATGGCGGCCATGATTTTTCAAATTTGACATTAGATTCTTGGTAATGGTTGAAAGGGACCTTCAGATATCGATTTTGAAAGCAATCGGTCCATAAACAGGAAAGTTAAAAATGGCGGCTATGATTTTTCATAAATAGGTACAAATAAAAATATATACATTGACATTTTTACACGGCACCCTTTAGACGACTCATAGAACAAACGTCTATGATGCCACACAAAAAATAATTATGTTTGTTTTTGGTGAGGATCGAACCCACGACCCACGGCACGGAAGGGAGAGCTAGTACCGACTGAGCTGTGAGGCCTATCAAAATATCTTTTCATTTTAGCTCATCATCATTAATTTCTATTCTATTCAAGTACACGTTCTTCATTGCACTGCAAATTGTACTGTTTGGCACAGTACGCACAACGGATCTTCATCCCTCTGAAATTAGGTGTAACAATCGATTTTGTATGTACTACACAAACATCCAAACATCTAAACTTTTGCATCCCATCCCACTAATATTATAAATGGTAAGATAAGATAAGATTTTAATTGTCCCCAATAGGTATGTACAGGTGTTAATGATTGTCATGAATAAAAAAGTTACTAACATCAAAACTAGGTAGTCAGTCACACTCCACGTGTACACGCACGGTTATGCTCGATCTTTTTGGCACGGAGAAAATCGACACAGGTCCGCCTTCCACGAGCGCTGGCGCGCGTCTGAATTCGAGCGGCCAACGCATCGCATTTTATGCAGTTGTAAATTACGTTTATTCAAATTAATATAATAAATTATGTAAATAAAAAGTATACAATTTTATTGATTATGAACTAACGTTTATTTTGGTATAATTTTTACCTAATAATAATAATGTAGTATGGAGAAATTAACGGCTAATTCTGAACGTTTTTAGAAATTTTATGGTATTGAATTGATTTTTTTTTGTACATATCCCATACTTATTTCTAAATTCCGGGGCCGCTACGGTCAATGGCAGTATATAAGAGATATTTGTTGATATTTTTCATTTCGTTTGCTTTGCAGAGCAGTTCAATCCAGGAGCTTGAAAAAGTGTCTGCGCGAGTTTTATTAAAAACTTGTTTCGGAATTTTGGCTTTATTTAAATATATAAGGAAAAATTGCAAAAAGCGAGGCCGCTACGGTCAATGCGAATAACTATTCTACACCATACAATAAATCGAAATTATCTAAGAGTTTCAGTTTCAGAGATCTAGAACGTCAAAAATGGGCATTTTCACGGTTTGACCGTAATACGCGCCTTAAACTGGACGGATAGCGAAATAAACCGGTTTGACCTGACAGACACCCCGATAAAGTGATTATGTGACTAAAGAAAATATCACCTAATATGATTCATGGAGAAAGCTACGACTTCAATATAAGCGCTGAAATGTTAGGCAAGCATTACAGTAAAATGTATCTCAAGGAAAATATATAACTACTAAAATGTAATATTATTTTAATGCCTGACATTGTTTTATTTACCGAAATTGCATTTACTAATTTTTTGAAAAATTTCCCCATACATCTCCTGATTTTTTCTAGTCGCATCATCAGATTTTATAAAAATTGATCTGGCAACACTGATTTGTGGCAAAGTAGTTTGTGTGTGGCGTGTGTGTGGCTCTGATCCAGAATCCCCGTATTTGGTATTACTTTATGTCCAGAAATTTGGTTTGTTGCAGTTGTTGCACAGACTAATCCATGTGTGGTATGAAAATGATAATAAGCGTACAGCGGTTCTACATAGGTGTTTAATAATTAACGTGTTCTTTATAGCTGACCTTGTATTGATAAACAACACCTTTTCTTCCCTTTCAAAATGTCTTTCTTGAGGGGCTCTGAGAACTACGTATGGTGCACTACCAGCGTCCTCGGCAAGGGGGCCACAGGAGCCGTATTCCAAGGCGTCAACAAAAACAATGGTGAACCCGTCGCCGTGAAAACCTTCAACCAACTGAGCCACATGAGGCCGCACGACGTTCAGATGAGAGAATTCGAGGTCTTGAAGAAAGTCAAACATGAGAATATTGTAAAACTCCTTGCTATCGAAGAGGAACAAGAGGGCCGGGGCAAAGTTATTGTAATGGAGCTCTGCACGGGAGGCAGTCTGTTCAACATTCTCGACGACCCTGAAAATACATACGGCCTTCAGGAACACGAGTTTCTACTTGTGTTAGAGCACTTGACAGCTGGCATGAAGCACTTGCGTGATAACAATCTAGTTCACCGAGATCTGAAACCTGGAAACATAATGAAGTACATTAATGAAGATGGTACAACTACTTACAAACTGACTGACTTTGGAGCAGCAAGAGAGTTACAAGAGGAAGAGCAGTTTGTATCTCTATACGGTACCGAGGAGTACCTTCACCCGGATATGTATGAGAGAGCAGTGCTGCGGAAGCCTGTAGGAAAGAGTTTTGGAGCCACTGTGGACCTGTGGTCGATTGGTGTTACATTGTATCATGTAGCCACAGGTCAGCTGCCATTCCGGCCATATGGCGGGAGAAGGAACAAAGAAACCATGTTTTATATCACTACTAAGAAAGCATCAGGAGTTATTGCTGTAAGTACTTTTTGCTATTTATTTAATTAAAATACTAAGGCCGTTCCAATTACTAACCCAAAAAATCTTTATGTTCAGGGAACTCAAACTACCGAAAATGGTCCAATAGAATGGGCTCGTGACCTGCCACCTCACTGTCAACTAAGTGTAGGGCTCCGCAAGCTGACCACTCCTCTCCTAGCCGGGCTACTTGAGGTGGACCCTCATCGCATATGGACTTTCGACAGGTTCTTCTCGGAGGTGCAGATAGCTACTTCTACCAAAGCTGTCCATGTGTTCCATGTCAATAAAGCTGCTAGTATTAAGGTAAGGAACTAGTCTTCTATCTTGAAAGCCAGAAATAGCCTTATGGATTTTTTTGAGGCTTCATCTAGGAATGTAGCCTTGAATCCAAATAATAACTAATAGATAATAGACTCAAAAAACATTTAAAACTAACCAATGCAGGTATCAAATCTAGTGTAACCTAGCCAACTGCCCTTGAATTTAGTAGTAATTATAAATATTTGTATTCTTTGTCCCAAGCATGCACAATAAACATAACCAATGTAATAATGTAATGCCTTAACTGTTTTTTAACCGACTTCTAAAAAGAGGAGGTTCTAAATTTGGTTGTATTTTATGTTTGTTACCTCAGAACTTCGTCATTTATAAACCGATTTCAAAAATTCTTTTATTATCTGAAAAGATATGCTTCCAGGTTGGTCCCATTTAATTTTGATCAAAATCGGTTCAGTAGTTTGGCTTATAAATAGAAATAACTGAAGAAAAAAAATCCCACCAAGTGCACGAAATTGCGTATTTTGCTTTACTGTGACTTTTAAGTGGTGTTTTTAAGTCGCTAGAACATTCCTAATGAACTGTCATCATCATTCATCATCATGATGAAGCTGGTAGTCGAATTGAAGTCGGTTTTTCTAGTTTTTAAACTTATAAATTATATTAGAAAGGAAACCAAATTAAGAATTGTATAATGGGGTAATTAGACTTACGCAAAGTCTTGTTACCACGACCTACACCTACATACCAACTATTGCTTAGCTGTGTACATAATTACAAGACCGCTTTAGTAACTGTGAAACCATCTGTGACATTAGTACAACTCAACTGAAATAACATTCTCTAGATTTGAGTCTGATATCAATATAGCAGAGTCAACGTAACATGCTTCGTCGGTATCATCGTCGCTTATACGAGTGTCGGTCGTCAGCTCCACCAAATCTGATAAAAGAAATATTTCTGATAAGCCAAACTAACATCAGACTGCAAGTGGCAAGCATCCCAAGAGGCCTGCCATAGAAATTCCACAACTAATTGTAATTTATCTTGCTTGCCTAAATAAAAGCTCACTAAATGGTCGATTATGATTGCATTGAAGGCAAAGTCGACAACGCAACGAGCGCCGCTGCGCTGCGCTGTTACAACACTCCGTGATATCTCTACTGGCCTTGTTTTATTACTTCTGAACTGTTTCCGGCGCATGCGTGTTTTTTTACGTTTACCTACCCGCCTACCCCTACCCCTACCTGCGCCTGCAACTCATGCGTGATACTGTGCTCTGTATTTTTGATTCAACATCATTGACTTCATTAACAAATCATACTTTATGGTTAGCTTTTACAAAAGATGCGGTGACCTATCTCTTCCAGGTATTCTTGAAACCGGATGAAAAGTACGAGCACCTTCAAACATACATCTGCGAGCAGACCAGCGTGGTGGCGGAGTCCCAGATCCTGCTTTACCAGGATCGGCTGTTCTCCACCGAGGTGGAGGAGTCTGCCCCGGCTAGAGGGTATCCTGACACAACCGCAGAAGATCCTCTGATGCTGTTTAACAAGAACAATAATAACGTCACCATGCAGCCTGAACCCGACATCCCCAAGTTTCCAGTGTTTCCGAACATCGTGTCGGTGGAGAACGATGCTACGCAAGCTAAAGTAAGCGATACTTGGCCTGCTTTTTAAAGTATGCGGTACTTGGCCTGCTTCTTAAAGTAAGCGGTACTTGACCTGCTTTTTAAAGTAACCGGTACTTGGCCTGCTTCTTGAAGATTTAACAAAGCGAAAAAAAAAAGATTAAATGAATATGTCTGGGGGTTTTCAGACGGCATGCAGCGTGGGCCACGTGATAAAGCGTCGCGTGGAAGCCCTGTGCGCGGCGTCGCTACTCTGCGGCGGCAGCGTCACGCGGTGGGGCTCGCTGCTGTGCGCGCGCCTGCAGCGCCTTGTGGCGCGCGTCGACGCGCTGCACGCGCACGCCGCGCTGCTGCTCACTGCCGCCAGGGCTCTGCAGCAGGTATCGCTGACAGCACTGCTGTTGTTGTAACGCGCTGCGGGCGCGGCCTAGGTACAGTAGAGTAGAGTAGAGTAGAGTGCGGTGCATGTTGCAGCAAGGCGCAGGCGGAGAGCAGTGGGGCTCGCTGGCCGCGCTGGTGAACACGGAGGCGACGTCGCTGCGCACGGCGGCGCGCGCGCTGGCGGCGCGGCACGGCGCGGCGCGCGGGGGGGGCGCCGCGCTGCGCGCAGAGTGGGAGACCGCGGCCGCGCAGGCGCCCTGTCCTGCTGCTATGAGGCTCGCAGGTATAACAACACATCTTTTATTATACATGCATATATACACTATACTACATTACTTACAAGACTTCTGCTTTGTCTGGCGGAAGATGTTTCCACTTCATTGCTTCTTGTGTTTGATAAAGGATGCGGCCACGTTGCGTTGCGTTGCGTTGCGTTGTGATTCGTTGAGTGCAGGATGGTATTGCGCAGGTCGCGCGCGCGCGCTGGCGGAGCGGCTGCGCGACTCGTGGCAGCACCTGGTGCGCGACCGCGCGACGCGCGCGCTCACCTACAACGACGAGCAGTTCCACGTGCTGGAGCGCATCACCGTGGCCGAGGCGGGGCGCCGCGCGCGCGCGCTCTTGCAGCGCGCCGCGCCGCTCGCCGCCGCGCGCGCTGACGCCGTCGCAGACTGGTGAGCACACCCACCCCACACCCACACCCACACCCACACCCACACCCTCACCCACACCCTGCCTCTAACACACCACATATGTCGCGTCGAATGCAGCTCCGAGCAGTACGGCAGTCCGCCAGACCATCTCAAAATATGCGTCATCGGATTAGGTATTGAATGAAGAGTGAAGGACATTCAATTTACGGCTGGGGAGTCGACAATAGGATGGAGTTCAATCCAAGCAAATGTCACTCGATGACTTTTGGTCGAATGCGGCGCCCAATCTACTTTGATTATAAAATTAATGACCAGATCATAGCTAGAACCATTACGGTGAAAGATTTGGGGGTCACATTTGACCAAAAGTTAACATTCCATGACCATGTTGCTACGCTGGCTAGAGAGTCTTATAGACGTCTGGGATTTGTTCTGAGGAATGCTCGCGAGTTCCGAAACGTGCACGTGATACGCACTCTTTTTGGCGCCCTTGTACGCAGCAAGTTGGAAACAAGTTCATGTGTTTGGAACCCACACGAAGCGAAATATGCACTTATGCTAGAAAAAGTCCAGAAGGCATTTTTAAGAATTTTCAGATCTTGGAACCAACCATCGCTGTTTCCGCACAACGGCTGTCGGATCAGGTACGGGCTATCCAACGGTGCAAGCTGCTAGATCAGTCTGTACTTGATCGACTCCGCCTGGAAACGCTACCTGCTCGCACATTTCCTTCCTTGACGCAGAATCTACCTGTCGCGTCGTCGTCCTCGATCCAACCAACATCGATGACGGCACTACCGAATAGGGTTGATCCTGAAGTTGACGAGGGAGATTTAGCGAGTACGAGTGTAAGTAGCCAGGTGAGTGAGCAATTGAGGAGGACTTTGGAGGATGCTATTGAACAGTATCGGTTTGCACCAGACTCTAGGCCACTACTACCACGTTTGCCTACACATAAACGCAATCTGGCGTTAATGGGAGCCCTGAATACTTTACTAGCTCCGTACATACGGGATAGTGCAGATTTAGTTGATACCCACTCGATCATGTACTGTGGCGCTATTGCGGCGTGTCGCGTTGCTCGTGTTAAGTTCCCGGATACTAACCGAACACCGAGACCCGTCGGGGTTGCGCCTGCGTGGCAAATACGGATTGAGAAACGTATCGACTCATTCAGGACTCTTATTGCAAAGCTAGTTTGCTTCAGTAGGGGTAATAATCGCCCTCGAGTCATGCGTTTTGTGACACAGGCTTTTGCCGGGACTGATATTCGGCCCCAGGACTATTTGGCCTGTGTCACAGAACGCATTGACTACTTGAAGCAAAAGGTCTATGCATGTGCAAACCGTATTCGTCGCTATAAAGAGCGTGTGAATAGATACTGGCAAAATCGTGTCTTCCAAAGTGACCAAAGGAAGGTATACCGGAGATGGGAGGGAGCTGATCAGCAGGTGCACGATGGGCAGATACCGGATGCCAATGCTATGATCGATTTTTGGCGTGGCATATGGTCGGTGCCTGTCGAACACACAGAGGGTGAGTGGATGCGTGTTGTCGAGAGGGAATGTGAATCCATCGAATGCATGGGGTCTATTATCATAGACCCTGAAGACGTTAGTTGTGCAATTGGCAAGGCTCAGAACTGGAAAAGCCCTGGGCCGGACGGATTGCACAACTTCTGGATTAAGTGGATTCGATGTTCGCATGTCCGCTTGGCAACACAATTCCAAGAAGCTCTCGAGCTTGGCTCCCTTCCTTCTTTTATGACCACTGGTGTCACCTTTCTGCTCCACAAATCCGGGAGTACCACGGATCCAAAGAACTATAGACCCATCACGTGCTTGCCTACCATCTACAAGCTCCTTACATCCATTCTGACCACAAAAATTAATACGCACATTGTTGTGAACAATGTTTTGGCTCCTGCTCAGAATGGATGTAGGGTTGGGTCCCGTGGTACTAAGGAGCTCCTCCTCATAGACATGACCATTAGCCAACAAGTTCGACGGAGTAGAAGGGCTCTCTCTGCTGCCTGGATTGACTATAAGAAAGCTTATGATTCGGTGCCTCATTCATGGCTGGAGAGGATTTTAGAGTTGTATAAAATTGATGCAACTCTGAAATCTTTCTTAGGCTCTTGCATGAGACAGTGGACCACAGTTCTTCGTCAACCAGGTGGCGGCGACAGTTCTTCTGATCCGATGGATTTCATAAGGATTGAGCGTGGTATTTTCCAGGGTGACAGTCTGAGTCCATTATGGTTTTGTTTAGCACTGAATCCTCTCAGTACTTTGCTGAGGGATTCAGAGCTAGGCTATCGGCTTCGTAGAGGAGGTGAGGTTATTAGTCACCTGCTATACATGGACGATCTCAAACTATTTGCACCGAAACGACAAGACTTGACGGAGATGTTAAAAATCACTCAGGGTTTTAGCAACTCTATCAAGATGGAGTTCGGTGTAGATAAGAGTGCGGTCTTACATGTGGAACGGGGGAAAGTTGTAAATTCTCCAAATTTGCAACTTTCTGAAACAATAACACTCAAATCTCTCTCAGAAACCGAGACCTATAAATACCTCGGTATGTCAGAGTCGTTGGGTATTGCGGTAGAGGACATCAGGATGGCGGTGAAAGAGCGTTTCTTTGGTCGACTGACAAAAGTGCTTAATAGTCTTTTGTCAGGAGGCAACAAGGTGCGTGCTTTCAACGGCTGGGTGATGCCTCTACTGATATACTCCTTTGGCATATTGAGGTGGAGTCAGACTGAGCTAGACGCCTTGGATAGGAAGGTTCGTCAGCAGCTCACATCGCATCGCATGCTACACCCGCGCTCGTCAGTTATGAGACTGTACATTCCACGGAAGTCGGGGGGTCGAGGCTTTTTAAATGCTAAGAGCCTTCACAACCGTGAAGTGTGCAACCTCAGGGAATATTTCCTTAACAACGAGTGTGGGATGCATCGTGATGTTGTGGCTGTTGACAGGGGCTTCACACCGCTCTCCTTGGCAAACGAGAACTGGCGTAAACCCGTGTTGCTGAGCACCGAAGATCGCAAGGACGTATGGAAGAGCAAGGAGCTGCATGGGAGGTTCTATCGGGTCTTAACAGGGCCTGATGTGAACCTACTCGCTTCGGTGAACTGGCTACGCTTCGGGGACCTCTTTGGGGAAACCGAAGGTTTTGCTTGTGCAATTGCAGACGAGGTAATGATGACGAACAACTATCGGAAGTATATCCTGAAGGACGGTACGGTCGACATTTGTCGAGCATGCCGCCGTCCCGGAGAGTCACTCAGGCATATAGTTTCGGGTTGTTCGCATCTTGCTAACGGTGAGTACTTGCACAGGCACAACCTAGTGGCCAGAATCATCCATCAGCAACTTGCTCTTCAATATGGCCTTGTTGAGTCTGAGGTGCCATACTATCAGTACGCACCGGTGCCAGTTCTCGAAAATGGTCGTGCATTGCTCTATTGGGACCGCTCTATCATCACGGATAGGACTATTGTTTGCAATAAACCTGATATCGTGGTGGTCGACCGGTCCCAACGCAAGGCAATGCTCGTCGACATCACCATCCCGCATGACGAGAACCTCGTGAAGGCTGAAAAGGAAAAGCTCAGCAAGTACCTTGACTTGGCTCACGAGGTAACCGCCATGTGGGATGTTGATTCGACAATCATTGTCCCGATAGTCGTTTCGGTGAACGGCCTGATAGCGAAGAGCCTCGACCAACACCTCAAGAAGCTCTCGCTAGAAGGTTGGCTCAAGGGTCAGATGCAGAAGGCAGTGATCCTCGATACGGCACGCATTGTCAGGAGGTTCCTCAGTCTGCAGCCCTGACCACCTGTAGCTTGGGCCCTGCCCCGCTGCTGGCGGCACTCTAGTTTTTAAGTTTTTTATAATATATGTTTTTTTTTTATACTTATATTGTAAAAAAATTAAAAATTAAGAAAATAAATAAATATGTGAATAATAATGAAATGAATAATAATTCAATCCGAGCAACCGCTCCGATAATACCTACATAACGCGGTGTGATGGACCGGACTGTCGGAGCTGCACCGCCGAGAGGGATGTGCTGACCTGTGAGGATCTACATGCTGATCGTTCAGTGTGGTGCGCGCCCGCTGACGCGTACCAAGGCTGACGGGTGATTGTGAACGTGCTGACGTAACATTCCTTACTATAAAGTTGTTGTTGACGTCCAGGTACAAGGTGGCGCAAACGGTGTACCTGCAGACGCAGATCTTGGACAAGGACGTGTCCAGTGCTGAGCTCAAGTTGCTGACGCTGGCGGCGCGCGTTCAAGACGCGCAGTGTAACCTGAGGAATGCGCCGCCGACTGCGCAGGTATCGTACTTTACCGTTTGTAACAGGCTTACACTTATTTGTGTTCCAAATCGACCATGAAGTAGACTCGCGTATGTAACAGATTTTGCAAAGCATTTTTTTTGGCGAGCATCTACTTGCACAAGTTCAAGATCGTCACGCAGTAATGAAGGACATGTTCTATGTTTACATCGAGCACACGTTCCTTGTTAATATTCGAGGTTATATTGAGTGAGACATCGTCCATTGATCAGGCAGCAGAACCCCCCGTGGAGAGTAGATCGCGCGGCAAGGCGCCGGCGCCGGCGGCGGGCGGCGCGCGCGCGGCGGGACTGCGCGCCGTGGCGAGCGCTCAGGACGAGGTGGCGGCGGCCATCTCGCGCAACGCGGCGCTCATTGCCGCGCTGCAACGCGCCACCGCCATCCCCTAGCCCGAATCCGAGTCGGACTCGTCGATGCACATCGACTCGTGCGACGCCCCCGACCGCGACTCGCTTCGGTCGCACTCCAGTACCTGCAGCTCCGCTATCGTGCTGGAGTCGGGCTCGCAGGCGTCGCTCGTGCACGACTCCACAGTGACCGTCCTCGAGGCAGGTGCCGAGGTGAACGATGGAAAGCGGTGTGCGATCGCGTGACTGTATACACCTTTTTATTGAATGTAAAAACCAATGGCCAATTAAAACTATCTCAAGGAGAATGTGCATCTAAAAATAGAGTTTGAATGAAGTTTGTAAGAGTTTATGTAGTTCTAGAATAGGAAGCGGCTTCTGCCTACAGTTTCGGGGAAAAGTGCAATTCTAGTAACTGCTTATCGGATAACAACCGATATCCTTATTTAATAAGAATGGTCAGTGTTATTGTAGATCTAACAATTTAGCGATAAGTTGATCTCAAACGATGTTCCACTCGTGTAATCTAAGACTGTTCTGTTCACTCCATTCCTGTGTAACACATTCCTGTGTAACAATCACCGCAATGTAAAACTGTCCAGTGATCATTCTAATACCCCATTTACATTCGCGTACGAGTCGCGAGGCGAGGGACGAGGCGAGGGGCGAGGTGCGAGTGTGAACAGACGCTCGTAGCTCGCTTCGTCCCTCGCCTCGTCACTCGCGGCGCTCGCGTCCGGAGCGGTTTTTGGGGCACGAGTCAAAGGACCTCGCGTCGCACCCGAGTGGATGCACGCGAGTGTAAACAGGCAACTCATTTACCATCGATCAACACAAGCCTCGCACGAGGGACGAGGCGAGCCACGAGGCGAGGGACGAAGCGCGAGTGTAAAGCCGGTATAAACATTACATGATACTTTTAAATATATTTGTAAATGTCATATATATTAGTGTAAGGATTAAATGAAATAATGTTATTGTTTAATATTTTTGCTGTATTTACAGAATATAACAATATTGTTATAAATAATATAAAATGTAAATAAAGTTTTAAAAGCGAACTCTTGGTAGTTATTCCTCGGGTGGAATGTTTAGCTTGATTTGATCATTTTAAATACCTGAATGATCGTAAAACAAAATTTTAATACAATAAACTCTAGAATAAAAGTAACAGTTGCTAAAGTAATGCGCTTTAGAATGTTCGGATTGCACTATCTGGCTGCTACTATTATCTCTTGCTCTGTACAAAGATTCTTGTGGTACTAAAATGCTAACACAATATTATCACCGTTTGCTTACCTTTAAATGTTGAAAACTTATAATTTGTTTCTTTTGCGAGATGTAACTTGAATACCTGCGTTAGTATATCTTTTAAAACGTTACATTCTAAACAATGGACCAAAACAATCTCTTTATCCGTTCCCATTTCAGTCTTAATACACTTCAAGATTAGAGAACGCGGGAAGCAGTGGCGCGCCCGCCGCACACACACAACGTAACACACATTTCATTGAACACCTACAGCACATTATTTGCTAAGAATAAGGTTTGTCTAGTAGTTTCCCGCGGCTTCGGTCCAGCATTTTATATTCGCGGTGCGCCCTCTGCACCCCCTGGAACTCCACCAGCAGCGGTTCGAACGTGATCACCGACGTCGGCTCGTCTGCTGCAGTCTCCTTACTGCAACAACATATTACCCAATGATACGTACAGTCGCAGACAGGGCTCCTTGGGCGCGCACTGCAGGCGGCGGCGCAGCATCAGCACGCAGCGCCCGCGCCGCCGCCCACCAGCTCCAGGCGCAGGTCTAACAACACGAGGACTCGAATGATACGTACAGTCGCAGACAGGGCTCCTTGGGCGCGCACTGCAGGCGGCGGCGCAGCATCAGCACGCAGCGCCCGCGCCGCCGCCCACCAGCTCCAGGCGCAGGTCTAACAACACGAGGACTCGAATGATACGTACAGTCGCAGACAGGGCTCCTTGGGCGCGCACTGCAGGCGGCGGCGCAGCGCGTGGAAGGCGTCGCTCTGGGGCAGCAGCATCAGCACGCCGTACAGCGCGCCGCGCAGCGCCGCTGCGCCCGCGCCGCCGCCCACCAGCTCCAGGCGCAGGTCTGAAACCACACACGTGGACCCATTTAAATACTCAAGTATAAAAGCTAGCCAAGTGTATGCTGGAGTTTGTTCTGTCAGAGTGAGATGACGTTATGTGCGTGACGTGGACTGTGAAGGACAAAATGGAAACAGAACAAGTGTGATGTATAGGTACTTACACGCAAAAATAGGAGATTCAATAAGCTGCACTAGTTTGTCAACCTCTGTCAGGAAATCCACCGTGATCTCCAAGTCTCCGCTGCGCCGCGCTCAGGAATCTTATCAACGTAAAGCATTGCTATTCACACTTTTAGTTAGACCTTCTCCCTTTTTAACCTCCGACGCAAAACGACGGGGTGTTATAAGTTTGCCGTGGGTGTGTGTGTCAGAGGCTACGTAGCTCCTGAACGGATGAACCGATTTTGATTTTTTTTTTGTTTGAAATGTGAATTAGTCGGGAGTGTTCGTAGCTATGTTTGATAAAAATCGGTCCAAGATTCGGGGGTTTTTTAAATTTTTAATTTAATTACTTTTCAATGTGTTGAGATAAATGCAGTTTTCCTTGAAAGATGGTCCTATAATGTCTGTCATCACAATGTTTCTTCGAAATAGTTGCAAGTATTTATTGAACAACATGAACAGAAGAGATGTTGTGAAAGGATACAACGTGGCTATGAGTGCGTTGCAGTGTGCGTAGTTGTGCGTGAGGAGACAGAGCGCCAGCAGCGACACGGGGCTGTGGCACCAGCACGCATACAGCGAGGTGAACAGAGAGTGGCTCGCCTGCAACACAATAACCTGATCTACTCTACTCTAATCTAATCATTTGAATGTAATCTTCAGGTTACTTGAAGATGCTCGAAAGGGATATTAAGAGGCACGTGCTAATTATATCAGTCGCCTGTTGAATCGCTACGTAATAAAAAGTTGAGGATTCTAAACATCTTTGAAATAGCTATATAATTCAATATAGCTATCGATTGAGTGTGCTCATGTACCTAGATTTATTACGTGTAGTGTATCAGGTAATTAGCCAATTATGGCGATATCTAGCTGTAGAAATATATTACTATTGAATATCTATTAAAAACATTCTGAATTAGAATAAACTCGCGAATAGATAAATAAAAATAATAATATATTTATTGCAGACCTGAGTTCCATAACCAAATAAAGGTAGGTGTGACACAGGGAGCGACTATGGTTCCTTGTATGTTTTTAATGTACATAAGTGATATCAAAAAGGTCACCGGTTTATCGAAGTTCCTGAGTAGAAGCCTGAGATCGTACAACTCTGCGGACGTGAGGAGTATCGTGTTCAGCACATCCACCATCGTCGCTACGAACTTAAGGTTCTTCTCTTGTAATAGTATCTTAGATAACGCCTTATAAATGTCTTCCGCGTTCAGTAGGACGCATAATTGTCTGAAAACAGTAACTAAGTTTTATATTTTTACAATGTCGTCGAAGAGACGGCTAAGTTTTATATGGTCACTTAGTTTAGAAAAATGTAACAACAAAATAAACACCAATATGTTGTTTATTTTGATTCAATTTAAAACTGTCGTGTGTTTTTAATCAGCTTACCTAATAATAAAAGCACCTCTATCTTCTAATAGATTCTCGTCCGCTGCCAATAACCGAAGTAAGGCTTGTAAGAATTTGTAGTAATATGGACTGGATTCCAAACTTCCTGTAATATAATATTTTTTATAGCGTAATATGCAGGATGTCTCTTGTTATAGGTTCCCGAAAACAATACTTTTCACAGGCAGTTGCGACAGAGCGGGCGTGTGTTTGGCGCTCTTGCTAATGTTGGTCGGCACTAGGAATGTTCAGGCACGCCCTAATGGTGGCTCTTCCAATAAAAGATGCTTGATATTTACAACAATCAGCTTCCTTTCATTTTAGCAGCTTATAATTAATTATAACAATTAGGTATAAAATATAAAATCAGAAAAATGGGCGTGCGCACGCGCCGGCAGTTTAACGCAGAGTGAGGGGACAGGCTGAGGAGCGGGGGCGAGAGGTAGTTGCGCTCCGTTTCACGCGCGTTAACAACGAGAGGTCTCAAATATGAACACGTGAGACGCGAGATAACTGGCGTCTGTCAGACTGACCTGTGCGCGTGTGTGAGAGCGGGTGTGTGTGTGCAGGTGCGGGGGGCGCACACTCGCAGATCTCGGCCAGCACGGCGAGCGCGCGCCGCACGACATCGTCCGCCGCGTCTGTCAGACTGCCCACCACGCAGACGAATACGCCATCCGTCTCCATGTACATCTGGACACAAACAATACACGTCCATGTTAGATACCAAACTCTCAGACACTGTCTTATTGGTCTACTCGCTTTTGGACCGAGCCTTGCAGAGCTAATGCTCGACACTCGTGGTGTTGTTGTGTAGCCAAAAGAAACGCGACACAAGCTATAAGTATAAACTGTCACTGAGAGCCACACCCGAAAACCTACACTTCCGACTACCAAGACCGTGCTATTCCAGACATCAATTAAAAAATGTTGATAGAACAGTATTGAAGTGTAACGCCTGATGTTAAACTCACCTCTCCCGGCAGCTTGTTATATAGATGCAGGATCCAGTCGAGCGCCGCCACCTTGGTGTGCACCGAGCTTCGATGCAACATCTGCGTGAGCACCGACACGACGGCGTCGAGGTTCAGCCTGCCCCCCCGCCCCTCGCCCTCGCCCTCGCCCTCGACCTCGCCCTCCGCGGGAGGGGGCAGCTCCGCGACCAACTTGCTTAGTTGGAAGTTGACGGTGGCAGCCGTCTCGCGGATGCCTGAGCCTGCTCGCTAAGGTAACTAGTAGGGCGACACTAAAATATTCTTGCATAGGCACTTATTACATGTGAATATGTGTGATGTGAACCTATCCATCATCACCTCTAAACCGACCGACCTATTACGTATAAACATACACCCTGTTGTAAGCTTCCCTCTGTGCCTTTGAGACTGGGAGAATCGTGGAAGCTCATTCATTACACACCCGTTCCCACACCCTCACTTTACAAACATACCCTCTCTCGCCCTCACTTACATTTTGTATTTATTTGTTCTTACTTTTAGCCTATTTTTAACCCCCGACGCAAAAACGACGGGGTGTTATAAGTTTGACGTGTCTGTGTATGTGTGTGTGCGTGTGTGTGTCTGTGTCGATGTCTGAGGCAACGTAGCTCCCGAACAAATGAAACGATTTTGGTTTTGTTTGAAAGGTGAATTAGTCGGGAGTGTTCTTAGCTATGTTTGATGAAAATCGGTCAAAGATTCGGGGGTATTATTAAATTTTAATTTAATTACTTGTTTAGTTTTTCTTAATTTTTTCTTTTGGTATGGCTACTATTTGTTTTTTTGTATTGGAGGAAGGCGTTGGTATCTGCGACACAGTTTAACACTTCTGCAGATATTATCGTTTCACCGAGGATCTGTAAAACTACGCTTGTTCCTTGAATAAACATTATTTTATTTATTTATTAGTCCACAGCTGGACGTAGGACTCCTCCGCGCCGCGTCACTTCAGCTCTTATCCAGTTATTGCGCTACATTTCTCAAGATTGCTACCGCCACAGAAAAATAAATAAAAAACAGTGTAGGGTTGCAGTTACGAGTACAAGAGGCGCGAGTTGCGTTCTGTGTTGTATAGTATAGTATAAAGGATACTCTTCCGTGGTTCGTCTGCGTATGCGAGACAGGGCAGCACGGCGGCCAGCACGCCCGACGCCGACGGCAGCATGGCGCTGCCCGACAGCTCCACGAACTCCTTTATCCACGTGATCGCGGTCAGCTGCAGTCAACGGAACATGAGAAGAAGAGAGAGAGTATTAATAGCATCACCCTCAGTCTTTGTCTTTATTAGATTATTTGATAACTTGTTGATCTTCTTACCAGAACATGATAATAAATTAAATAAGTAATGCGTTACTTGCAGCAGTTCCTCCGGCGACTGCGCGTGCGTGATGAGGATGTTGATCATGGCTTGGAAGTCGACGCGAGATGGCTCCTTCTTTATGCTGCGTAAGAACTCGTTCAACTGCACGTCACACCTGGAGATTTGTACTTAGCTTATCCAGCAGTGCAATTATGCTGAGCCACAAGTCAATTAGTTAGCAGGCCAACAAACACTTCTCAAGTGCACTTTTTATACCAAACTGTACTGTATCGTAATTACAACGGCGCGTGTCGTATCATTTACACTCTCGACTCCCTGCATACCAGTCTATCCAAGGATAAGAACCCAAAAAATAATGAAGTTGAAAGCTTACTACCAGATATCTTCTTATCAGACACCACTTAGCAGTACTTACATCCTTCGGATCTCTGGGTTGGGATCATCGAGCATCTTAAAGAGTGGGTCCAGCAGATCTGGCAGATGGGGTATGAGCGTGACAGCCGGCACGGCATCCAGCACAGCCACCCACGAGACCACGAACTGCCTCGCCGCGGCCGCGCGCGAGTACATGCGCTCGCGCAGCATGCTGATGAAGCCTTCTACCTCAAATGTTGTGCTTTCCGTCACTATATCCTACGCAAAAATCTTTATTATACTGTTTGTACTAGCAATCATTGAGATGGTGGCTAGTGTAGATAGGTAAGAGACCTAAATCAAATAAGTTCAAAATTACAAATGAATAAAGAAAAAAACATTTCAATATATTATTCTAGTAACTGAGCCAATAATAATTAGCGAGTCAGTATTTATTTTTACAATAAACACATTTTATAGCAGTAGGTACCTTCACAAGCCTATCAAGGAGTTCAGCAGCCTGCTTGACCTGAGGCTCTGAGTCAGCAGATAGCCTCGCCAGCGCATCGAACACAAGCGGGAAATGTGAGAGTGTGGCTCCTCGGGCTATCTTCACAACATTGAATAAGGCTTCCACAGCCTGGTAGCGCACTCGTGACTCACTCTCACTGAAGCAGGCAATTATAGGGTGGATGAGATCACTCATGTATTCCACACAGCCCTGGAAAATTAATGAATCTTTAGCACATAAGACTACCATATAAATAAATAGGTATTCATGGACATTTCAAAGTCAAAATCGTTTTATTCTAAGTATAAAATCACAAAAAGATAATTTAGAACCGTCTTGCTAGGTGCCAGTTCCTTACCCTCTAGTCCAAAACTAAGCAAAGCTTATACTATGGAATTAATGAATAAATGCTTCCCAACTTGACAACATTGATAGGTATTTAATTTCGTGCATGTGCGTAACCTTGGACGAATACACTGTGTAACACATAGTCCTGAGGGCTAGAGATAGTGTACTGAGAGCTTTCTTACCTTTCCCAATCCAACAGCAACTGTAGAAAGACCCATAAGTGCACCATTCTTCACGTTGGGATTGGTGGAAGACATCAAGTCCTGGCCAAGCACTTTTATCAGCCGCCGGATTTGGCTTGTGTTCTGCGCCTCACTGAAGTCTTTCACCATCCTGTAACAGCACATTATGCGTGTGTTTAGGACTAACCGGGAGGCGGATCCCAAATAATAAAGCTATAACACTGACTGACATACTTTTCAATCTCTCCACCGGCAAATTTTCTCTTCTCATACATCTTATCGCACAGCCCTCGTACACAGGCTGTGCTAAGCGGTGCATAATCCCTTTCAGTCATTTTCAAGGCACACAAATACAAATCATCCAATTTCATCCACGATCTGCAATGCAATGAGAAATATGCACTGCACTGCAGCGACGAGCGAGCAACGAGCAGAAGCAGGCAGAAGTCAGCTCAGCAAAACAGAAAGAAAAGAATACAAAAAATCAAAAACAAAAAAGACGTACTGCTAACTTGACAATGAAATGATATTTATTTATTTATTTGACAGATGACATTTAAAAATCTTGACTGTTTGAAAACTTGAGGACTTCCAACTCATAAAAATTACCCGAAATCCGTGCAAAAACCAAATCGCATTTTATTTTCACAACTTTTGAAAATAAAAGAAACTGGACAAGGCGCAAGTTTTATTTGCGCATGCTAGTTTCCGAAAGATTCGCTTTATAACCAGCTCTCCACTTTACCAATGTAACGTAATACCAAAACATATCAATGTAACAAGAGCTCCCATCTGTAAGGTTTTTAATTACGATACGGTTCAGGATAGGCTGGACAATAATAATTTTAGTTTTTATTTAATTTTTCAAATTCAGTTAACTTTTAGAAGTGGTCTATAGTTTTCTTTTCATGAGACCATTATGGTACAGGTTTTCTAAAAAAAAATCACCCATTTTTGCCGGGTACTTAACGAGAAACCCGTCTGGAATGAAATATTTCGCACTAAATTTTTTTTTTCTTCAACCAAGTTTATTTAATAAAAAACTAAATATGAGGTTCTTTTAGTTAAATTCTAAGCATTCATTAGATAGGTACCTACCTCACTGAATGGGGTAAAAAAAATATTTTTGTTTTCATATCCCGTTTAACCCCCCATTTTAATAGTCCCTAATTTTCAGAATATTTGGTCCACGTGCAAACCCTCATATTGGGTTGCGATAAACTATTACTATTCCAAATTTCAACTCTCAGCACTCGAAAGACTTAATTCTACACAAGATGGTGTAAAACACTGATGGGACAACTAGTTGTCCTGTGAGAACATAGACCTCGCGAGCCTTTATAACCATGCAATAACCGACACTTCCCCTTTTCCCCAGGCTAAATCGAATTTCAGGTGCTTGGATTTTCCAATAGGCCCTACCTATGTAGACTTTTGAGCAAAATAGGGGTATAAGTTTGGGAACGCGAGTAATATAGGACCAATCCTAGGAGGTCGAATCTGGTGTCTACGGATTTGTCTCGTAAAGGCGAAGAGGACTGTGTAGTCTCATTGATATTTGTAGGAGAAAATTTTCGGGAAAAAAATTAAAAAATAATTTCCCCTTTTTCCCCCTTTCCACCTTCCTTTTTGGAAATATTTATACACCATCTTGTGTAGAATAAAGTCTTTAGTGAGTTTCTCAAATTTGATTGAAATCCGTCGATAAGCAACGCTACAGCAAACTTTCCCTCTTTTCTCCTTTATCTTACCCCCAATCAAAAATCGCGGTCGACAAAACTTTTTTAATAAAACAAGGAACTTTTGTACCAATTTTCGTCCAAATCGGTAGATAAATGCGACCTGTAGGCGATTACTGACAGACAGACAGACAGACAGCCGGACAAAAGCATTTTGGGCCAATCTCGAAACTGAGACGCTTCGCTCGGTCAATATTAGGTATTAGTACCTACCTACAATTTTATTGTGTAAATTGGTTTCGTATGTAACGCATTACGAATTTGTTTGGCTCGTTCAAGACAATAAGACAAAAGACGTCGACCATAAGAGGCAACAAGCGCAACAAACCATTCGACGTAACAGCCACCAGTTGTGTTAACCTTAAATCAACTGAGAAAATGATAAAATTATTTCATTCAGGGATAAAATCTACAAAACAAAACGGCTATCCAGCTAAATAATAGTGACAGTCATTGTTTAGTGGTTGGTTAGTTATTTAGAATATGCATTTTAGTTGAAAGTTGAACAACAACAGCTTCTTGAGATCTACTGTAAAATTCACTGTAATTTTTTTAACTTCTAATGTAATTTTATCGCAAACACTGTAAATTTGATTTGAGCACCAAACACTGTAATATCAGTTTTCTCATCTGGCAACACTGTGTCCATTTGATCATCAGACATTGTTGTTTGGCTGTTTCTCTGTAGATTTATTTTGATAAAATTGCGTCTGATCTATTATCGTCCAATGTTATTGTGTCCGAATTTGTGTTACGGTTCAGTCGACTTTTCGTGGCGTTAATGAATAACAAGATAGGAGTATCAAAATGCCCGTGACACTCGTAGACAGATTGCCTTTGCCGAACCTCAAGGTTTACACGGCTGGAAGTGTTCTGCTGCTCTCGGTGGCGGTTTACTATGCGCTGAATGTGACTAGTGACCCGGAGTGGAGGGCGAACATGACGGCGCCGCGGGTGGAGGCTCTGGCAGCGGACGCGGAGCCCGGCGGCGGCGGCGGCGGCGCTGAGGAGGCCGCGCTGCCGCTGCAGGCTCTCAACGCCTCCCGAAACCTCACCGAGCAGTTCACAGACGTGATGACGTTCATGATGCAGGAGCCACTGTGTATGTGGGTGAGTAACAGGCTCTAACTCCTTGCGTTTTTTATGATGAAAGCGTGATGTAACTGTACTCTTTGTTTAGGCAAATAAGTGATTTCAGATGCTTATTGAATAGACACTAAAAAGAATGAGTTTATTCAAATTGTTTATTTTTCATAGACATTATCATTACAGAGGTCCAAGGCGATAACGCTATGAGGATTTTGAATCAAGGGTAAAATCAACTCTAATGTGACCAACAGTCTATATTCTTTGCTTTCATCTTTACTAATAAAATTCTAGAGAAAACCTGCTCAAAAGATACCAAACTCCTTCTTCCATCTTTTTAATAAAGGCAAGGTTAATCATTGATATTTTCGGTCACTGAACCAAATAATAATTGTATGATACCTTGCTAAAAAATAGAAACGGTTATGGTTTTATCTTGCAGTTAGTTATGGCAGAGAAAATACAGTTCTATTGAAATGGCTGTAATATGTGTAAGCAACAGATGTTGTCATCCATTATCAATAATATTACCAGCCATTGCAATAGTTTACCTTATGCTTCAGTTATGTTGTACAATGCACGTTTACAACCAATATTGTTTTGTAATTTTATTGATAGTTATAAAACTACATTATGAGTTATTTTTTCACTTCTTGAGTTTGGATTATTAGAAAAAACACATGTACCTACTGTTAAGAATTATTATTTTAGCCTTCATCCTGCTTCAAGGTGGTTAAAGTTATGTTTGAAAAAAAAACATTTACCTACCTATTTTAAATAATACTTACAACATTGTCCGCCTTTTTCCCTTGTCCAGATGGCCTCTGACATAATTTCAGAGAAAGTAAGCTTGCCTAACATTTCTTCTCAGCCTAGTTGTTTAAATCCATTTCAGTACCTACCTATCAGGCTAATACTGAGAATATTTACCAATTTGTTTTCTAGAGGATGAAAACTCTTAGTAGGTACAATACAAACACAGAATAGTACAAGTACAAGGAGGTCTGAATGATTAGTTCCTTATAGGTACTGCTGCACTTACTGCACTTACTTGGTTGCAAGCACAAACAAAAACAAATACTAAAACATACCTACTAGGGTAGGTAAAGTACCCTCAGCAGGTAAATTCAGGTACCTAGTTAAAGTAGGTAGGTAGTAAAAAGTAAGAGGTGTGCCATTGAGTTTTTAACCAAATTCTAAAAAGGAAGAGGTTCTCAATTTATTCATTGTTTGTGTCCTCAGAACAGTCGTTTTAAAAATCATATAAAAAAAATTCAATCAAAATAACTGGACAAAATATGCCATCCATTTGGCTTGTCTGTGACTTTTCATCCACATTTTCATGTTTACCACTGAAAACCCAATAAAGTACGAGAAAGTACGGCCCTGGTTCCATGATAAAATGAAATAAATCTAATGCATTCAATAAAAATAGACTACGGCAGTCAGGATTTATTGACCGAGCGAGCGAAGCGAGCGAAGCGTCTCAGTTTCCACATTGGCCAAAAATGCGTTTGTCCGGATGTCTGTCTGTCTGTCTGTTCTCCTCTACAGATCGCATTTTTCAACCGATCTGGACGAAACTTGGTACACAGGTTATATGAATTATTAGATTTTTTTTGTCGTCGGGGATTTTTGATCGGGGGGAAAATAGGGGAGAAAAGGAGGAAAGTTTGCTGTAGCGTTATTTATCGACGGATTTCAATCAAATTTGAGAAGCACACGTAAGATTTTATTCTACACAAGATGGTGTAAAAACATTTCCAAAAAGGGGGAGTAGAAAGGGGAAAAAAGGGGAAATTATTTTTTTATTTATTTCCCGAAAATTGACTTCTACCAATATCAATAAGACTACACAGTCCTCTTCGCCTTTACGAGACAAATCCGTAGACACGAGATTCGACCTCCTAGGACCAAGGGAACGCGAGTAATCGCTAAAACTTATTAATTTGTTCAAAAGTCTACATAGGTTTAAAAGTCTACATAGGCCTATTAGAAAATTCAAGCACCTGAAATTCGATTTAGCCAGGGTAAAAGGGAAAGTGTCGGTTATTGTATGGTTATAAAGGCTTGCGAGGTCTATGTTCTCACAGGACAACTAGTATAAAATGTGAAAAAAATAAATTATCGCCCCAGTAGTTCCAAAAATAACCTGAGTTTCTCTAAATAGGAACACCAAAGATGGGCATTTAATTAAAAAATCACGGTCGTTATTAACGGTATTAATAAAAGCGGGTAACAATTATCTAACGATATTAAGTAATATCTCTTTTATTGCAACCAACAATACCAACGTTATTGTTGGTCGCTTGTAATGTAATAGGCCTAACAAGGAAAAATAAACTTGTCTACAGTTATTTATTTATTGGTATATAGATGAGCAGCTTTCGATGATATGTTATGATGAGTTTATTTTTATTTTTCAGTGATAATGATAAATGATAGATAATGGATGGGATGACGCACGTGCCAACAATTAGCATCTAATGGGGCAGCAAGATAGTAGTATCACAATGGCGATTTGATGACCTCTGACGTCACAATGGAAAACTAAGATAAAACAGCAAAAAATGCATCTCAACGTATACCTATCACTTTCGTTAAGTTTCGTTGGCGTTTTTAGACACACCACCAAAATTGTTTGCAAATCTCCCGCTAGAGATAAAGACGCTTATCGTGTTTTCATACAAAATATCTCGCAAGTCGTTTTTGGATATTCGATTCGATAAACAAAAAAATACTCAGGCTATAGACTATTAAAACTGTCATCACATCTGATGCCAGTTTGGCTCATCTCATGAGAACTACTACAAAATACATGTGGTCAAAGCTAACCCAAACTGATGTTTGTAATTATGTAGATTGTATAATCGACATTATGTAAGTACCTACCTACGCTATTTATCATAATAATATCGTCTGACTTGTGGTCTGTTCCAATGTCACGTCACGACTACCACTGCCACTCATCACTCAGTTCTGTTACGAATTGTTAATGCGTATTTTATTCAAATCAAAGCACACATTTTAGTAGGTACCTAATGGACCGATAATTTTGGTTTAGAGTCTGGTTCTATCGATGCCTCTAGCTAGACTTTTGTGGATTAATTATCATTTCTTCATGCCAAGCCAATTTTCGAATAGTTTCTGCACTTCTGCAGTGAATTGTCATCCGCAGCTTGTAAACAACTTTTTAATAAAGATACAGCGCACATCTCAGGGTGTGCCAACGCTAAAAATAAGAGGGTTGAAAAAACTGTAGGTACCTTCTTTCGATGTTATAAAGATGATATCGGTACTGGTGAACTAATACCATGATACTGTGCCGTGGTCACACCACTCCAAGACTTCAAAGGAAAACTTTAGTGCGGTGTAAATGACGCTATCGAAAGACAGTGGAAAGAGGTAAAATCCTCGGCGGTTCATAATTTATTGTTGTTTTTCCCTATGCAAATAATGATTGGCTAGGTATTTGTATACGTCTGTTCACAGTCTGGGTAACAGAACGGGAATAGAAGTCTAATTTTAAAATTCTGGGGCGTTAATCTGCGCTTGACGAAATGAGATTTAAAAGAATGAAAGTCACGGACACACCCACTAGCTACAGTTTAATGCATGGAGCATACAGTAAAACCATGACCTAAACGATATCAACACCTTTAAAATAAAACCACATGGTATGCGACGACATTGCGGTTTGTTTTGGACAAATATTGCTTCTATTTATCTTGTTCGCAAGCGTCGAGCAATCTCTAAATCAAATAGCTGCAGTGGCAGTACAGTAATTACACATCCGTTAGTTCTTTACAACTGTTCCGTAATTTGCAGGATATATTACTCTCGCTCGCGTGCCGCGTATTTACCGAGTGCCACCAGAATAGCTTGTTAGTTCGCTTAGAAATTAGCAGAACATTTCTTATCAGAAGCGTAACGCAGTCTTTTCAATCTGACTTAGCGTTTGGCATTACAACCGAAATGTACCTACGCAGTTACAAATATTCAGAAAGATTCAAGGTTTCTTTATTTATACTTAGTTTCTCTAATGCTTGTTAGTCCAGAACTTGCATCTTTTGTCATATTTTAGTTCAAATTCCTTTAAATTACAGAATAAGATGTTTGCACTTTGTATTTGCCTCGCCAATCTTCTTACATTCTAGTTGCAGCTTATATCTTCTGTCGAATTCTTGTTTTTCATCTTCTATTTTAGTCTTCCAAGTGTTTGCTTACCTGTTATTATTTTAGTAACAGGTTACATTCGTCCTAGTCCTTACACCTGCTAGCCTTGGAAAATGAAAGGCGCGTATTTAGGTTTTTTTGTTGAGAGATTGCAAATAGCAAAACTTTATCATTGTTTTGCTTGTGCGAGTTGCAAAAACGTTATATTACGTTGTTTATTCTGATTTATTATTGTGTTTACGTACTGCCACAGATCCGCTTGTGACTTTGTATGTGCGAATCATCATTATAATGTGAATGAGTACGTATTATCCATTGTAGACTTGTATATGGCACACACCCATGTTTCGCTTCCCAAGATAGCATTCACGTCACAGGCTGCACGCCTTTGTGCCTTTTCTATAAATCGACTACTCATTAGATCGATAGAGTCCTTGAAGCTTCCTCAATTGCAATACTCAATACTTTATTGCGTTCATGTTGTACAAAAGGATCTTAAATGTATTTATGCTACCAACATGAGCCCAGTTAGGGCACGACAATTTAAAAATGGTCACTAGGTATTTTAACCATATTACTAACATAATTATTAAATAACATTTTTATATTCTTTAGGTATCTACTCCATATTCTAATTTACATATTAATTAATATTGCACTTTAAAATAAAACTAAAAATTACAAAGTTGCTTATTACTATTTATCATTAAGAGGGCTATCGCAGTTTGGCCGCGCTCGAATTCCTGTTTCTGAGCCGCCGAACTAAAAAAAAATGCCCACGCACAAATTGAAGCCGCTTTCCGCTCGAGTTTGTACATTAACTAACTAGTCTTGGTACTAGGAAGTTAGGTAAGTAAAGCCATTAAAATTATAAAAATTTTCAATGTACCTAAAGATTTATAATAGTTTAGATGGCTGTTTCTATTTAGGGTGTTTCTATGTATTATAAGTATGTATTTACAAAAAAAAAGTATATAAGTATTCTATCAGATCTAGTTCCCATATCACAAGCTTTGCTTAGTTTGGGACTAGAGGGCGTTGTGTGTAAAGCCCAAGAATACTCATATTTATTTATTTTATTAGATAGAATTTCTATCTAAACTTTTACAAATCTGTACTTACATTGATTTATTTTTTGATAAATTCTTTGAAGGAGTTGAAGTATGTCTGTCGGTTTGTCGTTTGAGCACAGTTGACGCTGAAACCGCCGAACAGATTTTGATGAATCGTATCATGGTGATAGCTTATAGCACCGATCAACATTAGGTACATTGCACACAGTAGGTAATTATGTCAAAATCAACTTCAAACGGCCGAGTTATTCGTCAACTCGCGAGCGTGAAACTCGTGATTTGGCACTTTCCAATTAAACCTATTTTTTTTGTCGTCAACTCGCGCGCACAATATTATAAAGTACAGTCTTATTTTAAAAACGGATTTTTTTCAAAATCGATATCTGAGGGCCCCTCTCAGCCATTATGTGTTACTATGTATTATAAGTATGTATTTAAAAAAAAAAAGGTATATAAGTATTCTATCAGCATCTAGTTACCATATTACAAGCTTTGCTTAGTTTGGGACTAGAGGCGTCGTGTGAAATGTCCATAAATATTTATTTATTTATTATCAAGAATCTAATCTCAAATTAGAAAAAATCATAGCCGCCATTTTTAACTTTTTTTGTTTATGGACCGATTGCTTTCAAAATCGATATCTGAGGATCCCCCTTAGCCATTATCAGGAATATTATGTAAAATTAGAAAAAGCATGGCCGCCATTTTTAACTTTTTTGTTTATGGACCGATTGCTTTCAAAATCGATATCTGAGGATCCCCCTTAGCCATTATCAGGAATATTATGTAAAATTAGAAAAAGCATGGCCGCCATTTTTAACTTTTTTGTTTATGGACCGATTGCTTTCAAAATCGATATCTGAGGGTCACCCTCAGCCATTATCAAGATTCTAATGTGAAATTTGAAAAATCATGACCACCATTTTTAACTTTTTTGTTTATGGACCGATTGCTTTCAAAATTGATATCTGAGGGTCACCCTCAGCCATTATCAAGATTCTAATGTCAAATTTGAAAAATCATGACCACCATTTTAAACTTTTTTGTTTATGGACCGATTGCTTTCAAAATCGATATCTGAGGGTCACCCTCAGCCATTATCAAGAATCTAACGTCAAGTTTGATGAAAAATCATGGCTGCCATTTTTATTTTTTTTTTGTTTACAGACCGATTGCTTTCAAAATCGATATCTGAGGGTCACCCTCAAGAATCTTAAATGAATGCCGTTTGAAGTTAATTTTGACAGCTGTCATCAAAAATGTAGATTTTAGTTGTCTCTGTCATTTAGTGATGAAACGAGCAGTCTAGGATAAGTAGTTTCCAAGATATGACCGTTTGAAGTTGAATTTGACAGCTGACATCAAAAATGTAGATTTTAGTTGTCTCTGTCATTTAGTGATGAAACGAGTAGTCTAGGATAAGTAGTTTCCAAGATATGACCGTTTGAAGTTGAATTTGACAGCTGACATCAAAAATGTAGATTTTAGTTGTCTGTGTCATTTAGTGATGAAACGAGTAGTCTAGGATAAGTAGTTTCCAAGATATGACCGTTTGAAGTTGAATTTGACAGCTGACATCAAAAATGTAGATTTTAGTTGTCTCTGTCATTTAGTGATGAAACGAGTAGTCTAGGATAAGTAGTTTCCAAGATATGACCGTTTGAAGTTGAATTTGACAGCTGACATCAAAAATGTAGATTTTAGTTGTCTCTGTCATTTAGTGATGAAACGAGTAGTCTAGGATAAGTAGTTTCCAAGATATGACCGTTTGAAGTTGAATTTGACAGCTGACATCAAAAATGTAGATTTTAGTTGTCTGTGTCATTTAGTGATGAAACGAGTAGTCTAGGATAAGTAGTTTCCAAGATATGACCGTTTGAAGTTGAATTTGACAGCTGACATCAAAAATGTAGATTTTAGTTGTCTCTGTCATTTAGTGATGAAACGAGTAGTGTAGGATAAGTAGTTTCCAAGATATGACCGTTTGAAGTTTAATTTGACAGCTGTCATCAAAAATGTAGATTTTAGTTGTCTCTGTCATTTAATGATGAAACGAGTAGTCTAGGATAAGTAGTTTCCAAGATATGACCGTTTGAAGTTGAATTTGACAGCTGACATCAAAAATGTAGATTTTAGTTGTCTCTGTCATTTAGTGATGAAACGAGTAGTCTAGGATAAGTAGTTTCCAAGATATGACCCTTTGAAGTTGAATTTGACAGCTGACATCAAAAATGTAGATTTTAGTTGTCTGTGTCATTTAGTGATGAAACGAGTAGTCTAGGATAAGTAGTTTCCAAGATATGACCCTTTGAAGTTGAATTTGACAGCTGACATCAAAAATGTAGATTTTAGTTGTCTGTGTCATTTAGTGATGAAACGAGTAGTCTAGGATAAGTAGTTTCCAAGATATGACCGTTTGAAGTTGAATTTGACAGCTGACATCAAAAATGTAGATTTTAGTTGTCTGTGTCATTTAGTGATGAAACGAGTAGTCTAGGATAAGTAGTTTCCAAGATATGACCGTTTGAAGTTGAATTTGACAGCTGACATCAAAAATGTAGATTTTAGTTGTCTCTGTCATTTAGTGATGAAACGAGTAGTGTAGGATAAGTAGTTTCCAAGATATGACCGTTTGAAGTTTAATTTGACAGCTGTCATCAAAAATGTAGATTTTAGTTGTCTCTGTCATTTAATGATGAAACGAGTAGTCTAGGATAAGTAGTTTCCAAGATATGACCGTTTGAAGTTGAATTTGACAGCTGACATCAAAAATGTAGATTTTAGTTGTCTCTGTCATTTAGTGATGAAACGAGTAGTCTAGGATAAGTAGTTTCCAAGATATGACCCTTTGAAGTTGAATTTGACAGCTGACATCAAAAATGTAGATTTTAGTTGTCTGTGTCATTTAGTGATGAAACGAGTAGTCTAGGATAAGTAGTTTCCAAGATATGACCGTTTGAAGTTGAATTTGACAGCTGACATCAAAAATGTAGATTTTAGTTGTCTGTGTCATTTAGTGATGAAACGAGTAGTCTAGGATAAGTAGTTTCCAAGATATGACCGTTTGAAGTTGAATTTGACAGCTGACATCAAAAATGTAGATTTTAGTTGTCTCTGTCATTTAGTAATATAATAACAGAAAAGTTAAAAATGGCGGCCATGATTTTTCAAATTTGACATTAGATTCTTGGTAATGGTTGAAAGGGACCTTCAGATATCGATTTTGAAAGCAATCGGTCCATAAACAGGAAAGTTAAAAATGGCGGCTATGATTTTTCATAAATAGGTACAAATAAAAATATATACATTGACATTTTTACACGGCACCCTTTAGACGACTCATAGAACAAACGTCTATGATGCCACACAAAAAATAATTATGTTTGATTTTGGTGAGGATCGAACCCACGACCCACGGCACGGAAGGGAGAGCTAGTACCGACTGAGCTGTGAGGCCTATCAAAATATCTTTTCATTTTAGCTCATCATCATTAATTTCTATTCTATTCAAGTACACGTTCTTCATTGCACTGCAGATTGTACTGTTTGGCACAGTACGCACAACGGATCTTCATCCCTCTGAAGTTAGGTGTAACAATCGATTTTGTATGTACTACACAAACATCCAAACATCTAAACTTTTGCATCCCATCCCACTAATATTATAAATGGTAAGATAAGATAAGATTTTAATTGTCCCCAATAGGTATGTACAGGTGTTAATGATTGTCATGAATAAAAAAGTTACTAACATCAAAACTAGGTAGTCAGTCACACTCCACGTGTACACGCACGGTTATGCTCGATCTTTTTGGCGCGGAGAAAATCGACACAGGTCCGCCTTCCACGAGCGCTGGCGCGCGTCTGAATTCGAGCGGCCAACGCATCGCATTTTATGCAGTTGTAAATTACGTTTATTCAAATTAATATAATAAATTATGTAAATAAAAAGTATACAATTTTATTGATTATGAACTAACGTTTATTTTGGTATAATTTTTACCTAATAATAATAATGTAGTATGGAGAAATTAACGGCTAATTCTGAACGTTTTTAGAAATTTTATGGTTTTGAATTGATTTTTTTTTGTACATATCCCATACTTATTTCTAAATTCCGGGGCCGCTACGGTCAATGGCAGTATATAAGAGATATTTGTTGATATTTTTCATTTCTATTGCTTTGCAGAGTAGTTCAATCCAGGAGCTTGAAAAAGTGTCTGCGCGAGTTTTATTAAAAACTTGTTTCGGAATTTTGGCTTGATATAAGGAAAAATTGCAAAAAGCGAGGCCGCTACGGTCAATGCGAATAACTATTCTACACCATACAATAAATCGAAATTATCTAAGAGTTTCAGTTTCAGAGATCTAGAACGTCAAAAATGGGCATTTTCACGGTTTGACCGTAATACGCGCCTTAAGAAATTTTTGCAGGGAGTAGAAACAGTTTTCAATGAGTAATTTTTTTAAGAGAGTTTTAAATCGATTTGGATTTGCTTCATTTTTTAAATCGGTACGTAGGGATTCTGTTATAAATTTTTACAGACATAGCATGTGGACCGGAGTGAAAGAGTTGTAGTTTTGAGGAAGGGATAGCTAATCTATTTTTCTGTCTCAGGTTTTCTGGGCTAGTATATCTATTATTAGTATATCTATAGTATTGCACATCTCTATCAAGCAGTGTACTTCATGTGCGTTTTTAACATCTATTTGTCAGGTTTTTGTGCTAGTTATGTTAATTAGCGTTTGTATAAAATATTTTCAATTTGCGTTACTTATTCAAAATTTTATTTTTGAGATCAATGTCAACGAGCATGGTGAGGTGAAGTGGAAACTGGTCAGGTTTAATGTAGTTAAAGTGTAGAATGGCCTTGACGTGGAATTAGTTGCCATTGGCATTACAATTTAAATGATGCTCCATTTAACGTTCAGGGTAAATCCGGTTTTTTGGCACGTGTTCCTAGTTATGTGTTACGTATTTGGGGTCACGTAATATGAGTTCATTGAGTTTGCATTTTAACAGGCGCCTGGTTACTCCCGGCCAGTCCCGGCAAAGGCAACAACCAACAACGGCAAAGATATGGAAGAGCCATAAGAATATAAATCTTAATAAATTATGTCTGGCTGGATACATAAACGTATCATCAACCCACACTTTCACTGCAAACAAGCTTTCCTTTTCCTGTTTTGCCCTAATCTAGTCACCATTCCCTCCTACACGCTATTTAGATTTATCGCCATATCAGACTCGCTGTCTGCGGATAAAACGTTGCCTAAATGGTCCGCTCTATATCCAGTTACTTCTAGTCAGGACTAGTTATGTTATCTCTCTGCTAGGTCTACAGACTTGTAACTAAGAACTAAGCAACTCCGTCAACCGAATAGGTACTCGAGGTTAATTTCCTATATTTCGGATCTTATAAAAACAGTTCTAAGAGGAGTGGATTTTTGAAAACACCTTTGATTTATGGCTGCACTGCAGGCTATCTCGATCAATGACTCCAATTCTACTTGCATCTAGTAGGTAATGCAGGTTTGTAGAGGCAAGTGACATGACATCTGATCAGACATGTACGGTACGCTGCTGACTAATCGAATTAAAACACGCTAAGTATAAGTAGGTCATGCTGTTGCCCTTGGCTTCGCTTGTAATACGCTTAACAACAGCTGAGGTTAATTATTTATTAAAATATTCTTCTCTTACAGTATTCTTCGCTATAATGAGTTATAAAAAAAGTCTATGAACGTAAATTGTTTGCTATTATGTTTAAAAATTTGATATCTTTAAAACGCCTTAAATGTGATTTATTCTTGCTGAAAATGTGAAAAAAAAAACAAATATGAATATTGTGGCCATATCAGACTTATATCGCTTACCTATCCGACAATCCGAATAATATGTAAAGTGTAATACTGTGTGGTGTGACGTAGACATAATCAGCGAAAGCTGCATGTCTATAAACAAATAAATAAATACGTCCAACGCAGTGCAATAAATAACATGAAACTATATAGTAGAACCACGGTAGAACAGTAACTGAATGAAACCATACGAGAACACTGTGTCCTGCACTCGGGAAAAGTTGAAGGGCGGAATATCAAAACTCTACACTACTGTCCTTATTTATTTTTGCATAACTTGTAGGCGACTCGTTAGTTGTAAAATTAAATGAACAGTAATGTTTGAATGGCATTCGTTACTTCGTTCATTGTTGTCTCTACCTTGAACTCACACCTTTACTTCGAACTTTTTGGCTAGCAGCTTTGGCCTTTTTACTTTATGCAATATTAATTATAAAAATATTATCTTCCGTCGGTAGAAGGTTAACGCCGTATGTGTCGAATTAATGAGATTTTCGCTTACCATAACAAAAGTATTAGCATATTGCTGTACTCTACAGGGAAATACCAACCTAGGAGTCTTAAATATTTTGTCATTATGCAGGTTATTGCAAAACAGAAATAATGGTAATGATCGAGGTAATTCCAATCTCGATTGCTATCAAGATTAGCATGATATCTGCCTAAATGCCTCACTGAACCAATATCAAAACTTATTATTAAATAATATATAATTTTTTTCGAACATTATTGGTACTGCTGGTTTTATCGGTCTGCAAATAGTGTCTCTGTTTGGCCTCCACCAGACAAACTACTTGCCACTTATGAAAAAAAATAAGAGGCTGTTCTAGAAACTCCCGTTCATCAGACTTATCTACTACGCTTCAGTCAAATTGAGCAGGGTCACTTCAATTCATCTTAGGCAATTTACAAATCTTTGGAATTGCAAAAGTGCAATTTTCAAACTAATGTATTGTTTTGAAACATAGGTAATTCTACTATTTATGATCCATAAAACTTTAGCAGGAAATTAGTACAATCCACTACAGAAACTATGCATTAGAAACTGTAAGATTTCCTGTGCTCTTGAAACTACTATTTATCTCTCCGTTCAGTTGTGTAGGCGAGGACAGTGGTGATTGCCACTTGAGCAATGCAAATACTTTGTGAGCAGGAAACATCTCTGAAATAACTATCTATATATTTGAGAATTGAATTAACAAGCCTCTGCCGAAGGTCTTCAATGCCTTTATTCAAGTAAATCACAAGGATCACTTCGAAGTCTTCGAATAGATCGCGACGCAACCGAAGTCTAAAAAAACAGGAACGTGTTTCATTTTATGGAAAAGCAAGGAGCTGAGTGTCAGCTCCCTACATGAATAACCATAATTACCTACTAAGGGTTTCTTCTCTATAAAACCCATACAAATATTAAAAAGTTTACCGACGCGACCACGACGCACAAATACCATAAGTTTTATTAGAGTTGGGTAAGCCTAGAGAGAAGGAACAATGCACAATCGCTTATTGTATTAGTTATTAATATGCGTCAAGTCGGGCAATTGTTTTACCGATAGGGCTCGGTCCACACTATACACTAGCTACAATATGCCCGCGACTTCGTCCGCGTGGACTAAGGTCTCCCGTAGATATATAGATTTAATCTTTGCCTTCTTTATTTTATCTAAGCAACTACATGCCAATTTTCAGTCATCTATCATGCACCGCTTCCGAGAAACGCATTGATAATTATGAAACTGCGTTTAGTTTAGATGTAATAATGTTTCGTTTGGTTCCAGACCCTAATAAACATCTCGTACTGTTCCCTCGCTGTGTTCGGCTTCGTGATCCAACGCGTCGTGTTCGGCCAGCTCCGAGTGGCCGAAGCACAGCGAGTCAAAGACAAGTTCTGGAACTATGTCTTCTACAAGTTCATCTTCGTGTTTGGAGTCATCAACGTGCAGTACATGGATGAGGTGCTGCTGTGGTGCTCGTGGTTCACCCTGGTTGGGTTTCTGCATCTGCTGGGGCAGCTGTGCAAGGATCGATTTGAATACGTGAGTTTCTGATTCCGATTTCTTGAGATGGTATAAGAATACTGGTTCATACTCGAACAAATGTAAAGATCGATAAATTGTACGGAGTCGCATGACTGCACACAAGTTTGTCTTAGTGCTGCCGGAGTCATCGAACTGATAAAAGTGATGGTTCGTGGGCTTTCCATTCTCCGATGTGTGCATATTTTTAATGATTTCGAAAATTTCTTTTTTTGCGGTTACCTAAATGTTTTTGCGATTTCTGTAAGGTCATTGTTTTCGAACCGGTTTGAATACTGGAGTGAGTAACGGGTCACCTGAGCCGTATGAGCATTACCTACACCCTGATTGGTTCAAGACGAACTGGTCAAGGTATAGTGTTTTCGCACAGCTGTATAACGCTTTTAAATTGCCCGAACAAAATGAGGAGTTCACTTTCTATGATCAATCAAACCATGACTTCACTGACATCGTTGCTATTCAAATGATTTGGTAGGTAGTAGCTAATAAAAACTTTTTATCGCGATACCACTAAATATCAATTACTATTAAAAGATAGGTACTCTAAAATATTTTTATCATTGTTGTTTCTAAATCCAGTTACCCAAATACCTACTTTTTTTCGGTTAGCTCATGAAGCCTTCTAAGTATATTTGTTAAAATTATATTTTAAGAATTTGCATAATTGTGATGTAAGGTATCTTCATTTATTGTTAACTTAGTGTTAATATTTCTTTGTGTGGGCACTGGGCATGCACAGTATATTCAAATTAGTTATGCTACATTTACTTATATTTATGTGAACACGAATTCAACACATACGGCTTCCTGGTCAGTGGCCACATTCACGGCCATAAAGGTCGTCCTCACCTCCGGGCAAGATCTCAAGGTGCTTATTATAATTCCTATAATGGCGCATTTGTAATGTAATGGCCAATGATTTTCGGTAGTCGACGTTTTACACTCATTTCTATACATTCCATTCCAGCATATTCTCGCATGTTTGATTATTTAAAGTAAATAGAGTATGTTTTTCTAAAGCGGTATTAATTGTAATGGCTAGATTGGCTAGTGACCCCGCTTACCGAACATGACGTCATATACGAGTCGCATCTGTCACCCTGCTACGATAAGAATGACAGATTGGACATTCCAATCTGTCCAATGATGACAGATGGAAATAATCCACTATCATTGTCCACGGAGGCCATTTTCTGAACATTGTGTTCAATGTCTGCCATGCTGTGGGTCGTGGGTTCGATCCCCACTAAGAACAAACATTTGTGTGTGCCATACATAGAGGTTTGTTCTATGTCTGGGTGTTATTATGTATTATAAGTATGTATTTACAAAAAAAAAGTATATAAGTATTCTATCAGCATCTAGTTACCATATTACAAGCTTTGCTTAGTTTGGGACTAGAGGCGTCGTGTGAAATGTCCGTGAATATTTATATTTATTTATTTAATGTAAGATTTTAAAGGCAATGTAAACTCTCCCTTTATATATTTATGTAGTCGCGTTCTCCTCTAAATTATTATTCCTTGGTCACTTGTTTTAACATTGACACAAAGGTCACTGACCAGTTTGAATAGCGATAGCGTGGCTCGTAAGACCAATGAAAAGCATTATTGTGATTTCTGAATTTCAGAAAAAAAATTAAAATCTTTTCGCAAGTAAAATCGATATCATATCGGCACACTTAGATATGATAAGCTGGTAACTCTGGTAAGACAGATATGTAAATATTGATGTTATCAAAAAAACCATCGTGTTTATCGTTATCAATGATTGCCGGTATTTTGGTTCCTATGAATAAAACTCGGCCGTACGTTCAACAAATCGACCTCTTTATCAAGTTAACTTTGGCTTGACAAAATCCTCAAGCATCCTCGCATCAAGCCAAGCATCTTCTATCAAACGCCCACTGTACTCACAGGGGGCGTTTCATATAGTGTAATAATAAGGTCAACTAACCATGAGAGATATAGAATCCTTGATGAGAGCAGTGCAACTAATAGCCAACTCAACAATAATCTAAACACACACAAATAAGATAATTCAGCCGCAATTTTTTAAAGTTCTATAATGTGGGATAAATGTATCTTCTTACTGCAATGTATGCAAAGCAAGAGAAAGTTACCTTAACCTGAATTTTAACGTAAGTACTGCTATATTATACTGTGGTTCCGTTACCGTGACTCCTTGCACATTAATTTAGAAAATACCACCATTCTTTTGTATTAGGGGTAGTCTGAGATTATTATCCATATTATGCTCATTAGGATTCGGATGCCTGATAGTTCCAGCCAAAAACATTGGTTTGTGTATGAGCTGTGTCAGTAAGTAAGCACAAGAAGTAGTTTGAATGAATAAAGGCTGGACTTCGTCCCGCACCTGGGGGGCGATTCTAGACCGATAGATATTTTATCACGATAGATATATATCCCAAGGACTGTCAAAACTCCATAGTGTTTGGGAGATATATCTATCGTGATAAAAAAGTCTATCGGTCTAGAATCACCCCCCTGGTAGGTAATCCCCGCCTGCGTGAACACCTAACTGGCACACGTTTCAACTAATTACCCTTGCACTATTCATTCTTTATTCATCAAACTGAATAAAATAGACTATAGGATAAGGTGCAACGTCCTAGTTTACGTTCGTTTTGGTTTCATTCAGTTCAGTTTCCTTATTACTTATTTGTTTTTTTTAGGACGAACATGGGTTAAGATCTCACGATATTGTAGCCATTCTTTGAGCAGACGATTCGGTTCCTACTAAACTAAAGCTAATAGTAGAAGAAAGTCGAAGACAACTGCAAATTGAGTAGGATAAGCATCAACGACGACGAATTTGGCCAACTATAGGCATTTTGATACATTCCATTGAAACAGAGAGTAGCTACCACTGACATACGTTTGTGGGCTCTACAAAATCTATGCGAAACACTGTCCATTTGTTCCTGCGGCCAGTGATTCGGAGCCCTTGACAATGTAATGTACCTAAGTGATCACGTATGGTTCCACAGCTATCGTCATCGGCGACGGCGGGCGGATGGGCGCACGTGAGACTGGCCCTGCTGCTGGGCGGCATCCTGGCTGCGGGCGGTGCCTTGCTGGCCACCGCCGTGCTGGTGGGCCTGCCCGCCGGGAGAGACACCTTCGCTTTCATGGCGGCTGAGGTACGACCTACAACGGCATATATTTTATGTGAATTATTACAGACTTGAGCTTTTAGAAATGTTGTTGATTGTAGAGACAGTTTTATGTAAGTGTTTGCTTCTGTCCAGTGCGTGCTGGTGCTGGTGTGCGCGCTGCACGTGGTGGCTCGCTACGCTCTGCAGCTGTGCGAGGCGGACGTGGCCGGCCCGCTCACATACTACACGCATCTCCTGTTCGACGTAAGTATACTCGTAAGTAACATGCGCTTACGGCTTTTGTGCACCATTCTTTTAAAGTAAACTTACCTACTCTGTCAAGGGGCTAATCCGCTCTAAGTCCATAGTTTTTAAGGATTCCTGCTCTCAATTAACGCTCCTGTAAATGTGTACATACCTTTCTCTTATCACCATAACCCATGTGATCCCAACCCATTACAGTTCCAGACACAAGCCGTGCTATAACATAGTTGTTTAATTGCAGAGCGTGTCCCTCGTGGTGGAGCTGGTTCACGTGATCCACATGGTGGTGTACAGCAACATGCTGGTCTCCATGGCCTCGCTGGTGCTGCTCATGCAGCTCCGGCATCTGCTGCACGAGCTGCAGGCCAGGCTAGCCAGACACCGCCACTACACGGAGCGAGCCACGCACATCACGCGCAAGTATGTCTCACCTTACACTGGTACTCTCGTATGTATGCCTTCACTCTTGTTCCCGTACTAGCTCGGCTCTACCAATGAGAATAGTTTCTGTCAGACAGCTTTTTTGCCGCATCGTGTGGTTATTCAATCGATTGAGTTTTATTACTAGTAATAGCAAATGTAGAGGGAAGATAAACACGTATGTGAAGTACGTGACCCGCCTGTCGTTCGGTCAACAAAACATTTTATTTTACCTACTTAAAGTTTTTATCAAACACTGCAGTTGCCAACAATAATGTCAACTTTAACCTCCGCTTTCTTATAATGATTGCTACTACACTAGGGCGTAAATAGCCACGTTATAAACACTAGAAAATACTAAATACAAATAATTATATTTACTAAAATTCATAAGACTTAGGTTACCGATTGCCCCTGCACTAGGCCAAGCCTGTATCGCGGAACATCGGATCACAAAAATAACAGTTTACTGATTAAAAATAATTAAACTTGTAACAGGGCTATTTATAAAAAAAAAATTGTATTTGTCTCCGTCCGTTCAATCAGGAATTCAATTGAAGTTGGTTTTAAAATAACAATAGACAAGCAAAACCCCAAGTTTACCATTCTATGACTGTATTGTTGTATACTTACCGGAAACCGAAATAACAATCAGGTTTAACAACCCCTGTCATACGATTATAAATGGGTATTTAATTACGGACCTTGATAAAGCCTTCTATTGTTTAGACTATTGGTTGATTGGTCGGTTTGGCCACTAATATTGTTTGTTCCGTTATTATTGGTTTATCAATTAGTTATGGTTGATTACATTAACTAAGATTGCGCAACCTATTTTAAAATGGTTTTATTATATTTGTGGTGTTGGGTAATTAGTCGGCTGAGCTGCGAACCCTGTTTTGTTTCCCACCCCGGGACTAATTTAAGGCCTATAATTTTGGCTTCTGGTTTTATTATGCCATCATACTTTCATTAATCTAAATGATAATGATTGAAAATGGTGTCTAGTGTGGCAAGTCACAACAACGTGTTAATTGTTTATTTCTGTGCAATTATGATCAAAGGTTAGGTTGTAGATAGCGTGACCATCACCAATCACGCCGGTTACATTATTTAACATCATCATCATCATCCAGGCATCTAGTTAAAATGATTTATTTAAACAGAACGTCAAGGATACTTTTTTTCTAGAGGGTCTAATGACCAACAATTATGAACAGAATTAAAGGGGATTTGAAATTTTTGTAAAATTAACTTGTTACTTACCCAACAGCCTAGGAAAGAGGCTAGGACGATTAGCAAAGTTAACTATTTCTTTATAAATGTCTATAATTACTAATTTTAGACTTACTACCGCAACGAGCTGACTAAAGTTTTATTTTACCATTTAGAAATATTTGATGATTTATTAAAAGATATAAATATTGTATGATTATGATTGGTTCTGTGATCTATTACAGTTGTCCGATGGCGAGTAAGGAGGAAGTAGAGAAGAACCAGGACAACTGCGCCATCTGCTGGGAACCGATGAAGGAGGCACGGAAACTGCCTTGCGCACATCTCTTCCACAAGTACGACTAACTACTGCCTTCAGGACCTGCCGTCCAACACAACACAACACATTACATTACTACTCCGACATAGCTCTTTAAATAAGCAAGTTGCCACTTGGCGATGGGCCGGCCGTGTACAACGCACTCAAAAATCTGTTATTCATTTAAATCACAAAGATCAGTATCTATCTGCTCCTGCAATACTGCGGCTATTTGTGAACCTGAAACGGTACTCAATACATTGATTGCTTTCACATAAATAAATAAATATTTAAGGACTTTACACACAACGCCCTCTAGTCTCAAACTAAGCAAAGCTTGTGATATGGCAACTAGATGACAAAACATAACACGATAACATGCTAATAAAGTTCTTACAATGTAGGTAGGTATCATATATGAACCCTGTTCAGGGGTATTGCAACAGGAGAGTAGGCAGACTAAGGTTTTGTTCACGTAAATTTTTCATTTCAGTCAATTTCTTGTGTTAATTCAGTATTATTATTATATTTGAACATTTTGTCATTCATAAAGTCATTTAATTCATAGTAACATTTTTTTACGAGAAATGTTTTTAGCAATTTTATAAATAGGGTATCAAATTGGGCTTGGGTAGATTAGGTATTGGCTAAGATAGCACATCAAATTTAAATCTACATAATTTATCTCAGTAAATATACTGAACTAACAAGCGGGTAACAAGTTACCCACAACTTTGTTAGTTCGCGACCGAGGGAAAATAAACCACGGTCCCTTACCTCAACTTAGTCATTAACCTCACGTAAATTGACTAAAAATAACTTATGAGGAGATCTAAACAAGAAAAAATAAATAAGAAATTGGAAGCAAGTACCTTTCCATTCTGTTTCCTCTTGTAAGGTTCCTTTTAATGGTGCTTAGGGTCGAAGGAGGGGGAGGGGGAGGGGGAGGGGTGGGCAGCTCATTATGATTTGCTCGTAGCGGGAATGAGGCAAACGATGGTTAAAGAAAATATTAGTGAAATAGGTACATAATACTTTGATTCCAAAAGCCGAAAAATATAATTCTTTAAACATAGATCAATAAAGGAGATAGTCGTAGATTATCAAGAGATAACATAAGTGATGTGCGGTCAACGAACTCTACTCCTTTACATCTTTTCATCTAAATAGTAGAATATAATAATAATACTGAATTAACACAAGAAATTGACTGAATTGAAAAATCGACGTGAACAAAACCTCAGTCTGCCTACTTTCCTGTTGCAATACCCCTGAACAGTGTTCATGTGTGATACCTACCTAAATGTAACAACTATAATACCATGTGAAAGCAATCAATGTATTGAGTACGCTGAAGCTGAGGTCGATGGTGCGTACGAATGTGCTCCCCCGCGGCACTGATGCCGCGCGCCCTCTCGCGCCACACTACACTACACTACACTACTTCTACATTTATATTTGTGTTAGTAACTTTGTAATGTAATGTTTGTTGTGCAGTTCATGTCTATGTCAGTGGGTGCAGCAGGACGCGTCGTGCCCCACGTGCAGGCGTGCCCTGTCCGTGCCCGCGGCGCCGCCCCCGGGGCCTGCGCCCGCGCCCGCGCCCGCACCCGCACCCCCCCGCGCGCCCGACACGCTGTTCCACTTCGACGGTGAGTGTACCGTGCGCGTGCAGTGCAGTGCAGTGCGTGCCGCAGCGCGCTGGGCTCCCTGCATGGCGTGCGAGCTGTGGCTTCAAGTGCGAGACTGGAGAGTGGAGAGTCGAGCGGCGGCTTCGGGTGTCTCCGGCCGAGCGGCACATTGTCGGGAGCGAATCGTCGCGTTCTTTCTCTTTCGTGTGACGTCACCACCGCAAAACTTATCAAATTGACTTTCGAATTTTGATTGTCCCAAAATGTACTATGTATTTAAAAATGTCATTCGCAGTCGCAATGTAAGATACTTCAGTAAAATACGTCGGGAGGTGAGATGGTCCGTAGGCTCTCACTGACCATATCATCACTCGGTGCTGGCATTGTTGACCTCTACAGAAGAGACAATAGACGTAACTTCTTTCACGTTGACGCGAATAAACAAACCTCATCACCGAAGACGTCAAAAACTGTAAAAACAATCTGACACCGTTCAAAACTCACAACATCCAAGAAACTTCAAAATTCGTTAATCGTTGAAGACCGCAATCAAGCCCAAAGCCGCAAGCAGCAGGTCGCACGTCGCGTGATGCAGTAAATGCGCGTGCGCTACGTGGTGTGCGGCATCGGCAGCGCCAGCGTGCTGGCCGCGCTGCTCGCGGCGGCCTACTGCGCGCGGCTGCGCCTCAAGCTGACATGGAGGCCCGCAGAGAGAGGTCACTCACCCCTGTCTACCCCCGCCTGCATCCCCACCCCCACCCCGCCGGCGCTCCCCAAGGATTGCCCGAGTAAGGGATGATTTATTACGCTACACCGCGCCGGGGCCGGGCCCTACCGAATCTTCATTGAAGTTGAAACTGTATGAGGCTACAGCTGAGTAACGGGATTCATCTAACACGGCTGGGTGCGGACCGACGCGACGACGCCGGGCCCTTGTTGTGGTTCTGTTTATTCAGCTCTATTCCGTTACAAGTAAAGTTCAAATTAGTTGGAGTCGGACGCGGCTGGGCCGGCCCGGCCGCGTCCGACTCGGCCCCAGCACGATGTAGCGTAAATGATCCCTAAGCCGGCGCGCGGCGCACTAGTATACTACCCTCCTTAAACCTCCACACGTTTTATGTAACCTTTACCTGTAACCGCATATAAAACGAAAACTATTAACGTCCGTACAAAAAATGCGAATCGCTTTCTAATCAATAAAATAAAACTCTGGTCTACGAGCTCCGGTGACCGGTCGTCGTCATTACGAATAAACAGAGAGCGCGCTGCACGGCGCCTCGGGAGATAGCTACGTCCAGCAGTCGACCGATGTCGATGACTCGGGAGGCGAACGAAACGTTTCATCAAACAGACAGTAAATACTACACAATAACAGCGACCCCGCCGGCGGGGCCGTAAACGTTTCCCGGCAGTCGCTATATCTGGGTAGACCTCTCCTTTCTCCACCAATAACAGCACAAGCCGAGATCCGAACCCACGCGTGTCCTTGCGCTCAACACTGCGCCAAGTGTCACTGTTCTGTGCGATCTCTTGCCAGTCAAAAGTCTACATCCAACGCGGGATCTTTGTTGATCGATGATGCGTCCGGAGGGAATTCCACAGATACAAACACAAACATCTGCAACCGCACTATCCTCGCTCATTACGTTGTATCCAAGAGCCGATCATATTTTGTCTTTCGTATTGGGTTCGGTTATCGTATTGGAAAGGATTAGCTGGACAGAAAAAGTAACTAACATAGAAGTATTGAGTAGAGTAAGCGAGGAGAGAGCCCTTATAAAAGTTGTTGAGAACAGAAGAGGAAAGATGATTGGACACCTTATACGACATGACAGCTTAATCGGAAATATCATTGAAGGGAAGGTAGAAGGAAAGAGAGGAAGAGGAAGACCGCGTATTAGCTACATGAGCCAAGTGAAGGCGAAGATAGATGTCATGTCGTATAAGGACGTCAAGGAAGCTGCCCTGAAAAGAAGAACCTGGCGGGAAATGCATACATTACGCCGACAAGAGCATAGCTCTTAAGTTAGAAGAAGAAGATTGGGTTCGGCTGCACGTCAGTTGGCCCGACTCCAACTGTGCCTGTAGACTTGCACACGCTGATACGATGATTTAGTTGTGTCCAGGTAACCTGGTTAGTTATTATCCAGTAATATAGTATTGTATTGTATTGTAATGCAGGTTCGCGCTACGTGTCGTGGCTGCCGAGCTTCTCGGTGGAGGTGACGCGCGTGCGCGCTGACCTCGAGCCGCAGCACATCGACCTCATGGCCAGACAGGTATATCTACCGGCGCATATTACACATTATTGCTAGCGCCATAACGTCTATTATTCAATGACAATCATTATACATAGCAGGAGTCATATTACGCGAGCTACAAGCTTACTTCCACCATCACCGTAATTCAGTCTGTGGGTTAAATTAGGCTGAATTTAATTCTTACTTCATTCAAAAAAAAAACAACCGGTTTTAAAGTAGCCTTGGACGCGCAAATACCACTTCAAGTCTGAATTAGACTCAAAAATGACAGATTTTCAATAGAAAAGTATCAAAAAATGTATGCCTTGGTGAGGCTCGAGTCCTCGTGGGGCGAGTGTCCCGCTCGTATTCACTTGGAGAGTGTATGTGTGCAGGTGCAGGCCGTGTTCCCGCAGTTCCCGCTGGGCGTGCTGGCCACCGACCTGGCGGCCTCGCGCTCGCCCGACCTCACCCTCGACAACATCCTCGAGGGCAGGCTGCAGCCGCCCCCGCCCCCGCCACCACCCCAGCCCCAGCAGCCTTCCCTCACGCGTCAGTATCACTACACTACACAGTACTAATACCACTACAACCCCTACTACATCTAGATTGGATGCAGAGGGCTGCTTGTCGTGCGTGCGGCAGCTTGTTTTGTCAATAAGATATGGTCTCTTTACAGAGGGTTGAATGTTGGCTTCGGCCGTTAGTTAGTGCGCAACCAACGACGAGATTGCAATTCAGGGTTTTTTTGTTTTAGTAAAATGTACTTGTATTTTTGCAGAAACCCCCGCGGAGGGTGCAGGGGCTCCGTCCATGGCACGAAGCACGCGCGTCGCACACATTTCTCATGAACAAATTGAACAGTGAGTACATATCATCCTTTCATTTTAAATCTTATAATCTTATCCTGTGATATTCAGTATTAAAATAGTGCAGTCTATGATTTATAATATAAAATAGTGTTGTTGAAACTGAAGTGGTTGCAAACATTGAATGATTGCAGCGTGGACACGCGATTCTCTGAAAGCGCGTCGGAGCGCGAGCTGTCATTGCGCCGTCGCAAACAACAGCTGGTCGTCGCCGCACGCAGGCGGTACCTCTCCAGGCTCCCCAACCATCCTCAAGGCGCCAGCCAAAACGGACCAACCTCCAGTCAAATTGGACCAACCTCCAGTCAAAGCGGACCAACCTTCAGTCAAAGTGGACCAACCTCCAGCCAAAGTGGACCAACCGCTAGTCAAAACGTTCAACTCAGTTGACTCAACGCTACTGGCACCACAGAGGAGCTCGCAGCGCGCGGGAAGTGTGCTTGGATACCAAGCGCGATGCATAAGGGCCGGGTCGCAGTGAAAGCGCGGAAGCGGTGACAATAGCCACGTGACTTGGCATACTCTCCACTCCCGCACTGCGATTGTTCTAACTGAAATACTGTGAAATATGTTTGACTATAATTTGGCTAGTAGTTGGAGTCGAGACTCGGATGGTAAAAAACTGGATAATTAGTGTTTAACTTACATGGAACGTTTTACACGCTGAGCTGAACATAGCTAAACGGTTTTTTTACGATATTTCTTACAGCGACTTTGAGGCACTTTGTGTTGTGTTGTGTGCCTTATTATTGTTACAGTACCTACTTAAGGATTTGCCGGGCAAGAGGTATTCGCGGATCTGTAATAAACTTTTTTAATTATAAAAAGTTCTACCCTTAACGGCTAAGACTGCATGTAAAAATTGATTAGTTCTCTTCGCCGAGTAAGAAAATAATCCAGTGATGCGATGATTAACATTTTGGTCGGTTCAACATTCAATGACAGTTTGTTACTTATACGAAATTCAGAATTGAATGTAGACAGTTTTGTAAATAATAAACAAAAAATAAGAGCTAGTGTGATAGTTTATTTAGTTTGTAAATTAGATGAAAAGTGACTATTTGCAACGAAATTAGCTTACGTAATAGTAAGATTTAGGTCTATTATCGTTTTTCGAGTCTAAAGTGCCGGAGTGTTTAAAATTATTAATAGTGTATTTTTTTTACTAAGTATAATTTGATAAGGATCTCTACTATGCTTATAAATGGAAAGTTACATCAAGGAAGGTACACTTGGATGTGTGTTACATACTCGCTACTTATCGGCAGGTCAGAGGTATCTGAAAATGTTCAATGTACTTTATACAAGACTACTTTAGTCTATCAGTACATTTTATCGTTTTTAAAATAAGGACGTTATAGATAGACAATAAAGTTTTTGAATGAAATAGACTGTACTTATTAAAAACAATTTGATTTTGGCTAGGAGTATGGAAACAAGGTTAAAGTTTGCCTATTATTTTGTAGAGTTTTATATTGTTAAGTTCCAAATATTTGTATTGAGTGACAACAATGCTAAAAAAACTTAACTTTTAGAATACGCGCGGGCGCAGTTCATGATGGATTTAGCAGAAAAGTGATTTAAAGTTCATCTAGTAAATACGTAAGTGATAACTGAACTTCTTATATGCTAAAACCTTTGTGATGTAGGATTGACTCTGTGGATTAACTTACTGCATTCTCAAGCAGGATTTATGTGAATATTTTAGCTAGTAAATTTATAATTTAGTACTTTTAAGACTTGCTTGAAGTACTTACCTATGTAATTTTATCATTTGTTTCTTTGTTTTCAATTTTATTAAAATTGATTCAAGGCTAGTCAAAATAAATCTACACTAAGCAACTACTTTATTTTATTTTTCATTCCTAAGTTAGGAATCCTAACAAAAACTGTAGGCAACAAGGCCGACCATGGCGATTTCCCAACTATGTAGTGATACACCTTGGCACTAAATAAAACTGGGATTCATTTGTCGATTTTATAATTTCTCAAAACAAAGTGAAATTCTTATCAATAGCTTATTATTATGTATAATAGAAACGGCATTGTAAAATATTATCCAATGAAGTTGATAACAACAATGTGCAATACAAGATGAGCGAATATGAAGTCTGCAAATCCACGCTCCGGGCTCAGTCCTAAGAACTCATTCTTATTTTCAGGGTTTACTTGTAGCCGCAAACAAACTGCAACAAAGCCAGATAGGTTACTGTTTTTCCAGGATATCAGGGGAATACATTAGTAATACAAGATGAAGACGCTTCGCCTTTTTCTAGTGTCTAAGCATATTGTAATAGTATGTTACTTACCACCCAGAACGAACGTGCTGACGGTAGAAATAAAGCCACTCAAGAAGGAATTGAATGGGAAAGTGCCGACAAGGCAGCAGTACACAAACTGGATGACTGCAGTTAGGAAGATGTACAGCAAATACGCATCGATGATCTTTAGTTTCTTTGATGTCTTAGAGGTGTATTCTTGGTACAATTTGGGAATTACAGATGCTAGCGATGTCATTTTGTAAATTTCTCGCTGCTTTTCTCACTTTAGTTATAATATTTAGTCAGTAGGTACCCTAACTATAAAATACTCCAGCCGCGCCGCTCGTACGTACACGTCACTGTATTTTTGTAGAAAAAGAATTATTCCTACAAACAAATCGCACATTTTAACTGTCAAAACTGACATCTCAAACTGCAAAGCCTAATTCCTAATTGATTAGCAAGCAAAGCAGCTGATCCGTTTTTGAACTTTGATTGAGATGACAGTTAAAATGTCAGATTTTTATGCAGGAATCATTCTCGTCATTTATTTTCTGTGCAAGAAATTTGTTTGTCTTGTCAGTCAATCAAAATTGTGCACATTCATTTCGTTTCAATTTATGTTGTTCTCCGTTCGACCGACCGAGTCGAGTTCTATTAGTTATTTGTCTCTTGGATTACCTACACATAAGGTTAATTTTTATTACAAATCAGTATGTTGAGCGTTAACCAAAATTTTCCTGAGTATGCCATACCCGGAGCCGTCCAGCATCGCTTTGAGCCATACGCGGACAACGGCGGAAGCATCGTCGCAATTGCCGGCGAGGACTACGCTGTGATCGGAGCCGACACAAGGCTCAGCACCGGCTTCTCCATCTACACGAGAGAGCAGAAGAAGCTGTTCAAGCTCTCCGAGCGCACCGTGCTCGGTGCCACGGGCTGCTGGTGCGACACGCTGACCCTGACGCGGTTGCTGTCGGCGCGCCTGCAGATGTACGAGCACGAGCACAACAAGTCCATGTCCACGCCTGCAGTGGCGCAGATGCTGTCCACTATGATGTACTACAAGCGCTTCTTTCCGTACTACGTGTCGAACGTGCTGGCGGGGCTCGATGCCGACGGTAAGGGCTGCGTGTACAGCTACGACCCTATTGGACACTGCGAGCGCTCCAACTTCCGCGCCGGCGGCTCCGCGGGCGCTCAGCTGCAGCCTCTGCTCGATAACCAGATTGGTTTGAAGAATATGCAAAATGTAACAGAGGCTCCTCTTCCCAGGGAGAAGGCGTTGGCTCTTCTCAAAGATGTGTTCATCAGTGCCGCTGAACGTGATATCTACACAGGAGATTGTATCTACATACTCATTATCACTGCTAATGGCATCCAGGAAGAGAAATTTGAGCTCCGTAAAGATTAGTTATAATAAATCCTTATTTCTAACTTGTTCTCTTTGTTATCCCTGCATTGAAATTTAAAATAATATACTAAAATAACTTAATAAGTATATAACTAAATTTATTGAATTAATACAAGGTAACTACAATAACTTACACATTTGTTCATAATTATTTACAATTTTAATTATTTATATCTGATGTTAACATTTCATAGAATTCATTTATTGTACTTGGGCATAACAAATATATTTTCTGGAAAGGATTTGTCAAACATTTCACTGACAACTTCTTGACTGGAACTATCACCGACTATTGTAGCTTTTAGCCGAGGAGGGGTGGTGTTGCCAGGGAAGAGAGGATGCATGTTGTAACAGAGCTCCACTTTATCATTGGGAGGCACTGTTATTGACATTTTCTTATATCCTGAGAACATGTACGCATCAGTGCCTTCCACTGTGAGACTCAACCTCATAGGAGAGTTGGACTTTCCAATGAGGGTACACTTCAGAGGCACGGAACTCAACAACTCTACCACTTCGGGATAATTGACTTGTATAGCTATAGGACACGCATCCACAGGCAAGCCTGACAAGGCTGTACTACTCATCACACACTGCCCCTCATTATGCTTTCGCCTCCATGTGATGTTGTAGAGGCCTACTCTTGTAGGAACATCCTTGGGCTTGTACTTTGCCTGGATGCAAATTGCATCTGATGCAATATTCTTCTCTGAAACCTCAAGGTTGCTGATGCAAGATGGAGGCCTGCTATAATCACTGAACTGAAAACAATCTACAAGCTCTATCTCAGTATCTACAATGAGAAGATCCCATGGACAAAGAATTTTTATCTGAGGCATCACAATGTAAGGGTCATCTACAAAGCACTTGGAAATGGGCTTAAAATTCATTGCCAAGAAGCTGGTCAACACTTCAAATGGTTTTATGACTGTGATTTTAGTAGTGAACTCCTTTACACACTCCAGTTTACAAATCTCTGGGAGATCTATAACATAAGACACTTTTATTTGGACAGAGGTTGTGGCTGTTCGGTTTGTTTTCAAATAAAAAACACTAGAAAAGTTTGAATGTAAGCTAATATTGCTCACTTCTAGCTTCAAAGGCTGTGCCTGGGGCTCTCCCTCCTTCAAGCTAAGCTCTGTCACTGTTTCTGGGTTTGGGTTATCAGGGGAACCATGCAAGGTCAATGTTATTTTAACGCCATACACATGATGGTCTTCATTATTTGTGATAGTAAATGTGGTTGGGAACCACTCTCCTTGTAAAGCAGGACTCCGATTGATGACAGCCAATGACAATCGACATTCCCTGGAAGTGATAGAGGCCACAGTTAAAGGCACAATACAATCAAACTCAAAGTCGGCCTTGGGGCTGATAATGAAATGTAACAACTCTGGATGGACTATGGGCTCTGTTGTCTTGTTTTCATCCATTTTAAAGTTCAGGTATATCTTCCTTTTCCTATCTGAATCTAGCACAAATGCCATATTTTTTATGCTTAAGTCGGAGCCATTATCGTGAGGATTTGATTTGAACTGGCATATAAACTTTTTGACCTTGCCTCCTTCTAGTATTATGCTGCTACTCCCATCATCATCAGTAATAGGGATCTGTGTAGTCTCAGAGTGACTAGATATAGTGAGGAAGCTTTTCTTCACCTTGAGTGCTGCTGTAAAGCAGAGCCTGACATAGATTTCTATTTCAATAATCTCATCCATTCTGTATTTCTGCTGCTTGAACTTGGGTTTGACTTCTAAGAAGCTGGAGATATTGGTCATGTCCACGGACACTGTGAGAGGTTCCTCCTGGATAGCAGCCTGCCAGAGCTCCAGGGCGCGGCCCGCAGATCCAGCCGGAAGGTCAGGCTCTGCACTCGGGATGTTCACATTCAAAACTGACATTATATTCCTCAGTATCCTATCTTTATCATTGTTTGGCACCTGGATTTGTTTGTAGAGTGCTTCTATGGACAGCTGAATATAATCTTGAATCTTTGCTGACAAGTATGCACATTGCAAGGCCCTATTGAGTACATAAGAAGCTAGATACCACCACTTTTCTCTTCTGTAGTCCCAGAGCATGTGTGAAAGCAGAGTCAGCGCTTTACCATAATCAGCTGAATAGAAGTACTCATTAGCCATTTCAACAACTAGCTGCTTTCTCATCCTAGGAGAGTGGAATGTTTTGAATTGAGAAATAGCACACCCCAGGAAGCTGATTATCATGGCAGAGTGATTGAAATTCCGCTCGTTGTACTGCAGAGCTAGAACAGCTGCCTGCTCCTTCTGAGGGTCGTGAGGGTCTGCACTGAGCCGGCCGGGCCGCCAAGGGCGCTGCCCGAAGAATTCCACTATCCCATCCATCGGATCAGGTGCAGGAGGGTACTGGAGAGCTTCAGCGCAGACTGATCTCATAGCTTGTCTTCTCTTGACTGTGAACTGAGCTGCATGCTGATAGTAGAACCCGGGATGCTGTGACTGGATAGCCGGCAGGCCCGACTTGATAGCTTCATCAAATAATTCTCCAAAGGCACTGTATTGTCTGGCTATCCAAGCATAATGTTCAAACAGTAATTCTGTAGAACCAATTCTATTCTTATATCTCTCAATGTGAGATTTAAGTTGAGCAATGGAATCTCTAGGTAGATTAAGTGCAAACAATAATCGGCATAGCTTGTAGTTTATGTAACCAGCGACGGTCCTGACCTCATGAATATTGGTGTCAACAGTTCTTGTCTCCAGCAAGTTGTTGTATGCATTCAAGTAGTGCTTGTGTGCTGTGCTCAGATCCTGCTTCAACTCATTTAAGTATCCCAGCTTGAACTGATGCCTCACAAATAGGTATTGGTGGGTGGTTTTGTTGAGATGGTCCCGATGCTGCTTTATGTTTTTAGTTTCATGGTGATAGTAGTTCTGGGCTATGTCATAAAAAGCATTCTCTAAGCGTATAATGTAGCCCATGAGGTGATCACTGTGAGGTAGCACAAACAAGGACTTGGAGTTGATCTCGCAGGCAGCACCGAGGGCTTGCGCGCGCTCGGCGCCCAGCAGGTACTCGGAGGGCGGCGGTGCTAGGCTGCTCTGGATGACGACGACGGCGACGCGTGTCGCGTGACCCTCGACTGCGGCCCGGATCGACTGCACTTTACTAGCACACTCTATTATCTTTTCGTTCCACTGCGCATCGTTCCAGTCCATATCGTAGAATATCACCACCACTGCTGGTATCAGGGACGTGCGCTTGTGTATCCAGTTCTTCTTGAGAATACCTTTGGGGATGTACCACTCGTAGGAGTTTCTCTTCGGCTTGACGACGGGAAACTCGAACGTGTTGTTCAGCAGCTGGAAGTGTACGGGCGTGCGGTCGCCGCGCCTATTATTGGAGAACGCGTCCCATATCTCCTTGTGCACAGCGTTGTTAACGGCGTCGAGTCCCGACAGCCCGATCAGTGCCAGGGGCTTCTGAATAATCTCAGTCGGAAACTCCGTGTAGTCTCGAGGTTGGGTCGCCATGGTTTTACACCTTCCTTACTGCTTTACAAAGCGAGGTCTGCACCGTTTGTGCTAAACCATCTCTAATAGCAATACTTCATCTAGAATTGTTTTAGGAACTTTTAGCACAACACCCCATTCTATCCCCTTTGCATTGCAATCGCTAAAATAAAAATAAAATCGCCAATCGCCGACGGACGACCCAAGAAACCCAACGTCAATCAATCTAATGTCAAAGCTCACAAAGCTGTCAAAATAAGTGCGTTCCAGTCGGCATAACTTATACACACACATAATACACATTAGTTCCAATGGCTCACACTTTATGCTATGACTGCAAGTATTATTGGTTAAAATTCCACCAAAATTAAAGAACAATACTCACTAAAACACCAAGAAAAATAATTAAAATACATAAATGTGCTATGTTGCTTTTAGAAAGCAAAGGGTTGGAGGCCATATATATATAAGAGAAGAAGAAGGCACAGAACGGCATTTCATTTATTTTGTATATAAACCTTGAAACCACAGACTCTTGAAACCAAGAAGTTGAAGAGATTATTTTATTTTTATCATTTATCATCACAAACTACAGAAGCTACGCTTTTATCATATTCTCCATAGTTTGTGATATTCTCGTAGCGGTCCCTTTGCGTTAATAATAAAATTTTATTTTCTGTGAGTGGATCTGGATTATTCTGGATCAGATCGGAGTGGATCCGGTAGATCGAAGTACCCCTAGTCTAGTTGATTCTGTTGATTATATTTTATTATAAAGATATAGCTTTTCCACATAAAATCATATTCACATCCTTCATCCTTGCAAGTTGCAGAGAAATGCTTTTCAACTTCGGCAGACACCAAACGAAACATTAGTCCTCAGTTAGAACCTTAGAAAATTATGGCTTCACACTCGGCGTTGGCTTCGCTCACCGCGACGTACACAGACTCCGAGGGTGAAGAGGAAATGGAAGATCAAACTCCCGAAAAGGAAGAACCTAAGGAAACGCAATCTGAACCATCGACTCCTAAAAAAGTAGAAGAAAGTGTGAAGGCGGCCTCTGCACCGCCTAGTCCGAAGAGGAGGTTAGTCTCGTACGTTGATGACACGATAGTGTCAGATGAGGAGCTGCTGTCGCCCAGCGCCGAGAACCAGGACGACATGCGGCGACTATCCATGGAGACGGACACGGACGAGGCCGTGCCGCGCTCTGACCCTGACGACTCGCAAGACGGAGTATCCATCCCGCCCGAACCTCCGGGGAAGTGCCCCAAGGAACTGCAGGATATTATAGCCAAGTTCCACAGTAGAATGATGAACGAGGGCTTGGACATGAACAGACTCATCCAAGATAAGAAAAACTTTAGAAATCCTAGTATTTATGAAAAACTTATTCAATTCTGTGATATAAATGAATTAGATACAAATTACCCTCCTGAAATTTATGATCCTTTACGTTGGGGTAAGGAGTCCTATTATGATGAGTTGTCCAAGGCTCAGAAACAGGAAATGGATCGAAGAGAGAAAGAAAAAAAAGATAAGTTATCTAAAATTGACTTCATTTCGGGTGTTGCAAAAAAATCTGAGAGTGATGATGAGAAAAAGAGAAAGTCAAAATGGGACCAGGCAGGCCCTAATTCCTCCAGCAATAAGGCTACCATTAAGCAACCGGGGCTACTACAGCAGCCGCTCACAACCAATATAACGGGTACCAAAGGGACAGTTATCTCAGCATTTGGGTCATTACCAAAAAAACCAAAAATATGATTTAGGTTAGATTAGTTCAATAGGAACTAATCTGCTTAAAACTGGACATTTTTTATTTTCTACTTCAATGTTTGAACATTTCAAAGTTGTACTTTTTATTATCCAAAGTGACTGAAATGAAGATCCGGTCTTGATCCGGTGATAAACATGTTGACTTTAGTTATTACCTAGGTAGGTAGCTTTGTTGTGCACTCTTGAGTTAGGCTAAGCTAAATGTAAATACTGTGTCCGGAAAATTATGAAAATAAAAAGAAAAATAAATGTGAGATTTCTTTTAGATTTAAGTAGGTACCTATATGGTTAAAAAAATTGTTATAGCCCCAAAGCTCTCTTGGTATTTTTCTCTTTACCTTTTCTTTTTTATACCTTTGAAATTACTACAATTTCATTTCATTGGTTTTCATATGCGTAGCATTTATTAGTTTGTGGTTTTCATCAATAAATGCTAATTTGATTTGATGGATTATAAATTTTTTTCAGTTTCGGTAGTGTAGTACGGTTTATACTCTTTATACTAGATAACATCACTAAAGGAGGGATGGTAGTGAGTGGGCACAGATAATATATGGCGGCGGCGGCGGGGGATAGTGTCCACAACCCACAACTTAGGGTATTTTCCTTAAAGTTTAGGGTATATCTGATGACTGGTATATGTGAGGGGAAATTATTTTGACAGGGTATGTAACAAACAAGCTGCTGTAATTCATCTAGCTGTAGGTTTCCACAAAAAAATTACACATTCATGAATATTCACAGTGCTAACAAACGCAAAATAAATTTAATTGGGGCTTGTATTTCCACTGCAAAAATCTGTATTTTTACGAGAGATTTTTGGATTAGTTGTTTATTCCGTTTCCAATGCAAGAAACTGAGTTTTATGACAGATTATAATAATATTTGTTGTCGATTGCGTTCCCACTGCTTCTAAACACTGCTGCTAAACAATAATGTTGTAAATCGTGTATTTTTCGCTGAGACTGGGGGAAAATGCAATTTCTGAGCTGGCAACATTGGCGGGGGGAAACCTAGAAAAACCAAACCTTTTGTTTTGTTGTTTTCACTGGATTTGTCGCAATATAATCTGCGCGGTGAGACACGGTTTCGGAGAGTTTTGTTTTATTATTGTAATTTATACGCGATGGCTGAGGCCCCGGAAGCCGAACCTGTGCCTACCACTAGCGAGAGTGTGGCCGGGCCTGCTAATCTCGCGGCAACAGTGAAATCCGCAGACGAAGAGGACGAGCCATTAGCCAAGAGGCTGAAGCTATGCGATGCCCAGAGCGACAAGCTCGAGTTCAGGCTCGGGGGCATCCTGTGCTGCGCCGTGTGCCTGGATCTGCCCCCGGCCGCTGTGTACCAGGTATTCCAAAACAGCTGATCTCATTATAATTCGACAATCAGCTGTTTTATTGATTTTGTCTTCCATTACGTAAGAAGCTGCACCTGCAGCGCGTACTGCGTCGTAAGCTCGCAGCAGTCGCAGCGACGCCCACTTGGCGCAACTTGACTCCATTTTGAGACAAGTCTATTTTTAAGACGTAGTATAAGTGGCCCAATCAAATTGTAAGCTAGTTTATTAGCCTTTATTGAGGCCAGTGCAGCAGTAGCTGCAACCTATTGTGTTCCATTTATTTAGCTATGTAGTTAATGTAAGAAGCTCAATGACCTATTAGTTTAACTAGCATGTATTCCTACCTAATGTTCTACCATTGGTCAGTTATCTTTAAGACATGTTGGTTTTTCTGGTGCCTACCTACTTACCAGGCTGTGTTATGTAACTGGTACTAGGTAACCAGCTGTACCTACTCCTGTAACATTTCAGTACAATAAAGAAATGTTTAAGTGACAATTCTTGTTTGTTTAGCACATTCCCTTTCCCTATCCTTGAAACAAATCATTAAGAAACCTCATTATTAAATTCCTACAAAGTAAACAACAATTTGAATTAGCAGTGCACTTTGCTTACAAGATAATATTAGTAGGAAGTAATTATACATATCAGTAGGTACTAGTAATTAATTGTATAATTTCCACTGCCTGCGGGTATATCAGATAATTATAACCTCTTTTAGTTACGGTAGGCTTTAAGAATGTGCAGATGTAGGCAGGTAAAATAGCAATAGAGAACAAAAGTCGATACATAGGTACTTAGATAGCAATTGAACTTAAACTGGGTATGAATACCTGGGTGTCCTGGGTTAGGATAGTGGTTTCTGATTATTAGGTAGGCATTAAAATGAAACAAGGTACCTATAAGTTGGATTAATAGTACAGATTGTGATTTATTTGAATAAAAAGTTTTTCAAAATAGGTACATTGCAACTATAAACATTTCTCATTGACAATCATTTATTTTCAAAAGTGTATTATTTTGAATGAATAATAACTTATTTTAATTTTACAGGTTTCACATGACTTGGAAGCAAGTTGTCCACCAATCACATAACCTTTAATGGAGTCGGTTTCATTTGTTTCATACAATAACTGGGCTAACCAATATTACTTTTTCTGATGTGTGTGCTCTACTGATTAGTTTGGATATTACAAGAAACCATTGAAACCGGCTCAAAGCTTGCATGCCGTTAGACTTTCTCTACCACATGGGCGCGATACACAAATACAAACATTATACCTTCGCAAATATTAATAAGCCAGTTTACATAGCGCGGCGTCACGTCGCATTCTTCACAAAATATAGGTAACATGCGTTGTGACGTCACAAAATTTTCCGAACTTGATTTAACAGCCATGGCGATGTCCCGAATCACGGCAATCGCAATGTAAACGGGCTAAAACGGTTAAGTTAGTAATTCGAGTCGTATCCGTCACTGTGGTTAGAAGCAGTTCCGTGCCCTCACAGCTGGCATATTGCAGTGTTGTAACGGGCACCTGATGTGCGCGCCGTGCTTCACGCACTTACTGGCGGACGCGCGACTCCGCGACGAGTCGCACGCGACCTGCCCCAACTGTCGCGTCGAGATCTCCAAGACCACGGCTTCGAGGAACCTGGCGGTGGAGAAGACGGTCTCGGAACTGCCTTCCGAGTGCAAGTACTGCACCAAGGTGTTCCCGAGACACTCGCTGCCGCACCATGAGGAGAAAACTTGCGAGGAGAGGTGAGTCAACAGAATACTTCTCTAAGATAGCCGGTGTCGACGTCATCAGACCACAACAGCTTTTGTATCGCACATAGCACTCGCGGAGCGTAGTACTTCTTCAGTAGAAAAATTTTAGGTACTCTTCCTATAATTCAATGTAGACGACGACCTGATGAGATGATAAAATGGTGCTCAATTCTATACGAAAAATGAGTTAGCCCAAAATCTAAACTCGCCTTTGTGTTCCTTCGAGCCGGATCTAGTAAGTTCCATCTCATGACTTCATTCAACCTACAAGTTTAAAAACTCAGCTATCCTAACTTGAGGTCGAACACCTTACTCAACACTAATATCCATACAGATTAGTATACATTAGGTATAGGATTGATGCCTCAATCATACCCAACCAGGCCATCATACCGAGTTGTCTGACCGCAAGTGACAGCGAGCCATGTTATTCAGGTTGCTAGTTCAAGTGATAGAGGTGTTATCGCTCTCTTGGCTCCGAGTTCAGCAGTTCAATGACATCACTACAAATAAAACCTAACAAGTTTATGAAAATGATTATGTAGTAGGCTGCTAGCTCAAGTTCCTAACCCGATGAGTTATACCAGTAAACCCCACGAGTCTTAGTAAGCGTAGCATTTCTTCCCCCAGTGATTTCAAGTTCTCACAAATCGTAGTGAGCCCTCGGCCCGGGCTGCGACGGTACCTCGATGGTTTAGTTCGCATTGTGTGCGGGATATACGCTCTACTGGTGGGCTCCTTGCGGCGCACCTACCTGGTCTCTGACCCGCTCATCAAGCCGCGTAGATACCGCAGGTGTGTCAACTTACCTCAAACATTTGACGGTGTTTGCGCACAGACTACACTGTAGACAGCGTAAGGGCAAAAAGGGCAAACTAACCTTGACATAAAAAAGCCTATCCGAGTAATTCTAGTAGTGCAAGGGATAAAAATTGATTAAAACGAGTCCTCTCTGCCTTGTCGCATTAGATGATCCGTCTCTTCGCGATGGATGGTAGACTAGACTGACTGTGACTACTGAGTTAGAAGGGGGAATTTAGATGGTTAAAGATGCCGCCCTTGCGGAAGCACCTGATAATCTCAGCTAGGTACTAAAATCATTGTAATGCTTGAAACATTCTGGCCTACAGGAGCGATGCGAACCGAATCATCTAGCTAGCTGTAATTTGTCGTAGCTTATGAAATAACACCTTTCATGACATGACCTTCATTTACTTACCGTTCGTGATCATCGAATCTATTGTTGTGTTAGGAAACTACCATCTTCTTTCGAGTCAAAATATTCTTTCAATTTGGTCTGTAGGTAAATTAAAACTGTGCTCGAGGTCAGGAAACCAGGATTACGTAAGTATTCGCTAAAAATCCCTACCTCCGTGAATAAGATTAACTTGATATAAGTTTACAGGCGTATCTTCTATGGGCTGTGCCACAAAGGTCAATCTTTGAACCTACTTCTATCCGAGTAGCCACAAAGGTCAATCTATGAACCTACTTCTAGCAGAGTAAATGGCCTTATCATCGGTGGTTGCCCATTTAATTTAATCATGATCTCGGAACTGTATTTGCGACGAGTGAACCCTTATGGGTTCGTTTGTAACTGGATTTTTAGAATAGGCAAGTACCTATTTGTTGTGGCGTACCAGAATATCTCAACTATTCTCGACATGCCCGTGCATTGCAATCTTCCCAATTTACTTGGACATGTCTAAACCCTAAGAGACTTCATTAGCCCACACAACAACAAAGAACAGGCAGGTTCATTTGCTACATGCTGCTACAATCTCCGCAGACTGATGGGGTGTCGGTACGCGTGCATCGGATGTCCGTGGCGCGGGCCTGCTCACGAGGCTGCCGGACACGAGCAGTCGTGCCTGCACCCTGGCAAGTCTGCCGCAGACGTGGTCTCCGCCCTCGAGGAACGGGAGAAAGCAGCCGCAGACGCCGCGGCACTCTACTCGTCGATGCTGGATCTGCTATCGTATGAGAAGATCACTTTTAATGGTAATTTCCGTGCGAGAATCAGAAAGTGAACTGGGTGACATTTGCAATTGGAACTAGTTGCCTTGTTTAGACATGCAGTATTAAGCATTAGGTACTATCGATAGACGACTACTTTAGTATGCACAATTGCACATCCTAAAGACGTCGTCAATTTTGGCATGACGATAACCATTTTACAACTCGTTCGTTACCTACCTATCGATTTAACAAACCAAACCAGTCACGTAGAAAATGTAGATAGACAGATAGATAGATAAATGATGAGCTCGTGTCAGTCGTCAGTACGATGTTTTTTTTTTATTTTCTTTTATATAGGACTCCCAGCACGGATTTACACTTTAGTATCAAATAAACTAGTCGAGGGTCATAATAATAGTGCTCCCATACATGTCATGTTGGTAAGTAGTTCTAATGCGTAACGACTTTGTAGCCAACGGTCTAGATAACATCTTTGTTTACAAACAAACATTCTCTTCTCTTTACTAAGTTATATTAATCTGTACGAGTAGGTACTAGATCAAAAGGACTTTGTCTACCTATTCTATAGGTACATACAACGCTTCATTATGTTTAGGACTAGGCGATTAATTCTGCCCAATACTGCAAAGTGCTTGGTATTTAACAAGGTCTTAATAATTTGTTAATGTTTTCATAGGTATTCGTATTCTGCATGTGAAGAATTTCGAAAGAATCTATTGCTATAATGGAAAAGTGCTTTTTATAGGTAACAAATTAAATGTTTACCTTAGTTTATCTAGAATTTGCCAATAAATGTAGATAGTGGGTAGGTACTTAGAATGCTACAGTATAGAGACTCTTAGTTAAATGTAGGATTGTATTGGTATTGGGCAGAAATGGTCGCTTATCAAAAATCATTATCATAATATGTAATGTAGTAGGTACCTACATTTCATTTTAATCATTTTAAAACCAGTTCTATTACTCTATGCCACAGATCTGTGCTACAAAATAAAACAGGATATCACCAATACTCTAGAGGCTACAATTCTATATTTTAAAAAATATATTCTCATCATTAATTTAACAACTAAAGATACCAACATAGTTGTATCATCAAGCGTCGAATGTCATTAAACTGATCGCCTGAGTTACCTACATCATACAGACGGCGTTGAGTGGCACAAATGTATCTGGCGATGAAAAAAGCACTAACGCTATAGCACTATTGAACACCATAGAACACATAATGTATTGACAGCAGCGACACCTCACCCCTGAGTTACATAAGTGCGTGAACATCACTAGGTGTGGTAGCGAGCGACAGCACATTGTGAGCAGGCCCTTGCTTGCAGACCTGCAGTTGAAGCCGTACCGCACGGAAGAGTTCATGACGAAGCTGTACTACGAGTCGTCTCGTTTCTCTGCGTTCGGCCAGCAGTGGGTAGTGAAGGCATTCGTCAACAAGAACCAGCGGGATCCCACACAGAGCGCGCAACGGGAGATCACTTATCAGGTTATTTATAAAAACGTTCCTGGATATTGTAAATGCTTCTCTAATGTTAGGTTAGTCCACATGAGCCCGATTATTTGCTTGCTGGCAATTGTTATCTCGTCCTGAAGTCTCGCATCTCCAAACATGACCTTAATTTTTTTTTTATTAGCTTTTTGCGGCTATGATATCACTGCGGCCTTCTGGCCTATTGTGATCGCCACTTGTGTAAGTACCACCCCTATTTGGGGCGTTTATAGTTCACCACTAAATCCTGCAGCTGTTAAGAACTGAAGGATTTTCTTAGGGGTGAGGAAAAAACAAAAACATGACCTTTAGGTCAGCCGCCTACTGCATGGGTGTGTAGTGTAGTGTTGTGTTGTGGATGCAGTTGATCCTGAAGTCGAAGCCTGTGAGTCCGCTGGCGCTGCAGTGGGTGGTCCTGCGCGGGCCGCACGGCGAGGCCCGGCTGTGCGCGGCGCCGCGGGCCTTCGTCTACCGCGAGGAGGCCGGCGACGCGCCGCCCGCGCCGCTGCCGCTGCACGACCCGCACGACACTAACCGACTGCTCTCCAACAAGGCGATACACTTCAGGTAATACACTACCTGTTAGTGTAGTGTACGCAACCTTGTAAACTACTAAACTAAACCCTCTGAAGCAAGAAGCAACTGACGCGACATCGTCCTCGTCTCAAACTATGGTTTATTGGCGCTGCTAATCCCGTTCCTTTATTTTATCCTGTAGGTCTTATTAATTTATTCGGGATAAAATGTAGCATACGTAATCCAGGTACTATATTCCAAGTTTCATCTATGTTGGTTCAGTAGTTTCGACGTGATTTGAAACACAAACATTCAAATATCTAAACTTTATTCAAGGCACCATTGCCCGCTCTTGCAGGCTCTGCTCGCGAGGAACTAGTGCCGCGGTATGCAAGTCCTAAATGATCCATCTTGCACGACGTGCTTGCTCAGTTATTCGCGGAGTGGAATTAAGAATCAGTGCTGTATTGGCTACGTTTTCAAGAGATGTGCAAGGCGGATGAGCGGACTGCCAATAGTGTAACTTCACGTGACAAATCAAGTGATACCATTCGTTGATTTTTCCCTCGCACATCACTGGTGAAAAAGCAGTCTAATTGTGCATCCGCGTGCCAAGGGAAGATCGCGGGTTCGAATCCCGCTCGACTCATAACTTAACATTCAGAATAAATAATGTTTTACTTACTGTATTTGTTTGTTTTTCAGACTCATTATGTTCCAAGCTTCGAAGTGAGTCCGATCCCGTGTCGACGTTAATGTGGAGAGCCACTGATGCCACGCCTCCCCACACACCTTACTAATGACTTCACAATCACAACACAAGTACAGAGTATACTCGTACAGTCACCATCACAAGTAGATCACTTTTTTAGGATTTAAATTGCATGTTTGGATCATAACATTACTTCTCATCATAACGTTACTTCTAAGATAAAGTTTTTACTTCCTATTCATAGAGAAAACGAAAAGTTGCTAATTTTAATTATTAAAACCTTGAAACTTTGTCTCATCATTTACTAATAATGTTGACTGTACAATATCGGACACTCTAACATGTCTAAAAATCTGTTCACATTGGCACTGTAGTATTTAAATTCTTGTTGTCAAATTGTTTTTTAGAGTTTTGTTCGAGGCTTAGGATTCGGAATAAGGCTCGAGGTCTATCTATGCCCGGGTATTGAGTCTTCGGCCCAAAGCAAGGTAAGTGTTTGATATTCTGGTCATGAAAATGCAAGTAGCGTTTCAGTTTCAGCCGATGTGCAGAGGTTGGTATCGGATGCGTTTGAGCAGATTGACAGTATAGTTATTAGTAATCTTATTTAAATGCTTGTACACGTCTTTTCTAATAGTTTTTAATGTTTTTTTGTCAAGGTATACATTACCTATGAGTACAAAAATCGTTGAAATTGTGTTAAAATGTTTGGAAATTCCTTGTTCGTCAAATTGATGTTTTGTAGAACGATTCTCAATGTATGTGAGCTTTGTTTTTGTAGGTCCTGAACCGACCCATAAATTACTTTTAAAATGAATTGACGATTGTCTGTCAAAAAGCAAAACAGTTATGAACTTTATGCTTATATATTTAAGTTACTTTATTAAAATAGATATTTTGCACATTCAATCAGATATAAAGTACACAACAATAGGTTGGATATTGCACTGTCTAGAAAACTCGGTTATTTCAAAACAAATCTAAATTAGAGCTTAATTAGGGAGACTGTCTGAAGTCTCCGTGTGTAGGTACAACTGTACCTAAATTGTGTCGAGTGATCAATATACTGGCTGATGTGTTCGTTGTAAAGTTTTAATATAAGAATTTATTGTAGAATCAATTATTTTATTTACCATATTGAATAGGCCGAGCGCCATGACCATTTTAATTTAAAGATTTTTATTTATAGATTACTTTTGGTTTTTAATAAAGAGATTATGACTATTTATAGTTTTGTATCACATCCCCGTGTAGTACAACATTGAAATATAGGTTTTACCTTGATAGGTATTCTGAGTGCAAGTCCACCTACTGCACTAGTATGCGTTACAAGATAGCAGATTCAACAACAGTAGGTATAATTTAAAACTTTATCTATATTAGTAGGGTTTATGTCTCTTCACATGCAGTTTGGTCATAGACGCGGAGAGTTTCCTGGAAGGTTCGTGTTGTGTGGCGTCAGCGACAGCATCAGCCGCCGCGCTCCACACGCTGATCATTCCTGACTCTCCCGCCGTCACTAGCAAATCTTTCTGAAATATTAATTTTATTAAGTTAGCCAAATCAGTGGCATTAGGATTTTTGGTTACTGAAGTGGGTAAATCATCATCATTGGTGAAGTCGGGTAAAATCAGTTTTTAAAAATCTTGAGCTGACTCCATTCCCATAAAGTAGTTTGGCAAACACCATAATGTCATGTCCAACCATGGGTCAATAATAGTAGTCTTAGACTGTGTTTTCGGCAGTAGCAAACCTTTGCCTTCGGTAGAGAGGGGACAGTTGCGAGATATTTGTTCTTAAAACAATACTTACAGCTCTATCATACCAGCAACAGCGGACAATCTGCTTGTTCCCTACGAAGTTGGTGGAGGGTTGTAGTTTCTTGTCCGCCACTCTCACTGATCTCAGAACATTGCTGAAAAATTACGAATATTTATTGTTTTGTTGTAAGGATTACAAAAACTACGACCTAAATTAACCTACGACGTTTAACAGAAATTCTTGTGATTTTACTGAATCTGAGTAACTAGAACATCACAATGAGGTCATGGTATGAGATGAGAAAATGATGGAATGTATTGCAAGTGACATTCAAAGTGAAAAATGTTTAATTAACTCACCCATTCCCACCCTGTGAGCCGGCTAATAGCACCGGTGTCTCGTCTGAGGATGTGTAAGCATCTACCACATAACAGTCATCATCTCTGCTCCTCTGTAAGTAAACAAATTCAAAGATATATTCAGATAAAAATTAATTAGACCACTTTAGACTAAAAATCTCAACCAAACTATCCAAACCAGTTGTAGTTTGTATTTTTTTAATGATAAAAAAAGGAAACAATCATGCCTCATACCTATAACAATGCAATATCTCACAGAGCAAGTCCATTGAGGAAGTGCCCATCCGGCCATGCACTGCACTCATCATTCTAAGATGTAAAGGAACTATCATAGAGAAAATGATAACAAACCTTTATACTCCTAGCAACTTTATCCCTCCCATAACTCTTCACCATATCCCCACTCTCAGTATCCCATATCTGCACATCACTGGACTGCGTTACGCAAGCCACCTGCTTCTCATCCAGCCAAGATAACTTCTCAACGGAGTTCTCTATGTTCAGGGAGTATGTCAGGGCATCATCTTCTGTGGTCTCAAGAATGTTGTAGATGTTTAGGAGGCTGTCGGAGGAGCCTGATGCTAGGATGTGTGATTTCTCTTTGTGGAATTTCACCTGGGGAGGATTGTAGTATTTTCAATGAGATACTTTAGCAGTTCATATTATATCTCATTAAATATATATTCTATCATGACATCATGATGTGTAATTAAGTTCAACTAGGTCAATAAATAATAATAAAAAATGGACATTTCGCACGACACCCTCTAGTCCCAAACTAAGCAAAGCTTGTAATATGGGAACTAGAATCTATTTAACTTTTGATCAGATTTACTTAATAAATTGGTATGAAAAAACCAGCCAGCCAGGAAGACTGGCAGACAATGCTCTTAGCATAAAGTCCTCCTAGCACTACTTATTTGAGTAAATTTTTTAAAAAATAGAAAAAAAACTGAAATGCTTTTAGTATAATTCTGTCCTACAAATAATAACAATTGTGGATTCAGTAGTGGAGTCTACGAGGTTCTGGAGTCAGTACCTGTGTGATGTCATCAGTGTGTGAGTTCCAATATCCACCGAGCGGTTTCTCATTGTTGCGCTGATCCCAGAACACCAGGTAAGCATCATCCTCAACTATTAGACTGCCAGAGCACAGTACTCGTCCATTGCAGGAGATGTCCATGCATTCATACTGTCTTTGTAGCACCTCTTCTTTGTCTGAAATGTTTTGTAACCGAGTTGTAAAAATATAACACTTTCATTAAGGCGTTTTGACTTGATTTCATTTTGAGCTGGTGGGAAGAAAAGAGTAACCGAGAATTTTCTGTGGGAGTCATTTACCCAGCAGTGGTTTGATAAGAGGTAGGTACCTACATTTACACATTTTATGAAATCTTAAATCTTTTCTATATATTATTAATAGTTTGCTTGATACAAAAATATTACCTTTATATTCATGTACACAGCTGCCACTACGTCTCCTGTCCCACAGTTTGATAACCCCGTCATATCCTGTGGAATACACCAAATGGTCTTCCTTTGGACAGAATACCACCTCAGTCAGTTCTTTCTTGTGTCCGCTGAGCCGACATACTTTGTCCAGTGATGCGTTGTTTAGTTCATAAACTGCAATGCTGTTGTCGGATAGACCTACAGCTAGTTTTAGTGACCTGAAAGTATAATAACTATTTTGTTGAAGGTTTACAAAAGGTAAACACGCGTTTTTTTGGTTAGAATCCGTTATTCGCCAAATTATTAGGCCATGCGAGTTGATATAGGGTTTTCTAGCTTTTATACAGTATTATTAGGGAGCAAATTAAGCTTTTACGTACTCACTTTGTCCCATGCAGCTTAGTAATGTAAGACTTGTTTAGCGAAACCGCCGATTCAGCTAATAACTTGTACTTCTGGGAGAATTGTTGCTCCAAGTCATCTAAACTCACTATATCCCTATCCACCTCTTCAGTATCTGTTATATCAATCATTTTTTCAAGTTTACAACTAAAATACACAATACAATAGGTACCTACCTACGAATAAAATCATAGAAAATTACCTAGAATAATCTCACAAAAATAATCTGTCCGAGCATTTTGTAAACAAACACGTGTGTGCACAGATTAATATGCTACGCATGTACGCATGACGTGTGTGTGGTGTGGTGTGGTGGAGGGCGGGAGGGAGGAAGGGTGGTCAGCAGGGCTACCAGTAAAATGTTTCAAATTATACCGCCAAGCGCCGCGCCGCCGCGCCGCCATGCCGCCACTAAAATTATATACAGAGTTATAAATTGACACATTCAATTCAATAAACGTAACAGAGATCATATAAAATATTCGTAGTACCTACATAGTCAAGCCAAAACGTCCTATAAAATGAATTTTCGTTTTCTTTCAATTTAAATCTAATCCTGATAGGCTCCAAATTATACAGATTTTGTATCCAATTATACAATCTGGCAGCCCTGGGTCAGAGTATTTTTTGACAAGATCTGTCACGTTAAGTACTTGACATTGGCAGCCAGCTGATGTGATGGACTAAAACCGGTCATTTAGTTAACCCAAACATTTTTTACCGGTTTTATCTAAGGCAGATTAGCAGCCGCCATACCCGCCAACATGTTGGGAAATGGGGATGTAGCAATTCGTAAATAGTTCGTGGTCTACCTTCACCTTCACCATTGATCGAGTTTTTGTACTTCTGTACCATGGTGAGTAACTCAAACAAACGACATAGGTATATGTATAAGTATATTTGCAAGTTAGGTAAGAGTGTTATTGCTACTTGTAGCTTCTACGATTAGTCCGTGAGCGCGGGCCGACGCGCTCGATGTCTCCGGCTGCAAGGCGCGCCGCTATGCTCTTCAATGGAAGGGGAGTGATGCTGGCCAGCGACGACGTTTGGTCGGAGAACGCCCAGCGGATGTAGCGCTCCATGCGGATATGATCTAAAATTAAAAGGAACCCGCTGTTTAAGCATCCACCACGCACTAAATAAATAACATGCTAAGCCAAGTCATTGACTACATATTCTATTCTAAACTACATTTATATTGGTCCAGCATTACCGCGTGATTGGGTTTGGTACCTGCCTACTCACAAATATCCAACAGGTACGCTTATTTGAATTATACAGTTACCTACTTCATTAATTCATGCCTAGGATGCAGGCTGCGTAACAGTTAATTTTTTAAATAATAAAGCTAGCACATAGATATGTGTACAATACACAGATAATGTATTCTGTGGCAAGTAGATACTATAACTATAGATTCGTGATAATACATAGGTAGGTATAGGTACCTATGGCCGGGTCGACAAGTGCAATAGCCCGCTTCACGTTCTCGACAGTGAGGAGGCGCGGCGCGTGTTTGCCGCCGAGTTGTGAGATTATCTCGCGCAGGTACTTATCCTGCGCGAGTTGTCGCTGACGATATAACTCGCGTGCTAAGTCAACACGGTCGAAGCCTTCTTCGTTCTGAAATAGACATCACTTATTATTGATCAGTTAGAATGGTTAAAACATTTTACCATTTTTCAAGGAGTGGACATTTCACTCTTCAATTCCTGTAGACTTCTATTTTTTATCCAACCAAGTAATGGCACAAGCAGGTGGCCCACCCCACCTGATGTTAAGCGGTTACCTCTGCCTATTACATCCTCCCAGAACACGTCCGCTGATGTGTCCTGTGAGCACTGCGTCCATCACAAGTAGTACGTCAGGTCGGTACCTCTTGAAACAGCTTGTCCAAATTGAGCTCCCCGGTGTTGAGCTTCACCTTCAGTTGTCTTCGCACCACGTCGCTCAGATTCTTGATATCCACTTCACTCTTCAGGGGAAACAGCGCTTTGGCTGTTTTTTCCAACTCTTCGATTGTTATGTTCTAAAAAGAGGCATTTGGCATAACCTTAAACAGATTACGTATTGGATTGACTGATAAAAGTGTTCTAGGAAAGAAAACGAAGTTCAACTTCAGCGCTCGTGTTTTTGAATCTTCGCACGAAAACATCTTGAGGATCCATGAACATTCTTCCAAGGTCGGGAAACAAACTCCCCAAAATATTCATAGCTACGGGAAATTATTTTTGATAAGAAATAGTAAGTTTGGGGATCAATAATGGGAGCCAGCGCTTACCTTACTTACTTACTCGTAGCTTCAAATTGAAATAACTCTGATAGTGGTTGGCTTATATTCCTTTTTTATTGTACGTACCTATAACTTATGTTCGTTCCCCATGTACGTGTATTACGTACGGAGGTACCTATTTACCTCTTTATCCTTGCTTTGCTTGTAGAGCTGGTTCTTCAGATCGAGCCACTGCTGCCTGAGGCCCCAGTAAATATGTTCACTCAGGTGACCGTGGAGTACCCCCCAGAATAACTTCACCTGTCAGTAATTGTATACTTTAATCTACAAAGATATAATGTATAACAGTATGTTATTGAGGTCGGTAATAGTAACTTAGGTACACATAATATTTGATAAAGCTGTATGGCTGGGTACAGTAAAGACCTGAGGTTCGTCTAGCATTTGTTCTGCGCCGGCGCACATGTTGTAAGCCCATTCGGCTCGCATTGAGGGCTGTTGGTACCTGGAATTTAATAATAATATTGTAATATTGAAAGACGATATTTAAATCCCAAAATAAGATCAGCACGCAGCGGGAACTTGAAACATGTTTAAAAAAATAGGGTCAAACGGAAATTAAAAAGCGACTTCATAATAGAAAAATAATGATTTTGTTATTTTTTTATTTTTTTTATTAGCTTTTTGCGGCTATGATATCACTGCGGCCTTCTGGCCTTGTGATCGCCACTTGTGTAAGTACCACCCCTATTTGGGGCGTTTATAGTTCACCACTAAACCCTGCAGCTGCTAAGAACTGAAGGATTTTGTTAGGGGTGAGGTTTTTTAGCTCATCTGGGCTTATGCTTTCCCAGATGTATGCTGAGTTTTTGCATCAGCGGCCCACACTCCCCTAGCAGGTGAAGAGGCGTTTCTTCCGCCTCCTTACAGATGCTTGTGTTACCTGTCCTCAAAATAGTTGGTGACGTAATCCTGCATGGTGATGTGCTTGTGGTCCGCCTTGCCGCGCCAGATGTCGGCGATGAGCACGCTCACCTCGCGCCGTGACACGCGCAGGTTGCGCACCTTGCCCTCGTACCGCAGGTATGGCGGCACACTGCACTCCGTGCCCTTACCAGTACAAACAAACAAACTACTCCACTTGTGCACTGTTTAGGAGCCAAACTGTGTCTTATCCACATTCAACAATTCAAATAACTGTCAATAGTGTTGTAGTTGATGCTTGTTTGGGTATCGCTGACAGAATAGATAGGACAAAGAGTGCGTCTACAGGTGAGTATGTATCTAGGATCTGGTCGGTAATTGCCTTCTAGTTTATTCGGAGTTTGAGGTCTAGAATTCGAGGTCTAAGTTCAACCAAACAGAAAATTAAGTGGATTCGAAGTATTTCGAAGTTACGGGAACCATTGAAATGCCTGAGCGTCGTCGCTCGGGTCGAGTTGCCTGACTTCCAGTTTATACCTACTTGTACTCACCAGTCCATCGAAGTGTTCCAAGTTCTCGCTCTCGGCTGCGGGGCCCAGCTCCTTCAGCAGAACCCTGAGGATGTCTCGGGAAGCGAGTCCACTGGCTAGCTGCCACCATCTTTATTAACAAATCGAAGAAACTATTTGCTTGAACATGAATGCATGTGCATGTCACCGTGATCTCAGATCATACAAGTCTACAAACCCCTCAAAAATGAACCCTGTAGCTGTAGGTGGTGAGACTTGTTCTGGGAAATATAATTTTTAAGTAGACTGAAGGACTTCTGACTAAAATAAATAAATAAATAAATATTCATGGACTTTACACACAACGCCCTCTAGTCCCAAACTAAGCAAAGCTTGTGATATGGGAACCAGATGGCTAATAGAATACTTATATACTTACTTTTTTTAAACAGACCCAGTGTTTGGTTTTCATGGTGCACTGCTTGGAAAAGTTGGAGGTAGAATTAATAACGGCAAGTTCTAGAATTTTCTCCATCGAGAGAATATGGGGTGTAAATGGAGTAATACAGGGGTGAATAAAATCACTTCCGAAAGTAGTTGTTATAAGCTTACCGGTCCCGTCCCCCGCTGATGAAGTCTGCGCAGATGGTCCAATGCGGGCGCGGCGTGCCGGCGCGCTCCAGCTCGCGGCACCGTTCCTTGCATTCAAACAACTCCTCCTCAACACCCTTCTTCTGAGCTGCAATCCAAGGACATTTACTTATAGCCTCGAATGTTGCATGTTATATGTATAGATGTAGGACTGACATTTTCTTTTTTAATTTTGATAATCCGTTTCATACGTACCTAGTACATTTCTATGAGGCAAAAATCAAGAAAAATACTGACGGGATAAGCAAATGACCCTGATGTTAAGCAATTTTCTAAACCAGATATTATAAAGACTCGTACACCTACTCGCTCTAATCTTAATAGCTTGTCGTCTGTCTCCTGTAACTATTGTAGCACTTGGCATGATTCCTTCCTTGTAATTTGTTTTTCTATTCTGTGTTTTAGTGTATACAATGTTAGCGACTCAAATAAATAAACAATAAACAAATCTCTGAACCGAGACCAAGGGTCGTATTCTGGTATATAAATCGTTACCTACTCAATTTATTTATTTATTGCAAAGTATCAAAATGTTATGCTTGAGTACCTACGAGTTCACATAGTTTAGGGCAAAACGCTGTAATTTAGAATACCACCTCACCGAGCAGCCTTTTCTGTCCGTCCTGCAACGCCTGGAACTCCACCTGCAGACCATCGAAGCTCTTCTTCATCTCATAGTGCTTGGCCTCCAGGATATCGTGCTCTCGCCTCGGCACACTTTGCGCGTATTCGTCCGTCTTACTCTTTAGCTCACTCTGGGTTGTTGACAGTTGCTCTCTGAAAACACTCACGAAGATAAGAAAATAATCATGATCCAACTAAAAATCTTAGTTTAGAAAAGTGGGAAAAAGACAGGAAAAAGAAGGTATTTGGTACTCAGTACGTATTACGGTATTACCCACTAGATAGGTAGCGATTTTGTGGTTATGCACTTCACCCCGCAAGTAATAAAGTTCATAAAAGCATCTTTGTGAATGTACTTGAGTTGTTAGAATGAGTGAGTAGCTATGAGTACCTGCATCTGTCCAAGGCAATGCGCAACACGACCGGATCTCCGTAAGCATCGTCCACAGGGTATGAACTGCCGTCCAGCTCCTTCAGCTTCATGTGAAGCCCGAGGTTCTCAAAGTAGAGCGTGTATCTTGCATCTCTTTCCCGCATCAGTGTTAGGTAGTCGGAGAATTGGTCGTCTTTTAGCTGAAAATCGGAAAAATTGTAATTATTTCAATAGGTTCCTTTACGAATTCATAAATAAATACAAAGTTGTCACTCACCAGTTTTTGGACGATCACAGGAATATATTTTTGGAAAGCAATTACAAGACATAATAATTAAAAACATATTTTATTATTTATTCTATCAACATTATTATTGTTTTTTTACCCATGATTATGTATAAAACTTTATTACAACATACACATATAGTAACATTAAGAAAAATATAATGAATTTTAAAGACATGGCACAAACAATCACAGGCAGACCAACACCTTATACTTATAGTGTTGTAACACTTGTTACAAACCTTCCCCATGTCTTTCTTTAACTTAGATATTTCAAAAGTCAATTTTAGATTCTGCTCTTTTAAATCCTCAGTTTCTTTATGAAGATACTTAATTTTATCATCTCTTTGCTTCTTGCGGACAGATATGCCGAACACTTTCTGCAATATGTTTTAATAATATCAATAAAGATTACATAAGTTAGGAATGTAATAGCAAAGTTGAGTGTTGTCTACAAAATTCACTTATTGTAGTCATAACTAAATTGTAGTGTGAGAAATAATACTAAAATGATAAAGTTATATCGGTGCATAATGCAATAAACATGTTACAATTATAAAACTTTGGTTGCTGATTTAAAAATGAGTATACTAAAGTAAAGACTCAAGTTTTACTTAAGTTCTGGAATATACTCCTCCGAATTAGGTAGCTCTCTGTTTATTATTCAACCATTTATAGGCCTCTTCTCTTATTCTTGCAATATCTTCAGCACCAGTTCTGCAGCAGCCTCCAACATACCTCACTCCAATATCCAGCCACTCGGAAACATAGCTATCAATGAGCCTCAAACAGTCTTCTTCAACCCAGCCTACCTCCACTGTATACTTCTCTCCTGAATTTGGATATGTTAGAAGTGGTATAGGATGTGACCTCCCTTCGTTAATACCTTTGAAGAGACTATTGACTATTAAAGGAGAGCAGCAGTTGGTTCCAATACCTAACAGCTGATCTGGATTCAAGTCATAGCACTTTCTAGCAACATCTTGAAAGTTCTCTCCGTGGGCTAGAGATGTTTCATCTTTGCAGCTCAATGACAGCCAGGCTTTCATGTTCGCATACTCCTTAAGCATTTGTACTAAAACCTCAGCTTCTTTCTGACATGGGATGGTCTCAAAAGCGAGTAAATCTACTCCTGCTTCTATTAAAGCTTTGATTCGAGAAGTATGCCACTCTCTCATGGTATCCTCGGAAGTTTTCTCAGCGTAGGTCCCTCTGTACTCGGATCCATCGTGCAGATACGCGCCGTACGGGCCGATCGACCCGGCAATGAGAGGTTCGTTGTTAGGAGACTTACCTCCAGATTCTTGCAAAAATATGTCTCGTGCGCGCTTGGCCAGACTCACAGCTCGTAGTATTAGTGCGTATCCTTCGTCCGGCGTAACACCAAGGTGCTTCACAAAGCCACTAACTGACGCTTGGTACGTATTCGTCATGATAATGTCGGATCCAGCACGCAGGAAGTCGAGATGAGTTTTCACGATATCTTCTGGGTGTGTTTGGAGAAACCGAGCGCTCCAGAGTGGATCGCCATCGGCCGATGTTCCGACATGTCGAGCGAGCTGAGTGGAGAATCCGCCATCGAGAATAAATACGGATATTCCTTCAGTTGTCGAAGCTACCCCTTCCATTTGATTAGTAACTTATTACCTTGGACAAATACACCTTATTACCCATTACACAACACAATAGCTAGGTACCTACCATACCACAAATCAAATCAACTAAAATTCTAATCAAAGCAGGACAGACAGGCGTAGACAACAAACAAAATAAACAAACGAAACAAAAGCAAAACACTAAACTAAACAGTCAATCAGCTGACTGACAGAGAAATCAACAATAATTGACAATGACATAACAGGAATTGGTGACTGTTTAACAAAAAAATTACGTAGGTACCTACACCTACCTAGGTACTAGAAAGTCTAGAATAGAAACTCTGCTCGCTCCTCCCGCAAGTGAGCGGTATGCTGGGTGGGCTGGTTTATAAAATTAAAAAAAAACAAAATTTTTATATACAAACTTACATCCTGTGTTATGTATTGCGATATACGTTTATCACGTATTTGAAGAGAGTTTTCATATGCATTTTTCACTTCATTTAAAATTTTTGAGTAAGAAACTGTAGAGTCGATTATGTTTCTGAATGCCTCTTGATATATCTGTAAATAATTTTGATTCTATGTCAAATTCTTAATTTTTTTCCACCTAAGAATTAGGATTTAATAAAATTGTGAAAATACCTACTGCGAATTGCGACGTACTTATATAAAACGTACTTTTTAATGATTATGTAGGTATAAGATTTACTTCTGATGCTGACTGTACAATAAGTATGTATTAAGTAGGTATTTGCACTAACCTACCTCAAGAACTTCATCGTGGTATAGCTGTTGTGTTTCAAATAATTCACTGCATGGTCGACAACGCATTGACTTTAACTTATCATATAATTTAGACTCAATTTCTCTTATTTGTCGAGGTATGTTCACTGCAGACATGGTGTTGAATGATAATTTCACACATTGATTAATTTGTTGAACTGTTAGCCGTTGCTGTAGAGATTATCATCGTATTTATCCTCTGTATTGAAATTTGAAAGTGAAGCTGACAAGGATAAAAGTTATCTGGGTGGGTACTAATCTACTCACTTATCTTATAAGGTAACACAATGGGCGGTTTTATCGCTGAGAGCCATTTCTTCCAGGCAACCTTACTGTTCGCAACAGCGTCGCAGCGGCTTTGTATGTAAAGTCGAAGACACTCCACCTATACTGTTTGGACTTCGAACTAAGATGCGCGGACGAGGTGCGAGCGCGACCCATTCCCGCACCCATGCGCTCCCATTCCAACGATTCTTTGCAGTGTATGTAGCAAAGTTATGGGTGTATTGGGCTGAGTCCGTGTGTACCTATCTGTTAATTTAATATCCTTTGAATCGGCGTAGCTTTACTACCTACTATAGGTACCCACCTAACCCACCTTAAAATCCGGATTAGCTAATTTTAATTTCTATTTTCTAACAAAAGCACGACTACAAAATCTGTCTCATTGGTAAGATGTCTTTTATTTTAGCTTTGTTTACGAAATTCTATAAGTACAAATTAAAACAAAAATCTGTTTTTCACATACATATATACAAATATGTATATATCTGTTTTTTAACCCATCTTTTCCACGGCTAGGTAAAGGTCCTTCCCACCAGGCTCCGTGAAATGTGTCGAGTGAGGTCGTCGTCACGCCAACGATTTCTCTGCCGTATATATCTGTTATTTTCGGAAAAATATCGGTTAGTTATTGCTTGCATTCAGCTCTAGTGTGTGGTGTCGCCACCTGGCCTTGCCTGCCTCTAGCTAGAAAGAGATAGGTATCGTCTCGCTCGCGTCGTTCCGTTCCGTGTGTGAGCAAGTGACGTCAGTGACGTTTCATGACAAGAAATTACGGAATTTAGAAATGGCTGCGATAGGTAGTGGACGAGGAGAGATGGATTCCCAAAATCAAGTGGAAAGTGATAATGTAGACCGTTTGAAATCTCTTTATCCAAATGTGAACGAAGAGGAGTCTCCTCTGCCGAGAGCCTGGAGCACCAAGGATAAGTTCAGCTACATCGGGCTGTCGCAAAATAATCTTCGAGTCCATTACAAAGGTAAGAGCTTCAAGGTTTGTTTATAGATTAGATATTGGCGAAACACTTCGTCGATGCTCTTCAGCGTCATCTGGATGTGATTGGCGAGAGGTTTATGTAATTGTATTTCCGGCCGAAGCGTCGTAATGCTGCGTTGAGAGTCTGGTGGCTTTCGTCACCCCACTCAAACAAAGAAATCAGCTGATCGCACGGATATTTTGGATCTACGAATAAAATGTAATCACCCATTTACGACGATTTCAGCTGCAACAAATTACGTGAATTACCTAATGTTAAAATTTGTTTTATCGTGTGATTTTCTACAAGGTCTCCTTTAGTAAAATGGCAGACAATATAAATTTTCAACTTCAAACTAAGTTTTCCAACATATTGATTTATCATAAACTATTTGTAAAGTCATTAAATAAAGTGCGTAAATGTATTTTGGTTGTTGATAAATTAAAATCGATAGGTAACATTATCACCTACTAACCTAACATATACATCTTTATCTAAAATGTTTAATCCCCGACCGAAAAACTGAAGGAATGTTATAAGTTTGATAGCATTGTGTGTCTATCTGTCAGTCTGTGCCCTCGTAGCTCTGTAAGTAGGGCTCCGATCAGGGACAAGTGGAGATGGTTTTTAGCCACATTTAATGAAAATGAGTGGAGCCGTTTCTAATTTATGAGGATATTTTATTCATGGGTAGTTTTTTATATGATTCTTATAAAATAATTATGCTGAAGTTCTTGTGTGGTTACTCTGAACTATCTTCCTTAGTACTGACATTGTATGCAATATACAAATTAATACAAGATTAGAAACTAGATTATTTTACAAATACCTACCAATTTTTTATAGTTTCTGATAGCAATATTGTAATACTAAATCAGAAACATTTATAACTTTTAGAATACTTATGTGATGGGCACTTTAGGTATGTAGGTGGTGCTGTTATTCAGCTCACCTCTTCTATCACTAGATATTACTGCTTCCTGTTATACAAACAGAGACACATTAGACAACTAAGTCTTAATATTTTTTTCAATAGGGCATGGTTGTATCAAATTCCGGTAAAGTAGATATAATAATGTACACTAAATAAAAAACTAGGTGGGGCATCGGCTTGTACCATCATAAATTGATTTGTATAAAAAAAAACCAGATACATAGTTCTCTTAACAACACTAGGTTTTTGTGAACTGGGTAACTAAATAAATATTACGAGAAAGCAATAAACATATTACTTTCAGTTGATATGTTTAGGTAAAGTACCTGAACTAATTCTGAACAGTTTGCGTCCTTTGAAGGGCATGTTATTGTGTCGTTCGGCTCTTGATTACGTATTGCGCAACAGATTGGCGACAAACAAATCAGTAATCATTGCTATAGAATGCAACTTATTACATTACTCCAAAAAGGCGTTCGGTAGTCGACAGCCATGATTGCCTGTTTGCGTTCGTCGCGGACTTATCGCGACATACGTCATCAGTAGGCTAATTACAGTCGTTATGACCTTGGAGTGGCCTAAATGATCCTTGTGATTTTATTGAATAAAGAAATTTTGACTTTGACTAAATATTAAACTCCGTTACTAAAGATATAGCTCTTCAATCGAACTTTAGATAGGTACTTTTGAGTTAGATGTATCTAAGTATTTTTTTATTGTGTGGATGTTGTTGCTCATCATAGTCATCATGACCATAACGGCTGAATGAATTAGAGTGACATTTTGAATGGGGTGTTTCCCGTCTTTTCATCCTGCTAAAACCAAGCTGCTGTCAGCATTCATATGTCAAAAAATAATGAGGCTTCTTTCTGTATCAGTGAAAGCTTTACCATAACCCCCAGACGGTTCACTAATTTGAGTATCGTCGAGTTCCGACGAGTATCAGACAACAAAGGGAAGCGGCAATCGTCTCACCCCGGTCCTTCACCCGGCTAGACGCAGAATTAGGACCCTGAAGGGTCGAAGCATACAGGTCATCCACCGGCGGGACTAATCGATCACTCCCTGGAGGCATTACCTACATGCACTTAGGTTCAACCTTCAACGCCAATTTCTTTTTTCCTGGTTAGTTTAAGCCTATACCTATGATCTAGTCTAGTTCATATTGGTCCTTGAGGGTTTCACTAGTTGTAATAATCGTTTATCATGAAAGGGAATATCAATAAGGGTCTTAGAATGTTCGGTTGTTCGAGTTGTACTGAAGTGACGGGCTCAGATTGCCAAAATTCACGACGGGCTTTGCGGTAGCGGTATTGCGGTACACTTGTCGGAGATCTAAAGAGGTCTGCAGTGCTGGACTCAATTACCAATATACTCAAGACCGATCGGACAAGGAAGTACCCACCCACTGGCACCCACCTACAATAAATAACACAGTAACACGATTGTTTTTCTATAAATCAATGAACTTGATATTCCGGTATATTATGCAAAGTTTGCTCAATTCGATGCGTATATGTAGAAGTAGATACATCGCCGATTATGTGGCTGGTATTCTTAACTGCTTGCTCATTGACTAGTCCATTCCATAGATAGATCGTGATTTTGTTTCTCTGAATAGTACAGTCGTGACAAAGTCTTTTCTGATTTTTCGAATCTTTATTATCTAACCAAATCGGCGTGTCAGTCTATAAGCAGAAAGCTGGTTTCAGTTCACGTTTCATGCAAAGGGAAGGCTGATTGAAAGGCTTCAGTGAAAGAACTGTAATTACCTGTTCGCGCCACGGAACTGGTAACTTTACTATGAAATGCCATGCCCGCAGAAATAGAACTTACATAATTGGACTAACTAAAGTATTAAAACAGCCGCCTACTTGTTAAGAAAGATTTCCTACGGACAATCGTAGAGCTTTCTAGAGACTAGTAAAAGTAGTATTCTAGTGTTTATTGCCAAGGCTAGTTTACGCTTAAAAGTATGGCAGTCTTTGCGATTGACTAGGCACACTAGTCTAGGCAGTGAGCAGTTTGATGGAATTTCTAAGGGCAATCAATTTATCCGGTCCCAAAAAGTAATTAATATTTAAGCGTAGTTTAACTACCTAATAATCAAATAGAGTATAACCGATAGAGTACAACTTTTATGTGACTAAGCATTAATGAAACAAAGGCACTACATTACTAAAAACGATATTCACACTGCCGTAACTGCGCATAGCAACGACACTTCGCTATTGGCGTAAGACAAGATCCTCGGAACGGAACTCGATTTACTAAACGGAACTCGCTGTCTTTGCCCTTTCAGAAACCCGAATAGGCTACGAACCCTGGGAAAAATTTAACGAGAAATCTTGAAGAATACTTAGAATGGGTCTATTCTATGCACTTCTACGAGGTTTGTGTGCCAATGACATGTGGAAGTAAAGAGAGTTATGAGTTTTACACTGTTTTTCTTGGCAAAGATTATTTCATGCACGTCTGAAATGTATTATTTTCTGTAAATGGTCGATGAGGCTGTTGGTCGCACAGCTCATCGTGCGAGGCGAACGACCTACGAAACCTGTTGACGGCCGCTCTATGTTGACCTGCCATGCGCCGACTGCTTTTTAATAAGAAAATGGGAACTTCTGTAATACCATACTGATATTTTCAAGCCTACTCCAGCTAAATCATATCCCTGGTACTGCAGCATCTCGTTCATCGGGCATGGGTAAAAAGAGGCTCCTGCCTAAGCCTAACGCTGTATAGGTATGTACATCATCTAGATTAGACGCAAAAGGCCTGATTATTTTCAAGAGATTATTTTCATAAAGTGTGCCCAAAAACTAAAATTACGATTATAAATATTTAACTGTGACAAGTTACCTTCGTGTTTATCGTCGGTTTTACCCTCATATTGACTCAGTTTGGCTCAATCTCGTAAACATAAAAATTTCACGTTTTGTAAGCTACACTTCAACAACTTTAATAGTGTTCCGAGAGCAGTCCGTTATTATGACTCGATCAAAAGTATCGAAAAAGCTTAACTGCTCTTAGTATCAGTACATTTTCAATGGAAACATTTCATTTTTGCTAGTATTTTTTCAACTGCCATGAACTAGAAATCAGTATATGAAATGGTAGCCTCTACGGTCGTTTCCTTTAAGACGTCTCACTCAAATATTTCTTACATTAAGTCGTCTTCGCGTCGTAATCTGATTTTCCCATGCCGAGATTTAGCCTCTTCTCTGTAGGTATTTGCATAAAAAAAACGTAGAAGTTGATTATGCCAGTTTATTACCAACTTATGACATCATTGTACTGTGTTTCACTCGGTTGTTTGTTTTACAGTACACATGGATGACAAAGGTACCTAAATAGTTTAAATACCTAGTTCACGTTTGGAATGCAATATTTTTGATGGTTGAGCTAATCCCTTACACGAGGCACTTTGTTGTGATTGTAGTTTTGTTTACGTTTGTTTATGAATACCCTGTGTGGCTTTATGTGGATTTGGTAGAATCTATAAACGTCAATCCATCATGGAAGTGGTAGATGAGTCGAGCTAGTCCCATGTCTTGGCAAAAACTAATAGGAATTTGATTGTTTTCGAACACCAAATAGTTTTATCAGAAGTTTCAATCATTCTTCCGTTAAAATGTAGAGTAGGTATTCAATGAGTTAGATTCTTAGATTAGAAGTTTTGAGCGCTCATAATACACATAATATATATGTATTTAAACATTTACCAATAAAAAGAGTATTCTTGATAATTCAGTTTAAATTCGCCAAAGCAAGAAATTAAATGGGGTTCGTAAAACTATTGTTAGAATCGGCGCATATTGTTGAAATCAATAAAGTATCGTTGCGTTGACGGGTTTCATGCGCAAACACTAGGTACGTGATTTGAACATTGATTATAGACTCTCTGGATGTGTAACATGTGGAAATACACCAGCAGTGTACAGGAAAATTACATTATCCACATTAGCAATTCGACTCGGCGGTATCGCTTGTGAAAGCAAAATTGTGCTAACGATAATCTTTGATGATTGCTGTAAGTATATTGGTGGTTGCTTCATATCCAGCTCAATTCTATGGTTCAGAATCGATATCAAGAAAAGTGTTTTAGATTTAAGAGTCTGGGTTCGATTTTTAAGCAGTCATCGCTTCAACTGAGACTCTTTCAAAAAGTTTATTATTTTCGCAATCCAATAGAGCCCAATCATAAACAAATCGTGAACGCTGATGTTTGAAATTCGATCGTTAACCGCCTCACTCACTTCAACTAATAAAACCAGTGATGGTACTCGTAACTACGTGAATTGTGGAATAATTACTACGTTTATTGAAATGGAAAGTAGAAGTTACAGATAGCCAGATAGCAGAATGAAAAATAATAGTGCGTTCACATCAATATATTTAGAATTGTGTATTTACAGATCGTGTTCTTTCGTCACTTCATTCCATAGCACTTTTGTATTTAGATCGTTTATCTTTGCTATATCTCCGATATCCAATTCTATTAGATCCAGAGGTACTGGTAGCGGTTTCGGTAGTGCAATGTCCGCAGTAACTGTTACACTATGTATGGTGTTGTGCCCGTTTCCCTCTCAGGCTTGCGTTATTATGGCCGGGGGCTTTGATCACTGGGTTCGGTATTGAGGTGTGCAATCACGAACAGCTTCTGTGTGCTCGTGAATAATGCTGAATACCCTAGATTGCTGTTGGCTTGAGATATATTTGATTTAAACCCAGTGACTGTTTGTATAGTTGTTATTCAAAGTTGAAGATTCTTTGTACCACTTCGTACTCCTTGGCTTTTTTGCAATGAACAAAGATTCTGCTACTTTTACGGTTGTATGGATTCACTGACGCATTGTTTTTGTATCTTATTATCTCTGTCACCGAGTAGTTCATCATTTATGCAATGTTCACGTCGATTTCAATGCATCCATTAAACACGATTTTATTTATCAAAAAGCTCTGCCATGTCAGAGTATTGATTTTTCTCGCGCACTTGGAAAATGATTTTATTATTTACCCGTTGCATTGTAATCCCCTATCCGTACTCTCCAATTATACGGTTTTACCGACTACCCTTTCAATACCGTTTATTGAATATCATTGGAGCCGACGCATGCAAAATCAAAATGATACTGAATTTGGTTCTGAAACAATCTTGATTTAAACATTCATCTACATTGTTTTGGCTCGGCGTTACTTCTAGCCAAGTCTTCAGTTTCTTTTCTTTCTATGCGTTGATCAAATTTGTGATTCCAGAGTTATACGTCTGTCAATAGTTGATCATTTGTTCTATTTATTGGATCTCTACTTTGTTGCCATCTATTCTGAGTAGCGATCACGTTGAAAGAGTCTAAAATCGGCTCGCCGAGTCACAATTAACGAATACTAGTTGTCTAAAAGATAGCAGTGTCCAGTTAGTGAGGCAGATCGATTACTGACTTATCGAAATTAGTCCAAAGTTCATACCTCGAGACTTGTTCACCTCTCGGCATTGTAAGTAAATAATATAATTGTTTGGAGTTTGAACAAATAAGTTTTTATATTCATTATTGTTGGTTACCACCTCATTATCATGAAATACGACTGTAGGGTAATGCATTTACGTACCTTACACACAATACAATACAGTGAGTCACTATATCTCGGCTATTGTGACGTCACACACTTCAAACAGACAAAGGTCCTGATGTTGATGTTGCCATGGGATTGAATGCCCTATTTATGTGCAGGGTAACCACTAACGAAGTAAAGACTGATGAAACGAGGGTCTGAATAAGCCTAACCAATTATTTATTAGTCTAAAAATATAAAACCCATCGAAAGTATTTGATAACATTTGTGTAAATGAAACTAATTAATATGGGACCACTCGAAATCATTCTCTACACACAAATAAGTGAATACTTCATTGAAATCAAATTATAGGTACTTACATGATGAATTTGGAAATATCTAAATACACTGGGGTTTAAAAATAAAGCAATGCTTATAATAGATTGCTCACCGATGAGACCGAGGGCACGCTTGTAACTAATGAGGTCACAGCTTAAAAGGGAATCTCTTGGGGAAATTCCGGAAAATGGTTCTTTAGAAATTCTAAAATGTTTCATTACATCGCTCAAAACATCTTTAGATCCTCAAAAGGCGCTAGCGTTCATTACATTCTCCAAAATGTCTGTTTTAGTTTTAATAAAAGCAGTCGGTATGCTCTGGTGCTTTCATTTTGTTTCTATTTTATTACGAAGTATATTTTGTGCGACCTCAATAAGCACCGTAGAAAATTGCACTTTCCGTGGCTCTCTTCTGTCTGATATCATTCCAGCTATTGCTTTATGCTAAAATTGAATTTATATAATTCACAACGCTTGTTGTGAAGCATAGAGATATTTTCTTTATGAATATTTTCTTGTGCATAGATAATGTTCCTTAGTGTATCTATCTTGTGTTAATGATTTATCACTAATCTAGTCTCATTGTCGAGTGGATGAACCAAAGTTCAGATGAGATTCTACTTAGCAATCAGCAAATACAATAATTAACTTGCCTTTGTGCATTTCGTATTTAAAAGAGCTTTGGAGATGGTGTCTGATGAAACTGATTGAAGTAATGCAATAATTCTTTTCTTTTAATTAATCTAGAAACAAAACTTTCATACTGCTAAAGTAAACAAGATTTTCGAAGTTAAAAAAATATTTATATGGTGGTCGCGCTCGCGATGCTCATGTTTCGTCAGAGCAGGGAACAAAGAAAATAAAGAACAAGGTCTGAAATACAGTTGACGGTAAAGGGCCGCCCTTGCTTTCAAAACGGGACCAAAATGGTGCATCTACTAACTGGGTCAAGCTCGCTTGCGGCGGCGGCGGCGGCGGGTCGCTTGCCACGTGCTCTTTCCCTCCCCTTCCCCCCCCCCCAATCCTATACATAACAAACATAATCAAACTCTGTTGTTCAGCGTTAGAGTCGACATTCCCACGCACGAGTATTTTACCATCGGCCTTGTCGGTAGTTGGTATATTAACCATCGTCGTACAGTTGTCAACCTTGTCCCTAGCTGCTAAAGTAGCTATTTCCTTGAGTTCTGTAATCGTGACAATGGTTTCTACATCATGAGACTTAAGCTTTATTACTTCTGAAGGATTAGAAGTATTTTAATTTAAAATTAAATGCCTAGGAAGTTTCTTTGTCTCCCGTTGTAAACATTCGCAACGCAAGACTAATGCGTCTTCATGCTTCGTTGATGTTTAAAGTAAGTATTCATGAATTATCTTACGAACAATAAAGCAACTGTGGAACAATCGTGCTAAATTCACGCACAGTCGAGAAATGGAATACTTGCATCGTCAAAATACAATGATACGAGTGCACTACATAGCTGAATATAGAAAGGAGTGAACCGAAACGCACCGAAAGCTCAGTTTCATATCCGTAGATCAGAATGGTTGTGCAATTTCCTCGCCATTTCCAGGTGTTTGATATGTTGCGAGTGCCTGTGCTTGGCAACAAAATGACACTCCGGGTGCAAATGAGAACAGCGCACGGCTTGAGTTCTTTTATGCAACACAACGATATGCGATAGTGAAAGTGAGCCCCCATTCGTGACCGACTTGTGATTTAGTGGCATTACGGGAACCTCCACGTAAATGACAAAAGTTAATGGGCCAAAATATTGTGGAGACGCTATTGAATGTCGCAGCTATAAATTCAGGGGTGCTTAGAAAACATTGGTGTGTTTTAATTTATCGTTTCCCGGCGTGTACGTAAACGCTTCGATGTAGATGTCTGTACTGGAAATTGGTCATTAAAATGATTTGTGGTTGCATAAAAATACGTTTTTGTTATCACCGTTATCAAAATTGCTTTTTTAACCAGGTCAGACAGCCTTATCTCTTTCCATTGTAGTTGCCAAAATGTAGGAGGCAAGTTAAACTAAGCCAATGGCAGGTCAAGTTCGCCTTGTTTACATTTACATCGCTGTCGACTTTCTCACGGTTTTAACATGCATTTACGTCGTATCGTATCAGATTATATTAGATCAGACCATTTGGCGTCTTATGAGCGCAGACGTTCGTCTATCTAAATAAAGATTTTAATGTTTATTAGCGTTACCGTTCTTCGATAAACTTTATTGTATAGAATACGCTTTCTCCTAATTTGCACATTTTGCGGATAACGTTCAAGAATAATGTGATACTTATGTCGTTGCAACAAGTAGGTAGGTATCTAATTCCACTTTGAGAATATTTTAGTAGATTTCTCTTTGGTATCTTACTTTTGACAAATCTTTTTGATTAAAAAAACTTTATACAGCAAATACTTTGTTAATTTAGACATATTTATTTTATCGTTACTCTTCCATTCGAAAGTTAAACATTATTATACTAAGCGTTAGCAATATCTGCCAAACAACACTTACAAAAATAAATAATAGTTAATAGAATAATTAGATAAAGCATAAAGCATATAAGGAGTTCTCTTCTCGTCAAGAAAGGAAACTAGATATTCATCTTTATCATATCATAAAGAGGCGTTTGCTCTGCAGTGGGAAACTACAGACTTGTAATATTTATAGTAATGTCAGATCTGCGTTGCATAACCAATATCGATAGATCAGTGCGCGAGCGCAGCTGCACAGGTAAACTTCCCGTTGGCAACTCAAACGCATACTCTACAAATACTTAGATAAATAATCAATGTTGACGAGAAGAGAAATCATGAATTTAATGTTCTTAACCTGCATTATATGTAAACAATGATGATAAAAGAGGACTAACTTTTAATACCATTGAACGTAGCGTAGCAGACAAAATACAAATACAACTTGCTTTCCCAGAAATCTAATAGTATAAGCGTTCTACGAACTAAAGGTTAACAGAATCGTAATAGTTTAGTTTATGGCTAGATGCGCAAATAATTTTACAATCCCAGATTCCCAGCCTTTGATAGAGTTCAGATTGTACAAAGCCTTATACGGAATGAATGGGTGTTTGTGTGTAACACATCTGCACGACACAGGTAGACTTCTCGTTGGCAACGCGTTTACATGGTCACTCATGCAAAATGTAATCTAGTACAGAATCAATGATTCGCGCGGAACATGCTACTCGAGTATCAACTATCAATCGATAGGCTTGCACGCGACCGCACGGCTTCTGCGATTTATTACCACATTATTTTGTGGCTCTAACAGTCTGTGACAAACTTTGAATCAAAAGTTGATTTGGTATATTCAGATGTTCGAGTTTTATGCAAATATTGATGTATATTTTGAGTTTCGGTAGAGTAATCGACTGAACTTCTATTTTTCTCATAAAACTTACGAAGTGATGCCAGAAACAAGTTTTGCATTGATAATATTTATCTCCGCAATAAATCATTCGCATTCGACAACGTTTTCTACGCTTTCGCCACCTACCGTGGGATAAGGGCAGGGGAATGATGATTCGACAACGCTTTCTGTCAAGAATATTATTTGCCAAATCTTTTGATATTGGTTGTGCAAAAGCCATAAACCTATGATTTTTTAGATACAATGTAAACCTATTAATTAAAGATAAATGCGCGGTTGTTCACGGCAAGGCCATTGTTAACCGCGCTGGTGGGCAGCACGCTGTTGCCATAGCACGGACACAATAGGTACACACTATGGTTCTTTATCCTTCATCGTCTAACATAATCTTGTGTAGTATAGAGAATTAACACTATTAGACTATATTAATTCAAATTTTAAATGTGCGATTAATTTTTAAGATTCAACTTTATGATTCCATCAACAACTTAAATTAGCCTGATACTTTCTTGTCGTGATCTGTGCGCGAATGCGCGAAATATGTTTCGACAATAAAGAAAAACATTTAAATATTGCTGAAAAAATATTTAATAGACTTTGTATTCGTTTTAAATGCATATATAATACCGCCTACTTCGGCTGCTGCAAACTATACGCCTTGGAGTTTAAATATGTTTATATTGAAGGAGACCTTGGCTAAGTATCTGCTACACAAACATACTCTACAGTCGGATCATTTCAATAATTAACAACAGTTTGTAAGCATGTTCTTGAGAAAGTCAGCTTTATGCCATTAATAGACTAATCATCATAGTACTATAATTAGCATAAGTAAGTACCTAACTATAACGTAGCTTAGTGTAATCGGCTCCATTGCACCACTTTGCTCTTAACGCTCGTGTATCGGTTGTAGGAAGTTTGCATGTCATTGGGACACATCGGCTTGCTGAATCTGGTATTAACTGGCTGAGGATTTCGTGTTTTGTTGCAAATCGACTCGAAGCGAATCTACAACTCTGTTCTAAGGCCAACCGTGGTGCTCGGATCAATGTAAATGGTGAACTTGTCGGGCTCTTTTCTCCCGAACGAGGGAAATATTTCGCTAGAGAAATTCAAAGAGATACAATATCACATTGAGCTAACTAGAATGCTAAAATGCTTGTCGAGTTGTAACAAACGAATGCTCAGTCAGCGCGCGCAGAACGCTTCCACTCGCCCAGGTGCAGGAAAATACTAAATTACGAAAGGATTTGGGAAAAGCATCGAGCAGCCAGACGCGTAAGTGGTGTGTATGGGGCCAGACTGTCGATGTTTTAATGGATGAACGTTTTCTCTATTTGTTGGAAGGTGGGACGCAGGGGCCGGGCCGCCGACCCCACCTGCCCTATCTCCACTTACGCCTCTGGATGTACCGTATGTTGACGCACACATACAAAGCAAGCATTCCGCTATCAAACAGTTAAAGGGGTGATCCATTGAGGGTTATACTGCGATCTCAGCAGCTCTTTAAAACTAGAATTACTGTGATTATCCACGCCACGTCGATTGTGTGCGTCTCACCACTAAACGTTATTAACGAGCGCTCCGTCCTACTCCTAATCCTCTGGTCAACAATACCCCAGTTTAACCACACAAAGGATCACTCCTGTGAATCACTCTAATAATTCAATATGCTGTGAATGTTTCAGTCGACTGATCAAGTTGTGCATAGTTGCTCCGTGATCAGGTTAAGCGGTAAACGTCACAGTACAAGCCTTTGTTTGTTTACCTCGAGAGCACCGTTACTGTTTGCTAACGGGTGTTTTACCGTGTGTAACAACCATTCTTGGGATGTCTCTTGTGTATGTTCTCTCTAACCCTTTAGTTTTGTTTGTGCTTTGCTAATAACTTGGCGTGAATCTAGTTTTGTATTACTTTTTATTTGTTTTGTTATCATTTTTATGTCATCTTAGTTATTTGCTGTTTTTTATTTCGCACATAATGTATTAGCTCCCATTATTACTCTTTGACTATCCTTGATATTGTTATCTCTGTGTTTTTTTCATTTAGTAAATATTTTTATTAACATAAACTTGCCACAAACTAGCTTTGCCATTGTGTTGTATATCCCGTTACACTCTGGTTACCAACACGAACGTGTCCTTTATTCGAGTTATAGCGTGTAGGTAAGTATGTATAGTATCATTAGATACTTCCTGTTATTGATATCGCCATCCAATGCAAATGCTAATGTTGTATTTGCACACTAGTTGTATGTTTCGCACGTATTTATATGTTGACATAAAACAAATATGTATATCATTTAGAATAGAATTAGTGCGGAGTTGGAGCTATTTATTCCGCGTTGTAGATATTTATAGTCGGTCCTCGATCTCGGGCCGAGACTGTTTGTATTTCAGACATAATGTCCAATAATCCTAATTGACCTGACTACACTCAAACAAATGATTGCCAACAGTCAAATTGACGATTATAGCCTTACATCTGGACACTCGATATTCCATCTGTATCTTAAACTGAAACTAATATTATGATGAGTCAGAGAGTTCAAGTCGTGTTCTTATCTTTGCAATGTTGCATTGCAGCTGTTACTTTACCCAGGTTAGGGCTGACACAAACGAAGCGAATGCAGCCTCTATGCGAAACGCGTCATCATCGTCTTTCGAAATAGCGCAAACTTCTCGAAACTGAAATATTGTGCTAAAAGTAATTTGGTCACGCAGTACGCCAAGTTTTTAAATGAGACTTTGTTGGAGATGTGTTGAATTTGCTCGATGAGGTAGTTGAAGATGTATGATAATTCAATGACCTTTTCTAGTAGACTATGGACTAAATATTACTCGTTTTGTGTCAGTCATTCTGCCGTAAACAAGAACAAGGAAACGGTTTCAACTCTCCAAGATATACATGGAACATTAGATTGCCTTATGACTTTTTCCTAGTAAGTACTCATATTTGGTTAAAGAAATTTATTTTTCCCTGCTAACCCTAGAGTGCATTCAGGTTGAGGGCAACGGTTCGCTAACGACTGGGGATAATTTCGTCCTGCGCACAAATCCTCCCCCTGCTTCTACCTTCATTTCAATTATTCACCAGATTTGCGTACTTTCCAGTGAGTTTATATTGGTTGGCGCGCTTGTTTCTTTCGTAGTCTTATGTCATTGCATTTTTGTCCTTGTATTTTCTCATTATATTTTCTTTCGAGCACTTCAGTAGTGGTACAATCTTAAAAACGTACACCAACTAACTATAAGTTTCAACAAATATGTATCTAAACTGCAACCGTCTGCAGTCGGCCGCTCTTAGTTGAATTCGCAATTAGTTCAAGATAACAGGCGAATGCCTAATGTCCGTTTCGTTTGATTTATCGGTTCAAGGTGATGAGCTAATGCGTCTAACTTAGAGGTATTGTTTTTTAAAACTGGCTAACTATGCTGTCTCTGAGAATATTACATTTGTGTAGTCTTGACGCATTTATTCTACGAACTTTGTAAAACTCTAAATTTAAATTTCGTTGATTTAACTGATAATGTTATTCTTGAGAATAACATTATCAAGTTAAAGGTTATCGACTTGTTTTATTGTAGGTTGAATTTTTAAATGTTCGTTCCCCTCTGAGCGGTTCCACTTACTGGGACGTTCAGGTCAAAAGGGCCGTCCTAAGGTTAGTTTGATTTATTTCGTTTTAATATTTCGATCAATTGATTGAACCTCGGCCTGGTTAACCCCTGAGCTGCTGATCTGGGTTACGGACACTGGCTGTGTCGGTCGACGTATCGATGCTATCATTAGATCTTGATCGTTTAATTCTTTAAAATATGGCGATGCTATAATTAGTTCGGGCTTACTCACGTTTCGGATTCTTTGTTCAGGAAGCGAGGGTGTGTCGACCTCGAGTACGCCTTGAAAATCGTTCAATGCTATCCCCTGTTTGATCTTATGAGATGAGATAGAAGATTACATGCTTATTGTTATCACTGTTCACCCTCCTCTTAATAATGGAAATGTTGTGTTGCCACGATGCGCATATGAATAATCTTTCCCGTTAGTTGTATAATGTTGTTTTTATTCAGGATGGCAAGTCACTTTAGCCAGATATTGTTTGTTCAACGTGTTTATTCGCTCCTAAACAAACAGATGGAGCATACATTCATTTTATTGGCATTTATGGTTATTTTAATGGAGATCTGCAAGTCACTGACGATAGCTAGCGAAAAGCCAATCCGCCCGGAGTTATCGAAGGTCGTGACTGACAGAGCCCGAGGCGTGGGACGTTGATCTCCTTGATCTCGACCATTCAACGTGTCAGAACAGTACTTCAAGCGGCTATTATCATGTTGCCCTAAATTTTCACCTCCGTGTTTTAGAAATAGAATCGCTCACAGAAACTTTTCTACGCATGTGAAGCGTGAGCCCAGCGACGTTTTAACATCATTTTGTACCAGCTTCGTCCTATTGCTAATTGATATCCTCGCTTGATAGTTCACCATTATACAAATAGGTTTCGATTCTAGTCGATTCAGTCAGTATTGGCTTCCCTTGCCAAAACCCATCAGTAGACTACACATAGATAGAGATTCCAAAACCCTATGTTGGAGAAATGGATCCCACACATCCAGCGTGTATTGTTACACACACAGCGTGTTTGTGCTAACACGTGCAGGTTCGTTAACCTGTAGGTTGTGTGCGTACGCGCAATCTATCTCTGTGTGAGTGTTTTGGTTACCAGAGTTGGTTTTGTGTGGATGAGATGAGAAGACGTATGGCGTGTGCGTGTAATCGACACGGGATTTGCTATTCCGTCGTGGGATATCGCATTGTTTCTGTAGAAATGAAAGTGTTTAGCTTTTTACTTTGCTGATAATAAATACTATTATATTGTTGTCTCTAGAGTCATCGACCGTGTTTCTTCAGTCTTTATTTTATTTTGTTATTATAAGCTTTATAACTATAATTGATTCTCTAATTAATGTAATAGGTTAATCCGTTTTAATTAAAGTAAAATAAGAAAATAAATCTCATCTAAATCTTTAGTAGGTAGTTATGTTTTCTTATATTATGGCAGTACTTTAGTATGACCGTGGTTTTGCCATTAATTACATGTGGCGTATTCAAGTGTGTGACCTTGTGATGCGATAGACTAATCATTTCCACGTTCCATCGTACGTGTATGATTCTAAACTTTACCACGTGCTTGCATGGTTTAGTTTTCTTTGTCAGCGTTTTGAAGCGTAGTAGGTATGTTTATAGCATTGGTATTTTGCGATGCGTACAGCTTTGCTACGTTTGGGTTAACATTAGTGTTTGATATCTGGGTGATTGTGTGACGTGGTATCACTGAATTTGCTAGCTCAGTTGCGTATTTGGCTGCGTTTCAGGATGTTATTCCTAGGTCCTTGCAGTCGTGACAGTTACATGTTTAAGAACGCATGTTATTTTGGGTTGTGGCTGCATTTAAATAATGTGGCTTACATTATTATTTAACTTGTCTTATTATTTTACGGAACATTATTATCGTTCTTGTTATTTTTGCTTAGATCATGTAATGTTGGTTCACGGGCACCTAATTATGTACCATTATCACAAACCCATGTTTATTTATTTATGCAAAATTCTTTAAATACCTACCTATTTACAAGGCTGTTTTCCTTACGAATTTGGCGTGCTTTCGAAAAATACGACTTTTATATTATTATTTTCTTAAAACTCATGTTTATGAGACCTCTAAAAATAAAATTAAACTGAATTGGTTACATTCCTATAAAATGAAATTAAATGAAAAATTTATGTTAGCAACACTCTACCTTATTTAGTCCCATAACAAGGCATGCTTTTGATAAATATTTGATACATGGATGTTTTCGAAGCAGTTAAAAACACTCCTCATATTTAGCTGTTTATTGTTTGAAATAATACAGCGAGTGATGTGTGGGATATCTCCAGCGAATGTTGACTTGCTTTATCTATCTGTTGTTTAATCATTTGTGCTTCAATTATTTATCAATAGCGTCGTTTCAGTGTATTATATCTTTAATTTAGCTGGTATTTCATGAAAGTAATGTTTTATCTTTAGAACCACCTTACAAATTGCCCCATCACTCGCGTATTCATCGAACTCTTGAATTCTGTTAATACCTCAGCATTTAGTGCTGTAACTTTGGAGGGCTCGGTTATCTGTGCTAACTACCAAGCTATGAAGGCCTTCGAATGGCTTATAGAAACTTATAGAATCTCCAGTATTCCACAAGCCAGTTTGCTTCATTCACTGCATCATGTCGTCTTCCAGGTCATGGCAAGACCCACAAGGATGCGGCGTCGGTTCGAGCTACACATCCGATCCCGGCGGCGTGTGGTCTTTACTACTTCGAGGTGCGCATCGTGTCCAAAGGGCGGGATGGATACATGGGCATCGGCCTGTCTGCACATGGAGTCAACATGAACAGATTGCCAGGTATCAACAGCAAACCGCTACTATTGAACTCAGCCAATATTGAACAGGAAGTTTCATATTCCACTGGAAGGTTCCAGTGAGTTTCATACCCGAAGGTCAGAATGGTTACTTGTGCATCAGCCTGTAGATGGCGTCAGCATAAACAGATTGCCTATTTGCAACTATTGGCAGAAATTGCAAACTAATGCTACGCCATCAAGATAAGACTGGTATAGAACAGGTTCCTCAATTTAATGAGTTATCTATGCATGTTATCATAACTGATAGAGTCTTAGGTTGTGTGGTTTCACCGGCTCTGAAGAACTGGTCAATAATGAACTGACTGCGTGACACATAGCTAAGAGTTTCCTTCATTCCTATGCCCATACTTAAAGGAGTTCTCAACCACACAAATTTTGTCGGAGTTCTCGCGAGCGAGTTTGGTGATCTTTCCAATGTTTTTAACGAATCCAGTGTCGAAGTAGTATCAATCCAATGTTCAAGGCTGGGACAAGCACTCGTACGGTTACCACGGCGACGACGGACATTCGTTCTGCTCGTCGGGCACGGGGCAGCCGTACGGGCCTACCTTCACTACGGGTGACGTCATCGGCTGCGGCGTCAACCTCGTCGACAACACTTGTTTCTACACTAAGAACGGACATCATCTCGGCATCGCTTTCAGAGGACTACCCGTAAGATTTAACTGCAGCTTACCCCTCAGGATCCCAGCAGCCTTCTCTTGATATCCCTTGATATCAATGTTAGTGACATCAGATTTTACTCAGAGGAAAACAAATAAAAATTATTAAATCTTGGTTTCATTTGAGCAAAAGTTCTTAGAGCAGAAGGTCCAAAATGCCTCGAGTTCAGGGTCTCTGCTGCTGGTGTACCTCGTCTCGAACTCTTGAATAACAACACAATCTATGAAACGGATGATTAAAATCAAAACGAACATATCGGCAGATTTTATTATAGTCCTGCTTCTTAGAACGTAGTGGTACTTCGTCTAACCTGCTGATGTATTTACAGCCCAACCTATACCCGACTGTGGGTCTCCAGACTCCGGGCGAGGTGGTGGACGCGAACTTTGGCCAGCAGCCCTTTGTGTTCGACATCGAGGACATGCTGCGCGAGCTGCGCGCGCGCACCCGCCTCGCTATTGACGAGTTCCCGTTGCCGGACGAACAGGGGCAGTGGCAGCAAGTCCTACACAGGTGACATTCAGCTAGACTCCATTTGGTCATGCAGGTTTCTACAGCTGGATGTGAAACTAGCTTCCGCCCGCGACTTTGTCCGTGTACAGTTTGGTCATGTTGATTTTATGGGATAAAAAGTAGTAAGTAGTAGTGTTCATCCAGGTTTCGAACTATATTCCAAAAGTTCCATCCAATTCGGATCAGTAGTTGTAGCGTGATTGAAACACAGACATCTACACATCTGATCTTTGACATTTATAATATTAGTAAGATCAACTATCATCAGCCATCTGGGATCGTGGCAAACAATCTTGGCCATGTATGCAAATCCAGCTGTATTTCAAAAACGATCTAGTGTTGCCAAGTTATACACAGGTATGCAAGATCCAGCTGCATTTCCTATTTCTGCCGAGGAATAGGTACGGCGGTAGCACTGCCCCGGACCAGCTCGCACACAAGAAGCAGTACTACTACAACACTTATCAGAGTATGCGAAACCCGTACGTTCATCAAATCACATTAAAATGACGATTCGCTTAACTTGAGCAAGAGATGTTCGTTTGGTTTGGTAACTCGATAAGTAAATAGTTTATTGTTACTTCCAGAATGGTGTCATCATATTTGGTTCACCACGGGTACTGCAGCACGGCGCAGGCGTTCTCGCGCGGCACGGGACAGCCTATACAAGAAGATATAGCTTCCATCAAAAATAGACAAAGTTAGTCGATACACTAAAACTTGTATACTTGTATTACCTGTATACTGTACCTACCTACCATGTTCACTGCAAATAAAAATCTTTTAGTTTTTATCTTTATCTTGTACTAGCAGTTACCCGCGACTTCGTACGCGTCTACAGTTTCCGTGTACATTATATTATCTGTGCGTGTACCGAGCGGATACTTCTTTGAGACACTTGACATTACACCGAACTCGTACCTACTGGAATGTCAAACGCTAGTTGTTAGACCAAAGAGGTAGTACTACGCCCTGTCAAACTGACGTGACATGACATGACAATGAAATCCTCTTGCCAATTGGCGCTGCTAATCCTTTTCGTTCATTTTATCTTGTATATCCTGTTAATTATTCGGGATAAAAAGTAGCCTATGTGTCAATCCAGGTTACGAACTATATATATATGACAACTTTCATCCAAGTTGGTTCAGTAGTTTAGACGTGTTTGAAACACAAACATCCAAACATCTAAACATCCAAACATCTAAACTTTCGCATTTATAATATTAGTAGGATTAGCCCTCTGGAGCAACTGATGTGACGTCGTCCTCGCGTCAGCTGGCGCTGCTAATCCCCTTCGTTCATTTTATCCTGTAGGTCTTGTTAAACTATTCGGGATAAATAATAGCCGATGTGTCAATTCACCTTGTGCTTATCCAAAGTGAAACAAAAATGAATAGTTGGTTTGTATGCTTGCAGAAGTATCAAAGCTAGTGATGTCTGGTAGGATCGGCGAGGCGATCGAGCTGACGCGGCGGCAGTGGCCCGGCCTGCTGGAGCGCGACCACGAGCTGCTCTTCCTGCTCAAGTGTCGACAGTTCGTGGAGATGGTCAATGGATCTGACGCACAGGTTATACACAAGTATACTAACTAGTAGTACAGGACCTCATGGGAACAACTCGTCTGGGGACGTACTACCACTGCGCCTACTTCTGCGACCCAGCGGCCAGCACTGATGCTCGCATTGCTGTGTGGCGGTGCTATGCAGAGTGTACGTACGTAGTGCGATGCGCTGACCTGAACACGTCTTCAATGGATTTGTTGGATGGAACCCACAGCACGGAAGGCAGAGCTAATACCGACTGAGCCGTGACGCTTGGATGTATATAAATATGTATAATATGTATTTTATGGAATAAAATAATGTGTTTTACAGCTGTGTGATTCCCCGAGCGGTTCGTGCGGCAATGGCGTCGCCACCTCCGTCATCTCGCACACCAGCCGCGCGCCCCAACCCAACGGCGACAACCACATACCGCACACCAACGGTAACCAACCAACACTAACTGTAACACGTTTGGGTCGACCAACATCACGTCAAGAATCACAGAGTAAATTACGTAAAAAATGATTCTCCACGTGTCTGATATTTGTCATGAGATCTCACTAAGAGGAGTGGAGGGTGGAGAAAGCATCGCTTAAATCGCCGCACGTATCAATGCCCGTCAATATTCTGTTCCGAATTGGAAACTCGCGGATGACGGAAATCGGATCAGAGAGGATCACGAACGAATCTGACAGTCGCCGCGTTACGTAAACCTAACGTATTTGAATCATATTGCGCGTCAACGTCAGCTCGACTGCCGAACGTTGCAGCGTCACCGCGCAGTAGTGTGTACACACCATGCCTACGTTGGAACGTATTTTGATATACGGATCGGATGCAGTGCGAGACCGCTCTAGGTACTTGTGCTGTCTCTCAGGAGACGAATGTTCCGCACGTTTCAAACAAAAGCGATGGCATTAAAAGCAAGTTGTCAATATTCCAGGCACCACGGAGCCGATGGACGAGAGCCGGTCTGCCTGCGGGGACGTTGAAATGTCGCCGCCGCCGGCTAACGGCGCACACGACGAAGGTAACACACACACATACACACACACACACACACACACACACACACTCACACACACTCACACACACACGCGCTCTTGTACGCGCAGTACTGACATATTGCAACATAGTCTGGGGAGCGTTTCTTGTTACTTGTTCGGCGGATTTGTTACTTGTCTTCGAACTAAGCCACAGATGGGCCTTTCTTGCGTGATGGGCGGCTGTCACTAGCGTTACCCTCGAGTAATGCGACGCTATTCCAATACTCATGGAAGTAACCTCAAAATGGCTGTTAATTGACATTTTGATACACGTTTGTTACTTACGATTTTAGCAGTAGCAGAGAGAGCTCGTCCGGGGAAGTACTACCACAGTACCTATTTAGTGCGCCGCATATGGGCAATGCTATCGATTCTGTTGTTGCGTTTTTCTAAACTAACCTAATTTGACAGTGCTAAAAATGTTGCCGTACCTTTCTACGGCAACATTTTTAGTGCTGTCAAATTAGGTTAGTTTAGAAAAATGGAACAACAAAGTCGACAGCATTGAAATAATTAGAAATTTATTTAAGTACCTTGCAGTGAAATAATATATATCTTAATTAATAATGCAAGTAATCTTTATTTTACAGCGTTACAATTTATGTAAATTATTATTTATAATTATTTATTATTTGCACACCATAAATCATTCATTTTACTTTATTCCGTGCGACCATCATTATCATTTGATATTTATTTGCTGGTTGCTTTAGTTTTGCTGTAAGTTATAAAATTTATGTTATTATTTATTAATACAAATATGTACAGAATATGTATGCTATTATTAAACTAATAATAATGCCATCCCACCCCGGTATGCATTTTGAATTGTCTTGTTGAGATGCTAAATGTTAGTTGTATTTTAGCAAAACTAACGCTTGTATGCTAAAATAGTAGCCAAACTAGACCCTATGTCACTCGCAGAGTAGAACTGTTAACCTTAGTGCGCTACTACGATTCAATTAAACCAGTCGAGAGTGTGTCGCACTAATAATGGTTCCGCACCACGAAAAATGAAAAAAATATGCGATTCTTGAATGAGGAACCAAATATCTTTGACGGTCCCGTTGATAAACCATCACCCGTCTCTTTCTATCAAACGTTGATAGAAATGGAGACAACTGCAGTTTTCCGAACTACATAACCAAAAGCGTTTGAATCCATTGAAAGTTGCAATTTGTGTCTTACGTCGCTGTAAATAAGGACTAACGTGCTAACTGCATGGTTCGGTTAGGCTTCTTACTCACAGCTCATGTAACATGCCATTAGATCGTACACCGGCGCTTGTATTTATTTATAAATTTAGTATATCGCATTAGCATCGAGGGATGGTTTGGAAATGCAAGGTTTGTACAAAGAAAACGAACCCACGGTATGATTTTGACTGTCTAAAAGTCTATCAATAAACTCAGGTTTTACTAATTAGTAACGAAGTAGCTAAACACTTAGTTTTTAGTTAGACTTGAATAGTTACATAATGTAAATACGTTTATAAAAGTTTTAGTAGAACACTGAAGCGACTCTTAGTTCCTTCTCATCACAATGACCTTGTTAAAGCCTTGATTTTGTGAATTTCAATACAACAGTAATCTTGCATCTCAAAACCAGCAATGATAAGGCTGTCGCAGCGAACCGGCCTTTCTACAGAGCCCACAATTATACAGTAAAGAGACATGTAGCTTCGACAAAATATACAATACTACCAACTTTTTTACACAATAAATTGTAGATATGCTGTTGTGTTGACCAAAGACAGCCTAAGAACTGGTCGTCCTAATACAACGCGCGGACTGGCGATGCGAAATTCGCACGTTCGTTTAAAAAGCCAATTAAGACACCTATTCGACATCAGTGGCCTTATGCTCAGCTCGGCAGAGATTTTACTCTACTAGATATGACGTCGAAAAACGAGTTTACGGCAGTATGTCTGATCGCGCGCTCGTACGAGTAAAGTATGCGCGAACTTGCGATTATAGTCACATGAAATGGGGTCCTTTAACATGTAGAGGTGGTTATCGCTGCGACAGCGTTAGATTGCGCGGCGGGTTAGCGCCGGCGAGCGCTGGCGCGGCGTGACGCGGCAGTGGTTGTGTAGGTGAGGAGCGCGGCGCGCTGCCGCTCGTGAAAGGCATGCCCGGCGTCACGGCGTGCGTGGCGGCGCTCATGCAAGATTATACCTCGGGTGGGTACACGCCTTACACCCAACGCAATGCAACGCAACGCAACGTGGTGGACCGATTATTGACAATCAAATCAAACTTAATACGCGTTTATTCAACTCAAAATGACCACTTTAAATCGTCTTGTGCACTAGTGTCAGTTCCTCTGCAAACTAAGTATGTAGTTCCTGTACTCAGGTACCTGTAATCTGGACAAAAAAAACTTAGAAATCAACAGCAATCATTTTGAAACTGTTACACAGGTAACAATAGAATCCCCACGCATATAGGCGAGTAGCCAAGAAACTAACTTCTGAAGTACTCAAATACTGAAAATTGATTGTGAAATTCTGTTTATAGTTCCACAAAACATACAACACATTTAGATAGAAATATCTTCATGCGTCCCTAACATTTCTTATCTTGTATATTTTTTTTTATTTGCTCTCGTGGATACGGTATTTCAATTTAGTTCGTAACATGGTCTGTCCACCACTATTTTGGGTCAGTCTTATTTGTTGTTCGTGATTACGTGTAACGTTATTTCTGCCGCATATTAAACGCGCGTACATTCTTAGAATAATTAACGATTTTTCTAAAAAAAAACTCAATATTTTATGATATTTCTACAAATATTACAATCTCTTTCAATTTACTTTCTATCTTCACGCTCGTGTTGGTAAAACTATTCTAATTAGACTTCTGGATTTAGAGAATATACGCGCGTTAAATCTGTTATTTTAGTTTAAATATTTCAATTCTTGCGAACGAGCGTGTCCTTACAAATAACATTTAATTTTTCTTTCGCTTAAATGCTAAAATAACATAAAAATTCTTGTAGTTTAGTTGGTTTTCTAGCGTTGCTATCCAAGTCCATACGCACCCCTAAATGTACAAGTACTATTACGCCGACTATCGAAAAAAACCCTGTGCCTTAATAAACTACGGTATTTAAAGCTTTCTACCAATACTAACCTCACATTTACGTATACCAACCGCACGCAGTTTTCTATTTAAATTAACCTATTTAGATTAGTTTAATAACAATGAATACTGGTGGTGCTCCAAAGTAAGTAATTTTGATCGTAAACAATACGTTTTTCAATTTAAAGCTGCATTTAATACGTTATTTTTGAAAAAGAAATCCGCCATCTTTGAACGGAATCAGGTGCTGCCATCTGTTGAGAAGTTCAAAGTTTAAAAACGTTTGAGTAGCATGTTTTCTTTGAGTTTGGTTTTGTAAATTTTTGCATGATTTCTTTGTATATTTAACTTTGTATCAAGGGGAGATGGGATGGTCAGTATTTATGAATAAGCACTTACTATTTAATTATTTATCTGTTGTGTTATGTCCGCTTACTATGAATTTATTATATTCAATATTTTATTATAATATTTATTCACGAAAATATCGGGGAAAGAGGGTTTAGCTAAACCACTGCATGGCAGTGAAGAGTTTTGCCACAATTTTTGTTGTTGTGCACATCTACTCGTATGGCGGGAATCTGATCATGTTTCGTTCATTCCACTTGAACATAATCATAGTATTCTGTTTTGTAACAACTCCGATCAAAGAAATTAAACGTTTTCATATTTATTGCAACTAAACTTTGGTCTAATATATCAAGAAAAAAAAATCCTATGCCATCTACATATATAATGTTTAGGTACTAAAACGACTAATTGAGTAAAAACTTGCTTCTGACTTAGAACTTATAGAATAATCTGGAGTAAATGCCTACATGTGTTTGTTCTTGATCGAAGTTGCTACATTCAAAAACAGCCTCTGTTTGAATACAACAAGGTGTAATATTGTGTGTGCGGTAGACGCAGACGGCTGCAGTTCGCGCGCCTCCGTGGAACGAATGCTCGCGTTCGGGCGCGATCTCTACGCGATGAGTCAGAAGCTGCAACAGGATCTATGTCATAAGATGTTAGAGGTAAGGTCTACAATCGTTCATCATTGTCTCTTCTCAGAATAACTCAGTTGGTACCTGGTAGCAGTATGTTGTGGGATATTATTTATTTTATGAAAATAAACTATAGTTAAATATTCACAAAGAAAATGACAACTATTTACAATTAGATTGTCGGTTCGATCCGCACTCATAACAAATATTAGTGCCGAAGACATAGATGTCGGTTCGGTGTCTGCTATTATAATGTGTAAGGATTATATTTATTTAAAAAAGTATTTTATTAGCTATCCGGTTTCCACAAAGCTCTACTTAGTTTAAAACTGAAACAAGTGATATTGGATGGAAATATAGTAATGTAAACGTTACAGAATGCATTCAGCCTGCTCGCGTACAGCAACCCGTGGGACAGCCCCGTGGGCTGGCAGCTGGAGCCAGTGCAGCGGGAGTCGGTGTGCGAGGCGCTCAACTCCGCCATACTAGGTCACACACCCTTCTACTACTTTACATCATCATATTCAGCCACAGGATGTCCGTTGGAAAACTTAGGCAATAACGGCAATAACGAACATCCTATTATTCCCCTTAAGAGGGGGCGACGAATTACGTTGTAATATAATTTCCGTAAAATTCTTGTTTTGTAATAACAAAATTTGTATGGGTAAAAAGTAGCTGACGTTGTGTAAATCATCTAGACTGCAAGGGCCGGTTAGTTATTCTGAAGTTTATCAACATTTTTTTGGTTTGCAGAAGGGCAAGGCATGGCCTGGCGGTCTCCTGTAGAAGAAAACGTGGCGCATCTCCGCGACCTGCTGCAGCGCATGTCGCGCGCGGCGCTCGGCTCCTGCGCCTTCGCCGACTTGCCGGCCTTGCTGCGCCACTAGCGCACAACACTAGCGCCCAACACTAGCGGCGAGACGGCTCATGACTCCGAGAAAAACAACGTGCCATCTTTGGGATCTCTTGTTTCCACACACTTGCCTGCCGTTATCGAGCTTGGTGCAGGCGAGATGTGGCGTCGCGGTCTCGGATAGAAAAAAAAACGTGGCACATCTTTACTTCTTCATTAAGGCTACACTCGGCTGTCTCGGTGACATGGCTCGTTGCTTCTTGCGTCACTAGTCTGTCACGGCAAGACGTGTCATGGCGGTCTTCATTGGAAAACGTGGCACTCCTGTGGGATGCGCTGTAACTCGTGAGTTTTCGTAGACTTGCGATGTCCTCACGGAATGGCAAGGCTTTGCAACTGTGGAACTTCGCATTGCTGCGTCGCTAACCCGCCAATTCTTAAACAATATAAAGGTGGGTTCAGGCGCTGCGCTCGGCGGGTACTCGTTGCAACAGTGAACGACTGTTCGGCATTTGTCTATTAATTCAGCTTAGGACGAACTAGCTCCAACTCATTTTATAAAAAATGTAGCAATAAAATTAAATCCTCCCTAATCATACAAATTTGTATGTCGCTTCAAAGTGAGATCAGTGAGATTTGATTGAATAAACACGTATTGAGTTTGACTGTCTCGGCATGAGGCGTGCATTAGTAGCGTGGCTTAGTGACACTAGGCTCGGTACTATGAGCCGTTGCTTCGATAATATTTCTTAATAACACTCATCTCGGTAACTTGGCTCATCTCGGTAACCTGAACCAGTTTTTTCTGTTGTCTGAGACATGTGTTACTAACATTGACCACTGTCTCGGTAACATTTTCAGCCAGGTTTCAGGAGGTCGCCATTTTCTCGATTACATGCATGTGATTTCGGTAATGAACAGTTGTGTCGGTAATATGAGCTGAAATTTCGGCAACATGAGCCGTAGTTGTGGTAATATGAGTCCTTATATCGGTAATATTTTGTTACTGCTTCATACAAATACACGACATACCAAAAGATTCGCCTTTACAAGTAATTTCCACTATTATCGATTGGCTCAGATATAGAAGTCAATTAATGTATAAAATATGACCAATTCAGTACACGCCTTGCTGGCACTCAATAGCAGATCGTAGTCCGGTGTAAATAAAGATCAATTTTGACCCCAGCGATCTGTGTTCGAACTAACGCACATTGGATGCCTTAGGATCATTTAACCATGGATATCATGGCGCGTGTGATTCGCTAAATAAATATCTAATGACTTATTCGAATAAAGACTATATTGGCTTGGCATTATAATGCTTGGCTTTTTGGAGTGACTGTGTTTGGAGTTGAATGCGTCAGTGGACTTGGTCTTAATTTTTGAACGCCATTTTGTTAATACGTACACATGTGACGTCATCATACACATGTGACGTCATTCATGTTTTAGTGACATCGGGTCTGATAACATGGAGTTTAGTTCAACATGGAAAGGTTTTTTTCTACCATTTTGTGCCTCACATTTTCTACCACTGACGCTTCTCAAGCAATTTAAAAATAAAAAAAGTGAAGTGAAAAATGTGCTCCGAATATACCTCAACGAAATGGACGTTGTATTGAGTTTTTAAAAATGGAATGTATCTAGTGATGTGACCTACGGACTGTATAATAACATTATTATAAATATATAGATATATCGTCGTGTAGAAATAATATAAAGATTTTGGGGACGCGGGGCACTGTTGTTTAATTTTGTGATTCATTTTTAATGTGTTCATCGTGAGAGGTTTTTATAAGACGGACTGATGAAATTGTTTTTGATGAATGTTTTATATAATAACGATGTGCTTTCAAACAATATGTTTAAATAATGCGTACACTACGCATTTGTGTATCTGTCACTAATATTTCCACAATTATTCTGACTCAAAACTGCGATTGTACATAAAAGCGTCGCACAGACAGACGCGTAGATAAGTAGTTCGGTGATATAGCATAACGAAGTAATCATAGTTAATAAATTGTACGTGTCGTGTCATGAACACTTGCAACAGTGTCGTCGCTTAGCAACGTGATGCTTTGGATCACTTGTCACGTGATGAGATGAGACTACACTACACCTGTTCAACTTATTCACAAGAATTTACCTCAAAAACATAATTTTGTGACGATTACAAACGTAACGCAACGCAATGGATGGGTGACCGCTAGTGGCATTTACATCTGAGCGCTTCTGTGGGCACATTCAACTGTCGGTCCCGGCTCTAACGGCGGCCTTAAGGCGGCCTAAAGAACTCGGTCACCAGAGTTCCGCTACTCATGCGAAGGTACGAAGTACTGAATTTTATTTTTGCTTAGTAAACCTACTCATAAAGTTGTTGTGAATAAGTTGTGTAGGTAGTGTAGGCGAACATACAAACAAACTCCACGTTATAATTATTAGTATGCCTTTGTAAGGCTAGCTTTTTGTAATATAACCTTTGGTTCATAAACCAATGTAATTTAAAACTGAGAAAATTTTTCTCTGTAAATCGGTTGTTGATCTGGAAATAACGTGAAGTTTGATTGTGTGTCGTAGCGTGATGTGAATAGGAGTCAAGTTTCCTTTGCATTTCATCGCCATCCATCAATGTACTGTAAATGATCTACAATATTGTTCTTATTGTATTGTTTTCTTTTTTAATAATATATTGTGTTTAAACGGCTATGTCTTTACTTTATTAACATACCCCAGAACTAATAGGCAACCCTTATTATAATAATAGCGAAAACCCTAATTAGAGTTTTCTAGATCTAGCCAGGTACATAGGTAGAGTTCTAGTAAAGTAGCTATTCATCACCGTGAGGCTCAGTGTGAGCTTATTTTTATACAACTTCGTGATGGAACAAGCCGATGGCCTACCTGATGTTAAGAGGTAACCACGGCCTGCATTGTCTCATAAGCACGTGCACTAAAAACGAGCACTGCGATGCATTGCACTGCGCCCATCACTCTGAGATGATAGCACCCACCCGACACCCACACCCACACCCACATCCTTCAAACCGGAACACAGGAATGCGAGCATCGCTGTGCCGCACAGAGGCACGCCGCTACTCCGCTAGTATTGCCCCGAACGAGCTATTGCACAACATTAACTAGAAAAAGCATTATGCTAAAAGATAGTATTTTCATTGACAGGCGTCACAGCTCAGTCGGTAACAGCTCTGCCTTCCGTGCTGTGGGTCGTGGGTTCGATCCCCACTGAGAACAAACATTTGTGCGTGGAAAACGTAGATGTTTGTTCTATGTCTGGGTGTTACTATGTATTATTATAAGTATGTATTTACAAAAAAAAAGTATATAAGTATTCTATCAGCCATCTAGTTCCCATATTACAAGCTTTGCTTAGTTTGGGACTAGAGGGCGTTGTGTGTAAAGTCCATGAATATTTATTTATTTATTATTGAAAACAAAGTAAAAATCCTACTTTCCACGTAACTATACCATACCTTACACCATATACCGACCTACTTATCAATCCATGCTATGAAATATCTACTCGAAGCCTAATACCTTCGATCAACTATACCTCCTAATACATATCCCGCAGCCATCCCCTAGCTGTTATAACAAGGGTAGTACCTAAATCACTTGGGCAAAGTAAAAAATTATCTCCCCTTCATAAAATACCTTAAAATACTGCGTCTAAAATGGCGCCAGCAGATAACGAATCATTGAAAAATTATGATAATTGTAAAAAAAATTATCGACCGAATTCAATAAATTCCAAAGGGGCGCGATTTGCGCCCCCACCCCTCTGGAATCCAATGATTTTCATTAATTTATGTTGCGAATCGGGTTTGATAAAAATCGGAAATATCCGTAGGGCGGAGAGAATTTAATTACGGTTGCCTAATATTGAATGGCGCCCGCAATCAGCACAGCGCAGCGCACGCCGCATCCTGTGTTCTGTACCCTCTATGGAGGAAACACATATCGACTTGTGTCTGAAATATTATCATCCCTTAGTTTACAAGATTTGATGGAGATATCTCTGAATCCCCACTAGTATTTTCGTCTACGAAGCATGCGTTTATTTTTGTTGCCGATACCGAATACCGAATGTTTGCTCGAACGGTCTCTCCGGCCCGCATCCAATATCTCACAATATTCGAGGCATAATTTCAAATGCAGTGAATTCTGATATTAATATTGGTTGAGTATAAATTTTTCTCGCATTGCTCAAACAGAAATGCTATCTGTGTTCCGTCAGGGGTAGCCGACGGCCGCGCGGCCGCGGCGAGAGAAATTGAATGAAAACATTGAATATTTATTCTGTGAAGATGCCAGTGCAGCTCCGCCGGGCGGGCCAAAGAGCAAATAGCACGAGACGGCGCTGTCTGGTGGAGCCTTTGTTATAATTAGCTGCGCGCTGCAATGCACCAGTGTGTACCTAACCTACCTAGTTTGGTTTGCCTTGATTTTTGTGCTTGATACAATAGTTTTGCAGCGTCAAATACCTACTTGTCTAAATTGGTATTTCATTACAGCTTCGTAGACGGCGCGTAGAAAGTTCTACGCAGCTTTGTAGATGGCGCGTAGAAAGTGCTACGCAGCTTCGTAGACGGCGTAGAAAGTGCTACGCAGCTTTGTAGATGGCGCGTAGAAAGTGCTACGCAGCTTTGTAGATGGCGCGTAGAAAGTGCTACGCAGCTTTGTAGATGGCGCGTAGAAAGTGCTACGCAACTTCGTAGACAGCGTGTAGAAAGTGCTACGCAGCTTCGTAGACGGCGCGTAGAAAGTGCTACGCAGCACTGTAGATCCATGTAGAAAGGACTAAGCGTAGCTGTATAGTTGCTATAATTGGATGGCTTAATTTATTGGAATGTTTCGTGTAATAAAAATTAAATGACCGACTCTACGTATAACAAATGCTCCATACGAAATTTCTATTTTTATGTGCGTCGCATCTGAACTTTCCTAACTCTTTGCATCGAGATCATCTTGCGGCTATCCTTTTAATATTTGATCTGCATATTTATAAATCCGGTGAGGCGCGGCGTGTTTGTGGATTTATAGTTTATTTCATTTGTGAGAGTCTGAAGGCGGGCCAGTAACTCGATATCCCATTGTTTGTGAGAGATGAGCCGGTTAGAATACGGAGCTCTCTTCAATGCATGGAGCGGATTGGATTACCTTGTGTACGGACTTGTTTGAAATCTCGTGAAGCGACAAGGGAAATGTGGAAATGAAATTGACCGCGTTTTGATGTAGCTCAGGTAAAGAGAGTACCTACTTTTACAAGCATGTAGCACATACGGGGAAAGGACAAAATACAGTTTACTCGTTTTATTTTCATTCAATACACATATACATTCAATAGTTAGGTAATTACCTAAAAACACTTACAAAAATCTCTTTTTGTGGAGAATAAAATAGGTACCTATAAAAACAACAATGGTTGTCGATATTTTTTGGATAGGTTATGAATTTCGCAGTAAGTTCCATAAAAAGTAGGCAAAATTGACAAACGAAATAAAGAAATAATCAGCTTTTATTTTATTCATAGGACATTCAACAAAGGTGACGCGATAATAACAAAAATATCATGGCAATGCTCCTTCAAGTAGAGTAGGTAGATATAACCGTTCCGTTGGATGCGTTGCCTAATATTAGTAAACAGTTTATAACTAAAATAATACCTACCTACTACTTCAGTCAATTGTGACATTATGACGTAAAAGGTATTTCGTATATTTATAAGAAATATTGCGCACTTTTTAGCAACTATGAAACTGTTGCTCTACTTTAGATAGGTAGATAAATAGGTAGGTAGGTAATTAAACTCAGTACTTTATACTTACGAGGGTTATCATCTATAATCTGACTTCAATCGACTACTGTTGGTAGGCCTCTATGTTCGAAGTCTAGTTTTTTTCTTGACTAAAAAAATCTAATGTTTCTATTCTATCGACGCACACTTCATTTGACTCTCGCACGGCACGTAGCCCTGCTGCCCGTATTGACACAGAAGGTCTAAGAAGAACTGGTCTTTGTGACTCGCTGGTGTCTCCATGACCTTGAGGGTATTCCCCAGCACCATGCTGAGAGATCTGTTGGTGGTGGAAGCTGGCCAGCGCACGGGCAGCAAGCGTGTTGGACGGGGAGTTGGGTCTCTGTAAAATTTGTACCAATATTACCCCTTCACATATTTATTCCTGCGTTCTGTATTTTCCCTTGAAATCGGGAATATGAACGTCAAAGAGTCACGATAGGTATAAGATACTAATCATCCACCAACGGAATATAGACAAACTTAATTTTACGACGAATATTACGTGTGAACGTCAAAATTGAAGTCATAAATCTTTTATTCAATAAAATCACGCGAATCATTTAGAATCCTCTAATAGTAACTATGTGATTCTAAGTCCAGTTCCACGCGACTAAAGCCAAGACGAACGGGTAAGAAACTACGGCCTGGTTCTTAGTGTTTTTTGTATGATCTTTTTACAAAGAAACGTGTGGTGATCCCATTAAAATCTTGAGGAATGTTCAGTGCCTTAGTATCAGTAGATTTGAAAGGATAATATGCCTGGTAAATTTCAGTCAGGAACTTATTTTGTGTTCACTAAAATAATAAAAAAATAAATAATAAAAATTTGACGCAGAAATATGTTGCCTCAATAAATTAATTCAAATAAGCTAATCCTTCTTTTGTAGTACCAATAGCGGTCTAGAAGTTGCGCACGAAACTTGCATAACCTATTATGTAGTACGGTATATATAATACCCATAAAGTATAGCTAATGTGCAATGGATGGCAAAACGATTTCTCCATATCATCAATGAAATTTCCAATAACATACGGTCTACTACCTACAGGAAATAATACCTAGTGTTGCTCTATCACACTTTAATCAAAAACGAATTAGTTTTATTCTAACACGGCTGGTAGGTATATATGGTCCTCCCTTTGTATAAAATTTTATTTGTTTTGGTATATATTAAACAACAATACATATAAAATAACAATGACTTCCGTCCTAGTATTTTGCCATTCTATGATCTACCTACTTCTCCACCTGTCTAAGTATTTGTTTGTAAACGCGCTCGTAAATTCAGTTAAGATTTTTGTTTTGTTTGTTAGATAAAACGAAAAGGCAAACAACTCAAATAAGCGTATTAGCGTCACCTAAATACACACGCACACTATCCAATAATTGCTTAACTTTCCTGAGATTAGCTCCCAATTCCCATAATCTTGTTTACGAGCGGACTTACCCGAACTTCATGAAGTTGGTCAGCATCGTGGTCAGCCGGTCTATAAACAGCTTATCGCGTCCCGACAGCAGCAGCGGCAGCCCGGCAGGCTTGAATATGTAGAATATATCGTCAGAGTGCGACGCGCCCGACACATTAGTCCCCGCGCCAAAGATACTCTTAGCGAAGTTACGATCACCTTCGTACGAAAATATGTAGCTGAATATCGGCTGATCGGAGAATTCGGTTATTAGGCTCGAAAAAGCGTCTGCGGTGGCGTGTGCTATCCAATCGGAGTAAAAGTTTACTACCCCGCGCACAGACGCCTTACTTATCTCCTTACTAAAATACTGCGCCCGAAACTTCTCGGTTATCAGCTCCTTATTCGGTGAACACCAGGAAAAAACTGAAGGCAGTTTTTCCGCGAAATTCTCGTCCCATTCTCTGAGAGTTTTATCGTCGTGCAGGCCGTAGAACAGCGTTCCCTCCATGCTCGCGAACCCAGATATAATCGGGACTTTATTAAAGTTGCCTGAAGTTATAGTTTTGAAAGGCGTGTCGTGGAAAAATGGATCGGTGAAGTTTGAGTCTACGCACGGGGAGTATTTGAAGTACCTCGGGTTTAATGAAGTATCTTTAGTGCTATTTAGAATTTCTGTGACTGTTGAAATTGAAAACGCTTCCAATACATCTTGTTCATTTTCTATTTCTCTTATTTTTCTTGCATCATGAATCGCTGGGATTATAGTTTCCGTATTGAAAGCCCACGGCGCCAGCGGTGTTCCGCTGAGTAGAATGGCTTTATGGAACAGTCCTGCGCTTGACTTGGACAGCATGTGCATCGCCGCAGCGGCCGCGCCTGCACTTTGCCCTGAAACTGTCACATTGTCTGGATCTCCTCCGAATGCAGCTATATTTCTTTGAATCCATTTCAAAGCTGCCACTTGGTCCTTCAACCCGAGGTTAGAGATTCCATTAATGCATAGGAACCCAAAAACGCCCATTCTATAGTTGACGATGACTGCTACGATGTTTTTTATGACTAGAAATTCGGGGTTGTATTGCCATTTGCTTCCGTAATAATATGCCCCTCCGTGGAAGAATACCAAGACTGGTAGTTTATTCCCAGGTCTTGCGTGTTCTGGAGCGTAGACGTCCAGGTGAAGGCAATCCTCCTGACCGAACGTAAAGAATGAGACGGTCTGAGCGCAGGATCCGAAAGGGTATACAGCGTTGAAGGTTTCCTGCCATTGCAATGGCGGCTCCGGGGGCTGAAACAAAGAAGTAGAATACCTTTAGCTTTGGAGCAAATCAAGAGTTTCCAAATTCAGAAGAAACTTTAGTTATCCGTGAAGTAAATATTAAAATATTATATGAAGTATGACACTCACTTTAAATCTTTTGCTAGTCGCATAAGGGATGCCGTAATACCGATCCTGGCCAAATACACTGCGAAGTCCCCTCAACTTCCCTTGTTCAACTTCTACGACTCGCGTGAAAATACCAGCAACACTTCCAATGAATAAGCACAATGCTACTAAGGCAGCTTTTCGTCCGCTCATTTTCAAAAGCTTCCAGGGTTTGTGTCATCTGGGATATTTCTTCAACCAAAAGACTTTTAGAAATAATTAGCTTCTAACTTGATCACAGATTTAATTATCAATAACATCGTACACAGATTTTTCTCACATTTGGTATTTACGAGTTAGCGAGTTATACGTTTTAAAGAACACATTATTAGCATCACGTAAGATTGCGACAGCGATTCACAAGACACTATGATCTCGCTCAGCGGGGAAAGGCTCGCATGTCCCAACACCTTGCGCAAGCCATGCCGCCGGCAAAACCTAACTCGCAGCCACTGTAGTGCCTTGCTCTTGACAACCAATCACATGTTTTGATGATATTGTGCTGCTCCATGCATGAAATTAGCGGGTTCGCTAAAAGCGACGCCGTAAATGGCGCACCTAATTGAAAAAAGAGGGGTGTTATAAGTTTGAGACCTTAGTGCGTCTGTCTGTCTGTTATTTAGGGGCGGGGATTTTTAAATTTTTGTAAAATTAACTTATTTAATGTGCAATACTTAACGCTTGCTAAGTACGAGTACATAATTTAATGCTTGGGCGTCTTGGTCACTTCCGTAAACCCATATTGTGAGTCAATAAATAAATTTAAGATTTGTAGGATAGGTATGTGACATCAAAGATATTCTGGCTCCATAAACTTTCGCTATAGAGACGTGGAATAGTTGATTCAGTCTACAGAATTTCGCAAGCGCATGTGCAACACATAACAAATAACACATACAACAAACTCACACATTGACACTTACAAAAACCATTACGAGTCTTCGACGGAATGTACTACAGTCCAATTTTTTTTTATTTTTCTTATATAGGTTTATTTCTGCTTTTAAATCAAGGTAGCTAGGTATATATTCGCATTTGCTATCGCATCCCTAGCACTCACCCAATGTGGTTTTGTACAAATCGCATATCCAAGATTTAATGTTTTTCGCCTAGCTCTATAATTGCTACGAATAGAAAACGTAAAAAAAACTATGGGAATGTATCTATAGGTTCTTGATTAAGAAAAAATGTTTTTATCCCCATAATGCACACTTCATTTGACTCTCGCACGGCACGTAGCCCTGCTGCCCGTATTCACAGAGAAGGTCTAAGAAGAACTGTCCGTGGTGACTCATTGATATCTCCACAACCTTGAGGGTTTTTCCCAGCACCATACTGAGAGACCTGTTGGTGGTGGTTGCAGGCCAGCGCACGGGGAATAAACGGGTTTGACGGGGAGTCGGGTTCCTGTGAACAAATTAGTTAAACATCTCTGGCATTCTAAAAAGTGCTCAAATTCTACAAATGTCTTTTTCTGATGTTGACCGTATAGATCTACAGACAAAAAAAAAACAAACTTCGCTGGGCATCTAATCGTTTAGTTAATGAATAGTTACTTTCGCAATAGTATACTATTTACACGTACAGAGCTTCTGTTTATATCGCGTAATTGTTTATCTTTACTGGCGTAATGTGGCACACGCGTGCAATGCAGGTACGCGCTCATCCAAGTTGGAGCAATCGATGTAGCTTCATACTTTAGGTAGCGCGGAGAGCGCCAGTTCTGACAAAGCATTCTGCCTCCATCACGCTGAGACATGAAGGTGTTAAGTCCTTTGTTGCAGTCTAGAAGTTGCGTAAGCACTTTCTTGCTCGTGCAGCTTCTAGCATTGCCTAAATACACACTATCCAAAAACTCACCCGAACTTCATGAAATTGGTCAACATCGTAGTCAGCCGGTCTATTGTCAGTTTATCGCGGTTCGACAGCGGCAGCGGCAGTCCACCAGGCTTGAATAAGTAGTATATATCATCAACGTGCGACGCGCCCGACACATTAGTTCCCACACCGGATATACTCTTAGCGAAGTTACGATCACCTTCGTACGCAAATATGTAGTTGAATATCGGCTGATCGGAGAATTTGGTTATTAGTCTCGAAAACGCGTCAGCAGTGGCGTACGCTAACCAATCGGAATAAAAGTTAACTATTCCGCGCACAGACGCCTTACTTATGCCCTCGCTAAAATACCGCGCCCGAAACTTCTCGGCGATCAGCTCCTTATTCGCTGAACACCAGGAGAAAGCTGAGGGCAGTTTTTCCGCGAAATTATCGTCCCATTCTTTAAGAGATTTATCGTCGTGCAGGCCGTAGAACACCAAGCCTTCTGCGTTCGTAAACCCAGATATAATCGGAACTTTATTAAAGTTGCCTGAAATTATAGCATTGAAAGGTGTGTCGTGGAAAAATGGGTCCGTGAACTGTGCGTCTACGCACGGGGTGTATTTGAAGTATCTCGGGTTTACTAAAGTATCTCCAGTGATTTTTAGAACTTCAGTGACTGTTAAAGTTAAAAACACTTCCAATATATCGTCTTCATTTTCTATTTCTCTTATTTTTCTTGCATCATGAATCGCTGGGATTATAGTTTCCGTATTGAAAGCCCACGGCGCCAGCGGTGTTCCGCTGAGTAGAATGGCTTTATGGAACAGTCCTGCGCTTGACTTGGACAGCATGTGCATCGCCGCAGCGGCCGCGCCTGCACTTTGCCCTGAAACTGTCACATTGTCTGGATCTCCTCCGAATGCAGCTATATTTCTTTGAATCCATTTTAAAGCTGCCACTTGGTCCTTCAACCCGAGGTTAGAGATTCCATTAATGCATAGGAACCCAAAAACGCCCATTCTATAGTTGACGATGACTGCTACGATGTTTTTTATGACTAGAAATTCGGGGTTGTATTGCCATTTGCTCCCGAAGAAGTATGCCCCTCCGTGGAAGAATACCAAGACTGGTAGTCGACTCCCAGGTATTGCGTGTTCTGGAGCGTAGACGTCCAAGTAGAGGCAATCTTCTTGGCCGAGCATTAAAAATGAGATGGTCTGAGCACAGGATCGGAAAGGGTTTACTGCGTTAAAGGTTTCCTGCCATCGTGGTGGTGACGAGGGGGCCTGAAACATCAAACACAGTGGGATTGTTAGGCTTCTGGAATAATTTCCGAAAAGGATTAGTCCTGCACAGTATGTAAATGAACCACACTTGCATCGCTGCAGCGAACTGCACTTTGCTCTAAAACGTACATTATCTGATCTCCTCCAAATGCAGCTTATAAATTATATAGATATAATATAGATTTATATAGGTTGCAATATCACTTACTTTAAACCGTTTGCTAGTCGCATAGGGGATTCCATAATACTGATTCTGGCCAAACACACTGCGAAGTCCCCTCAGCCTCCCTTGCTCCACTTCGACCACTCTCGTGAACATACCAGCAACACTTCCAACGAGCAAGCATGTCGCTACTAAGGCAGCTTTTCGTCCGCTCATTTTCAAAAGCTTCTAAACTAATTCGAAATCTATTTGACTTGATTGTGTTCGAACAAGTGGTCGAATATTAGTCGAAATAGGTATTTTATTATTATAACACTTGGTAGTGCTTCAGGTGACACTGTGCTCTGGCTCAGCAGGGAAATGCTCGCATTAGTTAGAGATTACCTACGGTCCCGGGATTCCTACTTGTTTCTAGTACCAAAAATACCGGGATTATAATTAATTACAATTAAAATGACACAGCTTTAGATCGCTAATTAAATACACGAAACTGTTTTATTTTTGAGTCAAATAACTTTCCTAAAAATAGTCATACCTAATATAATCAACAAAACTTTATGACGATTCAAAGTGATCAGCAGCCGTACTCTTGAATCAAGTAAAAATTCCAATACAATACGCGACTGTCATTTAGCTACCAAAACAGCCAGCGTCAAGAGTAGGTACAAATATTTATTAGATCTGACAGTGCAATATTGAAATAAATTTGGTACTTACTAGGTTTGCATTCGAGAGTAAGAAACGCCACATATTCAATACCGATCGATCGGAATCGCCGTCAAGAGTTAGGGTACCTACCTACGCACTATGCGGTTATTTATTGCGGCCAGCCGTGCGGCTGACCGCAATAAAAAATTTGTACGAGAATGTAGTTTTCATTCGCACTACGACGCGGCTGCCGGCCGACCGCTCCGGTCGTTCTGAGCGCTGCGGCCCGACCGGCGGCCAGCCTGACGGTCGCCATACACACTACGCGGATATGCTAGTTTGCGGTTGCCGCCATTGACGGTAAACGTGTTCACCAACGTTCGCGCATTTGATAGTTTATTACTATGGATTTCGATACCGAAAAATTTATAATCGAGATACAAAATACTTAGGCCAGCAATCTGGAATACTAAATCCGCAGAATATTCCGATAAAAACTTCTTCGACGTCCATCTTGGAAATGAGCCGATCCAACCGCAAACCACTACGGTTTCTAAACGCACTTTCCGGTTGGAGTTGCGGCTATCCGCCACCCGGCTAACCGCAAGCGCAACCGCTTCCTACGGTTAGCCGGACGGCTGACCGCATTCCGGCTAACCGCATAGTGCGTAGGTGCCCTAAAGACTGCTGAGTGTTATGAAATAAGATATCTGTGGCTGTTGTTTTATTGAGTAAAAGCATTCTGACTTTGACTTTTTACTCCACCGTTTATTCAAACAATGCAACGAAGAGGCTTATAAAATGTGTTTTAAGTCAAAAACCTGCATGTTCGGTTTTTGAGTTTTTGGAAACATCGGAAAATCCCGTGATCCCGGGATTAGAAAACTGTACTTAACGGGATTGTTGTATTGACGTCTTTGACGCACGCAACACTGGCAAAACCTTGGCAACATTGTAGAGTAAATTACATTACAATAATGCCAAGTTTCCGCAAGGTTTACTTTAAACCTGTTTTAATGATTTTACAAAGTATAGTTTAAATGTACCTTACCAATCACCGATGCAACATCGTCTGAATCTAGTGTATTGACGTGAATCCAGTAGCACGTAGTAGCTTATGAACCGAGTCGAACTAATTGTCAGTAAGGTACGCAATACATTTATTGCTTTCATAGGTACCTAATATAGTTGTTACATTGTAGGTAGGTATCACATATGAACCATGTTCAGGGGTATTGCAACAGGAAAGTAGGAAGACCGAGGTTTCAATAAAAAAATTGTATATTACCTGTAGTATTCATGCATCCTGCAGGCGGAGGCACTTGCAACCCCAGCCATCATAATATTTGTGTAAAGCTAGAAATGCGAACTTGTTTATTATCTTCTTAGTAAGTATATTACAAACAGGGAGCAAAATACTAAAATTAACTATTCTAAAACCATCTGCACATTATTCAAAATTTTCCTGACGCGGGCGAAGTTAGAAAACTTCCATTTTCCCGATCCGATTCGATTGTTCATTCAAATAAACCCCAGTTAAGGGAGAACGCAAACCAAAGACAAAACGTCTTGTCGAACAGTTAGTGATGTGAAACTTCTCAGTAAAACTTTTTTAGTTACGATATGCTTCATTTTATTTGCTGTTTTCGTTACTTGCTTATTTAATGAGAATCATCCTAAGTACTTAATAATATTATTAAGTACACTACATAATTACTTTATATTCTTATTTATTAAAAAAGCACAGTTCATTCTCTAGGTATATGCGTATAAAGCAATGTTTAATAGGTAGGTACTAAACAATGCTATAATAGATAGGTAAACGTAATTTTATGCATGCTGTGTTCGCCTTTTTCGCTTTTTCGTTATAACGAAAACAGCATATGACGAGTGCTTCCTCGTCATATGCTGTTTTCGTTATAACAGAAAATTTATTTTCACGTCACTAAGTACGCGACAAAACAGTTTTGTCGATAGATGTGCGCAGGCCCTAACTAAGTATGAAAATAAACGGCGTCCGATTCATTCCTCCCGCTAATTAAGTGCAAGTCGCGTCGCAGAGGGCAGCACAGTCGGAGTTGTTAATCCGGGTAATAAAGAAAAATACCCGGAAGCGACTAATTGTTATAAACTGGGCAAACATGCAAATTGGACGAGCGACGGACTTCCTCGGCTCCAGAGATAACTCGCAAAGGACTGGCTAATCCGCTCATGTTCCTGAGCGTAACATTTTTCCTTTGAGTGGAAAACAGAAATTGGGTAGATTGCTCGCTCGGCTAAACAGGACCCACTAGCTAATGGCTAGTGTTTATTACCTATCCGTTGATTATTCCCATAATTGAAACGAAATAGCTTACTTATTAAAAAAATTAAAACTTTACTAGTACCTAACCAAGTATCTAATAGACGTCTACAAGAATTTAATCATGTATTTACCTAGGTTTGAAAACCCAGTTTCTAAATGAAAGCACACACAATAACTAAGTACATAAATAATTGTCTTATCTAAATGAAAACTACGTAACGGATTGAGTAAGTTCAGAAACTTTGCACATTACAAGCTCCGAGTCACAAAATAAATAGCATTGCCGACAAATAAATCAACTCATACAAGCCTGTGACAAGTCTGATAGCAATCAAAGACGCGCACAAAGAACAACAAGCCGCAATAATTTCATCAGGCGCTGCATGCCTCCCGATAGCGGAAAATGAAATACTTGCTATAGCCCGATGCTAATAATTTGCATTTAGGATCGGTTATGGAATCAAATTTTGTATCTAATTGTGATCTTTAATATGACTAGTTAGTTTTTATAGATATTATATAATACTATACTAGTAGGTATCTAACAGTTTATCTATTTTTAAATCAATAATTAGTAAATTGACATGGATGAAGCTACTTTACTCACCTACTAACTACTAAAAACAGCTAAGTTTATTCACATTCTCTTCTCCTGTCGCATATGCGCAGACACAGCTTACAGCAGAATAAGCCTGACAGATAGGTCGCTGGTGTATGGCGTGTATGGCGTGTAAGGCCCGCTGTTGAGTGCACGAAGTTACAGATTGACATAACTTGTTGAATTTGTATAAGTGGGTTGAGGGTGTTACCTCCGACGTACTTGGTAATAGCTCCGGAATTGTCAGCACACGTTCCGGCGAGTTGCAAACTTAAATTAAAATTGGAGCGGTACAGCGTACTTCGGCATCTAGGTTGTACTTTTCTACAAATACTTCTCTAGTGTTCACGTAAAAACAACATGGCTTAATTAGCTCCATCAATATCATCAGCGGCAGATTCAGGATACCAGTTTGGGAGGGGCTTGATTCAGGATTTTAGTTTTTAGCTAAGTATATAGGAGATATAGAGTCAGGAAAAAGGAGGTACCACAGACAGTGAATGTTTTTTCGACTTTAAATTTTACCGAATTCCGAAAGACTTACAGGGGTGTTTTCTCGTGGTCCTATTAATTTGTCCTATTGATGGGACCGCGAGTGATATATTAAAGTGTCGCTAACTTATCTAGTCAGTTGCTATTCATTCATAAGTCATTTGATGATGCGATATCAATAAACATCTAACGGTTATCGTAGCTAAACTTTTTGCAGCGAAGCCGTGTCACAAAATACCTCATATACTTTTACCCGGCGTATTTTCAACTTCCCAACATTGCGACAAACAATACTCGACAGTCGACTGGCACTCAAAACTTTGAAGTTCCAAGAGTATTTGTAAAATTAATTTCCCTTGAAAATGTGGAGTCCGATCGTCGCCCCGGGGCACGGAACAAGTGCCCAAGTTTTTGCTATTAACATAGTTGACAGACAATATAAACAGAGCTTTGTGTGCTCGCCTCGTTTACGTTGCTACGTGACGTGACGAGTACCTTAGTGTCGTCTTCTCAGGGTGCCTCTCCAAGACTGAGGATTGGCAGTCATCCTCTTTTTCCCTTTATCTAGGGCAAAATATATTAGTTCAAATAGGCACACACATGCCGATGGAACAGTACCGACACTTCGGCGACTGAATTATCGTTTGTAATATTCGTAGTAAGTACGTTACGTAAGTTACGTTACATGACTTCTGGCTTCGTGGCATAGGTTACTTATGGCTATAAGTAACAAAAATATAATTTTGATCCAAACAAGTTTTCTGACTTTGCACTTTTACCCTAGATTTTTTTATAATACAGATTATTTTTTACACTACAATATTTGTGCTACAAGTCTACGATGCTGCATAGCATTTGTGCATAAACTTCGTTTAAACATCTGCGACACGATCTGCAAATATTGGTTCAACCCAGTTTTTGAACAAATATTTGACTATGTAATTATCATAAAAATACTTGATATGTCATGGTACCATTATAAGTACATAGTTTGTACTCACGACATACCAAATATGAGTCAGAAGTATGTACCTCTTGGGGGCTATATGGGGGCTACACTACACTACACAAGCCTGTGGTTGACATCGTTGACATCACGCTATCTTTTTAATTTCCTGTACCCGCGTTTGGCGCAGACTCTTCCATCATTTTGGATCAATATTTGTCCTTACTTTGTCCAAATACGCATTTTGAAGGCAAACCAGCGTACTAAAGACTTGACGTATGACTCGACTCGACTAAACTTATTTCAAATAATCCACTTGACACTGGTAAAATTGTCTATCGAAATGACGGACAGAAGCCATATATAAGAGAAGAAGAAGAAGAAAACTCGTAGCACATGTCGCGTAGCATTCCTTACTACGACGTAGCACTCAAAGCTACGGTGCAGCACAAGGATTTTAGAGTTCCGTAGATATTACAAAACAAAGGACTGACGACTCTCTGTGTTGCATCAGGCAGCTAACAGACTCAGGTGCGGGTTCAATTCCTGCGATTACGTGATAAAAGTAGGCGTATAATCACAGTACTAAATTCTAAAGTTATATTAAATGTTTGTGTCCGTTTCGTCTCGGTCCCGTGTCGCACTGAACAGGGTTCCATACAAACTTGTCCCGCTCTGTTCTTTCTGTTCAGATTTATGTTTATTGTTCGCTTAAACTGTTATGTTGTGTTTATCTAGTAACGCGTCTCGCGAGGCTGCATACCGCACCATGTTTTAGAGACATCTACTAATCTACATTACTTCTAGAAGAGCACTTACGACTACATTTACAAATGAAAACTATCTCAGTTATGAACAATTTACTCAGGTGCTTTCCAACTCATGCACTGTGATATAACGTACAAAACTTTACCTACTTTATGTTTGAAACGGGTTTTTCAAACTAGAAAAGATAACAATAATAATTATCATGATGGTATTGCTGTACTTCTGTTGTTTGTTTGTGGCGATGTGGTGCTTATGATGGAAGAAAAGATATTCAATATCCATCGACATTTCACACGACGCCCTCTAGTCCTAAATTTTTAAATTGTCGTGCCCTAACTAGGCTCATGTTGGTAGCATAAATATATTTAAGACCCGTTTGTACAACATGAACGCAATAAAGTATTGAGTATTGAAACTAAGCAAAGCTTGTAATATGGGAACTAGATTGCTTATAGAATACTAATATACTTTATTTTTGTAAATACATAGTAACACCCAGACAGAGAACAAACATCTATGTTTGCCACACACAAATGTTTGTTCTTGGTGGGGATCGAACCCACGACCCACAGCACGGAAGGCAGAGCTATTACCGACTAAGCTGTGACGCGTGTCAAGTAGTTTTTAGAGACAGCATAGCTTGCTACAGTTGATATGGCTTATTCCTGACAGATAACCGAGACGAGATAACTGGTTATTTCAAATCATTCTTCTAGGCTAGTCGCGTTGATCTGGCACTAAGTAAAAAAGACAATTCTAAATGAAATCTCCACAGAACAGAGACTTTTCTCTGTTCAAAGTCAAAGTCAAAATTTCTTTATTCAATAAAATCACAAGGATCATTTGTTCTGTGGATTTCTGGACTTTTTGTCCGAAAACCCCCTTAGCGTCCTAAGTGCTACTTTCATTCGACTATTACTAAGCTGCTACAGATTACTGCAAAATCAAATTTTAATGCGGTCATAAAATATTAAGCAGACCTACTTTAACTCTCATATTTTCTTCTTACAAAAAGATATCAGACTGACCATCTACTTCTGATGGTCGTTTTTTTCTCATAAAAAGATTATGTATCAAACTAGCAGTTACCCGCGACTTCGTACGCGTCTACAGTTTCCGTGTACATTATATTATCTGTGCGTGTACCGAGCGGATACTTCTTTGAGAAACTTGACATTACACCTCATTACACAGAACTCGTACCTACTGGAATGTCAAACGCTAGTTGTTAAACCAAAGAGGTAGTACTACGCCCTGTCAAACTGACGTGACATGACATGACAATGAAATCATCTTGGTAATTGGCGCTGCTAATCCTTTTCGTTCATTTTATCCTGTAGATCCTGTTAATTATTCGGGATAAAAAGTAGCCTATATGTCAATCCAGGTTACGAACTATATATATGCCAAGTTTCATCCAAGTTGGTTCAGTGGTTTTGACGTGATTGAAACACAAACATCCAAACATCTAAACATCTAAACTTTCGCATTTATAATATTAGTAGGATAGGATAGGATACTCTAGCAGGTACTTTCCAATAGACCTATAACTCTGTTTTACAACTGGGGGGCTCTCAATTAAACTGTCTGCCGGCGCCTGAGCAAACAGCATACAACCTCCGTTTATTTTAAACCTTTTATTTTACGACATGCGATCTCGTATTTTATCTGTATTTCCTTTTCATTACGATGGATATTGTTATAATAAGTTAGATAGGTACAGGAATATTCAGTTGGTTGGTAAGTATACGTACAGTCAGCAGCATAAAACTATTAAGAAATTGAGTGTTTAAAATCCAAGTAAATGCGTCACAAAAATCTTTATACTAATTCGAATGATAGAACTGCTATCATTGGAATTAGTATAAAGATATATTTAAACTCGTGAAAATTTACAAAACAAAATATGTCTTAGCTTCCAAAACATAGTTAAACAATCTTTATTTGTTCAATCAAATTCATCAAATGTAATTGACTTTACATAATATATTTTGGGGTAAATAGAGAGACGTTTTTCTACAATGAAAGAACTAAAAACAAATTGCTTTTGGATTAAACTTTATTTATCACATTTAATGACTATATTCTAATTAGCGCGCATAATTCATGCATAAATAACTTATACTCGAAAAAAACCTTGAAATATCTTTTTTCACCTCTCCCTTAACTAAATATTTGTCAGGTTATAACTTTGGTATCTTTTTCCCCAGTCTTATCTATTTAAACCCTAACCACATTAAGTTATCTCCCTAAACGCAAAACTCACCTACTTAGGCTCGTATTCTTATAAAAAACTCAGACTTACATATGAGTATACATATGAGTAGAGATTCTCACTGTCAAAGAAATGCTCGTGTCCAGCCGATTACTATCTTTTGATACCCTCAGAATCTGACAAATTACAATCAAAATGTCAGTTTTCCGCTCCCTGATTCGCTGAACTACAAGTATCATTTTGACATCATCCCTATTAAAGTAAAATCTCTACCGAACTGAGCATAAGGCCCCTGTACCTATTTGAGCAGTTAATGCGAATACAGACCATATAACTGAAAACTGAAACGCTACTTGCATTTAAATAATGCTTTAATTACTGTTATCTCTTACTAATGCGTTACTTATCTTATGTACTTAATGGTTCTGTCCATCCAAAGGTTACTTATCTATAAGTGATCGCTTATACTTAGCGATAAATAGCGCATTGTACTTCATGTTCTAAATTGTTATTTCTCTTGTTCTGTTTTTATTCTTTTACTTTGGTGTACGTGTATGGTAATATAAATAATCTATCTATCTAATAACATAGGCAGGATAATTTAGTGTGGTGTTTCAGTATTCAGGCCTCATTTGTTCAAGTCTGAATCAAGACTCAAGTAAGTACAGGTTTTTCTGACAGCTGTCATTGAGCCAGTAAACCTGCGCTTGAGTCACGCAAGATTGAGTTTTTTTAAATACGAGTCTGAGTCACCTCAATAAAATTATATCTCTTCTTGAACCCGTAGTTCTTTTTCCTATAGCGGTTGTAAGTGTCATTCCAGAATGCGACGGCGCGTTCATCCCACAGTGGAGCGGTGGAAAGGCGGGCGTCGATCACCAGCGCGTTCGGGTTCGACTCCCGGCTCGGGTGCCAGCGGATCGGGAGCAGCCGCGTTGCTTTGGGGGTTGGGTCACTGGAGAAAAATAAAGTTAAATTAGACATGGCGGCTCGAATGGCGACCACAAACGGAAGGCGGTCCTATTTTGTCGACCACATTTTTATGATTGTGGGAAACTGGTGGACGGAGAAGGTTCAGAATGGTTCTTTTTAGAAATCCATGGGAGAGGCCTATGTCTAGGAGTGGAACTCTTTGCCGGCGTCTGTGTTTCCGAACACTTACAATTTGAATGTTTTCAAGAGGAGAGTGAATAGGTTTCTTCTAGGCAAATGTGCTACATCGTCGACCGCATCGTCACTTACCATCAGGTGAGATTGCTGTCAAACGTTTGTCTATAATGTATAAAAAAAAAATGTCCAGCAGGTTACAGATGTATAGATATTGGCTATATGTGAAGATTTTTTTTTTATACAACTAAATGATGATAGAATAAGCCGATGGACCACCTGATGTTAAGCGGTAACCACTGTCCATAATGGATGCATTGTCTCACTGAGCACGTCCACTGAAAAAGTGCCCTGTATGCATTGCACTGCGCCCATCACTCTGAGACATAAAGGTGTTAAGTCTCATGTGCGTGTAATAGCACCGGCACCTATACTCTTCAAACCGGAACACAGCAATGCGAGCATCACTGTGCCAAGCACGAAAAAGGTACGGTGCTAGTACCTCCCCGGACGAGCTCTTTCACAAGAAGCTCTAGTCTTGAGCACAATTGTTCACAATTCACCATTAAGTACTAGAGTCTAGTAGGTACTGATTGATTGTGAACAACAAGTAACATACATATTATGTTGTAAAGAAGAGGTACTGTCACCATAACAATAATCAGTGGAGTGTGTCAAGGCAAGGTCGACTGTCAGTTTGATGTCAGTATTCAATCATCCGCTACATGTGAAAGACAATAGACATAAACGGCTTCAAACTTGAAAATGAGGCTTTCGCTATTGGAAATGTGCTTTTTTTATAATTTTTGAGGTCCTAAGTATCATCATTAACAAGGTTGATCTTCAAGGAGGCGTATTTTTAAGACACTGTCTGTTTTTTTGGATCCGTGGGAGCAAATCCAACATTTTTGCAATATCCCAAAAAGGGTGATGCTTTAAAGTGCCTCCTGTAGCATAACACCAAATTGTAACACTTATTTCGGCAAATAAACGTATCTTGTATCTTTTAATTCTTAGGTCTTAGGTACAAATCTTTCCACACATTTTTTTTCCTCTTATTAACAATGTGTATTGTGAATTTGTGAGTATATTATACCAAAAAGGTTATAATTTATCTATAAGTTATTAATTGGTCTACTAATAACTACCTTTGCTAGCTCTATCTCACAATGTCAGTAGGTCGAGGTCAATGGGAGTACGATATTGCATTATGTGAGTTCTACAGATCATCGCTAGAACACATTACATATTTAGGAAACGTACCCATTACATATCACACTTATTTTAACTGTTTGTTTGCACAAAATTCATTTAAAACCATATTTATGAATTTCTACGTGAAAATTACAGGGGGAAGGTTTTCGCATATACCACGGGTGGTCACCAATGGGGGGAGAGGGTGTCTAAAAAATGAGAAAAAGGGTCACGTAGTATGGGTACGTTTCCTTATTTTACAACAGAAACTAATAAGTAATGGATAGGGTAGATAATACTAAACAATCTAAAGAAAAACTAGTTTTACTTCAGCAGTCGTTATTGCCTATTTCAAGTTTCCATGAGATAATTTCCTTTTTTTATTAGCTAGGTTTTTTTTAATTCTTCAAGATATTATAAATAAGAACAATGAAAATTATTAAATAATTACTCTAATTATGTAGTTAAATTACATAAACTATTTTTTTTTAATAATAGGTCAATTTTCTCTATTGTGTTTATTGCAAGTAATATAATTATTATTATGTTTCGAGAAATGCATTCAATACATAATTTATATGTTACGGTCAAAGAGATAAATGCGTCTAGTATTAATAATTACTGGTTAGTAATAATAATAATGACATCAATTGGTCAAACTGAGAAATACCCAGAGATTTATCAAGTTTAACTGGTTATTATTAATTTTTCACGGCTGGGGCCCATTAATGTGATAAAATCTAGTTAATTTACTTACACTTAAAATGGGTAAGTACCTATTAATAAGTTTGAGTTCTTAGTATAGTGTATTATCTGTCGTCTTGTAGTGACTTTGTAGTTCTAAAACAAGTTCTTTGACTTCATTTTTTGTATAAAAACTGATAACTCTAAGATAGCTTTGAGTTAGTTTTGGCAGAAATCAGTACAATTTTCATTTCAGTATTGATCAGTTCTGAAACCCAGTTTTGAATAAATAAATAAATAGTACAGTCAGTAGGCGGATTATTTAAACATTATGGACATACTTATAAACGCTTGATAAGTCAGACATAACTGAAAACTGCACCTTCTAGTGTAAGGTTCTTATCGAACATTCCGTTTTCAACGCTGGTCGATTTTAACATGGGCGACACAAGGACCGCGTGTGCTGGTCGGCCGAGGGTCGAGTTATTTCCATACAAATTGTCGCGCCCGACCCTTACCTGCCCTCTGTGTGTTTTATAACTTGGACCGAAACATAATTATTATACAATAATGTATAATTCAAAGTTACAATAACTTATTCAACTAAATATCCAAATTGCTTGGAGGTTTAAATCTTATTTGAAACTGTCAGACAATTCCTTTAGTTCAAAAATATTTTGTAGTCAAAATAATGTTTTCGATTTTGCCATGATCTCGAAAAATTGTATTATCCTAAACACTTCATGTAGTTTTTACCTTTTTTAATTCATTTGCATTCGTTCTACTTTCAAATTAGTTATCTGGTAAATACCTACGTAAATTACACTTCTACCGGAGACTAAAGTGAGGCTGTTAATTGATACACGAATTCAAAATAGTGAGCAGTAATTTATGTATTCCGTCATCATCATTTTGTTTCTAATGTCGGGAGTATTTTGATTAAGATTACTTATTTATGGACCGTGTCGGCTGATCCAATTTTGAAGTGTGAAAATTTTAATATTAGGAGTTGAAATAAATGGTTATAGTGATGCAGTAATTTTACATTACAATATAATACTTAAACTGGAAGATCTATTAGCGGAGCACTTAAACAAACCATTGTTTGACCATGACAACAAAATCCAATTGAAAATGGCGCAAGTTTCACTTGTGAGCGCATTTTAGGCAATAGAGGTTAGTGGTTCTCTTTTTGTTATTTTAGATCAATTAAACCGGACACTTTTCTTATTCAAGGACGTGAACACAATTCAGTTACTTTAAATACAACAAAAAGTAACACCTATAGTCTGATCGAAGCCTTTAGTAAACAATTTGAAATTAAAATGGGTAGGTAAGTATCTATCCAAATAATTTATAAGTTTAAAAAGCTAGAAAAACCGACTTCAATTCAACTACCGGCTTCATCGTCAGATGATGATGATGATGACAGTTCATTGGAAATGTTCTAGTGACCATGAACACCACTAAAAAGTCACAAAAAAAGCAATATACGCAATTTCGTGCACGTGGCTGGCATATTTTTTTTTAGTTATTTTTATACACCGATTTTGATGAAAATTAAATGGGACCAACCTGCCTCCTTTTTTGAAGTCGGTTAAAAAAGGCTTTCGCCAAGGGCGTTTGAAAAGTGTCAGACAATCGGAGGTTCCGATAAAAAAAATATTGTCTTACCCGAATTTGGCGAAGTTGGTCCACATCGCCACCATCTTCTTGATCATATCGTTCTCGAAGTACCGATGCAGTATCGGGAACAAATGGGGCTTGAACATGTAGAACAATTCGTCAGCGTGCGACGCGCCTCCCTTCAACCCAAACCCACTTATTATCTTTGGAAGGTTAATCAACCCCGCGTATCTAAAGAGATAGTAATACATCGGTTGGTCAGTGGTCTTCGAGTACATCTCTGCTTCCAGAAGTAGGGGAATCTTAAAGTATCGATCAGAGTATAAGTTGACCATATCCATTATCATCTCATCTCGAGAACTTGAGAAGTAATATCGTTTTATTTTATCCGCGGTACAGTTCTTGTGATATTCGCTTGGAAACACTAGATCTGCCTGCAGGGTCTTTAATGGGTCTATTAAGCGTGTCCCATTCCGAAGACTGGTTCCGTAATCACCAGCGACGAAATAAATACCTTCATCGTCGGTGTGTCCAATTATCATTGGTATCTTAGTATAGTTTCTAGATTGTATTATTTCTGCAGGGTGATCGGTAACTACTGGCTCAATGCCATCGATCTGGTTCTCCACACAAGGAACGAAGAGGTTCTTATCAGTAACGCAGAATTGAATCTCGTTTTTCATGGCATCCATCAACTCCTGGACAGTCTTATTGGATAAAATACTGTGTAGTTGGTAAGGGTCTACAGTGTTATATCCTAGTCTTCTCGCCAAATTGCTGGCAGTTTTTATTGGGTCGTGCTGCAACGCCCATGGAGCCAGAGTAGATCCGCTTTGGATAATAGCTTTGTGAAAAAGTCCCTTGGCTGCTGGTGAGAGAATCATCAATGACGTTGACACCGCCCCAGCGCTCTCTCCGAACAACGTGACGTCATCTTTGTTCCCTCCGAAGGCGTGGATATTTTCTCTGACCCATCTCAGAGCGGCTATTTGATCCTTCAAGCCAGCATTCCCTGGAGCCTCTTTGATTCCAAGGCATAGGAACCCTTCAACGCTTAATCTATAGTTTATTCCTACGTAGACCACGTCTTGTTCAGCGAAGAAGTCTCCTCCATATAGAAACGGAGAACCGGTACCTTGGAAGAAGCATCCTCCGTGGATGAACACCATGACAGGCAAGAGTTTCTTTGTAGTATGGACGGGAGTGTTGATGTTGAGTTTCAGACAGTTGGGTTCTCCAAAGTTGATGGGTTCGAGCAAGGTAGCCTGGGGGCACCACGTGTTCTCGTCTCGGGCTTCAAAGACGCCGTCCCACTTCGGCGGAGGCAGTGGTGCCTGAAAATGTGCAAATGCTTAAGTTTAATACCCATATTTTGACCTAATTGTTTATGCTCTGCTAGGTCGTACTCGTAGGTCCTTAGAGTCTAGGATAATGCTTTAGCAAACACGTAAAACGCTGTTATTTTTTACTCACGCATGGACTCAAGTATTGCGTAAAGCCGATGTATAGCATCGCATACGAGTGTTAGATTTAAATCATTCAAGGTTCTTTTGTTGCGAAAGTTAGCAAAACTAAGTAGTTATAACTGTTATTGGTTTTTAAACACACTTCACTGGTCGTAAGGTCAAGCTGAAGGTCAAGAAGATACCTCGCGTAATGACGATGCTTACTAACATGACCTGAATACATCGAGTAATTAGTAATGCAAAACACCTATATCCCGTGATTTACATTACATTACAATACAATGCTGCAGCATGAGGATTTTTTTACTGATTGAATATCAGAAGAAATACAACGGCTGTACTACCTATATTGAGTAAATACCCCTTTTGGCAACACGTTTTTACTGGCACCAGCCTGGCGCGCACCTTGTCTCGTGGTCAGACCACCCATGGTGCCCGTGACCCCATTACCTACTATTTGTTTTGCGATAATAATCTACTGCTTCTATAACCTAGCCTTTTCGAGTAGGCACTTAAACTCGTACCTAACTACCTTCTTAGCTTTAATCGTAACTTAGGCATAGCTTATTTACTGAATAAGCTATTAATTTTCATGTCATTTAATTTATAAACTTATACTTTCTTACCTACTTATACATATAACTTATTATATGTTTACTGAGCTCGAAACTTTCTAGCTTTTCGTTAAACTAAATAAAATGGGATCTATTACAATCCCCAGGTAGAGATCGCTTTAGATCATATAGCATTTGAAGTCTTACGGAGTTCGGGCGTTTGTACAATGGCCGATACAGGCACGATGCCGACATAACAGTGGCTCCAACAAAAATATCTGAAAAGTGAGAAAGCTACTATGTGTAACATTAGGCTGTTAGATTTTCCTAAAGTTTAGTTTAGGACCTAATTTGATAGCACAAAAAATGTTGCCGTCCTTTTCCTATGAACTGAAACGACAAAGACGGCTATAATTTTAGCGCTGCCACAATTAGTTTAGTTTAGGAAAATGCCACAATAGAATCGACATCAATAATTAGCTCTCCGCCGGCCGATATTATGTAGAGGTGTCGTGTCTGGTGGCAGTTTGAAAACAGTTGAAGTTTTTATAGTCATGGCCAAATATTCGGTATTTTTACATCCTTAGAATATAAGTATAATCTGAGTTTACATCTTACAGTATTCGCAGAACTCAGTTATCTACATAACATACTTTTTGACCACCAACTTGACCATAAAAGTCATTATTTCTATCTAGGTTTATTATTTGGCCATGACACCACCATTCTTGGTCGTTTTAATGCGAATTTTACTCTACTACTCTATTTATTTGTCTGTGCGTTGGAGTCTAAAAAAACTTTGTATGGTATGTATATGTTACTGCAAAAACCCGAACTGCAGTAAATCTTAAGATTTACCGGTAAAACCTAAGATTTACCAACTCGTACTGGACTACAATAAAAGTCTTTCTTTCTGACTTATTCTGTAATTGTAGACACTACAGAATCACGATAAAATAGCGTCAAAGACACTAGCTAAACCCCGATACAGCAAATGTGCGAAACAATTATCTATATATATGTCGTTCTGCCTTCCGTGCTCTAAGTCGTGGGTTCGATCCCCAATGTGAACAAACATTTGTGTGTGGCAAATATAGATGTTTGTTCTATTCTGGGTGTTAATATGTATTACTTATAAGTATGTATTTAAAAAAAGTGTACAAGTATTCTATTAGCAATCTAGTTCCCATATTATGTGTTGTGTGAAATGTCCATGAATATTGGTTTATTTAGCTACTTGGGTAGTTTTTCCTTCATGAAAGATTCTAGACAGACAAAAAAAATTACTTTAACCGGATGGAACATAATAAAGACGTAAGTAGGTAGCAAAATATTCCGTTTCGTATTAATCTTTATGTGTTGCTAACTGTACCTAATATAAACGAACGGATACCTAGTCATTTATTATTAAAATAGTCGTTGGGAGTGTCCTTACATTTTATGGTGTTTTAATAACTTTAAATTAACACATTAAATTATTTATAATGTAGCCCCGTGGCGATGTGTGCATCGTTGAGATAATTTATTTTATTCTATGTTAATTTTTTTATCGCAATTTTATAGCTGCATCCTGCTCTAATACCTATTGGGGGTAAATAAATACTTATCTTATCTTACTTTCGTAAGCGTAAGGAGTCGCTGAATATTCTTATAATTACTTTATAAATAGTTAGGTATTTTACTTTTCATCATCATCATTTTAGCCCGGTATCACCCACTGCTGGGTATAGACCTCCTTCATGCAATGCCAGCCTCCTCTGTCTTGTGCACCTCTCAACCAGGTGTTTCCTGCGACCTTTACGATGTCGTCGACCCATCGCCATTTTACTTTTATTTTTATGAAAATGTATGACAATAATCACTATGTTCCACAAATGGTGATTATTATTGTTGATTATATTATTTAAATCTAGTTGTGTTTTTTTTACTCTATGGCGTAACGGGTGTCTATGACTAACCAGATTGAAAAGCAAAAAGTGCGAGTTCAATTTCAGAGGTAGAGTTAGTTTGGACATTTTGAAAGCATTGTCCTTGTTTATTCGTTTTAACTACCGGTACCTACTTGGTTTTTGATAGGTACACGATACCTACCAGGAAAACCTTGTGGGGTCAAAATTGCGTACGAATGCGGAGTGAGAGTGGCGTTATCATATAGTTTTTTTTGGTTTGTACCTGAAATCGGTTCGTCTCGTCCACCGTTCCATACGGGATCCCCAAGTACTCGAACACCTTGCCATTATCGCTGATCCTGCCTCGCACGAGCCCGCTCTGAACCCGCACTACTGGAGCCGGCTGCCGCACCAGGTTCACTGCGATCAGGGACAGGAGAGCTAGCCACTTCATTTTTAGTACCATCACATTGGAATCACATTTTAGATGTGCAGGATTTTTGACTCGCTAAATATAATTTTACGCTGTCGGTTATAATTGAATTTTTTTTTGTATCAAAATATGGTTAATCTTGATAAGTTTGCATTAATTAAATAACCGAGTATTTGTTTTCTCACAGCAATAAATTAAATGACCACACTAATAAAGTATGCACGCGTTGTGGCTGCGCCGGCGCAGGCGGACTAATATCTCGCGCGGAGGATCACAAGGTCTCTGTCAAGAGCATTTAAAAGTACTAGGTACTTGCTGGATGTACCTATTTTCATATAATTTAATAGGAATTCTATTGTAATGTAAATTGTTCTATGGCTTTCATTATTTACTTCTACTGGATAATTATAGTTGTAGCTGAAGTTTTTTTTTATAAACACTCGTGAATATTTATTTTATTTATCAGCAATCTGGCTAGTTCTCATGCTTAATCTTTGCTTAGTTTGGATTGCATGGTGTTGTGTAAACGGGCCCCGAATATTTGTATATTTTATTTATTTATCGAGCTTTCGTTATGAATCTTTGTCATATCGAAATTGTCAATATAACTTCATTGTTTTGATTAATGAGTTCATAATCCCTTCGAATTATGGGATTTTTATTATTCCCTTCTACATAAGATAATATTTTTCTTTTAAACTTTTCACACAAAAACTTCCAACAAGCAGGATTTTCCTCCACTTGGCTCAAACCAACTGTGGTTTCCCGAAGATGACATCACGTATACGTACATAGACCTCTAAAACATTTATTAATAAATATTTAAGTGTATGGATGTATGTAACGACCGAATAAAACATAGCTAGCAGTCATTTTCAATTACTATTTTACGACATTTTATGCTCAAAGCTTTCAGAAGAAACATACCAAAATCTGACGTCATAGAAGCAGCATCGGTAAAATACTACACTGGCTATAAAATTGTACATATATGAATGAATGAATGAATTATGAATGAATCATTTATTTCGACACAGTTGATATTCTATTAGATAACAAAACAAAGGTGTATATTCGCATACTAAGCAGGTTAGTGACCAATATTGGATTTGCATGATATGATACCAAACTAGCCAAAGCATGAACTTGTGATTTTATCTAAATAACAATGCCTCCCACTCTAGGTAAAAAAGTTGCGTCGTGGGAGGCAGTCTCTTTCGTGTGATTTACTATTGATATTATTACAGAATGTTTTTTAGGAACGTAGCGGAAGTTAAAAGAAATATTATTGTGTCTTACGGTTGCATAGCCTGGGACAAGACAGGTAGATGGACATGTAGATGTGCCTAGGTGCAGTGTTTGTGTGTGTTGAGAACAAGATGTAGGGTGTGATGTGAGTAGTAATCATGTTTATGAGCGGTGCAATGATACCTGCTACCTCAGGGTAACTGAGTTTCCGAAGTAATTGTGCGAAAGGTTTGTTTTGAGAGTGAGATGTTTAAAAATGATCTATGAAATCGATGTCAGTTCGATAAAACTGACGGTATGAGAATAATAGACAGTGTCAGGGTGTGAAGTCAAAGGTAATTCCATATTTTTAACCTTTGACATGCGTGTCATCAGTATGGAGTAGCTAATAATTAGATACTTAGTTTGGGACTAGAGGGCGTCGTGTGAAATGTCCATAAATATTTATTATTATATAATTTTAATTATTTTACTTAGTATTTTTTGGTTTGCCATAGGTAGATACCGGCCATGTTTCACCAAAACTTACCAAACCATTGGTTATAAATTACCCGGTATTGTAAATAGTGTTATTTTTTAAATTAGATTGGTATGCTTTTAACTTTTAGATATGAGCTGTATTATTTATAAAAAAATAACCTGTACCTACTGTAAAATCTAATATTTTCTGTAAGATATGAATATTATGCTCAGTTGGTCTAGACGCTTGCTCTAGAAGTCTAGAACGAGATAACCTTTACAAAACAACGCAATAGTCGATTGAGTTGTTTCGCAAGTAAATGATAGAGAATGAGTAGGTAGTTGCCCAAGTGGTGCTGTGTCCGCCGGCAGACGCATTTCCGACATGCTCCTTGATCCGTGACAATCGACTCTACAGGCTGTAACAAGGCTGTAAATGCACTTGGTGGCACTACGGCTACACACCACGGCTACGCGCCACGGCTACGCGCCACGGCTACGCGCCACGGCTACGCACCACGGCTACGCGCCACGGCTACGCTACGGCAGTACCTTCTTTCCTGGTTTTAAATTTTTTTCGGTCGTTGTCGTGTCATGCTTTGAATGCACTGGGTCCGTTTTCGAGAGTTGTCTTGCTACAACCTGTATAAATTATTGGTGCCAGTTGTTCAGTTATGGGCTATTTTTTTACTGTCATCATCATCATCATATCAGTCAGTACAATCCTCTGCTGAAAATAATACGCCTCGCCATAGATTTCTAGAAATAAAGATTTTAGACCTTATCCATCCGACTTTCTGCGATCAAAAAATACCTGAAGTAATTCCAACCCTAAAGTTAAGCCACATAAGTAGGTAAGTATCTCCTGTGGTGTACCTATTGTTGTAAATCGTATACCTACCCTCCATTGATCGCAGTAGGTATCCGTCTCTCGGCTCAAGTTTTCCGATAATCAATTAACTTAAATTATTAACCTCGAAACCATTAATATTGTACAATGGAATAATCTAGCTATAACCGATAAATAAACAATCCAGTTACTAGTAGTTAGCTACTTGTCTGTTACTTCTGAATAGATTTAAATAAATAATTTGCCATCGATCAACTAGCAGTTACAAATGAACAAGGTCATGTATTTTTGGATTGTATATTTAGATAGACAATTTTTAACGTAGGTAGGAATAGTAGTTGCTGGGACATATTTAAACTTGGACTGACAGAAGGTTCGACAGATGTCACCAGGTGAAAAATAGAGTGTGAATTTTCTCTCTAACACAGACGGTGTGGTCTTCTACATAAATAAATAAATATTCATGGACTTTACACACAACGCTCTCTAGTCCTAAACTATGCAAAGCTTGTAATATGGGAACTAGATGGCTGATAGAATACTTAACTACTTTTTTTTTTTGTAAATACATACTTATAATACATATAGTAACACCCAGACATAGAACAAACATCTATGATTGCCACACACAAATGTTTGTTCTTCGTGGGGATCGAACCCACGACCCACAGCACGGAAGGCAGAGCCGTTACCGACTGAGCTGTGACGCCTGTCGTTGTCCATCTGAAGTATTTACGCAGAATCCATTTCTGGGTAATTGGAGGTGAGCGAATTTTTCGGCACAACAGTAAATTCGCAATTGATTGTTGCATCTAACTTCAGTGGGATAGAGATCCGTTGTGCGTACTGTAATTTAGTTTTTTTGTTACAATTGTTGTTGTTGAGGTTGCAGACCTCCGCAGAAATGTTATTATGGTACTTCCTCACCTTGAATTAGTATTAGATAGTTGCGGGTTCGATTCTTCCAGTGTGGGTGTGGCCATTACGGATTAGGAGGTTTTGGAAGGTGGCGACAACTAATGTGTTGAAAGTTGCCAAAGATAATCGTCATTAATTTTAATAAAAAAAAAGAAATGAATGGCGCAATTTGTTAATAATATTTTGACAGGCCATAAATTATAAAATAGGTACCTAATTATTATTAATGTAACGAAACGTGACCTAACCGTCGCGTCGATTGAGAAATGGTTTAATAAGTGGGAGTATCTCGTAAATAGAATTAAAAGTAATCGAAATATCGCGAAAATAAAACCAATTACGTTTAAATGTAGAAGATAGGAGAAAATTCCATGAAAGTTATGGTACTTACTTACCTTTAACCAACAAAGTAGGGTGTATATCCAAAACAAATCTACGAAATTCGTTCTTTCGTTCATACGAGTTAGTGGCCAACTCTGGTGACGCAGCTTTAAGGCCTCCTTAAGGCCTCCGTCGTGGCTTAACGACTGCTAGAGCCGAGACCGACAGTTTAACGTGCCCTCCAAAGCATGGAAGCGGCGGTCACCTATCCAAATTGTGACCACGCCAGATAATAATCGGTGAAGATTGACGAAGCAAGCTACCACAAGCACTTTACCAAGAACGATGCTGAGCCTTCTTTATCGGTTTCCCGTGATCAAATTCGCGAAATAAATTATTTACAGATTTAAGTAATTCACGAAATAGATTATTTAAAGATTTATGTATACTATATAATTTATAACAACCACGTCAGATTTAGAGAGCAATACTTCATCTTAATCACAGGTGGATATGTTGCTAAACCATCGACAGTCCAGTGCGCGTTTGGCGAACCAATGCCAATATTTGGCCATCCATGAACCGCTGCTGTGCTGTTTCTGCCTGCTTTTACATTTCATACTTATGTCAAAGTCAAAGTCAAAATTTTTTTATTCAAAAAAATCACAAGGATTATTTAGAATCGTCTTATATAACTACCTAGGTGATTCTATGTGCCAGTTCCACGCGACCACGGAAGGTCAGTAAATAATTTATCAGTCTTGGACACGCTTCCGATACTGATTTGGATCAGTTGAGCTATCTATAGATCGTTTGCGGTCTGCAGATAGATGTGTCATGTGTATTTTGTAAATAATTGACTTTCTAAGTGTTACACCGAAGTGTTACACAAACTTGAAATTCTGGAATTTTAGAGCCTTAAGATTCTCACTTCGGCAAAGATTTACAGAACTCTAATAGAGATGACATTAAAATGACATCGAAAACTCGTTTAACCAGTGGGTGAAACGAGTTTCTGGCCGAGATATGACGTCATCCCTATTAGAGTAAAATCTCTGCCGATGTGAGAATCAGGCCCATTCGATCAACTTTAGCAATGTTTAAATCATCACATAATTTAAAAAGATGAGCTATTAACTTTTACCAAATGGTTATTAACTTTATAACACGTGGGGCAAGTTCATCTTCATTTAAAATAATAAGTAAATGTTTACGTTATTTTATTAGACGAACTCAAAAGTAGCTAAGTATATAATAATATACAAAACTGAAAAACTAAAAAGGAGAATCGTAGTTTTGTCAATATAAACAAAATAATAGGAAAGGCCTTGTTTCTGGTTATCACGCCAGCCATTACTTTATTACTTTGCCATTACTTTACCTTACATTGCCATTACCTTTACCTTACATTAGATTGCCATTACTTTGTTCCATTCATGGGACCACAACTAAAGTTATTTCCCGTTTACCTACCTACAGTAAAGTACTTTTAATTCAGTCTTTGTTCATAGGATAAATATCTAACACTTTTTTATTCTTTCCTCCTATACTTGGTGTAAGTAGCATTCCAAAATCGAATAATTTCGTCGTCCCAGAGAGGAGACGGTGTGCAAGTCCTGTCAAGCTGCAACACGTGAGGGTTCATCTTGTCTGTTGGCTCCCATTTTACTGGCACCGTTGAAGTGACTGCAGGCGTTGGTTCTCTGAAAGCAGTTTTTAATTATATTCTGGATTAGCTAGACTCTGTTTTTGAAAAGCCTATTTTGTACGTCTATAATATAGTACACGTAACTGACGTGTAATGCATGTGTCAAATCTAAATTTCGAAGGATGTCGGAACCATGACCGATATCAGAAACCGGTAGACATCATTAACACCATGTAGGTTAATTTGACTAGTTCAAGGAAATCATTGAGACTGCTTAAGTTAATAAAATGTGAACGATCTTATAAGTAAAGGCTTAACTGAAGGTTAAGGTTAACCTCAAAGGTCGGTAGCAGACGAATAATAATTAAAAGAAACAGGATACCAAGTCAACTATCTCTTACCCGTATTTAGCGAAGTTAGTCCACATTTTCGTAATTCTATCAGTAAAGTCGTTCTCAAAGAAAATCATAGGCAAGGTTGTTATGATCCGGAACATGTAAAATAGTTCATCAGCGTGCGTTGCACCGAGCTCCTTTCTAAACCCATACACAATCTTGGCTAAATTCATCCATCCATCATAGTTTAGCTTATAAGCATACACAGGGCTATCCATAGTCTGGAGAAGAATGTCTATAGTGAATATAACAGGGTATGTAATGCTACTATCTCCTTCAAACCTAGCAAATTCCACCATATTTTCTTTAGATATAGTCTTATCACCCATGTAGAATCTTCTTAGAGTACTAGATATTCTTTTCTTTTCTTCTACTGATGGTATAATCAAATCTCTGGGTAAAGCTTTGAGGAAGTCCAATTTCAATATCATTGTATCGTTCTCTTTGCCAGCAAACATTAAGCCTTCAGCACTATTGTAACCAATGATAATAGGAACCTTATTGTAATCACCTTTGGTTATTAAATTGTATGGAGTGTCAGGAAGAAAGCTTTCAGCATCAGGGGAGGCTTTCTCGACACACGGAACGAAGATATTTTCTGATAAAACAATGTCACCCTCGTTTCTTGGCACCCGCGTCTTCATAAGCTCTTCTGCTGTTACGGTACTGAACATTTTGTATATTTCATCTGGCTCTAAGTTTCTGAAACCCATTTGTTGGGCGAGTAGCTTAGCAGTCTTCAGAGGCTCAAACTGCATACTCCACGGAGAGATCGGTGAGCCACTTTGCATCACTGCTTTTTGAAACAGCCCTTTAGACATGGGAGACACTAGATGGTATCCAACAGATGCAGAACCCGCACTTTCACCAAAAATGGTGACTTTATCCGGATCTCCTCCAAACGCTTTGATATTTTTCTTCACCCACTTTAGGGCTTCCACCTGGTCCTTCAGCCCTGCATTTCCAGGTGCCTCTTTGGTTCCTAGACATAAGAAGCCTAGGACTTCTAGCCTGTAGTTTAGCGTGACTAGGATAACTCCATGTCTGACTAGATAATCCGGTCCGTAGATGAGTGGGGAACTGGATCCGTCTCGGAAACCTCCACCGTGGATGAAGACCATGACAGGGAGGGGGTGCTGGCGGGCCGGGAGGGGGGTGTACACGTTGAGGATGAGGCAGTTTTCTCTGCCGAGGATCCTACTGCCGGCAAATCGTTGCGTACATCGAATGTGCTCGTCGTACGCGTTGAAGACACCTTGCCATGTTGGTGCTGGTATTGGGGCCTAAAAAAAGATAAATAAATAAGTTTAGTTCAAGTTTTATTAAATACATGGATCATTTTGAATAACCTTACAAACTAAGTGGTTTGTTGGGTCCACAATATTTTTGCATTTTGCAACTGCTTTAGGAGTTGAACCTGGACCTCTCGCGTTTTCTACCGCCGCTAGTCACTTTTTATAGTCGGTCGCTGCGCTACAAGCATATCTCAAGATCTAGGGTAAATCAGTAGAGCATGCTATACTATAATTGAACTTGGTCAGCGATGTCTAGTGGCCACTGGCGGTTTTCAAGGTGACCGAGCAATTAGCCAGGATTGCGGTAGATTGCTTGAACGAGTTGGACGTCACTTGCTAGGGAGGGGACAGAGGTCTCTAGATTCGGCGTAGGTTATATTTTTATTAAGATTATACAAATACATAATTGCATAATATTCAATTTTCATAATGCAAACTGCCAAGAAATGGAACTCTTTATTGTGTCAGTATTTCCGGATCGCTACAATTCAGGATATTTTAAGACAAGAGTGAACAGGTGAATTTTAGCTAAGCGTGCTCTACCTTAGGCTGCAGCTACACTTTCGATCAGGTGTGCTGGCAGCAAAAAAAAAATAAACAATTCATCTGCTTGATGCATCATTAAGAAGTATAAAAAAATTGAAACCATAATTAAAGTGAGTTGGTACATACAGCTTCTGGATTTAGAGACCGAAAGATTTTCGGAGTACATTTGAAACCATTCCTACTGTCACCACAACCGGCTTGACTGCCTGTCGTCTCTTGTTACGCTAATTGTTTGTTTGTGCTATTCAATATTATTGTTATGGACTAAGTAATCAAAATGTACACAATTAGTGAGAGAAAACACTCGAAAAATGATTGCTGAAAAATTAATTCATGAACAATGCCGCTGTCGTATTTGTTACTTTAGAGTAACAAACTAATGTGATTAAATTTTTAAAGTTTTTAATGTGAATTCATATTAAAAATTCGATTCAGGCTTGATCAGAGATAATCTTTGGGTTTGAGCATTATCAGAATAGTGTGTAGCAATCACCACCAGCAAAATGTTCAGCGTAGCAGTTTCGTAGCAAACGGCGTAGCAGTCTCTTGCGCATGAGTTGCGCAAGGCGCTGTCAGAGAGCCATGATTTTGAATAAAATGTCAAACTCTTGCGTCTTTATCGATAGCTAGGGTACACAGAAACCCAAAACACACATAAAAATAACTTTCTTCACTAAAAACGAGATCAGTATTTTATTAATGTTTCATTTCTTGATCCATGGCGCATGCTCTGCCGAAAAATCGAGAAGTAATCGGACTCACAAATCATTGTAAGTATTTTTAGATGCATTTCCATTAAAAAGTGTCAATCTTAGCTTGAATTTTATTGCGAATAACGAAGTCTGAGTGAAAAATAATGTGTATTTCCTCACCTGAAACCGTTTTTCGACAGTGGCGTATGGTATGGCGGTGTAGGCGGCGTGGTCGCCACGCGGGGCTACACAGCCTCGCAGCAGGCCACTGGCCACGCGGATAGGCAGCGTTGGTTGAGGGACCAGGCGGGCAGCCCACAGTGACCACAGCACCACCCACTTCAGAGGAACCCACATCACACTTAGCTTCTAAACCACTACGATGAAACCACACTTTTGTTCTTGTTCACACTTGCTTGGTAATTTGTAACATCCTAGGTGGCAATCCACATTCTATAGGTAGGTACGTTTTCCTTTTCATTATTTCCACCACATCATCACATTCTCAACGGAGACTTCTTCGTTTAGTGAATGACCAGACAATCTGGGTGAAAATCCGCATTACATTATCGCTCTTATTTCACTTGGTATTTGTGTTGGTGATCTTACACTGGTCGAGAGTTTTCATATCGTTGGTAAATCTCACTCCTCTTCCTCAGCTGAGCTTGATTAATTCCTGAAAAGTTCAACAACTTTCTTTTAAAAACATGAAGATAAATACGTTTTTTTAAGCAAACAATAAAAAACAAATGAAACTAGAATTGGTTTGCTTCAATTGTTTTGTTTTATTTTAGTTACAATCGGTACTCTTTCTGAACCTTTTCACTTTTCAAGTGAACAGTGTAGTTTTCATCAATGTCTGTTAATCATTCACTTATAGCGCACACGGTATGAAATACCTACCTTTTAAGGTACTTTCTTATGTGTTAATTTACACCTGCAATAATTAGTGAAAGTATTATTGGAGCATGCCACGCCACGCTACACATCTATCCTTCCTACTAATATTATAAATGCGAAAGTTTAGATGTGTGGATGTTTGTGTTTCAATCACGTCAAAACCACTGAACCAACTTGGATGAAACTTGGCATATATATAGTCCGTAACCTGGATTGACATATAGGCTACTTTTTATCCCGAATAATTCACAGGATCTACAAGATAAAATGAACGAAAAGGATTAGCAGCGCCAATTGGCAAGAGGATTTCATTGTCATGCCATGTCACGTCAGTTTGACAGGACGTAGTACTACCTCTTTGGTCTAACAACTAGCGTTTGACATTCCAGTAGGTACGAGTTCGGTGTAATGAGGTCTAATGTCAAGTTTCTCAAAGAAGTATCCGCTCGGTACACGCACAGATAATATAATGTACACGGAAACTGTAGACGCGTACGAAGTCGCGGGTAACTGCTAGTTTTGTATAAATTTTGCATGATATACTAGGTAAGTAATACTAAGGTTGTAAAAATTTCGACCGTAGTTTTGGTCATTCCAATTGCACTTTGTTCAGATTCAGAGCCCTGTAGACTGAGTTTTGTTTTGTTAAAAGTGATTCGCAAATTGTATATGGAGAAAAGTAGTTTTCGTTTCATCATCACTTCTCGATTATCTCGATTCTTGCTTTTCGAAAATCTACATAATAAAACGCAGAACTACGATTTTGAATAATGAACTTTGGCCTGAGACATTTGTTTAGTATTCTTGGCAACAACTTTCTAATTATGTACATTATTTGGAACTAATGTTTTTTTAGTAATACCATTGGTGTAAATGTAATAATGACTGATTTTATTCTTGTTAATTAAAGAAAGGTACTTGCCTATGTTTTCATATCAAAATATTATGTTTTATTTGGAATAGTTATTCATGATGAATATCTTAATATAAGATAAGATAAATTTTTATTTTTCCCCAATTACTTAGATAGGTATACATGTACAGTAGGTAGCATAAATATAGTAAGTACAGATAGGAACATAATACTTAGTAGTTGTATGGGGGCAAAATGGTCCCCGTCTCAGCATAATACTGCACTATACCTCAGTAGGTACCTACCCAGGTAAAATATATATTTTAATCTTAAAATTGGCAATAAGGGCTATTTTATTTTGTTTATTTATTTATGGCATAAGAAATAGGGTTTCTTATCTGGCCTCGTAAGCGTATTAGAACATAATAGAGTATTCAGACATTGACTTTAACAAACCCACTAGACCAGGATCTATGAATATACACCTTAAGGCATGTATCATAAGCACTACAATCCTTTGATATGCGGTCTGTTGGTCGTTAGCATTCAACACAACTATTATTGTGTCTATCATGATTTACTAGTTGACTAACCTATAGATGGCATAGCACTGTCTCCTTCTGCCACTGTATATTAGAGCGAGAAGGTACGATCACATAAAAAACGCATCTCAAAACATTGAAAACAAAACTTACTTTTCGTACGTAACTGCCAATACAATGGCTGATCGAAATCCACCTTAATTTCTGTGGTATTATTAGCACTTATAATTACACGCACAAGGTGCTAAATTCAACGACGCACAGTTATTTCCAGACTTTTGTAAGATATCTTTTGTACTTTCACTGTTTTCACGCAACGCGACGGCATGCCGGCCTCCGCTCAAATGCCGATCGACCGGTCCACTTGGTACAGTTTCTAAGTTAGCGGCCGTAACATAGCGGTGAATAGAAAGTAATTAACTTTTGGTACGTATGCCGGAACGTTATCGCAAACTACTTCCTCTTTTCATCCTCGATTTTATAAACTACGAACTTAAAAATGGTATAATCTGTGATATTTTCTGTTTCCTATACATTTTAGCCATGCGCATTGTTATTTTACGGTCACCGTATTTCGGAAACGCGAGCCGGTCTCGTATATTACCCACTTTGTGTAACTACCAAGAAAATTAGCTACATACATGCGAAACCGGTTTGCAGATAGCTCAAGTCATCCTTTTACCACACTTCACTGGTTCTTTGGTAATCATAATCACAAGACTCGTTTGATTTTGATTAAGTCACATCTCCAATCAGTTAACGGTAACTATCATCATCACATCAACCTGAAGGAGCCCCTTTTATATAGCGCTTTATGTTAATGTATTTAAATAAATATTTTTGGACATTTTACATACCACCCTCTAAACTATAGTATAGTTAGGTAGGTAAGTTATCTAGTCAACTTTTGGTAAGGCACAACCAGAGATAAGAATATCTAGGTTATTAGGAATAGCCGATAGCAGTCATCGATCTATCTAAGCAGTATCAAGTACTTTCCGAATTGTTGTGTTCTATAATCTAATCTAGCGCCCAAATATAACATTTTTGCGATACCTGAAAAGGGTGAATAAATAAATAAATAAATATTCTTGGACTTTACACACAACACCCTCTAGTCCCAAACTAAGCATAGCTTGTGATATGGGAACTAGATGGCTGATAGAATACTTATATATTTTTTTTTTGTAAATATATACTTGTAATGCATAGTAATACCCAGACATAGAACAAACATCTATGTTTTCCACGCACAAATGTTTGTTCTTGGTGGGGATCGAACCCACGACCCACAGCACGGAAGGCAGAGCTATTACCTATTATTATTATTTTAAAGTGCCTCTGACTTTAGCATAAGACCAAATTGTAACACTCTTATTTTGGCAAATAAATGTATCTTGTATCTTCTTTTTATGAGAAAAAGTGATGAAACAAGGCCTCTGATGTTAAGCGGTTACCTCTACCTATATGCATTACCTCGCAGAGCAAGTCCATAGAGAAGGTGCTCTGCAACCATTGTACTCTGAGACTTACCAAGTAAATCTGCTGTAAAAAAAAAACAAACGCAAAGTCAAATTCTACGTGCACGGGCACTACAATGTCAATTAATCCCTTCTGTTACTCTGACTGATCTCTTCCCCTAGGAGGATTGGACAACTTTTTTGAAACAAAGTTTTTGAGACTTATTTTTTTTTAAATATCCGATCTGTCCCGTCAACAAGGGGACAGATCGGACTTTTTTGTCCCAACTGTCCTCGTCACCTTGTCGAGTCACCATGATGATTCAAAAGACATCACTAAGTACCATGATCATCATCAAAGCCATTATCACGGTCGCTTCGTACTGCATCCGTAGTTCTTGTGAAGCTATTGTTGAAATAAGATATAAACGGGTAAAAATATCAAGAATGGTGAGACTTTTCGAGATTAAATATACCTATTTATTATGGCTAGCTATGATTCAAACTGACAAAATAGGTACTTACATAAAAAAAGATAAAATAATATAATACTTATTAGTACTTAAGTAAGTACTCTATCTTTATGTTTACTCAAAAATTGTAGCAGAAAATAAAAACAGGTAATTACCTACTTACGGAAATTATTTATTTTTAATGATATTAAAAGCGTGTCAGTTTATCAACTAGGTATTTACAATAACAAGAATAAAATTAAATACTGACACCTGGATCCGTATGCCAATCTTTTGCTGTCAAGTTATATTTCACTGCCCAGTGTAATTTCTTCAGGTCACGTGGTACAATTTTGTACCCACGATCATTCTTTTTAGACACTTGACAGCAAAATATGCGCGTAAACACATCAAATGACGTCATAATGTCACTATTTAGTCACAGAATAACTATGAGTTAGTATGAACTGACCATGATTTAAAACTTTGCAGTTCAACTTTGCAGTTCAACTTTGATTGGCATACCCCTGCTGTTTATAATGTACTTACCTATGTATTTATACGCTATGTAAAATATGTAGGTCAATAAAAAGATTAAAAATGTGTCATTATGACGTTGTGATATGAAAACGTCGATATAGCATGATAGGATAATATTATTCCCTTCAAAATGAATATATATCCCCTCTTTACTCCCTTTAATAAATCAACCCATCGGGATTTCTGGACTCTTTGCCCAAAGGTCTCCTGCCGGCAGTGACACGTTAAGGGGATTTCTGGACAAAAAGTCCCTTCCCTAGGGGAATACGTAGAGGTTTTCTGGAATAAGCCCCAAGCCTAAAATAAAAAAAAATATATTTTTTCTGTTAAATTTTTCCTAGGGCCTATGCCATTATTAGGAAGCCTCCCCTAGTTTGAAGTAGGTAGGTAGGTAGGTTAGATAATATCTACTTACGTAAAACCCAAAAAGTATCTGATTACTTATTAAAATTATATATATATTTATATACAACGTGTAACATATTGTCCCTATAAACCGAAAAGGGGCTTATTCAGACCAAACACGTGAAAAGATTGGCATGTGCAAAAGTTGAACACAAAATGTTTGAAAATTCGATTTTTTTAAATATTTTTTTCCTTTAAAATTTGTTTATTAACTTTACCTATGTATCCAACCTGTTAGTACACATGTTCACGCACACTCCAATCAGATCGCACCCACACATAGACACTTTAGCACGTTTGTAGCTATTTTTAAGGAATCTTAGACGCTTTTCATGAATGAAAAACTTCGAAATATTATAAGTCGTAGAACAAATTATGTTGTTCGCCATGACCTGTAGAACAACCCCATAACGGACTTATTATATTATATATAATAAGTCTTATTATATTATATTTATACATTATATTACACCCTGTATATATTTTATATCTATATTCAAACACATAATCAAACACATAATTTATTCAGAACAAGGTACATATTGATCTAATTACAAGATAAAACGATGAGACAGCAAAAGTTGTAAACTGAGTAGCTGTCTCAACGCCCACCTCCTAAACACATGAGTTATTGTTCTGACAAAGATATAGTAAAATACATACTAAAATAGTAATTAGGGTAAGTAGGTACAACAAAAGTAAGCTAACAACATACTAAGAAGGTGTGAACTATAATATTATATAGGTTAGTATCACTAGATAGTGGAGGATAAAGCACGAAGTGCCATAATTATGTTTGATAAGCATACACCTACTTACCTACCAAGATATTATAGCATTCGTATGGTACTATGATGGAATTTAAAGGTGAATGATTTATTTATAATTAAACCCTTCTAAATTAGATTTCAACTACAGCGCTACAATAATCATGGGTCATTTATTCCATGATACTATTTTTAGTACCAATAACCGAACAACAATTTGGTACCAATTTGGTACCGTAAATAGTACCATTTTTACTGAAAATTATAACAATAATTTCAAAACTAATCGAGTGACTAAATATGTAATTAACCGTAGCCTAAACATATAGTTGTACCTAAAATGTACCTAGGTTTGGCTTATTCCAGAAATCCAGCAGTTATCCAGCAGCAATTAGCAGTTTATTGAACTAAATGAATTATTTTAATTTGATTCCTTTGTTATGAAGCTGTTCTCATAAGGTAAACCCGACTATTAATAATTACGATCCTTACATTGTATCAAAACAATTTTGTAGGATAATAATATAATTCTGCAGGATTATGTAGCATAATTATAGCCTTAAAAAGAATGATAACAATAGACTAGGTAAGTACTTATGTCAAGTAGGCAGTGCCACGTTGCCTCGGAACCAACTGAGGATAAATATGTCCATAACGGTGTTATGTTATCAATTTGCTAATATTATCATTTATTTTACAAGGAACAATCTGCCACCTATTAATTTAAAATTGATAAGACATAGTCGAGGTTCCTCAGTGAGGCTCGCACGGTATGCAAACAAGCACGTTATTTGTTTTCACATTATAAAATAAAGTAAAATATATCATTCAGAAATGTATCAAAGTAAACAGTGTATGTGTCAAACTATGACGTCATTTGATTTTGTGCATAAAAAATAATAGATATTTGCCAATATATAAAAAAATTTAAATTTTTGTATTTATAACAAAAAAGAAAATAAAAAATTATGATAAACTATAATAGTAAAATTATGTACTTAGAAAAATGGTGTCTAGATGATCTCGATGTAGAGGTTAAGCTACCAAATTGACTGTTTTTGTTGTCGAATACAAGGTCATCGTGTTGTAGTGTTGTGAATAATAACTGACTATTAATAATTTATTTGTAAATCCAAAGTGAGTTCGTGCAGTAGTGGTCTGAGGATAACATAAACCTTTAACCAAGAAATTAATTAAAGTAATTTTTAAAAATATAAAAACGTATAATTGAAGTTACGGCTATCGGACTATAGAATAGTTTGCATCGAATTGTTTATAAAACACACAGTGATTACGTTAAACTTATATGTCTTTAGTATCGCCAAAGTTAGTTGGGCAAAGTTAGCCACCTTGTGACATCATACCTGTGCGTCATGTGGTCGGTACCGGCAAAATGGCTGGTGCTATGGTCGCTGTGGGCAGCTCGACTGGTGCCACAGTTCACGCCAACTGTTAGAGTCAGCAGCGGTCTGCTTCGAGGCACGGTATCCCCTGTTGGGGACGTGGCTAGCTATCACGGTATTACCTACGCCACTGTTAGGAGGTTCAAGGTGAGACACAACTGACAATTTTGTAGTCAAAAAAATGACTCAGTGCAAAGTGGATATCATTCAATGATTTCGAATTCGCGTCGTACTAGTAAAACCACAGAAGAAAAAAGTATTACAACCAAAGTTACCAAGACGTTACCACAGTGTTTAATTAATTTGTCGTCACTTTCAGGCACCAGGACCCGCACCATCATGGAGAGGCGTGTTTGATGCCATTCATGAAAACATCAGATGCCAGCAATCCTTGGCTGACGTCATTGCCATTGGCCAAAGAGATTGCCTCGCCCTCAATGTATACACTCCCCTCAATACGCCTTCCGGTGCCGAACTCCCTGTCATGGTATTCATCCACGGAGGAGGGTACTTCCAAGGCTCGTCATCACCTATGATCTATGGTCCTAGATATTTAGTCAGCAAAGGAGTTATTCTAGTCACTCTCAATTATAGACTCAATATCCAAGGCTTTTTATGTCTTGGAATTGAGGAAGCTCCTGGCAATGCAGCAAGCAAAGACCACGTTGCTGCTTTGAGATGGGTTCAGCAAAATATCAAGGCTTTTGGTGGTGATCCTGAGAATGTTACAGTTTTTGGCGAAAGTGCAGGAGCAGCGTCGGTCTCATTCCTCGTTCTGTCACCCATGGCTAAAGGTCTCTTCCACAGAGCAATAACGCAAAGTGGTTCATCTCTATCCTCGTGGGCTTACCAGTTCAACCCAGTTTACCTGGCAAGTCTACTGGCCAAGACCATGCTATACGAGACACAAGATCCTCACGAACTATACAAGTTCTTCGAGACCAAGTCAGACGATGAGCTTATTTTGACCAGAGTACCTCGATTGAAAGGTAACACGCTACTGTCTGAACTTCTTTACGTGCCGTGCGCTGAGAAAGTTTTAGAAGGTGTGGAACCATTTTTGACAGAATCTCCTTACGATGTGCTATCTAATGGAACGTTTAATAAAGTTCCGATGATAATCGGCTCTACTTCAAAAGAAGGGTTATTTTTAGCCGGTATGGATAACGAAACTATGCTGCAACAGCTTGAATTCGAAAAAGCCTTACCAAAGAATTTAAACTTACCCTCTGATGAGATCAGGAAAGAGATAGCTGGGACCCTTGAAAGGTTCTACATAGGAGATACCAAAGGCTATGACCCTCTTAAGTTGTCGGAGCTTTATGGCGAGGTATTTATAGTGACTCCAGTTCTTGAGGAAGTGGAACTGATGTTGAAGACCAGCGACAAGCCCATTTACACGTATATTTTTGACTACTCCGGCTGGAGGAACATAGCAAAGATGCTTTTGAAGAAATCATTATATGTTCGTGAGAATGCGACGCACGCTGACGACCTCTTCTATATATTCTCTCAGCAGATCATACCGAGCATGTTTGAGAATGAGATGGTCGATAAAATCACAACGTTGTGGACGAATTTTGCCAAGTATGGGTGAGTTGTCTTATCTCGAAGCGTTTCAGAATTGTAGGTTAAACAATGACATAATAATAGGTAAGTAGCTACTTATGCAAATGATAAGATAGTGATTGGTAATTAATGAGGACACACCAACTGTATTTATTTGCAGTCTGATAAATGCAGTTAAGACTTTTCCAATCACTAACGGCGATTTCACGTTTCGGAAAGCTAATTTTGTATATTTTTAGTGATGACCTGTGTAGTTCTGCGACCAACTCAAGTGATGTGGGTTCGATTCCCTCAGCAGGATCTTTGTGTATGATCTGCTGTTGCGAGACCGGATGGAAACCTAAGTGTTGGTAGCTAGAGGTATGCCTAGGTAGAGCGACTGTTATTAACATTAATTTTTCAAAATGTTGTTTCAGGAACCCTACACCTGAACCCACAGAACTACTTCCAGTCACGTGGAAGCCGGTAGATCTGGTCAATCCAGTCTCGTTGCTGATCCGCGAAGAGTTCTCTACAGCTCCGATGTGGTTCACTGACTCTTTGAGATACCTTCGAGAAGTCTACGCTAAGTATAGACGACATAGGTGATTTATCCTGTCGACTGTACTTATAAATACCTACTTAGGTATAGACAGGTGTGGTAAAATAAATATAATAGGGTTTTTGTAAATATTGTTGAATGGGTTATGTTATGAATAAATTATTTATTTTACGTTACAGAAACATGTGATTTTCGAAATAATATAATTTTGACTTTCTGTTTTTTCGAATTTTATAAGTTTCGAGTGGCTATTATATAGGTATATATCATATATAGGTACCTACATATCGATATACCTACTTGTAATCGTTGCATAACCTTAATCATTGTTGAATTCATTGCTATCTCTTACAGCGTTTATAAGTAAGTATATCCCTTAGACACGATACCTAGTTTATCAAAACACAATTTTATTTCTTACGAACCTTAATTCCTGTAACAATTGTTCAACAGAATTAATCAACAGGATTGCAAGTGAGTATCTAATACGTAATCTACTTCCCTTTTGTTCTTGATACGCGGAATAATGAATTTACTGACTACCCTCTAGAAAAGAGGCATACATATCACAAGATAAATCAACCACACTCGCCACTGACTTTGGTGAGTGAATTCACGCTATGTATGAAATCTGATTGATCGAATAGTCTTTTATTCAGCAACAGTTTAGCTACAACTTTTAGCAGTCTAGGTAAGTATTTAGAAGCATTTGAGATGTGGTGTTGGACGAGAATGGAAAGGATTAGCTGGACAGAAAAAGTAACTAACATAGAAGTATTAAGTAGAGTAAGCGAGGAGAGAGCCCTTATAAAAGTTGTTGAGAACAGGAGAGGAAAGATGATTGGACACCTTATACGACATGACAGCTTAATCGGAAATATCATTGAAGGGATGGTAGAAGGAAAGAGAGGAAGAGGAAGACCGCGTATTAGCTACATGAGCCAAGTGAAGGCGAAGATAGATGTCATGTCGTATAAGGACGTCAAGGAAGCTGCCCTGAAAAGAAGAACCTGGCGGGAAATGCATATATTACGCCGGCAAGAGCATAGCTCTTAAATTAGAAGAAGAAGAAGAAGGTAAGTATAACTATTTAGACTTTTTAAGAATACTTACATAGTTTTTAGATGTTATGATGTTCGTTGTAGGTATGTAAACGTTAAATAAATATATATTTTGAACACAGAGACATCTATCATCAAATTCTGGATCTTGTCAAAAGCATTTATATACAAAAAAACACAAAAAACGATCATGCGTTTTCTGATAGGCTGACTAAATCTTGCTAAACCAAACCGTGACTTTTATAAATAGCAGGGTTCTGTGTTCCGTAATGATTTCTCGATAAGGGTGATAGAGAGGCGAGGTGAAAACTATCACCTAACCCCAAGCCTTTACCCTTACCAAGGGGATTTGGAGTGCATTCCCCTAATTAGGACGAGGGGTAAGGCCAGGGGGGAGGGGAAGGGGATCTCAAGGATGTGGAATCAACCGCACGGAAAATGTGCGATGTGAAAGATTTCTGTGTTGGCGCGGGATGTGACTTGTCTGATGTTTATTTATAGGCACAAGTGGAAAATAAATTGGAAAACATAAATAGAGACAATCACGACTTATTCTAATGGTCGATGGATATTGTAAAAATCGTTGAATGTATTATCATCTAAAAAAAGTGTCCATTTTATTAGTTATTTTATTACATTTACTTTATTTATTATTATTTATTATCTTCAATTTATTTTATTTTACTACATTACGCATTGTCAGAATGTTGAGGTCAAGTTTGAATATTTATTTTATTTAGACAAGCAGATAGTAAGTAATAAATAAAATTGGACTTAACAGTTTTTCTACCTGTATTATTTAAATAAATTAAGACCACAAAAACTAGGACCTTGATTCAAAGCTGTGATGCTAGCCGCCACCAGTTCTGCCACAACCTGATTGAGTCAAACAAACATACTAATTAATCTTTTTTCGTGTTTTAGTAACCATAGTATTCTTGTAGTAGAGTATTTTGTGATTTAAAATTGACCGCGATAAAGACTGCAAAGAGCCAACATCAAAGGAGGCATTGAAGTAACAACATAGGATCTGTTCATGCTGGGAGCGAATTCTTTGGCGAAAATTGCGCAATATCCAAGACTACAATAACATGTTCTGCAGGGGTATGCCATTATGTCACTATTTAGTCACAGAATAACTATGAGTTAGTATGAACTGACCATGATTTAAAACTTTGCAGTTCAACTTTGATTGGCATACCCCTGCTGGGGTCGTGAAAATGCCACAATGCATGTCCAAAAATTACGTTTTTCATAATTAAATAGTCGAGAGTAGTAGTAAAATAATTAATCTATGGGAAAATTGAAATACGCATTCTATTTTGTATGCGAATTATTGAAACCATTAATAAAGATAATTTAACTGATCAGTTATTAGGATTAAACATTTTAATAAGTAATAAATAAATAAATATATGTTCATGGACGACGCTCTCTAGCCCCAAACTAAGCAAAGCTTGTAATATGGGAACTAGATGCGATAGAATATTTATAATATACTTTTTTTTGTTAGTACATACTTATATTATAATACATAGTAACACTCAACAGGTTTTAGAATAGCAATAGGTAGTTATTGTTGATATTTCATGTTCCATCCATTTTGGCAAACCGGCCCACAGACGACTATTAATAATTGAATAGTAAACAAAGTCTGGATGCTGCTCCGCCAGTGTGCACCAACCCTAAACCAACCTAAAATCGCCAATCTTCCCGAAACTAAATTTCCGGTATTCGACTAGTAAGCCGCTTACCGCCCCAGGCTTCTCTTATTAGAACGAGTGAATGGCGACCGGGTGAATGAGTGAATGGTTGTAACTATCCGGCGCCGAATTAATCCGTACCTTTTGAAAGCTCTAATGTAAATAGTGAATGTACCAAACACGTTGTTGATGAAACGCGACTTAGTTGATGAAAACCTTTTAAAAGTTAATGGGAATTGGTTCTTAAGGAACGAAACGTGTGAAGCGTTTGGGCGTTTTATTGAGGGAGGTATTGGAGAATCCACTAATTAAATTTTATGAGGAGCTTAGTCGGTTTGTGTCGGATTACACGGTAAGACGTGCTTAGTCTGTGATTGCACTACTTGCGGGAAGCCACTTCATTATTATCGCTACCGATTTCATATTAAAGCAGACTATACGGTTTTGTGGCATCGAATAATAACTTTTAGCGGTAGAGACTTTAGGTTAAGAAAAATATTTTCTTTCATTATCACCATCCCACTACTATTATAAATGTCAATGTTTAGATGTTTGGATGTTTGTTTTTCAATCACGCTGTAACTACTGGTCCGATTCGGATGAAACTTGGAAAATATTTTAGTTCTTAACCTGGATTAACACAGAGGCTACTTTTCCCACTTTTTGTGGTTATACTTTTTTTTTTTCGTGGACGAAGTCGTGGGTAACTGCTAGTCAAAAATATTTGTGATTGAAGTTATACAGTGTCGCAAATAAATACATTTCTTTCTTTCTTTTTTTTTATAGTTATGTTTTGTTTGGCATAATTTGGCAAAAAAAAAAAAGAAACAAAAGAAGCTTGTTGTCCGCGGTAGTCAAAAATTCTCCTCCGAAGGACCAAAGACAAATATTATAATTAATATCACAGTCAATCGGTAAAAAAATCAAATCAAATCAAATCATCAAATCAAAAGGGTTTATTTGCGACCATACAAGTACATAAAAAAGGAAAAATAATAAAAGTTACAATTCTAAATTAAAATTAACACATAGAGATAAATAAACAGATAAATAAATAAATAGATATACATAAATAGTCGCAAAATGGTCCCAACTCAGCATGTGCAGGTTGCAGTAACCTGCGCTGGTCTTCCGTTGAGGCCATTGAGGATATAGTAGACATGTAGTATAAGGCATAGTATAAGAGGACGTGATTACTTAGTGCTAATCACTGGTTATGGCTTTTCAAGAGCAATCAACAAATGAATTGCCCACCTTTAATGGACTCTGATAAACCTAAAGCGCACGGCAGCGCAGCGTTTGCAAAATGCGTCGAAAAATCCGTAAAATACCGTAAATTCAAGTGAAAATGCCCGTAATCCGCACCGCAGCACTATTTACCATAATCCGGTGTTATCGGAGCGACGCACACCGACCTATTTTGTGGTCCGCGGACTAGGGATGCTGGGATGTCCGGAACTTTTTTTACCAAATAGTACCTATTGTTATTTATCAGATTGGCAAAGTATAGCCCAGGATCGGAGTGTGTGGAGAGAATGGGGGGAGGCCTTTGCTCAGCAGTGGGACACAGACGGCTAAATATAATAATAATAATAATAAAGTACCTATTGATAATCATGTCGTCTGTCACGGAATTATCAATTGATATTTTTGGGACTATTTGTTACCCTTATTACTACGAAATAATCAAGTAATTAAATTAAAATTTTAATAAAAAGCCCTGAATCTTGGACCGATTTTCATCAAACATATCTAAGAACACTCCCGACTAATTCACCTTTCAAACAAAAAAAAACAAATCAAAATCGGTTCATCCGTTCGGGAGCTACGTTGCCTCAGACACACACACACACACAAACACACTCACACACACACAGACACATCAAATTTATAACACCCTGTCGTTTTTGCGTCAGGGGCTAAAAATACTAACCGAGTATTTTTTAAATGATTTATAGGCAAACGTTTGAACGCTATCTTCACTCAATGATCATGTAGTAAAGAGGCAAGAAATGTCATTTTAACATTCTACACCTCTCTCGTCTCCTCTGCATCATCGAGATAAAAAGAGACGGTAGAGCAATAGGTATTAAGAATGAAAGACATAGAGGATGGAAAAGAGGTGATGATGATGATGATTTACAAACTTTTCCATCACAACACTACCCCCACAGAAGCAATAGTCGTTGGTGAATTGTGCATGTGGTGAAGTACGGTTAGGTAATGTTCCCAGAAAATATGATTATGTAGAGCACACGGGCGAATACTCTTAAAAATTAAAATGTAAGGGTTAGACCCTAATAGAGAGCTGAATTTATCGCTGACCCTAACTTTACTATACACCTTATTTATAAACCTAGAATTTAAACCACGTTTGCGGTAAAATGGTAGTCAACGTCCATCGTGCGACGACATAAACTTATAGGTCTATGTATACATATGTCTACCACTGAAGTCATAGGTCCGAAGTGGTGTCCAAGCACTTTCCTTCAACATGTTTATCCTGAGGACCGCCAAAGAGTGGAACTCTGCCGGCGTCTGTGTTTCTGAACACTTACAATTTGGATGTTTTCAAGACGAGAGTGAATAGGTTTCTTCTAGTTTAGGCAAATGTGCTATATCGTCGACCGCATCGTCAGGTGAGATTGCGGTCAAACGTTTGTCTGCAATGTATAAAAATAAGGGTCTAGCTCAGCTAGTTTTAAGAGTAAAGGTGAGATGCTAGTAAGAAAGACCAAAAGTTCATAACAACGATTTGCGAAAGGGTTGTATTGATAATAGGTATTTTTGCTAAAGGGTTAAGTTGCTTTTAGGATCTTTTGATAACAGAGAGGGTTCCACGTTAGCAAGCCTAGTAACAAGTTTACAATAGGGAGACTCAGTGATTATTTATCCCGTTTGATGGCGCTTGTATTATATCTCTGTAACGATCATTTTGGTGTAAAAATAACGATACCTTCGTAAGTACACCATTTGCCATCTAACATGAATAATGGAAGTTGTGGATCAAAGTTTTTTCAAATAAAAATGGAGTTTCGTATCTTTATTTTTTCTTTTAGGCACGCCGCAGTCGACATGGAATATTTTTTGATGATACAATCAGGAAAACGCGAGTAACCATATAAACCTTAGGTACCCAAACCAAACTCAAGACATCTGTTGCTTTGCATGTGCCCCCCTGTTAGCAGCTCCCACATATTATAAAAACCTTCGTGACCTGAAACTCGTGCGTAACTCTCAAGTCCTTGCAAATCCAATGCACAGCATTAAAACCTAATTTACCCTTATTTGCATATAATAATGGGTTGGATCTCCTTGGCGGCCATTTAATGGATCCCTTTGCCCCGGGCGAGGGAAAACAAATAACCTAACCCAGGGAACGCCCGCTCTAAGTATAAGATAAATATTTTGTTCCCTGTTATGATAAATGTAATTGGTCGGAAACCATCTAGGTGCTTACATGATGGTACATTGTACTGAATTTTTACCGAAATCCCTAGATCTCCTTACTGGTCTATGCAGACTGATCTCCACAAAGATTTTGATTGGAGATAGAGAGAGATAGAAAAACATTAATTTGGTACACAAACACAACACAGGTACAGCACAAAACAAAAACTTGACAGGGGATACAAAAGATCAGCTCCCACATGGGGGCCATTTCAATATATTCCAGAAATTCCTATCAGTGGAGGTTCAAGTTTAGAAAATAAAGTAATCAAAATGTTCTTAGATCCTCTTTATCACTGCTGGTCATCATCAGACCTTGAGGTATGGACTCCAGTTTATCAAGAATTAAATTGGGAAACTAAATGTTTTAAACTCATCTGAGATACCTCAAATCTGGTTTTCAGATCAGATTAATATCGTCACAACTTGGAAAAAAATTGCTTTCAAATCGATGCCCTACTTTTGGAGCTACGAGGGCACAGACAGAGACGCCGTAAAACTGATAACATCCCTTCCGTTTTTGGTCAAGGGTTAAAAGAATAGAATATTAAAGTTCTACCTTTTGGTAGAACCTCAACTTCCTAACCACTCACTTGAAATAGGTACTCGCTCTAAATATTCACATTGTGTCACATAACATTACCCAAGCTTATGTTTCAGTTAAATTATTCACTCGAACTCGATGTAATTTATGTTGCTTAACTGTCTTAAGTCCTCACGGAATGGTCAAAGATGGATCATTAGCCTCTCCGGGGGATGAAGTGGAGTTTGGGCGACAATAGCCGCGACCGCCTACAAATCTGGTTGAATAGCCGACAGACCCTAAACGTGGTGTAAGTCAAAAGCAACTTAGGGATTAAAAAATAAATAAAAAGTATATTTATAAGGAACATATAGGTAGCCAGGATATGAAAAAACCTTACACTTACAAGTTAGTTAAAACTGTATAAAAAATAAAGAATAATAAGATTTGGACGTCGGCCGAGAAAGCGCTGGAGGGATGACCTTGACGTGTTTGAGACGGATTGGTGGGAAACCGCCAAGGACCGAGATAAGTGGAAGGGTTTGGGGGAGGCCTTTGCCCAGCAGTGGGACGAACCAGGCTAGCATAAAAAAAAAAAGATTTGGACGACTTGAATTGGTACAGATAACGGCTAGAAAAGAATTTCATTGTCTGAAGTCAAATTAGTTTGGTACGTGTGAACTAGGATGATGATGACGTTAGTAGAAAAGAAGGGAATATTAAATGGGAGTGATGCATGCTACCAAACACTTCACGTGGTTTCTTGTCACATGAAAAAAAATCTAATATGTAGGCAAAAATGTGCAAACATGAAACAAATCTACATCATCATTATTACTTCTCAGAAAATGACACGCTTGTTTTACAAGCATAGTGTTCAATTTTGAAAATTATTATCTTCCTTTGTTGATATAGACTTTTATTACATAAACCTTCGCTTATAACTTGCACCGCTTCGCTTCAGGATTAGGTTGTAAGTACGTGCAAAAATGTCCTCGTGGTACCCACACGTAACTCACGTTATCTACCTGCGCTTAATGCGTGCTCTCTATAAATACTCGTATGTACATACCTACTGGGTGTAACAAGATCACTCGGTAACCAGTATCCATCAAAGTTTACAAATAATTAAAAAAAACCAACAGCGCGACGGAGTAGTCTGCTCCATACATTTTTGCCAAGAGCGACAAAACTGGATAAAAAAGGCGAAAGGCAGCCAAATGGAAAAACTTGGAGGAGACTTATACCCAGAACTGCACAGAAGGGGCCTTAGCTGTATTTAAAACATAGTTAACTCATATTTTTTTTGACATATGATAATAAATAGATTAAATACTTAGAGCGGCTTGCACCAGAATCGGTATACGCGTTTAACAGTTAAATAGATTTAAATCTGACGTATTTCTATGACTTGACAACTCGTTTAATACTATTTAAGAGTTTAACGCGTTTAGCGATTCTGGTGCAAGCCGTCCTTAGATTCAAAATGTAAAAAAGGAAATAAAAAGGCTTTATTAAAAGGCGTTCTTGTCGCGTTCCCACTGTTTCAATTATTGTTCTATAAAAGATCGTATTGATGGGTAGTGGGTTCTTTTTAACTCTTCGAAGTGTTGGAGGGTGGTCTATTACACCCTGTATACGTATGATAACTGGTAATTTGTCCTATCGCGCGAATTATGTGCAACCCTATCTACGGGGAGAGTTAGGTGTGCTTTTGGTAGAGTCAGCGGGGTGGGGAATGATTTTAAGGAGTTATCTAAGGTTAAGTCCATAGTTTAGGCAGAGATAAGTTAGAATATATGTTAAGACATAATAAACTTACTTACGTTTGATAGTTTATTGAATAGGAGAAAGTATTTTTGACCGAGCGAGCGAAGCGAGCGAAGCGTCTCAGTTTCCACATTGGCCAAAAATGCGTTTGTCCGGATGTCTGTCTGTCTGTCTGTCTGTCTGTTCTCCTCTACAGGTCGCATTTTTCAACCGATCTGGACGAAACTTGGTACACAGGTTATATGAATTATTAGATTTTTTTTGTCGTCGGGGATTTTTGATTGGGGGGAAAATAGGGGAGAAAAGAGGGAAAGTTTGCTGTAGCGTTATTTATCGACGGATTTCAATCAAATTTAAGGAGCACACGAAAGATTTCATTCTACACAAGATGGTGTAAAAATATTTCCAAAAAGGGGGACTGGAAAGGGGAAAAAAGGGGAAATTATTTTTTTATTTTTTTCCCAAAAATTGACTTCTACCAATATCAATGAGACTACACAGACCTCTTCGCCTTTATGAGACAAATCCGTAGACACCAGATTCGACCTCTTAGGACCAAGGGAACGCGAGTAATCGCTAAAACTTATACCCTTATTTTGCTCAAAAGTCTACATAAGGGCCTATTGGAAAATTCAAGCACCTGAAATTAGATTTACTTAGCCAGGGTAAAAGGGAAAGTGTTGGTTATTGCACGGTTATAAAGGCTCGCGAGGTCTATGTTCTCACAGGACAACTAGTTTACGAAATTCAAAAGGGGTGCAATTTAGAACACCAATTTTTTTTATGTTCCTTTTGCATTTCACATATCGCCCTCTAGTCCCAACTAAGCAAAGTTTGTAATATAGAAACTAGATTCCTGATAGAATACTTACTTTTTTTTTGTAAATACATACTTATAATACATAGTAACACCCAGACATAGAACAAACATCTATTTGTCACAAATAAATAAATACTCTTTTCTTGGACTTTACACACAACGCCCTCTAGTCCCAAACTAAGCAAAGCTTGTGATATGGGAACTAGATGGCTGATAGAATACTTATATACTTTTTTTGTAAATACATATTTATAATACATAGTAACACCCAGACATAGAACAAACATCTATAATATGTTTTCCACGCACAAATGTTGGTTCTTGATGAGGATCGAACCCACGACCCACAGCACAGAAGGCAGAGCAATTACCGACTGAGCTGTGACGCCTGTCAGTATTCAGTTCGATAAGTTTTTATTGCAGGTGTAAATTCAAAAACGCCTGTAAAACCTCTCATGATTCTACTTCAATGCTTTGAAATATCTACGTATTTAATTTGCGTTTCAGAACGGTTATTGGTGGTTCAAAGTAGCATGTTGCTAACTAAATAGCGTAGGATGAACCAAAGTGCACTTGAAGCAAAAGTGAAGCACCTTTCAAACTGTTATAGCAACCACGGTCTAAGCTTTTGAGATGTTGGAATCTACTGGGAGATAGTCTATAATCGGATGTTGAGAGGTATTCACTATAGGTACTTTAGACTTGCCATTATTATGCTAGTCGGTAGTGAGTTTGATATGCATTACGGTATTGAACTCTAGCCCTTTTTTATTTAATTACCAAGCCATCGGCAAGATGGAGTGACGATCTGCGAAATGTAGCTGAGAAACACTGAAAAAAAACCGCCGAAGACCGGGCTCAGTAGCGTGTCTTGGGAGAGACCTACATCCAGCAGTGGACTGACATAGGTTGATGATGATGACGAGGAAGCGGCAGTGGATAGTTGAATTCTGTGGTATCGTTGCAGACTTCCTTTTCCAAGCAGGTTCAAAATACGCAGAGCAATTGTTTCTTTCTGGTATTCTTTTTCTTTAAGCATTATGTATAACACGAACTACACGTTCACATGGTCGCGAATGGCTTGCATGTGATAATTTCACTTAGTTATCGTCCCATTTCGCTGGCATGCTTAAGCCTACACTGATTAAGAGCCTATCGATTAAATGCCTATCGGATACTTGAGGCCCATTCGATGAACGACTTATTATAGACAATCGTAGTTCTATCAAAATATTGAGGCTGGTAGATCCTGATGCACTAAGAAACGTGGGATCAGAAATATTAATAACTCCTGGTTTTCCCTTTATCTTTATTTAAAGGTTTTCATAACCAAAGTTTAAGATAGTAGCTCTATAGAAGAAGTAGAATATTAGGTAGATGTGCCCAAATTAATCGTAAGCTAGGTGGTACGTGGTGGCTTGGAAAATGGTTGTGTTTTTTATTTTATCGAAAAGAAACTTTTACACGCGTCGCTTGCTTTAAAATATCTCGTTATTTTGGAAACAGGGATTGGAATCCGTGAGCAAAACTTTCTGTGATCAGCTTCCAATTCAATCCGATCGTAGTATCAGATGCCAGAAACTCTTGCATTTAGGATTTCAACAGTTTTTCTCATTATCTACTGCTACGGTCGGACTAACTCCGAAAAACGAACAAAATATTTCCGTCCTGGTTTTGACAAGTTTAAAGTAGAGATGAATAGTATTTTATCTGACGGATTGCGTTATACGGAGTGGGTCGAATACTCTATAATATTATACCGGTGGAGGAGTGTACTCGCTACTGGACTAAATTACTAACGCAGTCAGAACCAGCCTAAAGTCCCAGACGTACTCTACCTAGGTTATGGAGATGTAATGGTAGATCAAACATAATATTACCTGGTTAATTGCTAATTTGCGGCTTAAGTACACGCGTGTTTGGATAATATTCATTAGCTGTAACTGTTATTAGTGTGCAAAGTAATTGTTGTTCAATAACTAAGTAAATCTAGATAAAAATTAAAAAAATACCGTTCGAATAACTTTCTAAAGTTTTGAAATGATATTTTATGTGGAGACCATACTTTTAATCAGGTAGACCGAAAAAGTATTTCGCAGTACACACAAACTGAATGTAAAATATACAAACCAGTGAATACATAGTAAATAGGCCTGTGTAAATTGAAGCCAAAGTGGCGGAATCGATGTGCGCGATACTCGAGCCTAATTTGGAAGATCATATGCGTGGAATATTATGTTTCCGCACTGAAACTCTGTTTTATTTATTTGTAACAATTTTTTTATTTTTATTCTGGTAAAAATAATCGTCTGACGATAGACGAATTTGAAAAAAGATAAATGTGTTTTTACACATTCTTACGAATCGAGGTACATTTGGCTGAAATGTTAGGCTGAAACGAGACATAAATTTTTAAGTAATTAGTAGAACATATCCAGGTGAATTAATACTTATTTATCTTATTCATACTTAGTTTTTGTGTTTAGTTTGGCCTTCGCCGGTAAACCTATGTAAGATTTATTTGTACCTACCTCTGTTGCTACCTATGTTTTGTTTCTAAACTGGTGTTTTGGTGAAATAAACTATTTGTTTATTTATTTTTCTCATTCTCATTCTCATTCTCAAAGAAAGAGACCACTAATCTAAACTAGTTTCCGCCCGCGATTTCTTCTGCGTCTCGTTCGTCTAGTTAATTTTTCGGGATAAAAAGTAGCCTTTACTTTAATCGACGTTACGAACTGTAAATGTTTCCGGTTTCATCTAAATCGGACCAGCCAGTAGTTGCAGCGTGATTGAAACACAAACATCGAAACTTTGACATTCATAGTAGGATAGGATGAAAATGGTAAAAATAATTTGGTTACATAACAATCAATGCCAGTCGCTACTGACCCCGCTACAGCCTCGGACGAACGGGAAGTATTTTAAAAACTTCCCATTCATCCCACTAGTGAGAAGACATAGTGGGACCACATATTATAGAAAAGTACAGATGTAATGTATAGCCATTTTTGTGCTTCACAGTTAGAAGTGCACCATAATGGAGTACTTTGTGTCATTCAGTCTCTGGCCATTGACACCTCCAATGCCAAACATATTTTTATACAATTATGCCGGCGTGTGTGGTTCCCACTTGCAAAAATTGGCCTGGGTCTAAAAACAAAGTAGATGGGATAACATACATCACATTTGGGTCTCTATTTGATAAGGAATCGTCTTGGAATCATCAATTTAAAGAAAAATTACCATCAATTCAATAATGTTGCAAACAACACCAACATTTTTTTCCCAACAAAATTTATATTAATCTTTATGACTACAGACAGATCATTAGGCATAGGTATTTCAATAGGTATTTTTAATCATAGAGCGCGAAATTTGTTATTTTGAAAAAATATTTGTGTAATTTTAGGTTTCTTGTTGACATACTCAGAACGAGAACAATGGACAAAAGTCATTCAAAAAACACGTCCTGCGTCTTTCCTTAATTCTATTAAAATTTATAAATATCTATTTCAGTACCTCCTACTTAGGTGGTACCTAAGCAGCATTTACAAAAAAAATTACCCCAAAAAATTGGGAAATAGTTTTGAAGATGCAACATTGGGCTGCGCGAACATCATGCGCACGGGAACATTTGTATAGCATTTTGGTGACAAAATCCTTCATACAAATTATGTCAAATGCGGCTTCTAGTGTTTTCTATATTCTAAGAGTGGGACGAACAGAAAATAACACATTATTCCGGCAATAAGAAGAAGTGATAGATTCAACATTACTGTCAGTCTTGCATCCGCCGCCGGCTAGACTAGACATCTAACTATGACAGCTCTAATTAACGTTCCATTTTACACTTACATGCGTATGCTGAGCTTGTAACCCTTACCAACTTTGACAGGCGTCACAGCTCAGTCGGTAATGGCTCTGCCTTCCGTGCTGTGGGTCGTGGGTTCGATCCCCACCGAGAACAAACATTTGTGCGTGGAAAACATAGATGTTTGTTCTATGTCTGGGTGTTACTATGTATAATAAGTATGTATTTACAAAAAAAAGTATATAAGTATTCTGTCAGCCATCTAGTTCCCATATCACAAGCTTTGCTTAGTTTCGGACTAGAGGGCGTTGTGTGTAAAGTCCATGAATATTTATTTATTTATTTATTATTAATTTAACTCTGTATCGTAACGCTAGCGTATCCGAGATACACTGCGCGGTGACGCTACAACATTGGGTAATCGAACTGTTGGCGACGCGCAATATGATTCGAATAAGTTAGGTTTATGTAACGCGGCGACAGTCTTTGTTCGTGATTACCCTTCAGGTGAATAAATAGTCAGCTCATTGAAAAATCCCGAATATAATTTCAGTGAAATTGGAAAAACCACTTCAACCCCATCTAAACGTGACATCTCACCCTCGTTACTTATAATTTTATTCCCGCGCCCCCTGCGCTGCGCAGAGCTCGTAATTATTATGGCGTGAGAAACAAAACGATAACACCGCACATTGTAGGTACGTCGTACCTAAACAGAACATTATGGTTGGTATTTCATTTCTCGAATTCTATTAACTTTTATAAGTTGCCTATAATTTTTCTTTCATGTGGTCATCATAACATACGTTTTCTGAAAAAACAACTTATTTTAAATTGATAATTTAGAAGAAATCCGTCCTCAATGAAATATTTAGAAAATCTAAATGCTAATAGGCCCCACATACTCGGTGGGGATTTCAGGAAAAAAAAATTCTAGAAGTTCCCACTGCCACACCGTAGAGTGCTACGACGACGTAGCTAGTAGGGGTTTCGAAAAAAAAACTGGAAATCGCCACTAGTAGGGATTTCATAGTGGAGATTTCTGGAATCTGGAATATACCATATTATGGTTCTTTTAGTTAAGTTCTAAGCTTTCATTAAATTACCTCTAGGTTTCATTGATGGGGTAAAAAAATATTTTAGTTTATCAAATCCCTTATATAACAACTGTCTATAGTTTAGTTTTGATAATAAGATGCAGCTAACTAATAAATAATAGTGCTTGAAGTTGATTTATTCAGGTCTACGAACTGGGCCCTTAGATTTCGTGATTTGAAAGAAATAAGTAAATTCTACATTTATCAAATCATGTCATCAAGCATTCTAAACTTCTGAGAAGCTTAAAGAATGCAAACAAAAACTTTCACCGCAAATCGAACACATCGCCAGACGACCTAATAAAACTAAATAAAAGCTAGACTAGTTCCTAGGAACCATAGCGGTGAGGCCCGTGACCCCAGACCCCAGACCAATTAACAGACGGACAAGAGACGATTGTTTTTATACAGGATGTAGAGTGAAATAATTTTTTTCTTATAAGTGGTAGAATCACTCACACTGCTATATTTGAAGTGTCAATAAAGCTAGCTCGTGAATTTGAAAAACTCTGTGGTGCTCTACATACTGACATATTTTGTCATAGAAAAAAAAACCTTGAGGCCGGTAAGTAACACAGGAAATGAATTAAAAAAAAGTGATAATTTTACAGTCGGCTTTACCATAAATATTTATTCTAGACATTGTTTTTCAACGATTTAAAACAGGCTACACCCTGTAGAACACTTCCAATTAAATAGAAGTTTTGAGGTTTATAGCTTAGAGTAACGACGTATGCTATTTTATATTAGTTTACCGTTTTAACCTTTCCTGCGTTATATGACGATTGACAGGTTAAGGTATAGAATTAAACGATAAACTAATAAATCAAACGATTGTTAACACCTTTATGTCCGCTTTACATCAGGTGGGCCGTCGGCTTGTTCCATTATTTAGTTGTATAAAAAAACTTTATCTATTATTTATTTATTATTTTAAAATTTCACACAAATAGGTAGTGCTAGAAGGACTACCTACTACCTATTGATTTTATTGTGAGGTTTTTTGTGACCAATCCAATACTATTTAATGTTTCTGTATGCTAACGTTTTACCTACAATGTAATATAACATTTGAACTATGTCCAAGCTCGAGTTGAGCCAACGATTTGTTAAATAACAGTTGTCCGTCGTTCGGAGACAATTGCATTACCGCTTCACACTTGTTAGTTGATTGCGATTCTAGCCTCTGCCAGCTCGTTTTTGCAGGAGCTAGGAAAACCTATAACCTCCTAGCCCCCCCGGCTAGTGGGCATCCATAACAGATTTCCCCTGGGCAAAAAAAAAAGGTTTACAGGCATCCAGACGCGAATAAATATATTGTTTTATACAAAATGCAATAGATACTTGGCAAAAATATATGAAACAGCAGCAGTCTTACTCTTGAAGCCGATTCCGATCGTACGGTATTGAATTTGTGGCGTTTCTTACTCTTGAATGCAAACCTAGCGCCAAATTATTACAATATTGTGCGGGTATTGAATGAACTAACTGCCATTGGCATTGCATTGTCAGGTCCAATATATATTTGTACTAGGTATTGACGCTGTTTTGGTAGCTAAATGGCAGTCGAGTATTGTGTGGAAATGCTATTATACTTATCTTCAAGAGTACGAAAATTCATCGACATTGGATTGCGATCTACATTGTATTGGAAATTTTATTTGATTCAAGAGTAGTACGGTTGCTGATGTTTCTTTCGCGTTTACACAAGGCCCCAATGTTTTCAGAAGTAGGTAGTTTTATTACACTTGGTAGATTTAAGCTCCTTAGTATGCTGTGTTTACCACGGCATCTGGCTCTTGGCAAACTTTATCCCTTCTATGACGTCATGACACAACCCCTATGAATATTACGAGTAAGTTTGATTCGACTGGAATAACTAGAATGCTATGATTTATATGTCAAAACGGCATCGTTAAGCAAAGCGCGTGACCCCATACATTGTCCCCTGTGGCGAGATGATTTACTTCTAAGACATGGGGGTCACAGCTGTGGGGCAATTCAACTACTGGACGCAAAACTTTACAATGTGTAAATAAAGCCGCTGCCAACCTGAGTCTTCTGAAGAGTTACTTTATAAATTGTGCTACTTTTCTTTGCTGAAATGAACTGGGCTCTACTTTGGATTTTACCAACTACTTTTAAAATTGTAATCCAAGCGATGGCTTTAAATCACCATCTAGGTACCCATCTGATCTATACAATATACACTTCCCACTAGGGTGAAGGTTAGTAAATTTTATTCCTAACCATCACGCAAGAGCCGACCAGTGGGAAGGTTAACCGGCTGCGAGCTCATTTGGGCAACTTTGAGGTCAAAAATAATTTTCAATGTATGTGTTCATCTATGGTCTAGTACAGTCGGCTACACATCAACCTATCAACGGTTCGAACTTTGAATTATTATAATTTGAATGTTGCGAATCATGCGAGAGGGACGATATGTTTTTATGTGAGACTCGCTGCTTGCGCGCCACGCGCCTACACCTATTGCGATCCCTGATTCGCAACATTCAAATTATAATAGTTGAAAGTTCAAACAGTGGATAGGTTGATGTGTAGCCGACTGTACTAGTCGCGAGGTTTGTCTAAATGTTTCATTCCTCTATGCACACATCCGTAATAGTTATTCGTACGAGGAAAATAATCATATTCATCGGATTATTTATTTATTTTGCGGTTCGGCTGTAAGCAAACATTTATTTGGATTGCTGCTTTATGACTGAAGGTCTCAAACTGTGTATCGGTTATTGGGATTCCATTGTTATATTCCGTACATAGTTTTTGTTAGAGCCATGTTGTTATTTATTATTACAATAAAATCAAATGTTGTGCTATTTTTCTGACCGTGAAAGGGATGGTATTATGTAAGTACTAGGTTATGGGATAAAATAACTATCAAGAAATGAAGGATCGGTGTATTGGGGGTTCACCGTGAAGTGTACCAGAATAACAGAATATTCTGTCCAGAATATCATAGTATATTAGAATGCTAGAAGAAGAATGAGATACAAGGAGGTATTATTATATGCTCTATCCCCATTAGTTACATTGCTAAGTTACGAAGGATAAACGGTTCTATTGATAAAACTAGTGGGAATTTTATGTTCCATTACATATTACATATAGGTACTATTGGATGATGATTGCTATCACTAGTAAAATAGACAGCCTTAGCTTAGTACATTGGCTAGACAAACCTCTTTTTGGTATTTTGTACCGAAAAAAATGCTGTATTCCAACCAGGATAGTTTTTATCCAGCAAAGTAGCTATTTTATTTTGTATTTATCGTGCAAATAGGTAAATAGCGAATACCGACATGTCTGATACACGTTAGTCCAGAACAACGGGTCTCGGGCCATTGGTTTCAAATTGGCCGTGGCTGACTCCGTCTATTCGCGTCCTGCCTTTCAGACGAATGCCTCAGATAGCTGGTGAAATATGGCCCGTTTCGGAGAATAAAGCGAAATTAAGAGTTGTGGTTCAAAATAAATGTGGGGCTAATACAAATTAATAGGTATTTATTTCGACTGCTTGAGATATTTGGTTTGTAACATCTAAACTTTGGAGTCCGTGCACGAGGGACTTTGTTGCCCCGAAGCTTTTTGTCTTTGTCGATTTTTTTCGGTTGTCGTGTTACAAGTATGCTTTTTCAAACAAACACGTACCTACAATTGATGTGAGAGACTTAGTTGCCGAGACAAAAGTTACTCGTAGGCGGTTTTTAGACGAATTAAAACAAGAGTTTTAGACTCGACGCGGTTAAAAACCGAGGCTGTGGGTCGCAGGCAGAGTAGAAGTACTATATCTATTCTACTACTATCACAGAATATTCGTTGCTACTATGACAAAGTCAGACATAAAAAAAGTTTAGATAGTCATTATACAGTTGGTATTTATTAATTACCTTAAATCTGTATAATAGTATTTAAGTTGTTCAAGGAAGTTTCACATTACAGTCGATAACCACACTTATTAGAGTTAATTTCTGAGTAATTATCAAACCTGATCCAAGGGCATTAACCCCATCATTATTCGACTCCTGAACAATGTAATGATCAGATATGTCGTTTAACCATAGTTCAATTAAACCACTGGTTTGTCGGCGGATGTAACTGATCGTTTTCAAAAAACCTGTTTCATCTTTTAATTTATTTTTAAACTTCTTTTCAAAGGTACCTATTTGAATTGCTTTAAACACAAAACATTTCGGTTCGTGAAAAAAAATCTGGTTTACCTAGAATCGCCTCTCTAACCTTTCTCAAATGTTGAGAGTTTAAGCAAATTATCAAAAAAATACTCACCCATAAACCCGTCAGAAGAAAAGTTAAAAGTCGTCGTGTCGCAGTTTGAGTGAGAGTGGTTTAGTTGAGAGACCGATTTTTTCATAAGTGAGACCGGTTAAATACAAAATTATAATTAAAAAAAACCCAAATAATCCTTGAATTCAATCAACCCATAGATAAAAATCACTGATTATTCGCCTGCCATCATCCACAGCTATGTTTCACTGTAATATTAATACGTTACCACTCCCAACTACCCTCATCTTCAAAGCATTCAAAATTGAACTCTATTTCTTTACAATACAGATGTTTGCAGAGGAATTTATCATTTTGGTGGGTTTAAGTGTGAGCAGACCGCAATCACAGCGGCACAAAAGGTTGGCGCAATGGAAATGGGACATTTCAGTCCATTGTGTAGTGATGCATTGATTTTATTTATCGGACGGCCATTTCCTGAATTTGCACGGGAAATGTATGGCGACAGGAGGGGAATTAGATCTTGTCAGTATGTACTGAAGCTTTAATTTAGGTTGACGTCTTTATCTGGTAGAGGCTAAGGTAAAATAATCGTCTAGGGCACGAGATCTGAGCTTTGGTTTGGATGTCAGTTTCTGTACCTAAGTGCCGATGGAAAAAAGTTATGACAAAAAGTCAATAATGTAGCAGTGGTTCGTATAAGCCATCTACTAAAAAGACTAATACCGTCTCCCTTAATTACAAACTCCTAGCGAAGAATGTGCAACTTGGAGAGCGTAATCACGATACATTTATCGCTGCTAATCTGTCAGCCAAACTGGTGCTTATTAAAAACATCCCAATGATGTATCACGAGTAATTTCCGTGAGCTCCAGCTCCGAAGAACCCCCCTGGGGCGGAAGGGGCGTACTCAGGTGGATAAGGGGGCTAATAAGTATAATTATGACAATAAATCGTTTTATTGAAATTAATCTTTACCAATTTACGTTTTTACGAATTCCTATAGCACTAATATTTTCTATTAAGAGAGACTCAACGATCTCTAAACTGTTGTGATTGTATTATTTTCCAATCGATAAGAACTAAAAAAAACCAGCTATGGCCGACGAGCTTGGCCTCTTGATGAAACCATAGTTACTTAGTGCATGAGCCCTCTAATAAAACGTATCAATAGTTACTGCCTATAGTAGAAGCTTATATAATAAAACTTAAGAGCATAGAGCTTGGAGAATTTGGCCACCGGGCCCCCTTTTTTAAGAGAAGAGTTACTGCTGAGTCCTGCCCTGTTCACCGGAGGGGGAAGGAAGTATTGTTGGCCGTGATTTATAGGTTTCTTAATAAATATGTCGAGCGGTACAGCGATGGTTCGCATTTATTAATTGCTGCAACGATTATTAATTGGGGCTCCGGAATATTCTGTGGTCTGATCGGTTGTGGGGGGGCAGAGGGAGGTGGGGGGGGGGGGGAGGGTTGATTGGTTGGTAAGTGGTTGTGGTTATGGTTTTTAATGAGTTGTGTCAATGGGGTTGTGAGGACTGTCTATTAAACTATGTGTAATACGCTATTTACATTTTATTTTTGACTGTAGAATTTTGCCTTCCTAGATGCTATCTAATATTTTGAAAAGGAAGTGACAGGTAAGCTGCCTTATCCGCTTACCATCAGGTGGACCGTATGCGTTACGCAGTCTAAGTAACATTATGGCTATAGTTTACAGTAGTTCAGCTTCGCAATCAACTCAAATGGCAGTGCTTAGTGCCTACTGTCGTAACATTATGCTATTTCCCAAACGACATTCGAGTGGCATATAGGACAATTTGCAAGTTGAAGGCACAATACTTTACTAGTGAGTCAGTTGGTCATGTTCCCACGGCGCGGCGTGGAGCGAGCTAGAATTAGTGCCTTTTAACATGCACATCACTCACTTTGAGTACTAGTATAGTAGGTATTATATTATCTGTGCTTTGAGGGACTGGAGAACAACATCGGACGCGTCTTTTTGATCTGCCCCCCTATTCCAATCTTTTGCTGACAAGTTATATTTCACTGCCCAGTGTAATTTCTTCAGGTCACGTGGTACAATTTTGTAGCACGTGATCATTCTTTTTAGACTCTTGACAGCAAAATATGCGCGAAAACAAGAAGAAGAAGAAATCAAATGACATCATAATGTCACTATTTAGTCACAGAATAACTATGAGTTAGTATGAACTGACCATGTCTTAAAACTTTGCAGTTCAACTTTGAGATTGCGATCGGGCCCCTGTACCTAAGTTTTTAGGAAAGTTGTAAATGAAGGAAGATTACCTACATGCTGTGCCGATTTCATGCCGATTTCTTTTGAATAAAGCAATTGACATCTACAAATACTAATCTACCTGATCGGAGAACGAACCTTCACCTCTAGAATCTCAATTAGCTGATAAACTGCGTAAAATATACGTTCATTCCGTTATTTGGTTACATCGTTGGTTTGGTTGGTATATTACAACTCAATAGTTATCTGCTTGGTCGTTGACCAGTCATGTAGTGCTAACATGCCGCACCGTGTAGATGGTAGCTTTAAGCATGTGTAAAGGCACTTCTATAGTTATGGGAAAAACACCATGAAATTGATACGCTTATGCACAAGCCTCGGGTGGTTTGAAAACTATTATGGTATTTATGCGAGTAGGTAGGTTATATCTGAATTATAGAACTTGGTATGCTAAAGAGAGCACTATGCACATCGACTTAGATATCAATATAACACTAGCGGATCCAGGGAGGGGGCTGAGGGGCTCAAGTCATCATCAAAATATGACTATCAAAATGACTGTCATGTCTGGACATATAAATTTGACCAGTATTTTCTCTCTAGCTGAACTATTATGTAGAACTGTGTTACTTCAAAGCAACTACCGAAGCAATCAATCCCGCTTTCATCGAAAACATTCTTGACATTTCTAAATTAAACCTTTTGTTTTGTGTCGACGACCAAACGTCTTTTTTATGCGTTTTACGCACTGGGATGTGCAACGCTGCAATATTTTTCAGATTATTTATTAATTCTTATGTTATGTTTAGGTACTTTTATCATCTTCACGTTTTATTTACTCGGTAAGCCTATCGAATTTTCCAATAACTTTCTAGTTGTTGTTGTTACCTTTTACGGGCATTATGGCCGAATAACTTCGACTTACGTGCAGATAAGTCGTGTAGTCTTAGGAGTAATTTATATTAAACCTAATTATTTTGCCAACAGGCAATGCCTACAAATTGTAATTAATAACCCAGCGGGGTTCATGTAATGATCTTATCTAATACTACCCAGTAAGAACTTGTACTAAACGACATGAAGCAATAAATATATGATAAGTACTCTACTTTTTACGAGGGAAAGTGATAAACACGCTTGTACATTGCTGTCCAAGGTATTTGCAGTAGACTGAACCCGACATTACCAACTCGTAATCTACCTACAGTTTGTATGGTCTTGAACAAAAATGATAAAAAACGCGACGTTTTTTAACCCAGTGCGTCCGCTCTCCCGAGCTGATCGGAATGCTCGGTTCTCGCTAATTGATTGTTTAGCGACTTGCGCCCAGTGAATGGACGAGGTTGATGACATTCGGGACGTTTTATACGTGTTTCAGGACACAACATCAGGGTTTGAAGCTACGCACGGAAGGTTAAGGAAACGATCACTTCCAATCAGTTTAGATTAGATTAGAGAGTCTCATAGTCTCTGAAGAGGGATTAGGTAGGCACCTATAGTTTTCATCTACACTAAAATCAGCTTAGACGAAACTAATAGTAGGTACCTACCATAGGTGACCTACATAATATGACCTGCCCCCGTATGCCAATCTTTTGCTGTCAAGTTATATTTCACTGCCCAGTGTAATTTCTTCAGGTCACGTGGTACAATTTTGTACCACGTGATCATTCTTTTTAGACACTTGACAGCAAAATATGCGCGAAAACAAATTAAATGACATCATAATGTCACTATTTAGTCACAAAATAACTATGAGTTAGTATGAACTGACCATGATTTAAAACTTTGCAGTTCAACTTTGATTGGCATAACCCTGCAGTAACCATTCGATATGAATAAATTACTATGATTTGATGAGTCATGAAAAAGCTAGCCCTTTTCATGTTTTAGCTCCACAGTATTCTGAGTTAAACTTTGCTGAATACACGTGTGACTGCAAAGTACAAATGCGCTGGACGTCGTTCTGTGACGTAGCTTGAACTTTGAGGAAACACACGTTGATTTACTTCGTATTATTAAAATATATAATAGAATCCCAAATGACATTAAAAAAGAAGAGAGACCTTTAAAATTCAAAAATATTTTAAAAAATTACCTCACAAAAACTGTTTCTATTCGTTGCACGAGTTTCTGGATGATTGAAACACCTATCAAATACATTAGATACCTGCAAAAATGTGCCACCTAATATTTAAGTATTTATCTACCTACCTAATTGCTGTGCCCTAACAGGGCTTATGTTTGATACTCTACATACTTTTATAACACCTGTTCATGCAACATAAAAGCGCAATAAAGAATTGAATTGAATATTATAATGATTTTCTTTGTAGTTTTAGCACTTTTTTCCGTTTTGTCTCTTGTATGGTATCTCAACTACATGTGTTATATCCAGTTTATTCATTGCTATTTCTTTGTTGTGTGTTTTTTTGTGTAAGCTTCTATCTCCGTCACAAATAAACGTATTTTATCCGTATTATTTTTATAACAGGATTTTGAACTGGTCGCCTAGTGCGTTCATGTTCTAAGCTAGGATTGGCCATCACTATGCCAAACTCGAGATCTTCCTGCTGACGGGTTAATCGAAACCCCAAGACTTGATCTTCCAAAAAGACCAACCCCTAAAAGGTGGCTCTTGAAAACCGTCGCATCAGCGTGACCCTTCGATAGAATTAGCATAGGTAATGTATGCGGGCTGCGCCCTTCCGGCCTGAGACATCATGAGGCGAGGAGAAGGTTGGAGGTGGTAATTAGAAAAAGATTTAGGGTTGAAGATCGTGACAATGATCAATAGCGATTGGTAACCAAGTTAGAGGTAACTCTAGCAGATTTCGATGCAAGTTCTTGCATTGAAATCTCTACAAGATACCTTCAACATTGTTCTTGATGAATAAGAATTCTTGAATATTTTTTTTTACGAATATCTCATTTTATTGATCAAAACAATAACTATATACAAATACTAATAAGAAAATAGCATTTTTAACAAAAAAATTCTTGAATCTTGAATTACAAGTCTTGGCAAGAACTCCCAGTTCTAGGTGACGCAAAAATAAAGCTTGTTTTTTTAAAAATAACATTTTTAAATAAAACTTATTTAATTATGTCTTTATGTGAATATCTCCAAAAGCAGCCGCATCCATTAAACTGTGTTCGTACAGAAGAGTTCGTGTATCGCGAGGGCTCGGCAAACACTCGTGCTTCGTCTGGCAGCTCAATTAATATCCTGAGCAAACTTTGTCAAATGAATTCATAATTTTTTTTGTATTTCTATACTTCGAGAAGGGTGGCGAGGGCGATAAAAACGGACGTATTAGTATACAACCTTTATCGCTCTCATCCACTTGGAAAACCAATTTACCTAGACGAGAGGTCTTGTAGGTATTTATTGTTTTTATAACCTAGGTTTTTCTTTTGCGTGCAAATTACTTAGAAGTTATTATAACAATTTAGGTATTTATAATGTGGGTATATTTTAAGTGAATTCTAAAACAATCAGCTAAGGCCGAATGTTATTTACGGCCAGCAATAAAAAAATGGTTTATGGCAGACTACTGGACATATTTTTAAAAACATTAAAAACTATTCAAAAAGAGTGAATACAAGATGGCAGCGAAAAGTAAAAGGCGGAAATATTCACGCGACACATATGGCCGAATCGTACACGTTATTAATAATTAAACCGTTGGATTTACGAGCTCGTAACTTCAGTTACGTCGTAAATACGACCAAAAAATAAATAGTTCCATGTGAACACTCGCTGGGGATTTGAGGAATTCCCTTTTTTTTCGTGTAAATACTGAGGAAATGGTTACATTGTTGTGCCAGTGAACAACATTGTAATTACTAACATTACATTATTTCAACTGACTCTACATGAGTGTTATTACCGTACTTAGTCACGGCTTTGCAACCAAAATAGTATTTAATCCAAACCGGACCAGTAGTGACAGCGTGGTTGAAACACAAACATCTAAACCTTGATAATTATTAGTAGGATCACTAAGATTGGGATTCAAATCCACTACTTGCACTTTGATATCGGGATGCATCTTCCTGCAGGGGTATGCCAATCAAAGTTGAACTGCAAAGTTTTAAATCATGGTCAGTTCATAGTTATTCTGTGACTAAATAGTGACATTATGACGTCATTTGATGTGTTTTCGTGCATATTTTGCTGTCAAGTGTCTAAAAAGAATGATCACGTGGTACAATTTTGTACCACGTGACCTGAAGAAATTACACTGGGCAGTGAAATATAACTTGACAGCAAAAGATTGGCATACGGGGGCTGGGCAATGTCACCACACCCAAAGAGCGATATATCTGGGTCGTTGATTTAATAAAATTGGACTTAAGAAAGGTGAAAATTTCAAGTAACAACTGTGTAGTATTACGATGTTTTTTTATTCATTCTTCTACTTACAACTTTTTAAAAGAAAATACGTAAAATACCTAAATATACTTGCTCAGAATTGAATGAAACAACGACCTAAGGATAAACCAACAAAATTACCAACTACTAATAGAAATTAGGCAAGTTTGTCGACACTGCACTAGACATTAGCAGCTATTATTAGTTGGATGTCGTGTCTGTGTGCCACTGACAGGATGCCACGGTACGAATTGTGGGAGTATGAGGCACACTGGGAACATAAAGCGTGTCAGACATAATTTAGACATACATCTTTGTAAACCTGTGTTCGTCCAGAGTTTGTCTCTCCATATTAATTAAGAAAAAATTACCAAACCATAAGCTTCTTGCTTGTTCTTTGGTCATATTAGTATGACATAACATATAAAAAGAAAAGTAAACAAAACTAAGTGCTACAAAGTCTTGTGTGATGCGCGTGCTTGATGTGCTTATTTATTTATTTATTTATTTATTTATTATTATTTCAAAAATAACACATACTTAAATTTAAATAGTGCCTTAAAGCCAAGGTATGGCTTGTCTAGGCACTAGGTTCTCGTAAGAATAACACTAATCGGTCGAGCGACCGCACGCACACCACGCTTGATGAGTTGAATTGATGAGTTTGATACACAACAAGTCGTTATAATGAAGAGTTGAATATAGATGATGATGATGATGATAGTAATCAAGTTGAAAGTCCCCCGAACTTATGTACCAAACCATTCAGCCAAAAACAGTTTCGTGCCGAAATGGCGTCAGCTAGGCACAAAATATTGGATAACACTGATTATTATCAGCTGAACCATGCATGGTGGGTGACATCACATATCATATTTTTACTTTGATTTAAAAAAATAAAAACTAAAGTGAATATAAACAAATAGGTATATAATACTAGAATATTGTAAAGATCCTCCAGCAGGGGTATGCCAATCAAAGTTGAACTGCAAAGTTTAAATCATGGTCAGTTCATACTAACTCATAGTTATTCTGTGACTAAAAGTGACATTATGGCGTCATTTGATGTGTTTTCGCGCATATTTTGCTGTCAAGTGTCTAAAAAGAATGATCACGTGGTACAAAATTGTACCACGTGACCTGAAGAAATTACACTGGGCAGTGAAATATAACTTGACAGCAAAAGTTTGGCATACGGGGGCAGTTGTAATTTGGTATTTTGTCCCTGTAAATATGTCTATGGTAATAATTTCTCTCGGTGTATCTCCACACGCGCCATATGTGACGTCTCAGCATCTCATCCTAAGTTATTGTGCGATACAGTCGTTAACAGGTGACAAGTGACGCAGACAAAGCCGGTGTAGCCCCACCTTAACGTCAGCTTGGTTTATGGCTCTCTTGATTTAGAGGTTACTAGCCGCTTTAGAAGAAATTATGTGGTGATTGTTATTGATTGTAAAACTCGAGTGTTTGAACTTTGAACGAATGCGAAGGGAGGTATTTGTAGTCAATCATAACTCGCGTGTATCATGCGCGGTTTGTTTTGCGCCAACGTTCAGACAGTTCCAAAATTAAAAGGTAAACCTGTGGTTCTTCACACTAGGGATATATGGTTTACCACGTATCAGGGTTTGAAGAGTAAGCACTTTTTTAACGTTCTTGGATCAGTGGTGAGTCCATCGTAAACAGCAAATAATGATCACTTAAAACAATGTTTTTTTGCATAAATAATTTTATCACAAGAGCCAAACTTGGATTCCAAGAAAACACATGCAAACACAGAAACACACATGCAAACACAGAAAAAATATATTATCATTATTTACTTATGATGTACTACCTACTCATAGAGGTATTCATAAAATGTATCACGTTTCGTGTCCACAAAGTGGATTTCCAAACTTCAGTTCTAAAAGCAGACGGTCTCATTTGCACAATAACTATCAAAATAAAGAAAACTATTTAAATTTAACAGCAGAAGTTACGTTTAACAGCAAGAACGGTAATAAACCCAAGTTTTGAGTCATAAAGTTAGTTTTACCGCTCGTACCCGCTAGTGCTACTCAGTTATTTCACAAATATGGCGAACATTAAATTCAGCGTAAAAAAACTCGTAATGACATGCTGACAATGTACCGTTCTGTAATTTGTAATGTACAGCAAAATTCTATGGGTTTTTAAGAACTTGGCACGTATGGCACGTATGGCGAATTATATATTTAAAAAAAAAAAGATTATACAAAAAAAAACGCTAGGAAACCGGCCGTAGTTTCTTGCCCGATCTTCTTGGCCTTCTTAGCTTAGTTATATAAGACGATTCTAAAATGATCATTGTGATTAAAGTGTTTATTGAATAAAGAAATTATGACTATGACTATGGATGGTATAGGTGCTGGGCCAGTCTACTCCTTCTAAAATCATGTCCCACGCACTACAGAGTCCCATTCATAGGTTATGGATAAAAAGTGACCTATGACGCTGTATAAATCATCTCGAGTAGATGCTAGGCTTGATTACTGTACCTAGGATGCTAAACAACTAGACATGTAGATATAGCACTACTGTGTCGTATTAGGTGTCATGTCACGAACTGTAATACTAATCCATGTGTATCGATGATTTATGCGAGAACGTGATGAGACGCCATGTAGTACTCACTGACGATTAGTTTAATGCTAACTGTATATAACATGCGACGCAGGATAGGCACAGAATAATGTAGTAATAATAATAACGGGTCACGTGGTTTGCATGGATCCGGGAAGGTGGGCTCAAGGAGACAGGGTGGATACCCCAGGGGGTAGAAGACGTCGCGGCCGTCCGAGGAAGCGCTGGCATGACCTGGACTCCTTCGAACGGGAATGATGAACTAGCTAGGGATTGCGAAGAGTGGAAGACGAGGGGGAGACCTTTGCCCAGCAGTGGGACAGCATAGGTTAGTAAAAAAATAAATAATAATGCTCTGGTGGAAGATCAGAGTTGCCAGTCAACCAACCTATGCTGAGACAGGGTACGTTTGACAACACTCAAGTTATCTGCTGTTGTAAATAAATGCTTTTATTCTATTCTTATTCTAGAAGGTACTAAAAACGTATAGTGTGATAAAGGGACTAAGAACACTCTCGAAAACTTCTGCTGCATTGGTATGCCAATCAAAGTTGAACTGCAAAGTTTTAAATCATGGTCAGTTCATACTAACTCATAGTTATTCTGTGACTAAATAGTGACATTATGACGTCATTTGATGTGTTTTCGCGCATATTTTGCTGTCAAGTGTCTAAAAAGAATGATCACGTGGTACAAAATTGTACCACGTGACCTGAAGAAATTACACTGGGCAGTGAAATATAACTTGACCGCAAAAGATTGGCATACGGGGGCTGTTCCATATATAAGGTTCTACAGGAAATGTATCACACACTGTATAGACTGTTAAGGCGATGCCACACGGTGCGCAAAACTGTAAAAAGTAAATAATTATGCTTGTATACGTGTTGAGCAAGCCTGTACCATCTAAAAACATGTCCTAGGCACTCTACAGCGTCTTGTTCATAGGGGCTTGGGTAAAAAGTTGCCCCTGATTCTAAATTAATCGGCCTCATTAGAAATTATATAAATTAAATGATTGTCTACAAAATGTCTGTAAATTAGCAACGCAATGCAAGAATAACGATCCTACTAATATTATAAATGTCAAAGTTTAGATGTTGGTTTGTGATTCGATCATGCTGCAACTGTTGGTCCGATTTGGATAAAACTTGGAATACATATAAATCGTAGCCTCGATTAACACATTATATATCCCGAAAATTAACAAAACGAGACGCGGACGAAGTCGTGGGCGGAAGCTAGTTAAGAATAAAGATAATTTTATTTTTAACATGACTTGTACCGAAGGTAAACTTAACCAGCTATACACGTACCTACGTCAGTTATCTACATAAAGGGATTGTTGTTTCTTAGTAAAAATGTTAAAACTGGTCGTTATTTTTTCTAATCCCAAAAAGGTTCATGTTATACCTTGTGCCTATCATACGGTGCCGCATACCATTATGTACACTTATTACCTTCTAGAATGTTCAACAGAAACATTTATTAGGTAAATATTTAAATTAGCTTTGTAAGGAATTACGTTTGCAGGGAAGGACAGGGTGTCCCACACAAGGTTACTATTTCTACGAAACAAATTTAATTAGAAAGGGGTTTTATAATTTTGTGAATAGCTTTTTGTAAATAAAAATAATGCCTATCATCTGTTACTAGAGAGAGGTACAATTTAAAAGATATATCACAGTACCACATCACTCCGATTTAAATAGAAATATAAATAAATAAATATTCATGAACTTTACACACAACGCCCTCTAGTCCCAAACTAAGCAAAGCTTGTGATAAGGGAACTAGATGGCTGATAGAATACTTATATACTTTTTTTTTGTAAATACATACTTATTATACATAGTAACACCCAGACATAGAACAAACATCTATGTTTTCCACGCACAAATGTTTGTTCTCGGTGGGGGATATTACATGTTATGTGTATCAAGAATACCTATAGACAATTTTTTTTGTCAGTAAAAGTTACACTTGTGACTGCTATTAGGTAGTGTACGCTTAGATGTCATATTTGACTTTAGTTAGAACCGTTCTATGCAACGAACCGAATTTCCAAAAGTTTTCCATATTGTGTGTTTAGGGGTGTTGGAGTTCACTCTCTAGTTTTAGTAGGGGTGGCAGTAAAGCAATCTTTTACTGATTTGAAATCTGAAAACACACGCATTAGATTTACATTTAGAGATACTTATAAAAGACATTCATTCTTAAAAAAATTTACAGTACATATTAGCATAGCACTGTCACCTAAGTTTTTTTTTACTAACTGTAACACAATGTACCTATATCGTGGGACACCCTGTATGAGTCGGTACGCGAGCGAGGGGCGCACGTGGATGTAACAAGCAATAACATTTTTCGCGCCCTACTGTCATACCAATGTACCGTTAGACTGTAAAGCAAATAATTTTGAAATAATTAATGAACAATAGATAGCGAACTGTTGTAATCGACGGTGGACAAAACTCGATAGATTTTGACAGTTTTTGGGAGATATATCTATCGTGACAAAAAAGTCTATCGGACTAGAATCATCCCTCCATGGTTTGTTCTTTACGACATTTGCCACCCTCATCGATATTATTTTATTTGCTAGAGTGTAGATAAATTCAATAAAAACATAGTGATCTACCTAACTTTTTTAGATACCAATTCGTAGTAAAACTTTGAGAATTACCTAGTTAATTTTGAGGGATTATTTATTCAGTTTATTATACCTGCTTCTGTACCAATATTATACCTATACTTTAAGGTGTACTTTTCAAAGTACTAAGTAAGTATACTTTGGGTGTTTTAAAAAACATAATAACGCATCTTCCACATCATCACTAAACTTGCTTTGTCTCTTAAACATAAAAAAATATATTTGCTTTTTATAATTGGCTGAAAATGTGCGTTTTTCTTCTAACCGTACACCTGGCGCTGAGGTAGGGCCCAACACAGCGCTAATAGGTTCATAACTCGAGACGCAAGCTCGGTTGTTTGTTTATGTACCTACACATAAGCATTGCGTAATGACTGACTGTTTGCTTGTCGTTTCACGGGGTATTTTTTGGTCACCCTTCTTCATCCGATTTTGGTGAGACTTTCAGTGGTGATAGGTCTAGTAATAATAAGAATTATTGACCTCTACTCTCTGTAGTTCGTTTGCAAAAAGTTTTTAATTGACAAGATTGTCCATCTAAGTAGTAGTAGAGCTTCTTGTGAAAGAGCTCGTTCGGGGAAGTACTACCACTCTTTCTGCCGCAAGCAGTGATGCTTGCATTGCTGTATTCCGCTTTGAAGGGTATGGATGCCGGTGTAGTTACAGGCACATGAGACTTAACACCTTTTTGTCTCCGAGTGATGGGCCATCGGCTTTTTCCATCAATTAGCATCACTTACCATCAGGTGAAATTGCAGTCAAACGCTTGACTATAATGTATAAAAAAAAAGTTGTAGAAAAAATTCCAGTTATATTTTTCTAGATTTTATTCAGAGAATTACCCCTCAGTTCTAAGGGTCTTTCCTTCTAACCATCTGACATTGAGACGTCCGCGTCGGGACAATTCGGCCTAACAGAACCGCCACTTACCGAACTAATATTCCCACTTCACACAAGTTAGATAATTTGAACTGTTGAAGTACGAATTTGAATTTGGTCTCGCCTCTTCAGAGCCTTTTATGTAACTTTTACTTTGTATATTACTCGGTTGCCTCGCTTCAATGGGCCACAGTGTGAAATAATCAGGAGGAAAAGTAACTCAGAACTTAGAACACCGAAGCCCTCAACGCGTTTTACTTCTAATCTAGAGTAAATACCTACTGTTTAGGCAAAATATGATGTGTTTCTATGTTTGTAATACTTATAAATGTAATGCTGTTGAATATTTTCATCATTGACGTCGTGAGCATAAACTAAAAAACCAACCGACACACTGCTTTATTAAACCACTTACTTAGTATTATGTATTATTATTTTATTCCTTCATTCATTCAAGTACTTGCTGTGGTCTATTCTATCTAAAAAGCCTTCGATAGAAATGCCTGATTCTAGGACGCGTACGTATATGGTAGGTTCCTACTGTGTGGTACTTACACTTTGACACCTACTAGGTTGCTTTGTGCGCGTCGGTCATTAAAGAAAGTAATTATTTTCCTTTTTTCCTACGAACTTCTTTGTTGGAAGTTTGTTTAATTGTCAAAGTTGGGAATAACGCGCTCAGCCTTAAAACTTAATGAATTGCTGATAAATTCTTCCACAACTACCCGCTGGATCTGGCTGAAGATTAATTATTTTGGAATTGTTACTTAGCTTCAAAAATCCTCTTAAACTCCTATTTCTCCAAAACTTACACTAGGGGGTTTACTGTTAGGTTGCAAACGCATTTGAGCGTACAAGTCTTAATGGCTAGTTTGGTCGGGCGCGGCGGCTAGAGACCTGCTAGCTACTGGTTCTGACAGTTTTGGACTGTTGGTCGCCCGGTTGCGATCGACGTTTTGAAGTTGAAAATGTCATAAACAAATGACTTTGAATTTTTCCGCAAAGTCTGCTCGCATTTTGCCGCTTTTAGTGTAGGTACCGTGTGTATTTTGTGGCGAGATGGGCAAACGATGTCACTATAATTAAGAGGCCGGTATGGAGATGTACGTGTTAGAAATGGCACGCAATAGTGGGCAATGTCAAGTGGGTGATGATGATGAGTGTATTCCATACGTGACAATTAAAATGTTCAAGTGCTATTTAAAATTCTGTAAAGCAGAACGGCAATAAAAAAGGGGGTTCTTAAACATTTCCGTGTCGCCTAGATAGTCACAGCCAAAAACTGTCCCGAGCTCATCGGCCAACTTAATATTCCCCCGGGCTAAGACGTCGAGTGTAACTTGGATGACGTCACACCGATAATACCTAACATTTTTACTGTAACGTAATCTTTAGGTTAAAAAACGCAAAGCTTTTGGCTCTTTGTACGTAGACCACCAAAACGAATATATATATATATATTATTATATATACGAATGCACCGAAGCGTCAAGAAGATTTTTTTACAAAAGCTGTACTTTTTTAAGAGAAAGTAAATAAAAGAAAACTTTTTACAGGTCTTTGTGACTAAAAGAGTTTGAAAGTATTAAAACTACACAACGGACGTTTCCTTCCTTTACACTACTTAATTGTGAAAAAGAATATAGTAAAGTATTTAAATTTTTTATAAAAAAAAATAGTTTAACAAAATCGTGAATGTGTGGTGTGAATGTGGTCATCAGTTACGACGTAATAGAAGTTGGCAAGTTTGCCGGTCGGAAAAATTGAAATTAATAATTCAGATACTACGGACGCGTTACTCCAACTAATTGCTTCACTTGCACGCCATGCCATGCCCTATACAGGGTGTCCTATCCATACAGGCTGTCTTTTTATTACGTACGGCTCACTGCACTATTCATAAACAGTTTTGATGTTATAAAAAAAGATTGTAATGTCGTTTTGCTGTTTAATTTTGGTTCAAACTGAAGTTTGTGACACTTCTGGAAAGGACTACGATAGATTTTGGTTTTGCAGTATATTTGAGAGTGGAATAGAAGTTGCCATGGATATGTGATAACGTTATAGGTCCCTCATGCATTTCCGCTATATCCCAGCTAAATGGTGTATGAAGCTAGAAGCTGAAAATATCGGGCAAGCGGATAAGTTGATGCCGCCATACTTCATACCGCTCACCACTCGGTCAGGTTTTACCGACTTTTTAGAAAAAGCAACGCAATTTTGCATCGGCCAATGTATCTGAGTCTTTAGCACTGGTGTTTACTTTACTTTCGGACTTATGAAAAAATCGTTGAACATTACTTAGCCATCTCTCAACTGCATCACTCTCAAGCTGTTTGACATTTAGGGCGTCTTGCACCAGAATCACTAAACGTATTTAACAGCTAAATCGATTTAAATCTGACGTATTTGTATGACTTGACAACTCGCTAAATACTATTTAAGAGTTAAACGCGTTTAGCGATTCTGGTGCAAGCCGCCCTCAGTAGTTCCTCAACGTCGAGACGGGTTTTTGGGTGAGTTGAGAAGTTCCCTGATCATTTGCTTATACGTAAGGGAATTTTTTTTTAAGGGAAAATGCAATCCCTCTGAAGTTAAATGCAACAAACGATTATAATCGTTTGTTGCATTTAACTTCAGAGGGATAAAGATCTGTAGTGACTATTATACTCTAATTTCTATTGTTTTACGATTGATATTTTGTGTTTTGATATAACAATATTCTATAAATATTTGTTAAGTTGTTTACCTGTTGATAAGTCTTATATAATGCATACTGTGGCATCCTCTAATTGAAGGAGTACAATAGTTTTAAGCTCATTGCCATGACATTTTTGTTATTATCGTGTCGTCTTTGTTGGATGTTTTATGAATAAAAAAAAGATAGATAGATAAGTATATTCTTTATTGTACTCTCCACTTAAACTAATACAACAATAATACAGATTCTTTAGGAGGTAAGTACAATGGGCGGCCTCTCTCTGTAAAAGCTCTGTAATTTTTTGATAGCGCAGGAAAGCCGTGCCAGCAGCTCTGTGCCGGAGGGCGCTTAGCTTTCGTTTTGGGAATATTTCAACGGCGGCGGATATCCGGAGCTCAGCGCAAAACTCACTATCATTAATGAAGCTTACAACTGAAAATAAATATTGATTGAAAAGAAAAAGAGAAAATAAACAATGGTATCGACTCTGTTGTTGCATTTTTCTAAACTAACCTAATTTGACAGCGCTAAAATTATAGCTGTCTTCGTCGTTTCAGTTTATGAGAAAGGGACGGCAACATTTTTAGTGCTGTCAAATTAGGTTAGTTTAGAAAAATGCAACAACAGAATCGACAGCATTACCTTTTCAATTCGCTGCTGACATATTGGATTAATAATGAACTTTTTAAAGATTGCGATGTGTAAGTACCACAGGTATGCGGGTGTAAAAATAAAAGATAAGTAAGTTTCATAAAATATTCATTCAGGCATTCAATCTGTCCCCCTTTTGCAGCAGGGTGACTTTTGAAAATCGACTATGCAATCATCAATATAATGTTGACGGCGCGTATAGCAGCTTTTTGGGTCTAGACACGGACGCAATGTCAATTTACAAGTTAGCCACATGTTGTGTATAGAGCTAATTAAATTGGTGTTTGGTTTGGCATTGGATTTACAAATCTAATTCATCTGTTAGTTTTCGAATAGTCAACTGCTTACATTGAACAAGTACTAGATATAACTGAACTCGCATCCTAATAAATTACAGAATTAGTTACATCATCTAGCATTTCAGATTTTAATCAAACAAAATAATGTTATTACTTATTTTATTTCACGTCTTATTCACAAAATTGAAAATAAAATCAAAATTTTGCGAATTATATACAATACCTGCTAATTTAGCATTTATTATTTAAATATATTGAATAAGTAATCCAGCTTCATTAAACATTACATTCAACTTACAAATAAACAAATAATATTCCATGATTTGCACAGACTAAAAGGCTACTAATCCGTAGCTAAATGGTTCGTATTTTTATACAATTCACGTGTTTCATAGCACGATGAATCGTTCACTAATTTATTTATCAGGAAGCGTTGGTGGCGTTTTGCTTAGATTATCGAAGGTAAGTTACGTTCTGCGCGGTCACTATTCGGATGGGTGACCGCTAAGTGGCGTTTACATCCAAGCGCTTCTGTGATTCAGAGGGGACGTTAAACTATCGATCCTGGGTCTAGCCACGACTGAGGCCTTAAGGCGGCCTAATAAACCCCGTCACCAGAGTTGGCCAATAACCTAAACGAACTTACACCGATATAAACATTTTGACATGAATTTTTGAACATCAAAACATTTTTTACAGGCGAATTGAGTTTGACAGCTGCAGTATGACAGGTCTTTGTGATTAAGGGCGGCTTGCACCAGAATCACTAAACGTGTTTAACAGCTACATAGATTTAAATCTGACGCATTTATATGACTTGACAACTCACTAAATACTATTTAATAGTTAAACGCGTTTAGCAATTCTGGTGCAAGCCACCCTAAGACGTTATGACACGCTGAGGATTTGAGAGCCAAACTCTTTACTGAACTAATTTTATTAATAATGTAAACCTATATGTTTTATGTCTGCAAGATCAGAGACTGGTGCTCAATATCAGAATCGAATTTAAAAAGAGAATTCTTGGATCTCGCCTCGCGTATACACTTCCCACCATTTCGCCAATTTAGCAAGCGTGCGAGATCAACCCGAACGTAGGCACGTGACCTGCCTGCTGATACCACCACTCTGCCTTGACCTGCAGCCCTGTGATACTGCTACTGAATATCCTGACACTTTACACTGAAAAAGTGGTGTAGTTTTTAACCGATACCGAACGAATGAACCGATTTTGATTTTGTTTTTTTTTTTGTTTAGATTAGCCGGGAGTATTCTTAGCTATAATTGATGAAAATCGGTCCAAGATGGCCGCCGCCAAAAATGGCGGATTACATTTTTTTTCACTACTCCCTCAATATGGGTATCAAAGTCGAGGGTTTTTTAAATTTTTAATTTAATTACTTATACATAATAGTATAGGAAAAATATAATCCTTCCTCTCGCATAATTATGAATAATAGGTATTCCACCATTTAACTCATATATCGCGTCACTTGGACGTTGCGTTACGATACGAATATGACTATTATAATTAATCTTATCTTATTGTATCATAAGTTATTTATTTCCCTCTGTATTGATATGTCGTAAAATTCAATGAAAATCCACCCAAAAACTTAAATTTCATTTTTCTCGTTCTCTCAATCTTTAAGTTTTAAACACAAAAATCTACGTGCTTGGTTAAGTTGACTTCTAAAATATGCGTCAAAATAATTTGGAAGTGAAACTTCGTACCCTCTATAGACTGCTAATATTCTGTGCTCCTGTTGAGAAAAATCGCCTGTCGCTCTCTTTGAGATTGAAGTGAGAAAACACGTTTAGCTAAAGACTTGAGATTTGAGGCGAGAATACGCTCCGTTGAGTAATGGCTTTCAGAGTATGCCTGCGCTTTGGCAATTTTCTTTGAACGCTGTGGTTATTATAAATGGGTAAAAGAAATGTGCTAATGTAGGTATCTACCTATTGATTGGAAGTTCCTCTGTCTACCCTTTTTGAACATATTGGCTGCATTGGTTGATCTAAAATTCAATGTGCAGTGAAGATTACAGTATATTTCGTGTATTCAACTTATGTATCTATTGATAATAAATGCATTTGAAAAGAGACAGAGTGAGATTTAAAAAAAAAATGTATCTCTTATTACCGAAGTTTTTAGGCTGTACCTTAAATTTTGAGGAAATTGTGCGGAAATACCGTACGTAGTCGTAGATTAACAGAGCGATTATTTTCGGAACGTGCGTAAAGACCTGTTCCGTAAACGTGCAAAATATAAGGTTTACATTCCACTTTTTATGAAACGAAACTCTGAAAAAACACGTAGGTTATTTTTAAAACAAAAACCGATGTACGATTCAAGTAAGTTTTTATATTTTTTGAATTTAGAAGTTGAGCTTTAGTATTTTGCAATGTATTTTTACTTTATTTCTGTGTTATCCAAATATAAAACCATTTTTATTTCATTATTTATGAATAAAAAAATGTTTCCTCTATCAAAAGTTGACATCTTCGTTTCATTGTGCACGAATGCACAAGATCAGAAACCATCTACAAAAAAGGGTCCCAATTTTCTTATAAATAATCAAATTGGGTGAGGAAAAACAATTTGTCGGTTCCGCAAACACAAATGATCAAACACAAATAGCTACATGAAAAACAGTAGAGTATTTAATTATAATTGGTCTATATCATGTTTATTCAGTTGTTTTCTTTTACACTAGCAGAACGCTAGTGACTTCGATCAAGTGTACTTAGTTACTAAAAAGTTTTTACTGTCTGAAGAGATGATTTACAGAAAAACAACTTATTTAGCCAGTTCTTTATTATGGAAACCTGAAAAATATCAGGTTTTCAGATATAGATTAAGGTTTAGGTTTCTTCAGAGTAAAGTTATATTTTTAATTGAGGAAATAAGTATGGTACCAACTTTATAAAAATACCTACATGAAACTGTTAAAGTTTAATAAACAAATAAAACTATAAAAATTAAAAATATCAAATTAAATTCCATGTGCCTAACAATAACAGAGAAGGTTTTCAAAACAACCCCTCGATGCTGTGCATCAATTTGTAGCGTTTTTTGAAATCACAAACCAAAGCCTGTATATAAATACAGCAATTTGATGGCGCTGTTTGGATCAGATCACAAAAATATCCGTTACTGTGGCAAACCTGAATGTGTCTTAACGAGCGCATGTAAAGAGACAGTCATGTGGAACTTCAGTTTTATATGATACGATACTATTTTAATTAGTCGGATACAGAAATGTCAGCCATCCTGCTGCAAGATGGGCAGACAATATCACTGACATAGCGTGCGAAAATTGGATGCCACTGGCGCGAGGTCGTGAGAAATGGTACAAACAGAGAGAGGCCTATAACCAGCAGTGGGTGAAGTCTGTGAATGATGATGATACTATTTTATCGTTTTAAGACGAAGGGTAATGTCAAATACCTTCTCGGACGCACATTTCAACTCTCTGAAACTCACTGAATGTAATTATGCAAAATCGCAAAGCTTCATGATCTAGAGAATAACAATGCAAAGGTTTTATAAATATCATTTTGATGCAAACAAGTTTTCCGACCCAAAATGTGAATCAAAATTGGTTGAAAATAGGTTATTTTACCAAATAAATAATCAAATATTCATGGATATTTCACACAATGCCCTCTAGTCCCAAACTAAGCAAAGCTTGTGCTTATGGCAACTAGATTGCTGATATAAGTAATACTTAATTTTTTTTGTAAATACCTATTTATGAAGTACACAACTTTGAACAAACATAATTTTTTGCCATCACATAAATTCCTGGTGGGGATCGAACCCACAACTCGTAGCGCGGAAGGCAGAGCTATCACCAACTGAGCTGTGACGCATGTCCAAATAATCCTGAAGATATTTCTCTAGCATGGTTTTTTGAAATCGTATCGTATAAACGTCTTTCCCGGATATTATATCCGTGTGCCAATTACAACGTCTCAATAATGTAGCGCTAACGAACGATAACCACCGCGTTGGATTTGTTTACGGACCGCCGCCATTGGAAGTGTTTGTGTTTACAACTCAAAAGTGAATAAACAAGGTTCAAATAAATATTGCTTGGAAGAATATTTGGAGTTTTTTATTAGAACAAATCATGAAGCAGTGGTACAATCTTTTTACAGTTTAAATAGCTATTTATTTTAGACTTTTGATCCTCAATTAAAAAATATTTACTATAAGCACTTAGAGCGGCTTGCACCAGAATCACTAAACGTGTTTAACAGGTGACGTGTTTAAAAACGTGTTTAAATAGATTCAGATTTATTTATATGACTTGACAACTCGCTAAATACTATTTAATAGTTAAACGCGTTTAGAGATTCTGGTGCAAGCTGCCTTTAATTTTTAATTGGTTTGAAAACTTTATTTTTTACAAGAATGGTAAATATTAACAATTTGATAAGTAACACGAAGATATTTTCACTAGTAAGTACATTCTCAAACAAAGTCAAAGTCAAAGTCAAAATTTCTTTATTCAATAAAATCACAAGGATCATTTAGAATAGAAACAAAACAAAATGTATATTTTTACATAGTAGTGCAAAAGGACTGTTTAAACCTCTAAAAGTGAATCACTGTAATAAGTAAACATTCGTTCGTTCGTATTAGTGGTCAACTGGTGAGGGAGTCTTTAGGTCGCCTTAAGGCCTCCGTCGTGGCTTAACGAGTGCTAGAACCGAGACCGATAGGTTAACGTGCCACGAAGCACGGAAGCGATCAGATGTAAATGCCACTAGCGGTCACCCATCCTAATAGTGACCGCGCAGAACGTCGCTTAACTTAGATAATCGGTGAAAATTGACTAAGCAAGCCTAGCCACGAGTGCTTCATTCGAGAACATTAACACACCCCAACTGTAATATTTTGTATCAACACTCAAAATTCAAATTTCCCAACATATCAAACAACATGGTAAAGCATCGACCGACGTTTCCGCGTTACCCCAAATAGAGGTAATTTAGTTTCCCATGTAAATAACATCGGCGGTAAAAATCGCTGCAAATTCTCTTCGAAACCATCGCAATTATTCACAACCATTACTGGTTATGTACTAACCGGGGATAACTCTACTGTACAAAAGCAGCAATGTATGTTGAATGTGCAGTAGTATCGGCAGGTATGACAGTTATGTTGTCGTAATAAAGCGATAATATTTTTGCAAACGAATGTGAATCCTGAGTATTGTGCTCGATACCGTGAATAAAAAGTTGAGTGTATATTTTATGTGCATCGGTGTTTTATGATGTTTTATCCCTTGTGGCTGGGAGAGAGCATAACACACAGTAGGTAATGTTATTTTGTCTATTCTTTGAAGCTCTCACTTGTAATGTAAGTACCTTTTGGTTTGATTATGAAGAACTGGCGTAAAGTCAAGAAGTTACTTAGCTACCTAGCTACATAGCGATTACTGAATTTACCCCATCTTGAAAATTACAACAAAATAAGTTGCAACTCTACCGCATGTTTGAGTGTCGATACAGCAATACTTTTTTGACTCACTGTTTGCGTAGCTGCTACGTGGCTACGATGATGCTACGGTGGTGCTACGGCGTAGAGGGGAAGTATAAGAAAAAAACCTTTTTTTTAGTCTTGAAATATTAAATGATTCTTTGAACTTCGTCAGATCATAGACTGCATTGTATTGTAATGACACGTCTAGTCTAGAGTATATTCTTAGCTTGTAGAGTTTTTCATATAAAGCAACGGGCGAGATATCATTGTTTTGTAAAATTATGTTCTCAAAATGTTATCACAATATAGTTTAAGTCATAGTTTAGTAAAGTAACTTATTATAAGGTACTACTAGCAGATAGAGTAAAAAATAATTCACATTTTTAATCTTATTCGAATAAAATCTATAGTATCTGATACTATTGATTCATTGACACTACAGATTATGTAAAGATCAGAAAGAAAAATATATCCTGACGCAGAATCGAACCTGCACCACTCACCTCTCAGGCCACCATGGTACCACCACAGTTATTTCAATAAGAACCACTTTCCCAACCAGATTTTCCTGCACGTTTTAAAAGCGCGATCTAAACGCACATCACGCGTCGCCATGAATCACTTGCCTCTCTAATCAAATGCACACATCCCGGGATTCGCGGCCGGAATCCCGGATTTCCCGGGAGACGTCCCGGGACGATCCTCATTACACGTAATTGGTGACGCTGACGTCACGGGATCTTGGCTTGAGGTTATATATAAATTATTGGGAAAAGACTCGAAAATACAATTTTTGTAGCAATGCGAGCGTCACTGCTCGGTGGCAGATATAGGTAGGGGGATAGTACTTTCCCGGACAAGCTCTTTCATAAGAAGTTCTAGTCTAGGTTCTCCAGTCAACCCCTTACGCCAAGAAGCTGTTGTGGGTGGTACAGCTTTAGCTGATCGACTAGCTATAAAAAAAAACCATTTGTTTCAAGGCTGGTTAGCTTATATTACTACCATCAAAATTAAAATAAGTACTACCTTACTAAAATAATCAAGTTATACAAATAAGTTAGATATTTTGATATTTTTTAATCAAAATAGGAATGATTGTAAACGTATAAAGAAAGTGTACGTGGTAGTGTACTAAAGAATAAGTAGTTGGGTTTTTTAAAGCTTGACCGAAATTATCTCTGAAAAAGAAATATGGAAAAACAGTTTTTTATAATGTGTGGAAAACTTCAATCGGAAAGCTAAGGCTCTCTACAGATACGGCCGGAGCAAACGTAGCGATGCATGACTCAACATTTTGAAAACCCTGAATTGGTGACATAATTTTGAGTCACGAACTCACGCATCGCGACTACACAGACGAAGCTCTCGAACTCTTGAAAAAAAAATCTATGATATAAAAGAATAAACAATCAGTTTCCAAAAGCATTTAAATAAAGAACAAATTAAAATAGCTATTGTTAGAGTTCAAACCACTTTTTAAAATAGGGGTTATATCTTCTGTGGAGCCTTCACAGATAAATTGCTAGGGGTGTATTTGACATCCATAGCAAGCGCTCCTAGTGCAAAGTCTATCAAAACAAAGCGCGATACAGCGCGGATGTGACGTCACCGGCCGCCGGCGCGCTAATGGCTAATGCGTGTCGCAGGAAGCGCAGGAAACGGAGCGGACATCTAGCGATTATCATTTAGCGTTTTATTGCGCTGTGTGCAAGGCGCTTTATGTTTGTTTACTGAAATAGAAATGTATTGTTGTTGCTAGTGGAGTTCACGTGGTTTTGTTCGCGCTGTGTTACTTCTCACAATTTTTTTTACATTTTATTGCACTCTTTAATTTCGGAAGGTCTTTTCTTACTTAGATCGTTCTTACTTAGATCTACTTACTTAGATCGTTTACTTAGATGACTACAAAAAGTATCGACCTACTCATAAAATGTGCGTTTTTTTTCGTTCTTTATACAAAAAAAACCTCTTGATTTAAAAATCCAACAAACTACACCTGATTTTTTTGTTAATGTTTGGATGTCAGTTAATGATTGATGATAAAAATCTTGGAAATAATGAATGAAAGCTATGGTCCAGCATTAGTTATTAATGTTGTACGAAGAAATCACACCTAGGTACAGTCAGCAACAATAGATGTTTAATTAAAGAATGTTCAACTATGTCCAACTATGCTGAGAGGTGATTAATTTCAATGATATAACATTTTGCGATTGCATTTCCTTATACTTAAAAAAACTCAATTTGTAAATCGACTTGTGTTAATGACTGTACTTGACATAAATGTATGACAGCTAATTTAATTTGTTAACGCTGTCTAGTCAAGATGCTGATGATAATGATGGAGTCATCCTTGAATATAAATAAACGCTGAATAATACACAGTAGTTATTTGCCACGGAAAATGCAATTCCTTACAATTTCAATATAAGTTGCTGTCGTTTTAGACAATTTAATAAAAAGTTACCCGGGAGAGGTAGATGAAAATAATGATGATCACAAATGGTGCGTTGTCTCAACACATAAACTATATCCATATTCTTAGCCGTTACCTCGAATAATCCTCTCCTCTCCTCAACCTCGAAATCGTGCTTTGATAGCACGAATTTTGACAACAAAGGCCTGGTTTGACTAACTCCGAAAAACGCTATTCTTTGGATTACAATATTTCCGTCCTTATTTTTGACAAGTTTAATGTAGAGACAACATAGTTTAAAATGTTGCCAGTTTGTTTTAATCCGTGCCTAAATTCTGCATCACTGAGCATCATTGGCTGATTTTAATGTAGACAAAAATATCTTTCAAAAAATTATGTGTTTTACAATATCTCAGTGACTTCTTACGAATATTATCCTCGAAATGACTCCACCGCTTTTACAAGCTTCTTTTCAACACTTCTGTGCAGAGTAAACCCGTGATACCGAGTCTTATGTTTGCTCTACACGCATGGCGACTGCTAGCTATACTGAAATGAAAAATGTATGTTATTTTTGCAAAAAAAAATCTACTTCCAAATGGTGAAATAAAAAACATCGTCAGAAAGCCAGTTACTATTTTACGAGCATTGATGGACATGTATGGGTCTAGTATAAAGTACAAACCACTGCAAAAAGCTGTCATGTAGGTACCTACCTGAACATACTTTTAACTTCCTCTTTAGACATACTCTTTTAAGGGTATTGAATGCCAATAGATTTGAGAGGGAATCGTAATTGCGAAATCATGAGCCTAATTTTCATTGATCACAGTATATTCACATATATAACATCTTTGTAAAATTGTCTAATGATAGTATCCGTCGCTTCACCACAGATAAGATATTTACGGAATCAATGTTTCGAAAGGTCTTCAACTAAAAAGTTTAATTACAGGCTCATGAGACTCTTTATTTTACTCAACACCTTTATGTCTCAGAATGAAGAGCGCAGTGAAATGCACCACAGGGCACGTCTTTAGTGAATATGCTCAGTAAGGCAATGCGTTGTTATAGGCAGAAGTTACCACTTAACATCAGGTGAGTCAGCAGTTGTTTCCATTTAGTAGTACGAAAAAAAACTAGATTCTTTAGTTGCCAAGCGCGTGGCGCCGCCTTTAAGCCACTGCTCAGATGGAGTCGTAAAGCGCGCCACAAATCATACTCCGGAATTCCTAAGTTACCGCTTCCTGCAGACCGTGCCGTATTTATATTTACGCTGTATTTGTATTTATATTTATATTCACGAAGCGAGGGTCGGTTTGTCATGCAGGAATCTCCACTCCTTAATGTTTGCGCAGGTCTTTCAAAAGATGAATGGAATCTGAAATGTGGAAAAAATATGGAGGAAATTAAGGTTCTAGAAATCAATGCAGGATTTAGAGCAGCACATTAGGTACTAAAGAGTCCCGTAAGTAGGGGCATAAAGTAGCCCTTGTCGATACCTACATTTTACACGTGAATAAATTCAAGAAAGCTCTGCATTCTTCTCATGTTTATTTTGTGATTTTGCAAAGATTTTGCAATAGTAATTAGATTATGGTAGGTTTTGTGATTTAGAGAAAAATCTTCTTTGACCTAGAATAAAACTGAATCAATTGAAATGTATTTGCGTAATATTTTTTTCTTTGTAAAAAAGATCGAACTAAAATCACTAGAAATCAGGCCGTAGTTTCTTGCCCGTTCTTCTAGGCTCTGGTCGCGTGGAACTGGCATTTACGCGTGGAACTTAAGTTATATAAAACGATTCGAAAGATCCGTGTGACTTTATTGAATAAAAGATTTTTTACAGACTTTGATTCCAACAAGGTGTTTGACCTTGAATTCTAGACACCTGAATCGTGTCTTGATGTTTGTAATCTGAAATTCTACCCAGCAAGTCTACTAATCAACTCAAAGCGGAGTTCCACGTACAATCTGTGAGCATAAGCCACTTATTGACGTAACTCGGGGCTGCCTAGCTCCCATTACAGAGATCCTATTTATATCACAACGGGACGGTGTAACGTATATACTTGTAGCGTATCTACTCTTTTCTCCTAACTAAATAAATCTGGCCTTATTCCAGACCTTACCTACACATTAGTAGGTTCTCGTAATTTTATAACAGTTAGGTATCTATTTCAACTGCGCGTTCATACGATGATGCCAGCGAGTGTACCTCGTAGCAGTTGCTTATGTTTGAAAAGCCGAGTGCATCGCTCGGGTGTTTTCGGTGACGAATGACGATGCGCGTCGGTTAGCGAGCGCACGCGCTGCCTACAGCCGCGCCTCGCGTCCCTCCGGCATTCTCCGGCTGGCTGTTGTTTGGTTCGCACGCGATGGCTCTTCCGTCCGTGCCTCTAGAGCCAACGCAACATGCCGGTCGGGAATCACTAATTTTAAAAACTTAAATTCATCCTAACATTTATATTTGTTTACATTAATAATGTAGCTTCAGTGTTTCACCCGAATATCGGTAAGTGTTGAGCAACGCCTTCTTAAAATAATAGTAGGTAGGTAGATTTGTATTTGCTTGTAACGGACTTTTTATTTGTATGTAGTTTTTCTTTGTTATTTTAATTTATTTTCAGCTTTGCTTTTTGCTACGCACTTTAGAATATACCTTGTAGGTATCTACTCCCTGTGCCTAAGTAGATATCCTACCTATATTCTAAAAATTCATTTTTCCATCGTAGCTACTTCTATCATTATATAACTTCATTTTAAATTCATTCCTCATATCATGTAAACTCCACTCTGATTGTGATGCCTACACACCACCCTGTACTTTCCTCATCACCGTCATCACCAGCCACTTCATGCTCGCTTCGCTACGGTGGTGGTCACAATCAGAGGGAGCCAAACCTGGAAGCTGCTTTGTGACACTTGTGTTCCATTCCAGGGTTCGTTGCTACGGCTTACTAAGCCCGACCTTGAGGCTGGGTCAAGGTCACCCGCTGCCGCTACCTACCTCGGCTCGGCTCCACTTTTTACCTGATCGGATACCTACCGACCTGAGACCACCGCAGCACCCTGAGCACTACTTCTCCGGCTGCGCACTTCCTGGACCTCCGAGGAGAGTACTTGAACTACAACTCGTTTAAAAGCAACCTTAAACTCAAGTGACCGGGGAACTGAAGAACCGTTTAATAAATTTTGTATATGACTGTGTTCACCTTTGTTTCACTCCTAGTCGTATCAACGGATACGATACGGAACGAGAAATTCTAATCCAAATAACATGTTTGCGGTAGTTAGAGGCACGTAAGGAATACAGTTCGATTACAGTTCAAGACGATTCTAAATGATCCTTGTGATTTTATTGAATAAAGAAATTATGATTATTACTAGTTGGCACAAAGCGTGCATTTTTGTTGACATTTCATATGTAAATGTTTGCAAGATTTTCTAAGCTGCTAGAATATGGGCTTAATTTTCTTCACCGTACTTCAGTGACTTGGCTGAGGATGGTATAGGTGCTACAAGCCTACTCCATCTAAACCATGTCCCAGGTACTGCAGCCTCCCGTTCATCGGGGCATGGGTAAAAAGCGGCCCCTGACGCTGTTTAATCATCTAGATTAAATGCAAAGGCCTGATTATTATAACTCCAGTGCTGTTAGTTATGTGCCAAATATTTAGGCATATCTACCTTTATGTTATCTGCCCCCATATTCCAATCTTTTGCTGCCAAGTTATATTTCACTGCCCAGTGTAATTTCTTCAGGTCACGCGGTACAAATTTTTACCACGAGATCATTCTTTTTAGACACTTGACAGCAAAATATGCGCGAAAACAAATCAAATGACATCATAATGTCACAATTTAGTCACAGAAAAACTACGAGTTAGTATGAACTGACCATGATTTAAAACTTTGCAGTTCAACTTTGGAGTTCAACTGAGATTGGAATCGCCCCCCTGATATCTGTCACGTCTCTCACCAATATTCCGTCCCGTACTAATGTAGTACCTTCACTGCACTGCCGGAAATAAACCAAAAAAGTTCTGCAAACCGTCATGCGGGCTTGTATCGTACTACCTCTTGCTTGTATCGTACTTACCTCTTGTTTGTAGAGCCCTTTGGCTTTGTGCAACGATTTCGTTCTATTTCAGTTTTTTATGTTTCAGTGAACTTTTTAAACAAAAATGTTTGAGATAGTTAGATTGAAAATGTCCATGAATATTTATTTATTTATAGTAAGATTAACGAAGCGGTCAGTGAACGAATAATTCCAGTCGTTCCAGTTTCAGACGCGGTTTCTCGTCCCACTGGGACGAAACATCTTTAAATCTTATTAGGTTGTCTGGAAGAGATCGCTTATAGCGATAAGACCGTCCATTGTACTTTATGTTCTAAATTGTTATTTCTCTTGTTGTTTAGAGTACAATATAGATAATCTATCTATCTATCTATATCAAAAAGGTGTAGTAACAATCACGTCCGAGCAAACATTAACAACATTTTAAGGTAGTGATGTTGCAGGAATGCACACACTTCTATGAAGAATAAAAAAAGCAAGTACAGTACGCACAACTGATCTTTATCCCTCTGAAGTTAGTTGCAACAAACGATTGAGCATGTACTGTTGTGCGGAAAAATTCGCTTACTTCCAATTACTGTGCAGATACTTCAAAGAGACAAAGACCCGTTGTAACTACTATAATATTATATATACCTCTCTAGTGCCAAAGTTTTTAAAGTACTATTGCAGTATAACGTCCATAAAACCTATAACTTTATCAAAACAAAATACATCAAAAGTGCATTACCGCTATTCAAAGGCGAGGTATGACACTGCACAATAAAAATGCAAATGTACACAAATCCTCATTCAGCACGATTTATTTAAATAGACCCCCATAAAAGATAATATCGTACTCCAGAAGACTAAAGTTACCGCGAAAGTCTAGGAATAAAATAAATTATGCAATAAACCTGGATCCCTGTAGGGTGGTGACATCTGGCATTTTTACTAAAAAGCCGAACATCCGGCCTTCTTACTCAAAATCCGGACATCCGGCTTTTTACTCCACAGGTATCCTACAAAAATCTAAAGGTTGGATATATAAGACTTTTATTCTGACCGATAAAAATATGATTTTTATGGTTATTAATGTGATACCAAATAAAGTCCGGTGTTAGACAAGAGTTGTATTGAAAAACAGAACAGAATGAATAAAAGAACAAGTGAAAAACGGCATAGACATCATGAATTTATTACTTAGTAATTACTTAGTAATGAAATATAAATTACATACCTAATAGTAGGAGCACTCACGACCAGAGATGGGCGGGTAGGTAAAAATTGGGTAGGTAAAAATGGGAAGGGAAGGGTAGAATATGTAAGAATTAAAAAATACCCATTTATACCGGGTATTTTTTATTAATACCCGGTAAAAATTCGACCTGCATTTTTATTATATGTTTAGGCCTACTGTCGTTTTATAGTAACACTAGCGGCGCGTCCCGGCTTCGCACGGGTATTTGACAAAAAGGGGATAGAACCTTCGTGGCATATCGACCCGCACGCCATTTTGAAATTTTGTTAAAGTTTCCGCGCACGATGAAAGTAGTATATATGGGTAGAAAACACTGATACAAGCAAAAAATGTTCTATATTATATTGTCCTAAAGTGTCACGTTTCCGAGATATTTGGAGTACAAAATCGCCAATGAGGTAAAGGAATTAGATTTTTTTTCTTGTTTTTAGTGTTCCGGTCCAGTTTTGGAAAAACGAAATAGCCTCACTCCGGTATCCGTCTGTCCGTCTGTCCGTATGTCTGTCTATCCGTCTGGCCGTCTGGCCGTCTGTCCGTCTGTCTATCACACGCTACCAGAGCTGAACCGTAGAAGCTAGAGTTGAAATTTGGAATAGTAATAGTTTATCACAACCCAATATGAGAGTTTGTATGCGAAAAAATATTCTGAAAATTAGGGACTATTAAGGTGGGTCAAACGGGATATGAAAGCAAAAATATTTTTTACATTTTATAAATTTCAAACTTTAAAAAATCGTAGTAAGTGCAGTTTTTGAGATATTGCAAAAATTCTTTCACAGGTTGTCCGTATAATTTTTTAGACTTTTGATTTAGGCTAAAAAACAAGAGAAAATCTGACTCATTTACCTCATTGACGATTTTTAACTCCAAATGTCTCTGAATCGTGACACTTTAGGACAATATAATATAGAACATTTTTTGCTTGTATTAGTGTCCTCTACCCATAAATACTACTTTCATCGTGCGCGGAAACTTTGAAAAAATTTCAAAATGGCGTGCGGGTCGATATGCTACAAAGGTTCTATCCACTTTGAGAAGCACACTAAAGACTTCATTCTACACAAGAAAGTGTATAAAAAATTCCAAAAAATTGTGGAAGAAATGTATAAGGGGAAAAGAGGGGAAATTAATTTTTATTTTTTTCCGAAAATTTACGCCCACCTATATCAGTTAGATTACACAGTCCTTTCCGCCTTTATGAGACAAATCCGTAGACACTAGATTCGACCTCCTAGGACCAAAGGAACGCGAGTAATCGCTCAAACTTATACCCCTATTTTGCTCAAATCTATATAGGTAAATTGGAAAGGCCTATTGGAAAATTGAAGCACCTGAAATGCGATTTAGCCAGAGGAAAGGGGAAAGTGTCTGTTATTGCATGGTTATTATAGCTCGCGAGGTCTACTGTTCTCACAGAACCACTAGTTATTATCCTAATCAGTAGATAATTTTATGCAGAATCATTTGGTTCAAATCAGAATTATTTGGTATTAAATCAAAATAATCCAGAAACCTGCTAAATAATGCATCAATTCTCACCCACCTGGCATCCCGCCGCGGAGGGCTGCCACCAGAGGCGGGAGGGGCCCCGCACAGTCTGCCACGAGGGTAACGAGCGTCTCAGTTTTTAGATTGGCCAAAAGTGCTTTTGTCCGTCTGTCTGTCAGTTCTTGCCGACAGGTCGCATTTATCGACCGATTTGGACGAATATCGGCACACTAGTTCCTTGAGTTATTAAATTTTTTAATCGACCGCGTCTTTTGATTGGGGGGAAAGTAGGGGAGAAAAGGGGAAAAGTTTGATGTAGCGTTATTTATCGAGGGATTTCAATTTGAGCACACTAAAGACTTCATTTTAGACAAAATGATGTAAAAATATTTCCCAAAAGAGGGAGTGGAAGGGGGAAAAGAGGGGAAATTATAAATGAATGGTCATAAAGGCTCGCGAGGTCAATTTTTTTCACAGAACACCTATATAGTTAAACCTCATCAAAAATCGATAATTTGAATCGTTACCTAACTGATTTAATTTCTGTTTTCTGGTTTATTTTACTTTTAATACGAAATCATTATAAATCAGAACGAATACTAACCAATAAAAACATAAATTTCCTACTAAAACTAAACCTCGTTGTTAAAAAAGAGTTTTTGAATTAATACCCGGTATTAATTCAAAATGGGTAGGTAAAAATGGGTATAAATGGGTATATACCCGATGATCGGGTATTTACCGGGTAAGTGCCCATCTCTGCTCACGACTGATATTCGCAGATATTCGAAAAATAGATTTTAATAATTATAATTATTAAAATTTATTTTTTAATAAAATTATTCATTGAAAATATGGATATTATTTATATTTATTTATTTATGTTTGCTGTGCTCTGAAAAAAGACCGTGAAAGACATAGTTTCCGTCTTTTAGAAACTTGTCCAGCTCTTTTCCCGAGTACCTCTAGTTCTTGGTATTTGCGTACGTAATATTATGGTAAATAGGGTTCACAATGATCCTGTAATGTTAACCCGAAAATAACGTTTGTTTGCGTTAAGTGGTCAGTTTCTCATCTTAACTGCTTAGTAGATAAGTAGTTTCATGGTAGAGAGTAAATCTGCTAGTGGGCGCTGGTACTTTTAATACTTATCTACTACTTGTACCTAGTGTACGTACCTATATAACGTACAAAAATTTCCTACTGCCTATTTTTAGCAACATACTCCTAGGCTTGTATTCGCATATACTGCTCAAACACAAGGGTCTTATGCTCAGTTCGGCAGAGATTTCACTCTAATAGAGATGACGTTAAAATAGTCGGTTCACTCACTGCTGAATCGAGTTTTCGGCCGAGATATACCTTCCTGAACTGAGCAAAAGGCTCATCCGGACTCAATCATAGTTTTTTGTATGAAAATCTCTACTCAAATCTATTGTTGAGGAACATTTTTTTTATCAAAATACAACCTTTAGAGAAAACAACCCTTAGAGAACTTTTAAGACAATACTTATGTTGGCGCATCAATACTTACAGTGACGAGCGTGGAGAGCTAGCGAGAAACGTATTATAATAAATAATTTTTCAATTTCAAACGTAATTTATTCAGAACTTGGTACATATAGATCAAATTACAAGATAAAACGATGAGACAGCAAAAGTTATAAACTGTGTAGCTGTCTCAACGCCCACCTCCTAAACCAATGAGTAATTGTTCTGACAATAATATACAGCAAAGATATACAGTAAAATACATACTAAAATAGTAATTAAGGTAGGTACAACAAAAGTAAGCAAACAACAAGCAAATAACTCATCATCATCATCATCCACAGCCTGACTTCACCCATTGCTGGGTGTAGGCTTTTCTTTGTTTCTGACATTTGTTGACCCCGCGCCAGTCTCATCCAAATTTTTGCCAGCTATGTCAGTGACATTGTAACAACCCCCCCTTAAAATAAAGCCTCCTACCTATTTAAACTACCTAACTAATCTGAATATAGGCCTACCTAAACAAAGCTATGTCCTGCCTAATAAAATATACCTAATAGATGTAGAATTGGCCATGTAATCGTCTAGTGGTTCGTCTTAGGATCCTATATTGTGACGCGTTAGTAACTCAAGAACTTAAGGAATTATGTTGAGATTTCTATTATTAATTTAATTAAAATTAAGTATATTAAAATCATATTTAAAATGTTAAATGAATCTACTCTCTAAAAATAATCCTACTTTTTACTCTGAAATTCCGCTCAAATAAGGCACTGACCTTTAAAGTTTAGTATTAAAATAGTAATAAATTATTAAGTTAATCATAATTGAATTATAATATTATTAATTTGATATATTGAACATAATGTACTATGATAGCTAACATTGCTATGTTAGGGCTCCTTTAACCCCACACCCGTGCCAGCCAATGGTTTCCGACACCATATTGCTACATATATTAACATATACGTAACATAAGGTTACGTAAATGAAATACATGCAACAAAACCTCTTCTTCATAGTACACGACTTACGAGTATTCGATGTTGGAATAAGACAAAATGAACAAGTAACTTAAAATTATTGTTCATCAAATCTATATTCAAACATCTGTGTAACTATGGATGTTTTACATTGGAACTATCTCCATCTTGAATAAATAACATTATTAATAATATCATTTATCAAAATCTAGACAGCCCCGAGAGGTTCTCTGCAATACTGCAGAAACGATCTATTTCAACAAACAACAAATCTATTTATTACTATTTCAATTGAGTCCAGTCTCTCTGGATAACCAATGTAAAAGCCTCGGGAACTTTCCCAAAATAAATAAAAATGAAGATTTGGTCATAATAACTAATCGCGATTAAGCCTCCCTCGCTTTTATAAGTCCGAGAAAGCTTGACAACTACTGTGTCGCTAGTTAGACCAAAGAGTACCACTTGGTAAATAGTTTGTATCTTTTTAGATACTTTTGGTGTAATCAAAACTCTGCAGGTAAATACCTTCCTCTTTCCATAGATTCCGGATAAATACCGAGACACACGCTCACAAAGTTTGATATACACGATCGAAGTTTATTCTTGAAGTAGTAGGTAGGCTTTACCAAAAGTTATTCCTTCAAAACTTTGTTCAATTGAACAACCAACATGTCCTTTAAAAAGAAAAGATAAATAATTCTTTCAAGTTCTAAATTGACTCCAAAATATCACAAACAGTCGTTATCAAACTGTCAGTAAAATATACCGTAGTAAGATATAATAATCTTGTTCTGAAATAAATATTATAATTAACTTTATCTGTAATAAAAATATGTTAATTCAATTTATATGTTTAATTCATGTTAGTATAAAAACCATCTTCAACATAATGAAGAATAAAATAAAATGAGTATTTTGTAAATTAAAATGGATAATGTAAATAATTTTAGTCCTTCTCATCATTAGTTAGAGTAATAAAACAAAGTGATAAATAAATGTTCTACCTCCCTAAACTAGGTTCCCACCCTACTTAACAATGTGTACCTAACTTCCTCCTATTCTAGCTAAATGTGTGTATTTAATCAAAACTAGAAGCAAGCTTCTTATTTACATTTAATCGTGTGTGTAGTCCATCGAAGTGCAATGATGGACTTCCCTAACTACTCTGTTTAAGGGAATGCGAGTTGGTAAGTCTCGACTTTGTCCTAAATCTATAACCGTGTGTTTGTCAATCAGCACCGAGGGGATTGGGTTGGCGCTTCATGACGGACAAAGACAATAAATGTGTGAATAGATACATATATAAATAGAGGTTCAAATTAGATGATCCTGCTTCCAGAATCAACCAACTTGAGGATCTGTGTTGACCCCTACGAAGGGAAGAATCAACATCCAGCCCGATCCAAGGTTCCTGGACCTATCAACGCAAGGTAGACTTTAGTTGTCACCGTTAGGTTTCCAGTCTCCACCAGCCCATTTCTGGATTTCTAATACGACGCGTGAAGCTATTATATTATTTTACAAAAGAATCTACTTTTATTTATTTATTCATTTACTTTTAATTATTATTAGGTATTTTAGTTAATAAAATTAATATTACACGTTTGATCAAAACAAAATTAATACTTTCAAAATTTACGATTATTTAGAAATGAATTTTAAACTATTTTAAATATGCAAAATTACTCACAAATGAATTTACTTCTTTAAATCACTTTTACACAAACAAATATCATTTTAAAATCAAAATCCTCCCAACAAACCCCAATAGATTCAAATAAACATTACTCTAATTCAACAACACGTCAGATTGCGAAATTAATTATTTACCAAAATAATAAAATATTAAAAGAAACGAGCGCGTCCTATGAGTTTGGGAACCCAATCCTGAATACAATGCCAAGCTTCCTTTTGCCTCGCGTCGTCTGCGCAACCCTCCTCTTTCGCGGGGCGAGGGAACGTATCCTTTTTTTATAACTAGCCCAAAATGTATTGTCGACACATTTCGGTACTTTCCCTGAATTCCATCATGGGAATTCCACAAACATTTGCGTTTACAAGCTTTATTTTTTTGTTATCTAATTTATGAGCCTGGCTTAGCCACTTAGAAACAAAGACCTTTTAACAGTCACATTTGTTTGAAATATTGAACGTTCTTTTTCTTATCGATCCAATGCACAAAAAATACCTATTTTTATCCAAATAAATAGAGTTCAAGTATTATTTATAAATCAGTTATCACCTCGATAATAATTGTGAACAGTGACGAGGCAGACCTCGCACTGGCTCGTTACAGTCGACCCTCAATATTTACGCAGGTTGATAATAATTTTGAAACCGTAGTAAATATTTCCAAATAAAATGAATGTTCACAATTATTATAGAAACTAAAATAATAACTCTTACAAAGTAATTCCCTCGTGTAAAAATAAAGGTATAAAATTTTGTTTATTCTTATTTTCAAATATTTACTTTAATTGTGTAATAAGCATATTTTCCAATATGCAGTGTAATACATAAATATATAAAAAGTGTGTTGTGTATTTAAACCGAAGTGCAAAACTGTTACTATTCGGATTCCAATTTTTTGCTATAAATGAAAGCCCCCACGGGATTTTACACTCTTTCGCAAGGACAATCTAACTGTGTAAGAGCATTTGGTTGTGAGGCAAATGTATCCTAGTAATATAGTGTTATGCATTCCTTCAGACCGAGTATTGACTACCGCAATGTTGGAACTGGGAATGAAAACACCACCCTTCACAATTTAGATTAAATCCCTTCCAGTCGTCCGAGTCTAAATGTTTCCCCATGACAGCGACATTCAGTCAAAAATCGACCTCAAAATAACAACATGTTTACAAGTCGGAGAATGTGTAGTGTGCTTAGTCATGGCCTAATAGGTATAGTGTGAACTTGTATGAAATTGGCCTAAGCCAATGAATGTCCTTAGACTTAACCTAACACCAAAAATCTCCTTCATACAAGTTGATTGTGTAGTGTAGTGTTTATTTGATTAATAACAACAAACAAAATTGACTCATTCTCAGATTATGTTGAAATCTTAGGCCCCTCAAACCATTAAGTTCTAACAGCAATATTTCATTCGATCTCTATTTTTCAGTCAATGTCGTACTTTAATTAAATTCCATACGTCCCTTCCATAAACTCCAACTTTCGTAGTCTTTCATTATACCCACAAAATCAACAAACCATTTTGAATTGAGACTATAAAATTATTTATACCTTTTTAAAATTTTATTTAATTATTTCATTCGGAAAAAATCATTATTATTAAAATATATTGAAATAAGAGGAAATAACTTTGTTTTAATTAAATGCTATTCATTATTCTAAATATTTTAAACATAACAGCTACTTATCAAGTAATCATGCAAAATCATTAAAGGTATTGAATTAAATGTATAACTAATCATATTAATTACGCAACCGCAAGAAAAACTAATATTATTTTTTACGCTAAATGCAAGAACGCAATGCAACAATAGCAGAACTCTTTGATTATGCCAAATGCAGTAAACTGTATTACGCCAAATCCAAATAATGAAATAATTATTTATGCCAAATGCTCAAACATTAAAATATACAAAATATCAGAGTTAATATAGTTCACAAGTTTAATAACTTGTAAACAACATCAACTTCTCCATAACTCCAATATCTGTAATAAATGCGAATGTAAGTGAAAATCTTATTAGACTATCATGCTAAGTAGATTATTTTTACTCAAACTGCGCACCTCGCTAACTATTAAAGATGAAATTATTCTCTTTGACAGTTTTATTTGCTCCGTTGTATAAAATAATAACTGTAAAAAAATGCACAATACTTATTAAATGTCATTAAAACTGTAAGTATATTTCAATTCACTTGTACCTAATCACTATTTACTGAAATTAATATTCAAATTGATTTTGATGTTCTTTTATTTTAGAATCAGAATATGTCTATATTTATTCTTAACTTAAAGTAATTATAGACAAACGATAAACAAATAAAGTATAAACTCATTGAAAAATTATTATCTCATCTACTTTCATCATTCCAAAAGAAATATTTTAAAATATTACAAGTGGGCTCCGTCCCATGATCCTTCCCTTGATAAACAAGCTAAAATCATTAACTGTGCCATCAATACCCGAGAGCACTTAACTAATTTTGTTTTTAGAAATGCATTTGAGATGACACTTATACGACCATGTGTTTATCAGTCGTGATTTTTTCAAGTGTTAGTAAACTGTTTAAGAGTTCATAAATTTTACATTTAATTATTGAATATCTGCCAATCCAAAGAACATATAAAGTAATTATTGTTCACACTTGAAATTAAGCAAATACCTACTGAAATAAATAAATTATGTTGAATCCAAACTAATGATTGATATATTATGTATTATTATCCTACATGGTATGAATTCGTAATTCAAATGTAAATACATAGATTTCAGCAATTCATTTCACTAATTTAATTAATTACATTCTTTAGATCAACAACTTTAGATATTCGACAAATATATTCATTTTGTATATGTTTAGGTAAAAAAAAAAAAACTTTTTTATTTATTTAGTTTACTTAGTTAAAATAGTTTACTTTTATCTAACATAGAAATTTTCTCAATTAAGTCTCCTATCTACAAACTGTTTTAAATCACTATTTCTGTAATTAAATTACCAAACGAAATACCTACAATTCAACTTAGTTGATATATGTTTTGTATGTCTACAAATTGTCACAAGTAGATGATATCTCCTTCAGACGGTATAACCTACCTATAAAATTTTAGTCTACGAGTATTTTTATTTAATGACGACCCTCCATTTACAATACTGCTAAAAATAGATTTTGATTCATATAATTATTCCGCCCTTGCAATATTAAATTTAAACCTTGATATATATCTACTAATAACCTCTGTTCGTACAAACATTTTGCTCTTCAATTATTAAATTAAAGACTTACTTAAAGACTTTAAAAAAAATCAATACCTCCTAATAATACCATAACGACCCTATGTTCATATAATTTATTCTGTCCTGTAACTATTAAATTTCAATAAACTGTAAATATCTATTTCATCCTTCGACAGACGTCACAGCTTAGTCGATACCAGCTCTACCTTCCGTGCCGTGGGTCGCGGGTTCGATCCCCACTGAGAACAAACATTTGTGTATAGCAAACACAGATGTCCGCTCAATGCCCGGGTGCTACTATGTATTATAAGCATGTATTCACAAAAAAAAAGCGTATAAGCATTCCATCAGCATCCAGCTCCCATATCACAAGCCTTGCCCAGCCTGGGACCAGAGGGCGTCGCGTGAAATGTCCATGAACATTTATCTATTTATTTATTTATCTTAAGTGCTAACGTCCCTCTATTAATTCAACTATTTTGAAGTATTAACTTAAGATCACTGGTATTTATGCTAATAACCATTATACTCATACAAATATTCCGCCCTTTAAATGTTAATTCTAACTTACAATAAATAATACCTACTAGAATATAATAGTAAATAACAACCCTCTGATCATATAACTATTTAACCTTTACATATTTAAACAGACTTTCGACCCTCAGTTTATAAAACTGATAAACCTATAAGAAATCCTATCCTACTAATATTACAAATGCGAAAGTTCAGATGTCCAGATGTTTGGATGCCCGTTCCCCAATCACACCCAAACCACCAATGAACCAACCCGGATGAAACCCGGCCCACATACAGCTCGCAACCCGGACCGACACACAGACCACCTCCCATCCCGAACAATTAACAGGATCCACAGGACAAAAAGATTGACCTTCCAGTACAAGTTCGGTGCAATGAGATGCAATGTCAAGCCCCTCAAAGCATTCGCTCAGCACACGCACAGATAATACAATGCACACGGAAACTGCAGACGCGCACGAAGTCGCGGGCAACTGCCAGTGATTAATACAATTTACAATATATAAAATTATTTTCCTACAACCCGTTAATTATCAATCCAATTATTTATTATTATCTTCTAATTCTTTGGAACGAAGTTCCTTATCGCGCGTTGTGAATGGGGCTAGACGGAAAAAAAATCTTACGAAAGGTTGTCACGACACTTTTTGCTAACTGTGCGGCGTCGCATGTTTCTCTGTCTGTCTCTCTCTCTCTTATAGAACTTCGTTCCATCCGGGTGTCCCTTGACACCTCTCAAGTTTTTTGTTTACAAAACCGAATAAAGTCTAAAAAAAAATAACTGTTTTAGAAATCTCAACATAAGACCCATCCTATTTTACGGCAACAAATTGTGCGAATTGAATCGCACTTACCTACCTACCTATAATAATTGTAATAAAATAAAGCCTAAGTAATTAATTTAAATAATAAGCAAACCCATATTAATCTAAAATCACTTAATAATTCATCAAAATTCACATCCTGGTCACGGCACCAAATTGTAACAACCCCCCCTTAAAATAAAGCCTCCTACCTATTTAAACTACCTAACTAATCTGAATATAGGCCTACCTAAACAAAGCTATGTCCTGCCTAATAAAATATACCTAATAGATGTAGAATTGGCCATGTAATCGTCTAGTGGTTCGTCTTAGGATCCTATATTGTGACGCGTTAGTAACTCAAGAACTTAAGGAATTATGTTGAGATTTCTATTATTAATTTAATTAAAATTAAGTATATTAAAATCATATTTAAAATGTTAAATGAATCTACTCTCTAAAAATAATCCTACTTTTTACTCTGAAATTCCGCTCAAATAAGGCACTGACCTTTAAAGTTTAGTATTAAAATAGTAATAAATTATTAAGTTAATCATAATTGAATTATAATATTATTAATTTGATATATTGAACATAATGTACTATGATAGCTAACATTGCTATGTTAGGGCTCCTTTAACCCCACACCCGTGCCAGCCAATGGTTTCCGACACCATATTGCTACATATATTAACATATACGTAACATAAGGTTACGTAAATGAAATACATGCAACAAAACCTCTTCTTCATAGTACACGACTTACGAGTATTCGATGTTGGAATAAGACAAAATGAACAAGTAACTTAAAATTATTGTTCATCAAATCTATATTCAAACATCTGTGTAACTATGGATGTTTTACATTGGAACTATCTCCATCTTGAATAAATAACATTATTAATAATATCATTTATCAAAATCTAGACAGCCCCGAGAGGTTCTCTGCAATACTGCAGAAACGATCTATTTCAACAAACAACAAATCTATTTATTACTATTTCAATTGAGTCCAGTCTCTCTGGATAACCAATGTAAAAGCCTCGGGAACTTTCCCAAAATAAATAAAAATGAAGATTTGGTCATAATAACTAATCGCGATTAAGCCTCCCTCGCTTTTATAAGTCCGAGAAAGCTTGACAACTACTGTGTCGCTAGTTAGACCAAAGAGTACCACTTGGTAAATAGTTTGTATCTTTTTAGATACTTTTGGTGTAATCAAAACTCTGCAGGTAAATACCTTCCTCTTTCCATAGATTCCGGATAAATACCGAGACACACGCTCACAAAGTTTGATATACACGATCGAAGTTTATTCTTGAAGTAGTAGGTAGGCTTTACCAAAAGTTATTCCTTCAAAACTTTGTTCAATTGAACAACCAACATGTCCTTTAAAAAGAAAAGATAAATAATTCTTTCAAGTTCTAAATTGACTCCAAAATATCACAAACAGTCGTTATCAAACTGTCAGTAAAATATACCGTAGTAAGATATAATAATCTTGTTCTGAAATAAATATTATAATTAACTTTATCTGTAATAAAAATATGTTAATTCAATTTATATGTTTAATTCATGTTAGTATAAAAACCATCTTCAACATAATGAAGAATAAAATAAAATGAGTATTTTGTAAATTAAAATGGATAATGTAAATAATTTTAGTCCTTCTCATCATTAGTTAGAGTAATAAAACAAAGTGATAAATAAATGTTCTACCTCCCTAAACTAGGTTCCCACCCTACTTAACAATGTGTACCTAACTTCCTCCTATTCTAGCTAAATGTGTGTATTTAATCAAAACTAGAAGCAAGCTTCTTATTTACATTTAATCGTGTGTGTAGTCCATCGAAGTGCAATGATGGACTTCCCTAACTACTCTGTTTAAGGGAATGCGAGTTGGTAAGTCTCGACTTTGTCCTAAATCTATAACCGTGTGTTTGTCAATCAGCACCGAGGGGATTGGGTTGGCGCTTCATGACGGACAAAGACAATAAATGTGTGAATAGATACATATATAAATAGAGGTTCAAATTAGATGATCCTGCTTCCAGAATCAACCAACTTGAGGATCTGTGTTGACCCCTACGAAGGGAAGAATCAACATCCAGCCCGATCCAAGGTTCCTGGACCTATCAACGCAAGGTAGACTTTAGTTGTCACCGTTAGGTTTCCAGTCTCCACCAGCCCATTTCTGGATTTCTAATACGACGCGTGAAGCTATTATATTATTTTACAAAAGAATCTACTTTTATTTATTTATTCATTTACTTTTAATTATTATTAGGTATTTTAGTTAATAAAATTAATATTACACGTTTGATCAAAACAAAATTAATACTTTCAAAATTTACGATTATTTAGAAATGAATTTTAAACTATTTTAAATATGCAAAATTACTCACAAATGAATTTACTTCTTTAAATCACTTTTACACAAACAAATATCATTTTAAAATCAAAATCCTCCCAACAAACCCCAATAGATTCAAATAAACATTACTCTAATTCAACAACACGTCAGATTGCGAAATTAATTATTTACCAAAATAATAAAATATTAAAAGAAACGAGCGCGTCCTATGAGTTTGGGAACCCAATCCTGAATACAATGCCAAGCTTCCTTTTGCCTCGCGTCGTCTGCGCAACCCTCCTCTTTCGCGGGGCGAGGGAACGTATCCTTTTTTTATAACTAGCCCAAAATGTATTGTCGACACATTTCGGTACTTTCCCTGAATTCCATCATGGGAATTCCACAAACATTTGCGTTTACAAGCTTTATTTTTTTGTTATCTAATTTATGAGCCTGGCTTAGCCACTTAGAAACAAAGACCTTTTAACAGTCACATTTGTTTGAAATATTGAACGTTCTTTTTCTTATCGATCCAATGCACAAAAAATACCTATTTTTATCCAAATAAATAGAGTTCAAGTATTATTTATAAATCAGTTATCACCTCGATAATAATTGTGAACAGTGACGAGGCAGACCTCGCACTGGCTCGTTACAACATGGTCTGCCCATCTTGCTGCAGGAAGACCGAATGAGTCGAGTTTGAAAAAACTCAACTCACGTCATATTATTTAGACTGTCTGCATATTTATTTTAATTTTTTCATCATTTCAGTGTCTCTTTTCGTTGTGAAGCTGTATCATAGTTGTTAATTATATAAGACTCCTACCTAATTTAGTCTTCTTTAAAATAGTATTAGTCTTTGTCTGTAGTTTTAAGAGGAGCGGGCACTAAGTATCGGGAAACAGAATTTCTTGTCCGATACTTAGAGTTCACTGTAGCATTTATACTTAGCTTCTATTTAGGGTGTTTCTATGTATTATAAGTATGTATTTACAAAAAAAAAGTATATAAGTATTCTATCAGATCTAGTTCCCATATCACAAGCTTTGCTTAGTTTGGGACTAGAGGGCGTTGTGTGTAAAGCCCAAGAATATTCATATTTATTTATTTTATTAGATAGAATTTCTATCTAAACTTTTACAAATCTGTACTTACATTGATTTATTTTTTGATAAATTCTTTGAAGGAGTTGAAGTATGTCTGTCGGTTTGTCGTTTGAGCACAGTTGACGCTGAAACCGCCGAACAGATTTTGATGAATCGTATCATGGTGATAGCTTATAGCACCGATCAACATTAGGTACATTGCACACATTAGGTAATTATGTCAAAATCAACTTCAAACGGCCGAGTTATTCGTCAACTCGCGAGCGTGAAACTCGTGATTTGGCACTTTCCAATTAAACCTATTTTTTTTGTCGTCAACTCGCGCGCACAATATTATAAAGTACAGTCTTATTTTAAAAACGGATTTCTTTCAAAATCGATATCTGAGGGCCCCTCTCAGCCATTATGTGTTACTATGTATTATAAGTATGTATTTACAAAAAAAAAAGGTATATAAGTATTCTATCAGCATCTAGTTACCATATTACAAGCTTTGCTTAGTTTGGGACTAGAGGCATCGTGTGAAATGTCCATAAATATTTATTTATTTATTATCAAGAATCTAATCTCAAATTAGAAAAAATCATAGCCGCCATTTTTAACTTTTTTTGTTTATGGACCGATTGCTTTCAAAATCGATATCTGAGGATCCCCCTTAGCCATTATCAGGAATATTATGTAAAATTAGAAAAAGCATGGCCGCCATTTTTAACTTTTTTGTTTATGGACCGATTGCTTTCAAAATCGATATCTGAGGGTCACCCTCAGCCATTATCAAGATTCTAATGTGAAATTTGAAAAATCATGACCACCATTTTTAACTTTTTTGTTTATGGACCGATTGCTTTCGAAATCGATATCTGAGGGTCACCCTTAGCCATTATCAAGAATCTAATGTCAAATTTGAAAAATCATGACCAACATTTTTAACTTTTTTGTTTATGAACCGATTGCTTACAAAATCGATATCTGAGGGTCACCCTCAGCCATTATCAAGAATCTAACGTCAAGTTTGATGAAAAATCATGGCTGCCATTTTTAATTTTTTTTGTTTACAGACCGATTGCTTTCAAAATCGATATCTGAGGGTCACCCTCAAGAATCTTAAATGAATGCCGTTTGAAGTTAATTTTGACAGCTGTCATCAAAAATGTAGATTTTAGTTGTCTCTGTCATGTAGTGATGAAACGAGCAGTCTAGGATAAGTAGTTTCCAAGATATGACCGTTTGAAGTTTAATTTGACAGCTGTCATCAAAAATGTAGATTTTAGTTGTCTCTGTCATTTAGTGATGAAACGAGTAGTCTAGGATAAGTAGTTTCCAAGATATGACCGTTTGAAGTTGAATTTGACAGCTGACATCAAAAATGTAGATTTTAGTTGTCTGTGTCATTTAGTGATGAAACGAGTAGTCTAGGATAAGTAGTTTCCAAGATATGACCGTTTGAAGTTGAATTTGACAGCTGACATCAAAAATGTAGATTTTAGTTGTCTCTGTCATTTAGTGATGAAACGAGTAGTCTAGGATAAGTAGTTTCCAAGATATGACCGTTTGAGGTTGAATTTGACAGCTGACATCAAAAATGTAGATTTTAGTTGTCTGTGTCATTTAGTGATGAAACGAGTAGTCTAGGATAAGTAGTTTCCAAGATATGACCGTTTGAAGTTGAATTTGACAGCTGACATCAAAAATGTAGATTTTAGTTGTCTCTGTCATTTAGTGATGAAACGAGCAGTCTAGGATAAGTAGTTTCCAAGATATGACCCTTTGAAGTTGAATTTGACAGCTGACATCAAAAATGTAGATTTTAGTTGTCTGTGTCATTTAGTGATGAAACGAGTAGTCTAGGATAAGTAGTTTCCAAGATATGACCGTTTGAAGTTGAATTTGACAGCTGACATCAAAAATGTAGATTTTAGTTGTCTCTGTCATTTAGTGATGAAACGAGTAGTCTAGGATAAGTAGTTTCCAAGATATGACCGTTTGAAGTTGAATTTGACAGCTGACATCAAAAATGTAGATTTTAGTTGTCTCTGTCATTTAGGGCCAACGCACATCTATCGACAAAACTGTTTTGTCGCGTACTTAGTGACGTGAAAATAAATTTTCTGTTATAACGAAAACAGCATTTATGATGAATGCTTCCTCGTCATATGCTGTTTTCGTTGTAACGAAATTCACATCAATTGACACGACGCATGCATAAAATTATGTTTACCTATCTATTATAGCATTGTTTAGTACCTACCTATTAAACATTGCTTTATACGCACATACCTAGAGAATGAACTGTGCTTTTTTAATAAATAAGAATATAGTGTAATTATGTATGTACTTAATAATATTACTAAGTACTTAGCATGATTCTCATTAAATAAGCAAGTAACGAAAACAGCAAATAAGACGAAGCATATTGTGACGAAAAAAGTTATACTGAGAAGTTTCACATCACTAACTGTTCGACAAGACGTTTTGTCTTTGGTTTGCGTTCTCCCTTAGTAATATAATAACAGAAAAGTTAAAAATGGCGGCTATGATTTTTCATAAATAGGTACAAATAAAAATATATACATTGACATTTTTACACGGCACCCTTTAGACGACTCATAGAACAAACGTCTATGATGCCACACAAAAAATAATTATGTTTGTTTTTGGTGAGGATCGAACCCACGACCCACGCCACGGAAGGGAGAGCTAGTACCGACTGAGCTGTGAGGCCTATCAAAATATCTTTTCATTTTAGCTCATCATCATTAATTTCTATTCTATTCAAGTACACGTTCTTCATTGCACTGCAGATTGTACTGTTTGGCACAGTACGCACAACGGATCTTCATCCCTCTGAAGTTAGGTGTAACAATCGATTTTGTATGTACTACACAAACATCCAAACATCTAAACTTTTGCATCCCATCCCACTAATATTATAAATGGTAAGATAAGATAAGATTTTAATTGTCCCCAATAGGTATGTACAGGTGTTAATGATTGTCATGAATAAAAAAGTTACTAACATCAAAACTAGGTAGTCAGTCACACTCCACGTGTACACGCACGGTTATGCTCGATCTTTTTGGCGCGGAGAAAATCGACACAGGTCCGCCTTCCACGAGCGCTGGCGCGCGTCTGAATTCGAGCGGCCAACAACGCATCGCATTTTATGCAGTTGTAAATTACGTTTATTCAAATTAATATAATAAATTATGTAAATAAAAAGTATACAATTTTATTGATTATGAACTAACGTTTATTTTGGTATAATTTTTACCTAATAATAATAATGTAGTATGGAGAAATTAACGGCTAATTCTGAACGTTTTTAGAAATTTTATGGTTTTGAATTGATTTTTTTTTGTACATATCCCATACTTATTTCTAAATTCCGGGGCCGCTACGGTCAATGGCAGTATATAAGAGATATTTGTTGATATTTTTCATTTCGTTTGCTTTGCAGAGTAGTTCAATCCAGGAGCTTGAAAAAGTGTCTGCGCGAGTTTTATTAAAAACTTGTTTCGGAATTTTGGCTTTATTTAAATATATAAGGAAAAATTGCAAAAAGCGAGGCCGCTACGGTCAATGCGAATAACTATTCTACACCATAAAATAAATCGAAATTATCTAAGAGTTTCAGTTTCAGAGATCTAGAACGTCAAAAATGGGCATTTTCACGGTTTGACCGTAATACGCGCCTTAAAACTCACACGTACGCTTGTAGTAAGTAGGCATATGCATAACAGTTTGTCGCCCTGCCGTCTAGCAGTCGGTCTGTCTGGCTCAGTAACCGGACGCTTGTCTAGCATTCACGTGGATTCCCGTTCAGCAGGGGTATGCCAATCAAAGTTGAACTGCAAAGTTGAACTGCAATGTTTTAAATCATGGTCAGTTCATACTAACTCATAATTTTCTGTGACTAAATGGTGACATTATGATGTCATTTGATGTGTTTTCGCGCATATTTTGCTGTCAAGTGTCTAAAAAGAATGATCACGTGGTACAATTTTGTTCCACGTGACCTGAAGAAATTACACTGGGCAGTGAAATATAACTTGACAGCAAAAGATTGGAATACGGGGGCAGGTAAGCTGCAAGTGCACGTGTACAGGTATATTTACACGAGATTAGTTTATAGAACTGATAGTCTAGTGTAGTGGATACGAACGAAGACTTAGTAGTTCAATAAGGCCATCACATAAAAAATCGTAGCGTTCGTTTATTTGTGCGTGGCAAATATAGATGTTAGTTCTATGTCTGGGTGTTACTATCTTACTAATATTATAAATGCGAAAGTTTAGATGTTTGTGTTTCAATCACGTCTAAACTACTGAACCAACTTGGATGAAACTTGGCATATATATAGTTCGTAACCTGGATTGACACATAGGCTACTTTTTATCTCGAATAATTAACAGGATTTTCAGGATAAAATGAACGAAAAGGATTAGCAGCGCCAATTGGCAAGAAGATTTCATTGTCATGTCATGTCACGTCAGTTTGACAGGGCGTAGTACTACCTCTTTGGTCTAACCACTAGCGTTTGACATTCCAGTAGGTACGAGTTCGGTGTAATGAGGTGTAATGTCATGTTTCTCAAAGTATCCGCTCGGTACACGCACAGATAATATAATGTACACGGAAACTGTAGACGCGTACGAAGTCGGGGGTAACTACTAGTGTATTATAAGTATGTATTTACGTAAAAAAAATTATATAAGTATTCTATCAGCATCTAGTTCCCATATTACAAGCTTTGCTTAGTTTGGGACTAGAGGGCGTTGTGTGAAATATGAATATTTATTTGTATTTGTTCGTATGAGTTAATGGTCAACTCTGGTGGTGGAGTTTTTGACCTTTGTCGTGGTTTAACAACTGCTTTGTCATATTATATACCCCATGCTAATACGTGTCGTGGGTTATCAGAATGCGAGTTACACAGAGACACACGGAGGGAGCCATGCTCGTTATCAAACTTTATAAATGGAGTTCCAAATGTTGAAATCCGAAGACGAACGATCTAATATGTCGGAAACTGGATAATGGAACTTAAATAGAGCAGCAGGGGTATTCCAATCTCAGTTGAACTGCAAAGTTTTAAATCATGGTCAGTTCATACTAACTCATAGTTATTCTGTGACTAAATAGTGACATTATGATGTCATTTAATTTGTTTTCGCGCATATTTTGCTGTCAAGTGTCTAAAAAGAATGATCACGTGGTACAATTTTGTACCACGTGACCTGAAGAAATCACACTGGGCAGTGAAATATAACTTGACAGCAAAAGATTGGAATACGGGGGCTGGGTAGGACATGTTGCGCGGCGTGGTGAGACAGGTGGAGTTGAACAAACAACATTCCATCACATTTTCATTAAAAAAATATAAAAAAACCAATCTTATGCATAAACTAGAAATAGTTACACCGTTTTGTCATTAGATCGAATTTTAAACTACTAGCTGTGTTTACGTCGGATTTATTGGTAGGGATAATCTACCTAAATTATTATTTCTGGTTACAAGATTACAAGATTGCTACATAGAAGATTTAAGATTGTATAAAATATCTTAAACCCCTCATTTTCTCACTTCCATCGGAAGCCATTAAACACCAATATCTTCGCACAACATCCTCAGCTTGAAGCTCATTAAGCGCGAGCTTAAAGCCTTACATGTCGGAACGTTGTTAAATATGCATGACCAGTCTCACATACAGGCTGTTCACTAAAATCATGGATTAAGAACTCAAACGTTACATATTTTGAAACTTACCGCCGCTATATAAAAAAGCGGATGTATTCTATATTCTGTTGGCGTTGCCTATTAGATAAAAATCATTAAAATAAGGCTGATAAACTGAACAAAATAGAAACGGTGTCCACCAATCGAATAGTTTCTTGCCCGTTCTTCTAGGCTCTGGTCGCGTGGAACTGGCACCTAGAATCACCTAGTTATATAAGACGATTCTAAATGATCCTTGTGATTTTATTGAATAAAGAAATTTTGACTTTGACTTTGAAAATGGTAACGCGAGTTATTTTTTTTACACCACTGTCTGTACCTACGTACTGTAATCTAAGTGGTTCTACTGGAATTGTTAAATAAGGTTTTTATTAAAGAAGTAAGTGTGACAGCATAAAAATAAATTGTGAACTTTTGCAGCGATTTCAGAGAACTTATTTGAAAAGATAAAATTGACCCAAAGGAAATAGGTATTTTGAAAATGTATTCCACTTGGTTGTATATGAGATCAAATCAAAGGTAGGTACAGTTATTTGGCAAGGTATAGCAACTAGGTAGGTACCTATTCTAGCTCAACGAAAACCAATATTATCACAGGCCAAGCACACAGCCTGTAGGCAGGCATGTTCGAGTTAATATTTGATACAGCAACGAATAAACTTGGGAATTGCGGTGAGTAATAATGGAGCTACCTTCATATCTATCAGTTTTTTACGATTTCATCTCGATTTTAATCTGGTCATTTTTTTTAAATTTAGGATTGTTACGGCGTTAGAATATTGTTTTTTGGAACAAACCAATGGCCCACCTGATGTTAAGCAATTACCTCTGCCTATGTTGATTTTTATTATTAAACTTCGTTAATTTTACATTGCCGAATTCATGAATTAAATTCAAGTATTTTCAAGACCTCTTTATAAATTCCTTAAATAATCCCTTAATATTTGGTTTTACATAGACTCAAACAAATTTTGTTTAATAAACCAAATCTTTTAGTTAGGTATACCATTGAGTAGCGCAAAATCAGTATTTAATATATTTATTGAGAAAACCAAGCAACACGTAATTATTTTAACCAAAATTAAATAATTAATAGGGATTATAAAACGTAGATTAAATTTCAATGTGCGCAATATTGTAATCTTTCTTTGATGCTACTTCTAGAGAGTTAATTATTTTAGAAAACATGTTTTGAAATTTTCAATTTTCTCTTTGATACCGATGAGGCCTAGTTTGTACACCGCAGGGATAGTCTAGCAAGTCTCTTTAAAAAGAAGATTTTTCTAATTCCAAAAGTTAGCGGTTTGTAATCGACAAAGACGCACTTAATATATCCATTTTGGGAGCACCCTGTGTGCTGTCAACGTGAAGGGCGCAGGTAAGCGATAGAGTTTCCGTCGCGAGGCAAGTCGGGGCGCACACTAGTGTTACGCAGGTCATTGCCACGTGAGCCGACATGTATACCTGTGATGTCAATATGGGTACAAATGTCTTTGGGAAATGTGACACGATTATGTTGGTGAAGACTGAACACCTCAGTCCTTTAGTATAAATAAATATTCATGGACATTTCACACAGCGCCCTCTAGTCCCAAATTAAGCAAAGCTTGTGCTATAGGAACTAGATTGATTACTTATAAATTAAATTATAAATACGCCCTCTCGTCCCAAACTAAGCACAGCTTGTAATATGGGAACTAGATGCTGATAGAATACTTATATTTTTTTTTTGTAAATACATACTTATAATACAAAGTAATACCTAGACATAGAACAAACATATGTGTTTGCCACGCATAAATGTTTGTTCTTGGTGGGGATCAAAACCACGACCGAGCACGAAAGGCAGAGCTATTACCGACTGAGCTGTGATGTGACGCTTGTGGTTATTTTTATTTTATGGAAAATAAATATCAGATCTCACATTGTGGAGTATCAACCCCCTTGTCTCAGGACAGTTAGTTATATCCTTACAATGCCCGCAATCGTATAGTATTTAATTATAATTATACAAGAAGGTATTTCCCTATCATAATTTACAATTAAATCCAAAACCATGTCTCTAGATAATTAGAAATTATGACAGGGACCCAGTAGGTAGAGTCTTGGGTGTCTGTTTATATTACGTAATCTTATTTGCGTTTCAAGTTGAGGTTAAATTAAGTATCAGAGGGTCAATTCTCTTTACAAAATAGTAAAAGCATTATTGAGATTTCATCGGAATATCATAGAAGTCACAAAATAACACCAAACATTAGATACCTCAGATATTGATGTGAATTTAGTGATTTATTTTTTATTACGAAAAAGAGACTGAATCTGCAGATGATTCACCTGATGTTGTGGGGCTAGATTTGTTTGAGACAACTGCATTATCTCAAATAAGCACGTATACTTTCCTGTTGCAATACTCCTGCCCCCGTATGCCAATCTTTTGCTGTCAAGTTATATTTCACTGCCCAGTGTAATTTCTTCAGGTCATTCTTTTTAGACACTTGACAGCAAAATATGCGCGAAAACACATCAAATGACAACATAATGTCACTATTTAGTCACAGAATAACTATGAGTTAGTATGAACTGACCATGGTTTAAAACTTTGCAGTTCAACTTTACAGTTCAACTTTGATTGGCATACCCCTGCTGAACAGAATTCATATGTGATACCTACCTACAATGTAACAACTATATTACCATGTCTAAGAAATAAATGTTCTGAGTATTGAGGAAACTGTTTATAACTCCATTCTGTTTCTATAGAAATTCAACCTATTTTCCAAAACAAATACTTAATAATTAATTTGAACTCGTATTATTACAAACTTTGTCGTAGCAACATTGTTCCTCAACTAATTAAGGTGTGTGAATAAGAAAATTGAAAGGGTTCTGTTCTAGGGTTCCGTGCAATTGTTTGGTTTTTGAGGTCTTCTGGCCGAGTTTGACTTTGCTCATTAAAATTTACGGTTTTACTTACGGCTCTTGTTTTGAAATATTTACTTTGAAATAAAGCAATTGTACATATTTTTAAGTTTTTCACCACCAGCATTGGTATGCCAATCAAAGTTGAACTGCAAAGTTTTAAATCATGGTCAGTTCATACTAACTCATAGTTATTCTGTGACTAAATAGTGACATTATGACGTCATTTGATGTGTTTTCGCGCATATTTTGCTGTCAAGTGTCTAAAAAGAATGATCACGTGGTACAATTTTGTACCACGTGACCTGAAGAAATTACACTGGGCAGTGAAATATAACTTGACAGGAAAAGATTGGAATACGGGGGCAGAGTAACAAAACGTCTTTAAAAAAAAAACTCAGAAAAAATATTCATAGGAATTTCAGACAACGCCATCTAATCCCAAACTAAGCATAGTTTGTACTATAGGAACTAGATTGCTGATAGAATATTTATGTACTTTTTTAATTATAAATATTAACTCTGGTGACTGGATGGGACGACATACAATCGAAATTACGAAAATAGCAATATCAAAAGAACCAATATTAAGGCAACTGAGCATTAGTGATACCATGTGATACCTACCTACAATGTAACAACTATATTACCATGTGAAAGCAATAGATGTAGGTATTAAGTATTTAGAGATGATCCCATTTGTGCTGTTTCTATTCCGTTCATTTCAACATCATAAAGTCAAGACGTCAAGTCAAGACAAGAGTCAAGATATTATGACGTAGTAGGTACCTACCTACCCACCGAATGTTTGTGTAGCTACTTGGGTTAATAAATTGCTTTTCTTTCTTTCTTTCTTAGTTATACCAACAAAGTTATTATTTGGCATGACACGAATGAACGGAAAAAAATATTATCACGAAAAAACTTTTGGTCACAAGGAACTAACCGATTATAACAGCTGACTGCGTCAATTATGGTAATCTCGAAAATAAATTGGGATAAAAATAGATTCGAAGTTACCTCCCGATAGTATCCCCCTTCGACACGGACGGAAAAGTTAGATAAGGAAGGTGTCCCTTCAGCCCTGCGTCATTTTACTTTTTGTTTAGCTACAGGAAAAGAATTTTCTTAGATGTGGACCATTGAATTGAAAAATCTGGGAAAAACATTCGCGAACTTCTTATTTCGAGGTGACCGATAAAATTCTAAAACTGATAAACTCCTGAACAATTTGAGGCGTGCGCTAAATGTATGAAGGTTTCCTCGTCTCAGAATCGATCTTCAAGAATCTAGAATACCTACCTACCAGGTGTGATTTACAAAATACGGGTCATAGTGTGCATAAAAAATATTCTATATAGCTAGTTTTAAAAATACTAGTGAATGTGTGCTACGAGAAAAAATTGTATTTAGTTGTACTCTAGTTTTACAGTTTCAATTTAGGTTGCTGTTTTCAATTAGCTAATTAGCAAGCTGAGTTTGATGTTATAGGTACCTAGCCGAAGCCTTATCATCTCGAATATTTACATCGACCAAATTGAGCTCAACATCTCAATATCACATCTAGCAAATAATTGCTTATTTACGTTACGTAGCATTCCCCGCGAACATGTTCAAAGCGATATGTCTCTATTAAAGCCTCTGTACACCCCACCACAAAGGTACGCTCGCAAAGTTAATAATTCTGACTCCTATACGGACGTAATAAAGGTGAATAGTGCTTAACTTGCAATGGAGGCCATACACCAATATTGCCAACCATTCCAGGTGGGAAATCTTTAGCCCGAAGCGTGTCTTTGATCCTACCACTTTGATGTCACATGATTGAAACCTACATTTCCATTGAAGGCAAAACGACTCAAGTTCCTTTGAAGTTACCAAAGAGTATTGAACCTTAGTTGCTGGGGATTGGGTTAAAGTTCGCGTGGGTGGAAATGTTGGTATTTTTTTACAGATTCAGTAATGAGCATCGGGATTTGAAGATGTGCAAATAAGCTTGGTATCATACGCTGTTCCTTTTCGGGGTGAGCAGTTGTTTGAAGTAGTAGCCTCTTGGGCTTCGAAGACATTTGGAAGTTTTGAAAACAAACCATTAGCATAATTGGGGTTCCTTAGTCTCAAAGACGAAACGGAAATCGTTTCGCCTTTGAGCTGTAAGAGAGGTTTTACAGAACACTGATCCTGAAAATTGAATTGGTCCGGAAAAGTGGATGTTTTTGATATGTTTTCATCCGAAAATTTACTAAGATGTTATTGACTTGACGGAGCGGAGCCTGAAAAGGTTTTTCGACAAGTATTTGTTATCATGGATCACCCACTTTACCAAGAACGGAAAACAGTAGTTTAACAGCACACACCTCTGTAATTCTGTTCTTTGAAAATAACCAATACACCTTATAATTTAGACTCCTGTTTCCGCATTTAGGCTCAAAGTTGGCCCATTATGCGTGAACCAATCCACCTGAAAATAGATACGACTCCCACGAAACTGTAATGTTCAATTGACTTGTAAATTTTTTTTTTCAATGAAGAACCATGAAACAGTTAAATAAGGTCTCAACGCCATAAGAAAATAAAACTAAAAAAAAAGACAAAAATATTTTTTTTATGAGAAAAATTAATGGAACAAGCGGACGGGCTCACGTTGTAAAGCGGTTAAGTACCTTTACCTATAACAATCCATTACCACACACAGCAAGTCCATTGAGGATGTGCTCTGTGAAACAGCGTCCATCACTTTGAGACGCAAAGGTGTTAAACATTTTAAACCAGAACACAGCAATGCGAGCATCACTGCTTGGTTGCAGAAATAAGTAGGGTGGTAGTACTTCCCTGGACGAGCTCTTTCAAGAACTCTACTCCTACTATTTTTTTTATTTTATTTTATTAATTTGGACATCCAACGTTGAAAACACAAATAAATGTAGGAAGTTGATTTATGAAAGGAAACGGAACGTGAGATTTGTATGTGAAATGGAACGTAGAAAGATTGGGAATGAGTGAAACGACTGAAAGATGATTGAGTGTTTTATTTTTTTTAAAGAATGAAGTGTGATTTGGCTACCGGCTGACGAAAGCTGCGTGTGCAAAAAGTATATTTTGTCAAAATAAAATAAGAAGATCATCAAAGTGTTTTCAATTTGCCATCCGATTCCACATAAAATACAATACAGAAGCTTACTTATTGGGTCTTATTACTCATGTTTCTCCAGTTATAGCATACCACAGCATGCATTAACTTAAAGACTCAACTAGACGTATGTCTAGTAATATCAACTAATGTAGTAGATACCTAATATTTAACTTTGTTGTCCTAAAGATCCTTTCTGCTTCCTCAAGTATAGGTTTTTTACAATAATTTTGTGCTCAATTTTAATAAATTAACACGGAAAAGACATAGCCAGAGGGATGACCTAGTTCCTGAACATCTAATTAAAGATGAGCCCCTCGAAGGGTGAACTGAATTCAGAAGTCATAATTGAAACTGACAGGGAGAGTATCAGCTTTCAAACTTGTTTTTACCCGCGGGTTCTCTCGTCATCAAGATTTATAAGATGCTGGATACAGATTTGCAATTTTAAGAGTTACACCGTGTTTTTAACCCCTGACGCAAAAACGACGGGGTGTTATAAGTTTGACGTGTCTGTGTCCGTGTGTGTGTGTGTGTGTGTGTGCGTGCATGTGTGTGTCTGTCTGAGGCAACGAAGCTCCTGAACGGATGAATCGATTTTGTTTTTTTTGTTTGAAAGATGAATAAGTCGGGAGTGTTCTTAGCTATGTTTGATGAAAATCGGTCCAAGATTCGGGGGTTTTTAAATTTTTAATTTAATTACTTGTGTCTTTTCAAATTCGATCGAAAGAGACATGATACGGTATAACTATTCCAAGCTTACATTACATAAGGTATTAGAGTAATTCCCTCGCGTTATAGATTCAGATATATCCAAACAAATAAGCGGTGCACCAATTTACTAAGAAAGCGATATTTTAAGGGAGGTTTTTGCTTCTTTTTCGTACTCACATTCTTCAATTCTATTATTATTCTATTTTTGGTCAAAAATATCAGTGACCTAGAGTAAAAATATTTTGTTAGACAGAAAACCATTGCAATAACTAGGTTAATAGCTCATTAACTAAAATTAGTAGTGAGTGAGCGGTATTATCTTATAAGCGTGTTACATCATCGACTGCATCGTCACTTAACATCAGAGACTAAAATATAAATTATATAAAAAAAACTCCAGTTTTTAAGGTTGTTAGCCGACTAAGCTACTAAAAACGTCAGCATAATATATATCCTGTACGTTTAAAAACTTTTCGTAAAGTTGGTGAAAAGTCAAAAATAATGCAAATAACATGAACATGAATGTTCTGCCCCAGTTACCTATCACATCATACACACACCGACAGGTTAAAGATTTGAAGTTTCACTAAACCAGCTACCGTCATATGACGATCGTATTACGAGCCGGTGACACACGCATCAACATAATCCATATTCAATAACAAGTTTTGCCAATTAGAAAGACGCGGAATAAATTTTTGTATTACGTAAAAAAAATTATTTTGTTAGCTTACTTAGATTTGTAGCTTATGTTTACTAATAAACTACTGAACACTCAAAATGACCGTCATAAAACTGATACTAGTTTATTGAAAACAGCAGCAAAAGAAAATCACATCGAGTAGCGACGACAGAAAAACACCTTCCGAAACCCTTACCTTTAGGGTCGCAAAAACCACACCCCATACCAAAACCAACCAAAAAAACAACCCAAATTGAACCCTAAAGTTAAAGGGTTAAGGTTGAGGTGTTTTTTCAGAGCCGTAAATAAAGTTTGCAATATAAATCTTAAATCGCAGTTGAGAACCGTTCGTGTGAAAACGCGTAACTCCTTAACGACGATAATTTCGAATTAAATCGCTGAAGTGTAGAGATAAAGGCACACACCACATTTCAAATAGAACAACAAGGTGTAAAAGGACTACTTGCCAAAAAAAGTGAAAGGATATTACACCCTATAGTTTCCTTTCTTATGGAAGGAGAAAAACAACCATTTATTCCATAAGATAGGGGATAGGGGGGGGGGGGTGTAATATCCTTTCACTTTTCTCGGCAAGTAGCCCTTCTAGACCCTGTAGTCATCTACCCAATTATATAAGGCATTTATAAGCGATCCTTGTGATTTTACTAAATAAATGAATATTGCCTTTGACTTTGAAAAGCAGTTCCTTGTCTAGCCAGCCAGTTTGGTAACTATATTCCATCTTGTCTATTACCAGGCCCAATTACCAGTCGCCCCGAGGTGTGCTAGCTCACAGCATTACTGTTTTCACACTATCCGCGCGACACGACACCTTCACGGTACCAGCGGTTCGAATCGCTCGTGGCTAGGATAAGATAAGATAAGATAAGATACGCTAAGATAAGATAAGATAAGATAAGATAAGATAAGATAAGATAAATATTTATTTAGCTAGGCTTGCTTAGTCAATCTTTACCGATTTATCAAAGTTAAGCTACGTTCTGTGCTGTCACTATTTGGATGACCGCTGTGACATTTATATCTGAGCGCTTCCGTGCTTCCGGGCATGTTGAACTGTCAGTCTCGACACTACGCCACGACGGAGGCCTAATGGCGGCCTAAAACTCCCGTCACCAGAGTTACGATATTTTTGTCGGTCGTCGTTATCGGTCAGTGTACAAACTCCCGGGTGGTACAAAGCCCTTTAGTACCGTTCAATATAGATAAGCTTTTGAAGGCTGATTGAAATCGCTAAGCAACTCAAACTATCTACCATCTTCGTAGAGTGTTTACTTGCCGTTTGCAGAGAGCGTTCTAAGAGTTTCTGTTTACTTTTGATTCAAAGCTTGACCTCTGATTTATCTCTAGGTAGCTTTGTAGCTTGGTAGGTCTTTCATTTCCGGTGCAGTACAATAAAGAGTTTTCTATCTATCTATCTTGAGTGCAGAAAAATGCGTTTTTTTATTATCGTAGATATCTTTTAATTCAAAAGTTCAGTCTGTTTATTTTTTTTATCAATGTTCTTTGTAAATGTTAGGGATAAAGTTAATTCTTCAAAATTAAATAAAAATCATTACGATTTTTTAATTAAATTATAAGAACTGTTTTGAATCTTAAAACGATTCACGACTATAAGACAACATTTTTTCGTTTTTAATTAACTACAAAATGGATAAGTATTTTTATTTTACATTTAATTCGTCATTGTCAAAACTCATCTCCTATTTTACATAAATAATATTTATTCTACAACAACCTACAATTCAGAATCATAACGTGTAAAACATAATTTCTGTGTTCATTAAGAAATAGCAACGATAAGAAAATCATATTTACCACTCCAGAAGCATTTAAGCCTCGGCTAGACTATATCTTCTTCAAAATCAAAGAAGTTGACAAAATATTAAAAAGTTACTTTGAATGCGCAGTTCTTTCCCAGTAGCTTTTTCATAAAAATATCTTTATAAATAAAATTATTCTTGGACATTGCACATAACGCCTTCTAGCCCCAAACTAAGCAAAGCTTGTGATAAGGGAACTAGATTAATGACAGAATACTTTTACTTTTTTTTTAATACATAGTAGTAGTTGTTTATCTAAATAATGTTTTCACTATAAACTGTGTAAGAAAAAAACATGCCAAAAAGAAAAACACTACGATAAAATTAGTCTGTGAATAGGGAAATCACTGTAAGTTCTACATTTTGTATTTTATACTAATCAATTTATCTACAGCCATCTTTAAATTGCTAGAATGTCAATGAATTCATAACATAACACTAAAGCCAAGCATTCTGAAAAAAAACATATCTACTTACTAGCTAGCTATGTCGTACAATCTATATAAAAAGTCTAAGTTAAGACTATAGTCCTAAATAAATTATAATGTGGCAACACCTTAAAATCTCGAGCGTTCCCAAATATTTCTGGAATTTCCTCGAAAATACCATTAAATCGTAACGAGCCTGTTATTCCCATCCAAATATAATTAAGTGCGCGAGACTTGAAACTCGGCTTTATGTGAAATACCTTTATAGCCTCGAAGATACTATTTTGTTTTTTATGCTCCGGTAATTATGGTGTATCTCGTAATACTGCAAAGGGACTTATATTTTAGGTTTGTGAGTAAGTAGGTTAATTAAAGGAGATTTGAGAAAAAGCAGTTTTGCGTGATGAGAACGCGAGAGGTGTTGGGTCGATAGATTTGGTTTTGACGTGTTTTTAGTAACAATACCTTTTATCCGGAATCTTCCTCACCTCGACTCGATGTTTTACTTCTTGAATTAATAGGAAACTAGAGGATTATTAGAGACTAAGAGTATGTATTAGTAAAAAATCACCTCATAAGTTTTAGATAGTTTTTTGTAGCCACAAGAGATTTTTATACCAAGAGCGGATTCGACCGTACCGCATAGATTTAATAAATATTCTAACGCCTCTGCGATGATAATGATGTGAGTGACGGGCGTACTGCAATACCACATAGACCGCGTCCTTGAGTGTAACATACATTTAACAAATGAGATTATAATAAATTTTACCTAATGTACAGTCGGCGACACATCAACCTATCCACTTTTTGACATTTGAACTATTATAATTTGAATGAACTAAGTAGATAGATATGATTGTAACAGTGCTAGCATGCATTAGTTAAATTAAAAATATTTTAATAAAAACATACAACCGAATTGAGAACCTCCTCCTTTTATGAAGTCGGTTAAAAATAATGCTTTTTGCTAATAAATAAAAACCATAACCTGCTAAGTGCTTCGTAGCGATATAAGTAATCAAGTTAGCTTATAAGTAATTATATTAACATAACGTTGACGTGTTCGTTTCAAAAAGTGGAGCTAAACACACTTTAGAGCAAGTCCTCAAGGCGGTAAGCGGTCCAATTCATAAGCGATAGCGTATCCTTTTCTATAATCCACAAAATGAATAACGCTGCAATTACTTATGCGGCAATGCGAGCATTTCTTCTATGGGGCAGAACTAGGTACGGTGTATTGGGAACTTTTTCACAAAAAGTTTTCATTATCGCAATTTGAAAACACTAAACTTGCGTTTGTAAACCACTGGTAAAAGTGCTAAGCCAGAAAAAATGTAGAAAATTACTTTGTAAATCGTTATAGGCAGTGGTTACCGCTTAAAATCAGGACATCGGCTTGTTCCATCATTTAGTGATATAAAAAAAACTACATCTTTTAACTTAGACTGGACATTTAAGTGCTATACTTATCAATGTTTGGATTCGTCGTAGCGACGTAAATAAGCCGAGACATGGCGTCTTCAAACAACTTGAAATAAACTGAAACCTTCTACTTCCTCGTTACATTCATTAGACGATACTTTTACTTTATAATAGTACTCCTAACTTGCTTAGTCAATCTTCTCCGATTCTAAGATAAGCGACGTTATGCGCGGTCAATATTTGCATGGGCGACATTGACATCTGAGCACTTCCGTGCTTCGAAGGGCATGTTAAACTGTTGGTCTCAGTTCTAGTCGTTAAGCCGTTTAGGTAGCCTAAAAACTTCATCACCAGAGTTGGTAACTAACAGCATTGGTATGCCAATCAAAGTTGAACTGCAAAGTTGAATCATGGTCAGTTCATACTAACTCATAGTTATTCTGTGACTAAATAGTGACATTATGACGTCATTTGATGTGTTTTCGCGCATATTTTGCTGTCAAGTGTTTAAAAAGAATGATCACGTGGTACAATTGTACCACGTGACCTGAAGAAATTACACTGGGCAGTGAAATATAACTTGACAGCAAAAGATTGGCATACGGGGGCAGGGCTCATTATACCTACCGAATTTAGAGAGACCAATAGAACTTGTCACTAACACCAAGCGTATGTTCTAGACTACGTATTAAGTAATTCCAAACACTAATAAAAAGCAAACAAACTCTGCTTTAAGATCCTCTTTACAACCATCCGTAGAAATATTTATGTTAACAATATCATCATCAATTTTGCTATGAAAAACTTTCCAGTTTCCTTTTGATTTATTTTGCAGAATAGTATTTTAATTCAGATTGTTTATTTGTTTTTAGGAAAGTATTTTTATTTAGTTTAAGATCTGTTACGCGTACGCCTAAGTCATATGATTAAATAAATGTGAAAAACTGCTTAACTCTTTACTTATATCAACAGCCTATAGCTAGCAGCCTATTCTAAATGATCCTTGTGATTTTATTGAATAAAGAAATTTTGACTTTAACTATAAATCGCTACCCATCTGTCATTATGGATGCAAGGTAAATGGGAGCCCTGTATCAACTACACACAATTTGTATTTTTAAACAGGGTAAACAATGCTTTGATGCAGCAAAAAAACTCAGGAAATCTTTTTTTTAACCCCTGACGCAAAAACAACAGGGTGTTATAAGTTTGACGTGTCTCTGTGTGTGTGTGTGTGTGTGTGTGTGGGTATCTGAGGCAACGTAGCTCCCGAACGGATGAACCGATTTTGATTTTGTTTTTTTTTCTTTGATAGGTGAATAAGTCGGAAGTGTTCTTAGCTATGCTTGATGAAAATCGGTCCAAGATTCGAAAGATTTTTAAATTTTTAATTTAATTACTTGTTTTAATTCAAACTTTATCTGCCACATCCGTTACGTGAACTTTAAAAAGCTCCACGTGAGCTAACGTATTCACGTGACGACGCTTCGCGCGAATGACTCGAATTTGCCTTAAAATGTGGCGCGCCTTTCAGCCAGTATACGTGACACATTTTAAATTTCGAACGGTGTTGCCGGCTTTGAATTTTATTGCTTTTTATTTTTTCCTTTTTAAAGTTAAGTGGTATTTTTATAAGTGGCTTTGTGAGTGTTGGCAATCGCGAAAATAGTTTGGTTTTGCATTTCATTTTAATATAAGCATACTGTTGCTGCTGGTTACAAAAACAGAGCATTTTAATTGTTGTTTAACTTGTTTCTATAAACGTCAAAAAAGTATTGTAATTTAGTTCTACAAACAAATTCTAAGCTTAGTTTTAATGAGATTTTTGCTTCATACTCTAGTTCAATATGTAGGTGCCTACATAGTTGGTTCTCTTATTTATAAATCCAATTAAGTGCGATTCTTGTGGGTAAAACTTTGATTTTGCTTTAAAAACATATTTCAGAGCACTATAAGTCATGCTTCAGTATATCGTAAAAAATAGAAATATTTATCCACCGCATATTTTTCCTCATTTATCGCAATACTTTTAATCCTTGCATTTTAACTTCTAGGGGTGCCCGAGTGATAGGGGTGCATGCCCTGGCATAATGCACCCTCAGCCCTTCGATAAAACATCCCTTTTCAAGATAAATATGGTGTATGAAGTACTACGGAACCCTCTGGCGATGCTTGCGCCACAGAATAGTTAATATAACTCCAGGGGCTCAATTTCACCAAAGTAAGCTGAATCGTAGTTAAACCGTAGCTTTTCATCTGCTATTTCGTATTCTAATTTTGAACAACGACCTAGTAAATTAAATTAGTAGAATTGAACCTCCGAACATTCACATGTGCAACTTTCAAGTTTCGCTAAATACAGTGTGTACTCGAACGTCTAATAATAAAATATATCTCTTTTTCTTTAAATTATACTTACGTATTTGTAATCACATATTGATACTTTAGGATCTGATATGAATTTTGTTACACCCTGTATTTTAAAAAAGTTTTGAAACTCATTGAAAACTAAAGTCCATAAAAATTACAACAATTGGGTTAGCCAGATAAGATTAGATTTAACCTTTCCGTGTCTAAAATCTCAGAATTTTAGAAGCTAACATTCAGTCATGTATAACAACATACAAAATATAGGTACCTACCTAGGTACTCATCTACAATTTATAAACATTATGTTCAGAGTAATATCTATTTTATTTTGTTTTATCTAAACAGAAAATCTTTTAACACCCCAATTTAAACCCTAACTGTTAAATACTTTTAAGACTTCATAACCAACAACAATGGACTGAAGTTACGATTCACAGGCTGTTTCCACACTACCAACGACACGACACGACACAACGCACGATATCGTCGGAGAGTTAATCTCATACACGTACCGGTACGGTTTAATACCTTGAATATCTATATCTAGTTTTCTTATATATTTTACTTTTTAGTTTATTGATTTTAGGTAAATTAGGTACATACAAGCTTAGCTTAGTTTGAGACTAGGAGAATTGCCTTCCGTACGTGGTTTGGTCGTGGTCGGCACTTGGTCGTGGGTTCGATCCCCACTGTGAACGAACATACAAACATATGTGTGGCAAACTTAGAGTTGTTTGTTCTATGTCTGGGTGTTACTATGTATTATAAGTATTGTATTTATTATTAGTATTGTATTATTGTATTTACAAAAAAAAGTATATAAGTATTCTATCAGCAATATATTACAAGTTTCGCTTAGTTTGGGACTAGCGGGCGTTGTGTGAAATGTCCATGAATATTTATTTATTTTGTTTGAGCCACATTATCGATCGTGTCGATGTCGATATCGGATAGTGTATAAAGGTCCATTAAGGAAGGTACAATACTTTTATTACTACCCTCTATCTACGGTAATTTTCTCTTATCCTTTATAGCAAGTAGCCGGTTAACTGTCTGTTGTACTTTTATTTGCAACGGCTAGGGATGGGACACACGGTGCGATGATGTAATTTTCTTATTTTTGCGGCAAAACTTCAGTGACATACGGAATTTTTTTTAGCATTGAAAATATAAAAAATATTGTATTAAAAAATCAAACTCGACCATATTTCGTTTGAGCCTACGTTTTGTCTTCCGGGTTATGGTTGCCATATGAAATCCTTTATTCTATAGCAAAATTTTTATTTCATCTGTTCTATCGAATGTCACTTCTAGCTTTTATAGAAATAACTACGACTGCGCTACGGCGTAGCACATCTCTACGCCGTAGCACTTAGTGCCGCTACGCACTGTGTGTCCCGTGTAACTGCTACTTTTATTCGCAACAGTAACAACGCACAAAGTAGCGATAAAACGGAGCAATAAACTAAAAAACTCGTTCAGTACAGAGCATAAACACACTAGCTTCTAGTTGAAAAACATCGTAAACGTTTACAAGTCAAGTAGCTGGTGTAATTGCAGGGGATGAAGCGTTTTGGGGTTAAGGGTTGGGTAATAAGGGTGTACTATATTTTCGAAAGTATGGCTACGTGATTTACGTTAAGCTAAAAATTTTAGTGAATCAGCATCATACAAAGCAAACAGTGTGTGAAAGGATGTTAAGAGGCCAATTGACAAAAACCACTACCCTACCTTTAAATCTTTACCTGATTATGCTCTAAAAAGCTTATCTACCTACCTAAAATCTGTTACACACTGCAATTTTTTTATACAACTAAATGATGGAACAAGCCGATGGCCCACCTGATGTTAAATGGTAACCACTGCCTATAATCACCTGCCTGCTAATCACCTAGTTATATAAGACGATTCTAAATGCGATCTTTGTGATTTTATTGAATAAAGAAATTTTGACTTTGATTTATAACGTTGCATTGTCTCACTAAGCACGTCCACTGAAGACGTGCCCTGTGCTTCTGAGAATAGTAGCAATGAGCTGAGTAACTCGCTACATCGCCCGCGGACACTCCCGCCCCTCCCAATCAATGACAGTCACTTATTGAATTTTGTTGTGCTCGCGTCGAGTTTCAATAATTCTACAGATCTCGGAGGAAACTTTATCAATTTCCGTTACTTGAGACATAATATCGCCGAGAATTCCGAATTGGAATTTCGTGGGAAAGATTTTTGAGGCTGCAAACGCACTTGGCGACTCGACGGTCAGCGATTTTCATTTTGTTTACATAATATCGGTCGTTGCGGCTGGGAGGCCAAAGTTAAACGTCTGGCGGTTTTTATACAATCTGTAGTACCTAAGTATAGTTAAAAAGAGAGTTTTTGACTTTTACAGCATCATGACCATAAAATACTCAATAACGCGACAATTACTACCAACGTAGACGTTACTTCTAGCAAGGCACGAAACGCGACGAAATCATTTCTCAGTCGTGGCGACCGGGCGACAACCAAATGTCAGTCAGCATGAACTGTCAAAATCAGATGCCGTAATCGCTCTGGCTGCCTGAGGCTTGGTTCTGAGGTTGGTGGCGACCTGACTATCAATATTTAGAAAGGAAAACAAAGTACTATAGCCGAATTGAATGACCACCGCGACTTGGCCGCTGAGATTTAGTTACAGCGACTTCCCTGTTGCGACTTGGCCGCTAAGTGCGTTAGCAACCTTAGTCCCAGTGAGTTGCGAATGTAGCGATATCTTTCGCACGTAATTCCTTTTTGGGAATTGAAAGTTGGAGATTCGCTTTCGATATGGTATCGGGTTTGGGATTTGAGGGATGTGTTACAACTTAAGGAAATTACATTTTATTTGTGACAGGTGTGTAGTTTCTTTTTTACCCGACTGCGCGCCGCAAAGGGAGAGTAATGTGTTTATCAGCCTTTGTATTTATGTTCCTTTGTGGCGCTCTAATGACCCAACGTGTCGGCCGATTTTGATAATTCTTACGTCAATTGATTTTCTTAATCTCGAGTCACTAATAAAAAATCAATGTGGCGACAGAAGAGGTTCTTAATTTTTATAAAATTAACTTGACTGTGGAAATAAACAAGCGAAACAATCTAAAATACCTAGTCAACGATTAGAAGAGCAATCTCTACAGTACATGATGATAATGATGACAGGACATACTCCCAGGATTTCCTAATTGGAATTTCTAGACTATATTCAAGATAAGATCATGAAATATTGACTTTTTTTTCAATATTATTAAAGTTAGTTCACAAAAGGTTGGTGAGACACTCAGCTGAAAGCTCACTACCGTTCTGTATGTGACGGTAGGTGGCGCTGAGAGTAAACAGGGTCTTGTTAAAGAAACGCTGAGTCGAGGGAATTGACCACTCGCCTTTACACGACACGATTTTTATAACATTTAGGGAGAACGCAAACCAAAGACAAAAAGTCTTGTCGAACAGTTAGTGATGTGAAACTTCTCAGTAAAACTTTTTTAGTTACGATATGCTTCTTTTTATTTGCTGTTTTCGTTACTTGCTTATTTAATGAGAATCATCCTAAGTACTTAATAATATTATTAAGTAAACTACATAATTACTCTATATTCTTATTTATTAAAAAAACACAGTTCATTCTCTAGGTATGTGCGTATAAAGCAATGTTTAATAAGTAGGTAGTAAACAATGCTATAATAGATAGGTAAACATAATTTTATGCATGCGTCGTGTCAATTGATGTGAATTTCGTTACAACGAAAACAGCATATGACGAGGAAGCATTCATCATATGCTGTTTTCGTTATAACAGAAAATTTATTTTCACGTCACTAAGTACGCGACAAAACAGTTTTGTCGTCAGATGTGCGTTGGCCCTTAAATATAATAATCAGCCCCCGTATGCCAATCTTTTGCTGTCAAGTTATATTTCACTGCCCAGTGTAATTTCTTCAGGTCACGTGGTACAAAATTGTTTTCAAAATCATTTTTTTTAGACACTTGACAGCAAAATATGCGCGAAAACACATCAAATGACGTCATAATGTCACTATTTAGTCACAGAATAACTATGAGTTAGTATGAACTGACCATGATTTAAAACTTTGCAGTTCAACTTTGATTGGCATACCCCTGCTGGCCTTTGCATCTAATCAAAATAATTTATACAGCGTCAGAAGCAACTTTTTACCCATGCCTTTATGAACGAAAAGCTGCAGCGCCTGGGACATGATTTAGATGAAGTAGCCTTGCCCAGCATCTATACCATCCTTTCAGCTTAGTCGGCTTTATCCACAGGAAAGACAAGGTCAATACATGCGGATCTGTCTAAACCGGGAGTTTCCTCACGATGTTTTCCTTCACCGTTTGAGAGTCTAAAAAACAGCAAGACGAGCGATATAACCGCAAAATCGGTTAGTATAAAACGGCTTGCACACGAGCACGTGAAAACGCTGCGTCACCCCGCTCTGACTTATTGCTATTAAATTGAACGAGCGATTTTTTCGAATTCCTAACTGGGTGACAGCGTACGATAGCTTTGGAATTTTACACGCAGTTTTAGCATTTTGACTGTCGAATGAAATCTACCGTAATTGAGTTAGCTTTTTTATTTTTTGGAACACTGATTCTTATCCAGATTTTTCGCTACACTTTATATTGGTATCACTAGTGAGTGTGGATGGTAAAATCACCAACATTTTAGATAACGATAAGATAAATATATTTATTGTTTATGGAAGCTAGGTTACAAAGATGTTAGTAGGCTTACAAGTTTTTCTAGTCCAGCCGATTAGGCATATAAACATTAGGTACAAAATTATAATTAAAATTACATGCATTTCATTTAAAATTATGTATGTATACTGTAGTGTTTGTATCTACTTAGTAGATACTGTACCCTATCTCACATGCACAAGTAAGTGAGGTAACTGCCGGTGTCAATCTCCCGACCTGTCAATGTCATCCGTACGTCCGGATGACATGACGTGGGAGTCGTGAGGGGAAATGCCAGACAGGGCAAAAGACAGACACACGAGAATGGCGGAGCTACCGATATCGAGGTATTCGATCTTGGTGTATTGGTGAGCCAGGGAGAAGGTTAAAATACAGGACTTTACATATACGAAACCAAATTTTGACGTTCTTATTAGTAGAACTTTTTGTGAAAGATTTCATCCTGAAAATCAGGAGCATTATTAGCTTGCTCGAATATTTTGTCACATATAAAAAATCTACCTTCTACTTATAGGTATACTTACTACCTCCTTTTTGGAGAACCTCTATCAATTTTATAGTTTCAATACATCAAGGCGTCACTTACTCAAGCAATTCTGTTTGCCTACCCTCAAAGCACTCAAAACATAGATGACGGATTGTCGTTATAAAAACAACCGGTGCCTTTAGCACTGCTTTTTGACAATGTATAAATTAAATGTCAAATTCAAACATTACTTATAAAACAAATTAGGACTGAATTATTGAAAAAAGTGTACTGAGTTCTTTTCCAAGTTTTAAAAGGAAAATACACCATTTTGCCTTCAAAACCAATGACAGCTGACTTGACGAATGATTCGAGTTGACTAAAAATTTCAAACTATTCACTTCACACTGGCAAAGTTGTTTGTCGAAATGACGGACAGAGTCTATATCTAAATAAGAAAAGAAGAAGGAAAGTATGTACTATTTACAAAGAGAGTTATTCTAGCAGCACCGAAGTCATGGGCGTGCCGCACGGAAGACACTATTTCACCAAGCACGTCCACTGAGGACGTGACACCTCACACGTATGTTGGTTGATCTTTACTAAAATTAAAATGATAACATATTGAAACTGGTGCTAACTCGTAAATATCTACAGCGTGTGTGTATAAAGCATGGAGTAGGTTGGTAGATTGTTGATTTTATGGTTCATTTCGGTACAATTCATAGAAAACGGGGCTGAGTAGATCTACCAATACAAAAGGCTTCATGATGGAGGTGGTAGGTATGTAGATATAACATTACGCTTGTATGCTACAAGTTAAAGTTCTTCATCATGAACCTGTATCAGTCCACTGCTGGAAGTAGGTCTCTTTCGCGACGCGCCACTGAGCCAGGTCTTCGGCTCTTCTCATCCAGTGTTTACGCTACATTTCGTAGATCGTCACCGCATCTCGCCGGAGGGCGTCCTACACTACGCTTGCCTAAATGCGGTGCAAAGATAAAGCAAAATGCGTCTATGTTAGTACTTATACTTTGTCAAATATTTTCATTTTTTTTAATATTCCCGCCAAACAGTTTTTCTAGCAAGGGACTACAAAAATCGGATTCGATATCTACCGTACCGGGATGAAATCGCGAGCTTATTTAAATTGGCATGTCCATTTTTTTATACTCTTTGGGACAATCCTTATGAATGCTTAGTTTACGACGTAAAAGATATAAATAAAACCTGTTTTTATTGACGCAAAGATGTTTACCTTTAGTTATTTAGCTTATCTTAGGCGGAGTTTTTGCAATAAAGTTTACGAGACAGATCGGGTTCTAGATTTCATGAAGAAATCAGAACCAAGCTGAACGACATCTTATGAGGGTTCATTCCTCACTGCTCCGTTTCTTCATCTTAATCGGATGTCGTGGTCATCAACATTTTATAATCTTACATATTGTACGCATGATGAGTTATCTCGATACTTAGAAGAAAGAAAGAAACACATTTCTATGTAAAATACTTAGGTACGTTACGAAGCAGACTACCTACTTCTTGCCGAAATAAAATACAGCAATTTGAATTCTATTTTCCTAATGTCGTTGTGTTTAAATTCATATAGCTAACTTCTATTATATTTTGAACAATTTTGTCGATTACATATTCATATGATTAATGCAAGTGTTTTTTGCTTTTCAGTATTACAGCTTCACTTTTAAATATATTGTATTTTTTCGTTTTTAAACCATGAGGAATGACCGTTTTTACAAATAAAATACGTAGCGGGCCCTTGAAATGTCGACTTCTTGTTATGAGACCCTTTAAAACTAGATTTCTAAGAATATTTTAATATAGCATAACACTAATAGTAAAGTCTTTGAACGGAATAGTTGATAAAAAAGCTAAGTTTTAAATGAAATTGCTAAATAAAAAATAAATTTATTTAAAACAAACGCACTGAAAAACGCAGCATATTATTAAAGTTGTAATTTGTGATGGTCATAGCGTTTTAGGTAGATATTGGGGTTTTAAAAATGTAATTCATAATTTTCCCCAATATTTTTTTCTTTTATCAAAGCATTTTCTCTTTAGATACGAACTATCGCCGTATTTTATTTTTATTTATGGCCCAGCTTTCGGACCCCTGTTCATTAATCAACTCTATGCCCACGGCCTAATGACTGTTTTCCTTTGCCTAATGACCTAAGCGCAGATTCGTGAAAGATGCGATAGAGAAAACAACTTAATTGCTCTTTTAGATAATAATGGATTTTCAGGGTATTCTGTACCTACAGTTTTTTTGGTAATTAAGGACGACCTAAATCTAGGATGAGATTGAATCGTTCGTAATTAAGACCTACTAATATATCTCTCTTTAACTATTTTATTTATAAAATCGACATAAGGAAATGGCTATTCTTCACTAGTAAAAATTGGATACGCATTTTTTGTACGAATGCCAAATAAATAGTTCACTTTTTCTTAGTAAAGAGTCGATGGACACTTTTCTACTTGAAGTTACGTAAGAGTATTAAAAGTTTCATAAAAACTATTTTTTGATATCTAAAGTTAATTAATAAGTACGTAGAACCGATCAAATCAAATTCATAACAACCCAGAGCTGTTCCACAATCTAAATAATATCAAGAAATACCAAAAATCCTTCCAAATTTCCATTTGCAAAATCCGTCTAAAAATATCGCCTTTGAGATAACGACCGGTGCGAAACGAAGGAAATTTCAAAGTAAAAGAGGTGTCTGCGCGACTGTCAGCGATGCCTTGCAGACATAATAAAGTCGCCTGGAGTTATGGGGTGTGGCCTTACATCCCGCGAGTTGTCTTCAACTGAATAATAAAAAAGTCTTCGATATATTATCCAAATGTTTATTCATTTCATGTGAAGTACACGTATTTGAAACGCAACCACATATCGTAAAACAAAGCGTAGGATATATCTTCACCCGATGATAGACATAGGTTGTGGAAAATCGAAGGTACAAGATCTACTCAAATATCTATTTACAGAGAAATTCACCAGTAGGCTTCTTCAGGTTGCTGCTACTGGGTCTAGATTGACGGGATGAGATAGGATGCCAAACGATAATATTTAGGAAACAGCGTAACTACTGTAGCATATTTCAACTTTTTTTTTTCTTGTCATACAACGCCCTCTAGGCTCAAACTAAGCAAATCTTGTGATATGGGAACTAGATTGCTGATAGGATACTCATATATACTTCTTTTATGTAAATACATACTTATATTATATAGTAACACCCAGACATAAAACAAACATCTATGTTTGCCACACTCAAATGTTTGTTCTCAGTAGGGATCGAACCAATGACCCACAGCACGGAAGGCAGAGCTATTACCGACTGAGCTGTGACGTCTGCCGTTGTCGGTATTAACAAATTCAAATTTTGATTCGAAGCCCCCAATGGCGGACGCACACCTTCAAATAAATTGAAACAAACTCTGGCATGATCATTATTTGAAGGTGTGTGGCCGTCATAATTCACAGGTAAGAAATAATCGCTCACAGTCGCTCCACACCATCACAAGTACTTTATAACAAGGGCGGCGCGGATTGAGGCGATACCATTATCAAAGCTACATAATTAATGTACCGTGTTCATTAGACCCACCCATTTACCAAATATTCAACAACATTCACTGAATTATTTGGGGATTAGCAATTATATTCATAAATAATGCAAACTGAGGTAAACCGTGTGACGAGTTCTTAGTGTGACTTATTCAGTTCAATAAACTTTATTTCAGACAACGCACATGTAAAACATACAGTCCATAATTTAAGAGGCAATAATTCTATGCTAGCAATCATTCTATGAATATTTGTTGTCTACCTGTTTGATAAGTCTTATATAATGCATGCTGTGGCATCCTCTAATTGAGGGAACACAATAGTTTTAAGCCCATTGCCATGACATTTCTGTTGTTATCGTGTCACCTTTGTTGGATGTCCTATGAATAAAAATAAAACAAAAAATATAAATGCACGAAGATCGGAAACGCGGATTTTGTATGGAGAAAAATGATTGACGCGCCAAGGTGCTAGTTCTAAGAAGAACACGGTAGGATGTGTGTCCTCCGAAGAAAAGAGAATTCACCGCGAACGACCTGCAACAGCAGAACTGTAAATTTTTATTTAAAGAATTTATTTAGTACCAATTTTTATTTTAAAACAAATAACCACGTACATTTAAAAAGGTGTGTAAAATAGTTAATTTTCTCACAAAGGGTGTTGATTGCTAATGCATAATTAAGTGAAAATAATTTGAAAGGCGCCGCGCACACGAGCGCCGCCTAACGAGCTCGTCACTAACTACATTAAACGGGAGTGTTCGTAAAAACAAAAAGTCTGACCACGATAATTCTGCAGTACTTATAAAGCAGAATTTGAAAACCTATAGTCGGAAATAAAGTCTGTACCGCAAAATCGTATAATCGGTTTACCAACCTACGTAGGTATGCCAAAAATCTCAAAATAGTGTTACCATTTAAAATAATTATCCTCGCTAACTATCTAGTTCTAAGAGATATTCTATAAATACCGCACTCAGAGATGTCACTAAAATATAAGTATTACTTAAAATTAGCGGTCACTTTGTTCTATTACTAATAGACTAAACGTTGAATCTTTGCGTACGTTTTTGAGTGCGACTATAAAACAGTAGACGAATGTGAGTCAGTGTTGGCACAAAGCTTAAATACTTACAGAAAGTACACACATATCTAGCTTTTCAAAATCCAATTATCAAATAATCAAAGTAATTAAACTTCAATGTAAGTTGTTTGATGTTGAATTAATTCTATTTCAAGCTAAATTCATTATATATAAGATTCACTCTCACTATTGAATTATTCGTACAAATCTGTTTCGTTCGGTGTAACACACTGAGGATATCCATTTACATACGTACGTCACAAGAGGGTAATTCTCCCTTTAAAAAATCCAACTATTCTAAGCCCACAAATCTGGGGTAGTATAGTGACTGAATATTTTGTTGAGACTAGTTGCACACACATTGTGTAAGTTCAGTACAGAAAGTGTCTAAGAGAGTATGGAGAACATTTTCTTTCACATTATAGTTTTGAAAAGGAAAACATTTTGAAAACTATAAAGCTAAAATCAACAATGAAGAACAAGTAACTAAAACATAGTAAAGTTTAAAAAAAAACCCTAGAGCATAGCACCATGAAGCAAGCACAAGAAGTTTTCTTTTAGTTGGAAAGTAAATTTTTAAAAGAAAAAGTTCTTTTTATGATTTTCTTTGGCCTCTATTATGTTTCAAAAGTAAACGCTTTTCCTTAACTGACACAAGAGCTTAAAACTTGCATTTTTCTTACTAAAAAGTATCTAAGTATTCTATCAGCATCTGGTTCCCATATTACAAGCTGAGTTTAGTTTAGGACTAGAAGGCGTCGTGTGAAATGTCCATAAATATTTATTTATTTATTTTAAAACCCTAAAACCAAGAGGGAATTTTACGTGGGTTCCGCACCACTGCACTGTGGTTAAAAACGTTATAGCGTTTGGTTAGAGAATCCCCCACACGAGTATTACGTCCGGCTGTACGTTGTACTTGCAGTTTCGCTCGGACGATAGATTAATTGAATTACATCAACACCCCAGTAATACAATTACAATGCGCGGTGCGGATCAGATTCACGTGCACCAGTTGCAGCTTTTTGCAACGGATTCGTGCGTCGTAATGAATCAGTGTCCACATGCCTTTATTATTTTGGCAACTTTTGTTTTTGGAAAAGTTAAACAATCCCACTATTCCACTAATATTATAAATGAGAAAGTTTAAATGTTTGGATGTTTGTGTTTTAATCACATCGAAACAACTGAACCAACTTGGATGAAACATGACATATATATAGTTCGTAACCTGGATTGACACATAGGTTACTTTTTATCCCAAATAGTTAACAAGATCTACAGGATAAAATGAACCAACGGGATTAACAGCACTAATTGACAAGAGGATGTCATGTTACGTCAGTTTGACAGGGCCGAGTACGATTTTTGGTGTAGCCGTCTAACGACTAACGTTTGACATTCGAGTTCGGGTTTGGTGTAATGTCAAGTTTCTCAAAGTATCCGCTCGGTACACGGAAACGGTACTCGCGTACGAAGTCGCGCGTAACTGCTAGTCTTTTATAACTGGTAGATTATGTTTTTGGAAAAATTTGCGTTTGGTTAGAAGATATTATAACTATTAAGTATAATTTTCTTTTGTCGACTGTGGTGTGTTTCGTGCTTCGGGCAAAAATTTTCCGTATAGCATATTCTGCTAAATAATAATGTTTCGTTATGATAACGACTAGCTATTTAGCTAGTTGCTTTAGTAGTATCTAGTTATCACCTATTTTTTGGCAAACAATAGAATAAGTAGCCAAGAGGACAAACACAATACAGGAAAGACAAATGCCATTGCTTTCAAAGAAAAACATCGTGAGGAAACTCGCGGCTTAGTCAAACACGAAATAAATACTCATAGACATTTCACACGACGCCCTCTAGTCCCAAACTAAGCAAAGCTTGTAATTTGGGAACTAGATGCTGATAGAATACTTATATACTTTTTTTGTAAATACATACTTATAATAGGTATGTGCATAGTAACACCCAGACAAAAAACAAAAATCTATGTTTGCTACACACAATGTTTTTTCTCAGTGGGGATCGAACCAACGACCCACAGCACGGAAGGCAGAGCTATTACCGACTGAGCTGTGACGCCTGTCTGTATTGCCTTCATACAGAACACATTCTTCACATAAATGTTCAGCGAATAAAATCTATAAATAATTGAGCTAAAAACTACCTATTTTTATGTTTAATGCAATTCAAAGCTATTATAATGCTATAATTGTATGGCTTCTGTACAATTTCGTTCATAATGGTAATTGCCGGGGTGTGGCCAGGAAAACAGAGTTGCATACTTACGCACGTACAGTCGCGGACAACAGTGAGGTACTTACTCATTTTAATTTAGAACAAACTGTTACAGACTTAGGTAATCTATAATTAGTAGGGTGGGTCGATTTGAGTGAAAAAAACTTTTTTTTGGATTTTTGCTGATGGGTAGGTGTCAAAAGTTGCAGAATAATAAGACCAATAAAATGTAGTAATTCGTTTTTTCAAGTAATATAACTTATAGCCCTCTACCTGCGTTTGAAATTTCGGAAATCTTGATATTTTCTAACCAAAGTTAAGTGAATAAAAATTAAAAATAAAACAAGTAAATTCCAAATACAATACGTTTTATTATTAATCAAACATTGTTTAACAATATTTAGAGAAGACAGTAACATTTTAATTGACATATTGTGTTGAAAAATGTATGTCAATCAGAGGAAAATCTCCGATTTTAGCATCTGAATTTGGCTTTACAATAAATGGATGGCACTAAAGATCTAGACTGAATTTTCATACGGACACGTACGGATGAGACCATCGCGAGCCTTTTCTTCTGCTACTGTGATAGAAGCTTCACACAATGCTCAACAGCATGGGTGTAACAGGAAAATTTGGAAAATTTTAAACTTAAGTACTTATATTAGTTAATACGCAACATTTGCAGCAAATCGGTTTTTTTCAGCAGACACCAACCCTACGTCCTGCAGTTGCACTATCGCACTGCACTTGCGATAGCAGCCGCTCATCAATAAGAAACTCCGTACCTATCGGTCACATACCCTCGCCAACTTCGGCAGATCTACGGTGTTGTATTTTACCATGGTTTTTTGAACTGCAGCTGATGTGGACGGTACTGGTTCTCTGTCACCAATAGAGTCTGTCATCTCTCTACTCTACTCTCTATTTTCCGCGTTGCACTTGGAACTTTATGCCGGACATTTTCCGTCTTGCGAACTTTCATGCGCTTTTCAAATGCTCGCTGCATTTTTTGGGTTGCGTGATGATCGAGGTTCTACCTATCATCATTTTTCCATTGGTTCTTTGGTCTAACAGGAAAGACCGTTCAATAATAGAAACCTTCTCATCCCTAGAACAGGTGCAGAAACCAAAACTACTGCATTTAGAAGCCGCGATATCAAAGAGACTTGTCATAGCCGTTTGTCGAAAAATTCGGACTTATGGCTCTTAAGAATCAGTTCTTTTTTTGTTTAGGATAGCGAATAAGCTTTAGATATTCACCATAATACCTCTTGAGCAAGTCCTTTGTGAGTTTAGTGCTCGCAGTCCGGATCGAAAGAAGTCCAGATCTTTTCGATCTCGCGGCAGACAGAGGCGAGAACTTCGGTAACAGATGGCTATTTTCCTTTGTTTTTTTCTTGCAAATCATGTCGCACATACAAAATGGACTTTATTACGTCACTTACAGCAGATAATACATTCGCTCATAATACAATGGGTGTTTCAAAGATAGGAAAATTTACGTCACTTCGAGTTTTTAACACTTTTAATTCATTTTGAGAAAGTAGGTATTTGACACACACGTAAGGCCAATTTCACTTCTAATTAACTGGAAATACAGTCCGAATGAGCCTTTTTTTAACGCGAGACCGTATCAATATGCAAACACATTCAAAACAAATCAAAAATAATAGTGGATTTCCCGCGTCAAGATCACGAGTGCACTGCGAAAATCTAGGAATTTTGATGATATGCAAGTGGATCTATCTCGCTCTCTAATGAGTGCATAAAGCTGCAATCTCGCATATCACTTGATAGATTATAAGATGTTACAAAAAAGTACAATTTAGGCACTTAAACTAATATTACGTACAAGTAAATCAAATGGGTAGTGGAGTCAAAAATAAGTTTTTTTCATTTTATTTAGGCACCGGTAGAGGGCTAAAAGTTATATGCAATAATTTTTTTGTTAATTATTTTTTAATTATTATCACTCAATGCAACTTTTGAGACCTACCCATACTTAGTTTTCGACATTTGTAAAAATCGACCCACCCTAATAATTAGTCTGTGAAATGTTTAAAAAAATATACAAAAAAGCTTGATATAAGTGTTTTGCAATTTTCTTAATGCAATTTTTATCAGTCTGTTCACACCTTCACTTTAAGCTAACTATTTTTTAAATACTGTAGTTCTGTTTGTTTTTTTAATTAACCTATACTGTCCCACTGCTGGGCAAAGGTCTCTCCCCTCGTCTTCCACTCTCCGCGATTCTTGGCTAGTTCCGCCCATTTCCGCTCGAAGAAGTCCAGGTCGTCATGCCAGCGCTGCCTCGGACGGCCGCGACGTCTTCTACTCTCTGGGGGTATCCAGTCTGTGACTCCTTGTAGAGTCAAGAAGTTTCCCTAATTAAACAAAACAAATATTACGTCAAGTATTTTGTGTAGGTATAAGCTGGGTTGCATGTTATTATGAATGAAAAGGACATAAGCGATGTACATTCTGCATCAACCTCTTTTATTAATTTTTTTATATTTTCACATAGGTAAGCTACTTTTGCATGCGAGTGTCCCACATACTCCGGGAAGAGGAGCGAGGGTCGAGGTCGACGACCTCTTACGTAGGTCATTAAATATTAATTTGCCTATTAACTTATGTTACAGCTGGGTGTTTGTCGTTTGTTGATTATAAGAGCAAGATTTATTTTAAAGCGATAAAGGAAAGGCTGAAAAATTAAAAAAAAGCTTTCAGATTTTTGATGGCAAAAGGACGCAAATACATACAGACATAACTTCCTCCAAGTTACGTCTGTATGTATGTATTTTTATTTTTTACATAAGTTAAAAACCTGAAACGGCTGGTACATGTACAATATGAAAAAGAATGTATCCATGGCATAACATCAGGTGGGCCATCGTGTTTCGTCTACTAATGCAAATCTAATGTGTAGTTATAAGAATTTAACCCTTTCATCGTTCAAAATAAACTTACATTATACAAAATCGTTCCTCACTTTCACGCACTGCTGACAGCCACCATACAATTACTCTAAATTCTGTAATGTCAAATATCTGTCAATCTTTATGTCACTTTTCCATGACAGGTGGTAGTTTGAAAATAACAGCCTTAGCTGTAACAATGAAGTAAAAAAACAATGAAGCGGCATTTTTCTTCTTTCAAATGTACTATATACAAATAAAACTTTTGATTTTCTGAATTAGATTAAATCATTTAGGTACCTACCTACTAAAAATGATTTATTTAGGTATTAAAAGCTTTCGCAATGTTAGATATTTTTGCGTTCAAAAAGGGTTTGATAAACCCTTTTTTTCGTAATTTTCCATTGAATTTTCGTACATTTTGGGGTTATTAAGCCCTGATATAAATAAAATTAAACCAATGAACTTATAGCATATCCACCAATATTGTATCTGGACATCCACGTAAACTATAACATGTTTAACGTAAAACAAACAGCTAAACTTGTCTAAGACAGGTGTTAATTATGTAAATTAAGGTATTTTTGGGAGAAATGTAACATAAAAAGTAACGAAGTTAGGGTATAATTTAGTTATATCCGGCTGTCTATCAGCATAGTATTCAGACGCAAAATATAACTTTAATGTGTTTTTTTTTGTTTTACTGAAGGTCAGTGAGGGGTTAAAGTAAACAAACAAAGTCGTAGGCTAAAGCTTGTTATAAATAAAACTGTGCAAATATATATTTAGTTGTCTTATAATTACATTTACAAACCAAAAACAACGCTCCTCGTGTATGAGTGAGTAATGAGTATTAGGTACCTAATGACTTTTTAATTGTACTGAGTACTTACGATCCAAATTGAACTTCTTAATTACATTTTTAGGTAGCTACTGTTCAAAGTAATTACTTTTAAAAGTTATTTACTTTCAAGGTTTAATCGAAAGTCTAGATTATGAAAAATAAATTTCAGCAAAATTGTTTTAGGTATAAAAACTTAAAGAGTATTAATTATAATTCTAAAAAAGTTATTTTAATAACTCTCAAACTTGAGTTAAACTAATAGTCCGCCCGCAACTTCGTTCAAGTCGTTTTTGCATTTTCTTGAAATAACCGCAGTTTGTATCACGTGCGATAATCGATTTTTCTTTAAAAAGTCTAAAAAAAAAAAACAGAGGCTTACAATAATTTTTCAACACATTTAAGTCTCGATATATCGGCTAAGCAAAACACAATATTTTAAAAAAAATGTTTTTATACAAACTAGTTTTAATGATTATAATAATATGCAAAATGCTCTACACTATCTGTACCGTTTTCGCTATAATGCGTCTTTCCCTCGGCAATTAGAACACGCAACTGATTTACAGCAGCAATGGACGATAAATCAAGTGGTACTGTCGCGTCGATGGATTTATTTAAACTTGTGTCGATACGGGGTTAATGAGCTGATGCTAATGAGCAGAAGTGCATGTTGGGACGATTATGTAACTAGTCTACCTAAATGTGATCTTTCAAATATGTAATGTAAATTGTGATGCAATCGTTGCATCACAATTTGATAAATTAGATTAGGGTCTAGTGAACCAGACCCAGCAAAGCACGGGTTAAATTGATCATACTTTTAAAGATTGCATCACTTTAAAAGTTAAATAATAAATAGGGTCTAGGAAACCACCGGCTATGCACGGGTTAAATATATTGAAAACAAAACTTTAGATAAAAAGTAGCCTGCGTCTCCAGCATGTAAATCTTTATGCTTAATTTCATTTTGATCGGTTTAGCTGTAAAAATGTAATAAATACACAAACTTTTCCATGAAAATATTGGTTGGCGTCTTCTGTTTTTGCTGAAAACTCTGCTGAATAATCTGCGTCTTTTAAGGTAAGGATGAATAGGTGTCCTCTAGAATGTTTTACTCCATCGTCACTTACCATCAGAGAGCCTGTAATCTGAATTTTATTTCTTTGATTTTCGAATAGTGAGAATCGAATAACTCGCAGTTGTTGTATGCAGAACAATGGTTTGCAAGTATCCCGCTGGAGGCACTTATCGGGTTTTCATACAAAATTCAGACTACGAGCTCTGTTGAGGTTGTGACAAAACAACATTCTATCGTATTAAAAAAAAAACACTATACCTACAATCATTCCGATCAACGATATTACGACCGACATGGTAAATTATGATGAGAATAAACATTAATTTGTTATAGTTTCAGATAAACAAACTATAAATTATATTAATGTCCTTAGAGATGTAGATTTTCTTAATCGCACCGTATGGCGCGATCGGACACTTGTTATGACGCCGAAAGCATAATGTGGACATGACCTGAACATCGAATTTAATTTTCTGTGTCTAAAAATATGTAAACAACTAAAATAGTAAGTTAAATATAGTAGGTTAAACTGGAAGCCCTAACGTTTTGATAAACCTTTGTAGATAAGGGCAAAATATTTTATGTCCTTTATGTATCTGATATAGACAAAGTTAGCATCAGGTGGGCTGGTTGACGACTTTGTGGGCCATCTGCCTATCTTGTCACTTTTTAACAAAGATAACATTCGTGTCTATGGTATGTTATGTACCAAAGGTTTTGACACAATTGTGTCCATCATCAATGTTGACAACTAAGATATTTTTTGTTGACAAAAAAAACTGACAGTTGAGATATTATTTTAGTTCCATTTTTTGGCAGTTCGCATATCATGTCGCGTGCACTTCAGTGTGTCTGATACTGTTGGATGTGTGCGATCTAGTTTGCTTAAGCAATGTCCACACCAGTCCGTCGATGGTGCGTGTCTGCGCCTGCATAGTGCGTCTCAAGCACATTTGCGAGTCAGACGCGCTTCGACCTAATTCTCTATCTACATCTGCGGCATACGGTGTGGACATAGATACTTTAAACAGACGTCTATTTTGGTGTCATAATTTCATGTTGATAAAATATGATAGCGTCTATTCCTTGTACTTTTACTTAGCCACTTTTACTAAGTGCGAACCATTGAAATAAATGTGTATTAGGTACCTAAGTACGTGATTTTCTTATTTGATGGAATTCGTTTCCAATTTTGAAGGAAAAATACACCATTTTGCCTTCAAAACAAATAACATCCGACTTGATAAATGACTCGACTTGACTAAACAATTTCAAATAATCCATTTGACAGGCAAAATTGTCAGTAGATGGCGGACAGAGGAAATAAGAAAAGAAGAAGAAGAGATATCGCAATTGGCCTGCAAATTGAAAGGCTCATGATCATTCTTCCTTGGGACTTAAGGGACCAATGGACTTCATGCATACCTTCGGAGTTCCAACACTGGCACCATAACGAGTATCGACCAGGCCACGTAGATAATTCAATAATCATTATCTGCGGTAGAAGCTGCCATCATACGTAATGGCTTCGTGTCACGGTCTATTAACCGGATTATTATGTCACGATTATTATAGTGATCTACGGCTAGAGCCTATAGGTGTACGCTGAATGTGCGTGCGCATGTGCTACTGGATAACGGATAGATACATGATTTTCACGTACAAGTCCAAGTTCTGCTATCGAAAATCGAGATCCAAATTCAAAACCGAAGAGCTTTTAAATGGAGTTACAATAAATACCCCTTGTAGTACCCCAATGGTAATATTTATTTATTTCAAACCATAGGGAATTTTTAAGGAACACTCAATTATGTCAGTTTTTTACTAGGTAAAGCAGAATAGATAAAAGCTAGCTAGGAACTGTATAAAGGCGCAACTTCATTGCAGTAAACAAAAACATGGTCCCAATCACGGGCATCTTGAAATCAGTACGGACTGACTTATTCAAAAAAAGAAAGAGCTTTTCAAATCGGGTCAATGATCTCGAGTATCAACATGAGAACAAAGATCTTATGGTACTTGGTCACTTTCACTAGAAAAAAAGGATTATATAGGGAAAACTTTAGAACCTCCTTGGAACTCCTCAATCATATAAACCCCTTTTTTTGAGTGGGTAGAATTAAGGAACGTCTACCCACTCAAAAGTACCCACTCAATAAGGTCCTTATTATGTATCTTTCCAGAATCTTAACAAGATTATAAAAGGCTGAGTATGATATTATTTGTAACCGTCCTACGATAACATTCAAGTACCTACGAAATGTTATACGATAGGGATTTAATCTTGACGACTGACAATTATCTTATTTTTCATCCAAAAAGAGTCTTAATAGAGAAATCTTTATAATTATTATATATTATATCTTTATAATCTTTATTCTAATCTTTATCGAAGCATAGATTTGAGATATTCAAGTCCTGTTTAAAAAAAGGTTCTATCGATCGCCAGCAGTGGAAACGTCAGCGCCAGTTTTGTCTCTTATTGTTTTATTTTGTTCCATGTCCAACTTCAAGATACAGCGTACAGTGTTATTTTTGTATCATTGTCCAAAACCACCAGCGCGTACTCAGTGAGCACCCATGCCAGTCATTATTCGAAATTGCCCATTATTGTTTGCCTATCCCACTCAACGAAAATACTCATTTACCTGCGACTGTACATAATGGCCCGAATTTGGGTATGGTTGTTAGATGTTGATAATGAGATTATAGAAAAGAGAAGTAGTAGTAGCAGAGGCATTTTTTAATAGGTAGTAGAACTTCTTGTAAAAGACCTCGTCCGGGGAAGTACTACCACCGTACCTATTTCGTGCTCGCATTGCTGTGTTCCGGTTTGAAGGCTATGGGTGCCGGTTCTTATACAGGCACATGAGACTTAACATCTTCACTTCTCAGAGTGATGGATGCATTGCTTTAGTGAGGTAATGCATTGTTATAGGCAAAAGTAATCGCTTAACATCAGGTGGAGCATCAGCTTGTTCCATTAATTCTTCTCATAAAACAAATGTATGAAGCTAAAAAAACAGGTGGTTTTTTAAATCATAATGTTACCATATTACAAGCTTTGCTTAGTTTGGGACTAGAGGGCGTCGTGTGAAATATCCATGAATATTTATTTATTTATTTAATGTGATTAAATTCTAAGATTTGGTTTTACAGAGTCGGTGGTTACAAAATCGCTGTCTCTAGAACTGTGTGGGGAAAAATTTACGATTCAGCTGCGTTTCAGCTGACAAGTTCGTTAGTGGAATTGGCACCCTGACTTCCACCGTCGTAAAAACGTAATAATCAAACCGACAAACAAACGAGTGCAGACAAATATGTATTGAAAAGATTTTCAAAAACGAAACGTAGTGTTTTTCCTGTGATATGAAAAGTTAAACGACTAAAGCCGCGTGCTCTCGCTAGCTCGGCATAAATCACACGGGAAACGCCTTTGCGTTGCCCATTGCACACGGATACGAACATTTTATATACATTTAGCAGAATATATGCGTATTTTATGGGACTAAGTGAATTATAATGTTTTTGCGGAGAAATTGAATGATAGGGAAATGAGTGTTTGGTTGACGAAAACACTTTAAAATACGTTTGGCTGCTACTTGGCAGTCGTTTTAACAAAAAATCTTTACAGAAAAATTAAAGCTTTTAAACAAAACCGTACTAGGTACATACACTCAACAATACGAGTATAAGTTGATAATCAATTTGAGATTGACCATCTACCTATAATTTTTGAAGATTTTCACAATTTTTTTTGACGTGCAAGGGTTTAGGTACTTAGATCTTTATATTTCAATGATAGTACTGAATTCGTAGTCTGAATTTCATTTTGTTGATTTTCGAAAAGTAAAATCCAAATATATTCGAAAAGAGAAATGGTTTGGTGAAACAAACTCGACTTTTCTCCATACAAAAACTCACTCACTTTTCGAAAATCAACAAAATAAAACTCCAACTACGAACTCTGCTTATAAAATTTTGCGACTGCCATTACTTGGATTCAAAGCTTTGTTAATCGACCTATTAATGTTGCTGACCTATTACTATATTAATAAAATACCAGCAAAGATATACCTACTGAAGCCCTTTCAAGACATACACTAGCACATATTTAGTTCAAACCTCCGAATGTTTGAAAACCAAGGCTCAACCCGAAATCCCCAATGTTTGGCTAAAACTCCTACTAATTAACGGCTCGGCCAAAGCTCGAATATTATTAATAATGAGGCTAGCTGCTCGGACTTGACGGCTTTCTCGGGAACTTTTCCAGTAATTTAATTTAAACTTTGGGGTAAACTGGTGGGGTTGACCAGGAACGGATTTGGGGAGAATCGATTAGGGATAATCAGAAAGATATCAACAATAATAATTAATTATAGAGAAGTCGGAGATTCTTGTAAATACTGGGAGTTACTAAAATATGAAAATACGTAGTTTTATTAGAGGAAACCGATGCCTAAGCTTTAGTTTTTCAGAAAAACTAAGCACTTTCCCTTCATTTTACAATTAATAAGAAAGAAACACAGGATTTTATCTCTCGGTGAATTGTTGGCCTTTTCCAACATTTCTTTTTTTTTTTCAGGAAAAATTGATCTTTTGTAATTTTGTAGGCTGAAAACTAAATGGCACACTAAGAGGCTTCTTTCTAAATTAAAAGACACATCTAGCGGTACTTTTGCGCCGACGTTTTGATGTAGACTCTAAATAGCACCAGTACAAACAAACCTTACAGGTTTTTAGATGCAGTAGAACCTATTTTGTGTACAAAATGTACAAAACTGTAAAATAAAAACAAAAAAATAAGGATATTGTACCCCTTTTCGCCCTAAATACATCTCTGCCCAAAACAATTTTTGGGGGACGGGTGAAGCCGCGGGCGGTAGTAAAGTGTGAATAAAGTATGCGCCCGCGAGAGCCAACGTTATGCTTTAGTTAATCAAAATGTACTTTGTTAATATAGCAATGCATACATTTGTGGAGTACTTGTGGGCTCCGACTACGGGAGGGAGTGTCTTAGCACTGGTTTCTGATGTGATTAAGATGCTCAACTACGCTGCAATTACTAGTTCGATTTGGATGAAACTTGGAATACATATAGTTCGTAATCTGGATACCTAGGGTACTTTTTATTTCGACAAATTAACAGGACGAACGAGACCCGGTCGAAATCGTATGCAAAAGGTAGTGGTAAAAAAAACCTAAATAAATATTCTTGGACATTTCATACAACGCTATATAATATTTATAATATTATACCTAGTAGGTACCCAAACATAGAACAAATATCTACGTTTTATGAACATGGCTCATAGATGCTTTCAAATTATCAAAAGTCACGATAATAATCTTTCAAACCAAATGCTACATTTTCTAATTGAAATAACTATCAGCTCATCATATCAATAAACCAACTTCATCGTCCTGTCTGCCCTCGAATGCCTTTCACAGCTACATTGTAATTTTGAATGAAGAAACTTTTATCCGCCACACTCAGAGTTTCCAATCAAAGTTATTTAAAATATGAAAAAAATTAGAGTAGAATTTAAAAAGTAAAAAGAAATCTTCTTTATGGAAAGCCGGGAAAAAGTATGCAAATGACTTCGAGGTGCAGAGGATTTCCAAATGTCATCGCAACTGTCAAGTGTCAACTTCGACTCGATAAATTATTGTTGATCTTGTTTTTGTGATAAAAAAATTGCAGAGCAGTTTCAACGCAACAAGAGTAGTAAATTGGCACACGCGCGCCCTCTATTACACGACGTTATCTTTTTGCACAGACTTTAGTCATTTTGACAGGCGTCACAGCTCAGTCGGTAACAGCTCTGCCTTCCGTGCTGTGGGTCGTGGGTTCGATCCCCACCAAGAACAAACATTTGTGCGTGCAAAACATAGATGTTTGTTCTATGTCTGGGTGTTAGTATGTATTTACAAAAAAAAAAGTATATAAGTATTCTATCAGCCATCTGGTTCCCATATTACAAGCATTGCTTAGTTTGGGACTAGAGGGTGTGGTGTGAAATATCCCTGAATATTTATTTATTTATTTGACACCTGAAACAACCAAAGCACGATTTCGAGGTCGAGTTGAGGTGAAGATCACTTGAGATAACTTTTACTGAAGTGCAAAAACAAATGAATTGTTAAAATTCTTTTGAAGGTTCTGGGTACGGCTGTCAGAAATTCTAACAAAAGCTTGAAATTACGTAAGAAATTATTATTCGGAGCCTCTCAGAGATTGGTTTTAAATAATAGAGTCGTTGGTGTTGACGTTTGATTATTTTTGGAAATTATGCCAATTGCTCTGAGTTTGGCCGATTTTAATGGGAAATTCATGGGACAGGGGCTCCTTTTGTGCCATGACGTTTCATTAGAGTCTGTTATGGTAGAAATACGTTGCGTTTTCTGTAAAATAAAAGGTTATTTGAAGAAATTACTAATTAAATTGAAAAGTCGGAGTGCATAGTCAACTAAATATATGTCAATCATGAGAGATTTCATCACACGGATGGATTATATTCTACGTAGGTATTTTTTGCTGTAGAGCCTCTAGCGACCAATACGAAAAAGACCGTAAAACTCTGTTTATATTAATTTTTTCAGGTCCTTCGTGCAAAACAGTAGTTTTACATAAATAACCTCGAACCAACTATCAACTATTATGACATGTTTACATAACCCCACTACACTCCCATCACGCCACACTATTGTCACAAGCTTCCAATTAAAATAAACCCTAGCACACCTCATTATGTCATTCTACACTATTAATTTATGGAACATACAAACACTTTATACTTGTCTGAAATTTTTAAAACTCTTTGTCACTTTTTTACAATATTCTACCTTCGCTATCACAAAGGAAATTGTACCCAATTCCGTTGAAATAAGGATGATGTAGGAGTTAAATAGATTGGTGGTTCTGCCCCCAAATGTTTGACTTCAGATAGGAATTAGTAACACACAGTAATTTAACATATTGTCTGCAGTCACGGTCACTTGGTACTTGAAATTATGAAACCCTATCTATTTTGAACCATATTAATGTGGAAATGGAAATGTCTTTAAACCTAAATAAAGATGAGAATCGTATTGAGGTAATATTTACACTAGAAATAGTCAATTTCGTCTTCGTCATTTGGAAAGAATTCAAAAGTTACTATATTAGTCGATGATACGAATTCGAGATGAATTCCATCGGTTTTGTAACATCTCTTCATGGTTGATGTGTTTGTGACCAAAAATATTCTTATGCTGAAAAATTACCTACCCAATTGTACCAAAACGATTATTTCTTGTGTCAAAAAGAAATGGGTAAGTAGGTACCTAAGTATATTTTAGCCAAAATATTCTACAAACGCTGGAGATTAACAAACGCCAAAAAGGCATCGGATTAGTCACGTGCGTTTATTAATTATGTATATATAATACCTACTTAATATTATAAATAAGAAATTTTCGTACATTTTGATTAATTTTTTATCCTTTAGCGAATGTAAAAATCAGGCACAAAAATGAGTCATAGCACAGGCAGAAAAAAATGAAAAAAAGAAATCTGTAACCCAATTCTGTGACTCATAGATTATTTTTTCTACACTTGTAATTAGTTGAAACCACTCATTTAACTAAAGCTCAAACAACTTTGGTTCTCATTGCCACCAAAAATAGCGTTCAAAATTGCCTATCAATATCAATACAGAAATAAACATGATAAAAAAATACAATAAACAAATAGGTAACGATAAAAGTCATATTAAACAAAAAGTCCTAACAACCGTTGTTCTTAACCTCAAAGAAATAGAGTTCAAAATCGTTTGACACGTTGTCTTGTCTAGTCCAACAGAAAAATTTCTTTGATCTGCCTATAAATAACCATCGTTTGGCGAAACCCTCGACGGCTTTGAGGTGAAAATATTGGTTTTATCAACAAAGAACTCTAATTTAGCTATTTGTAAACCATTTTGAAGTCCATTGTCTGCCAATAGAAAAATGTACCGAACTCACTGTGTTATTTTTTATAAGTAAGAAAAAAGGTCCGACCAATGACCAGCGGACATTTCCGTAAAAATTACGGTATGCTGGTACTATGATTACTCTCATAAAAAAAACTGTTAACTAATTTGCAATGTAACCTCCATGAGTGTAAAATTACACTGCACGGTGTGACAGAGAAGTGTAAATCCGCTGTAAGGTCATATCTGGTAAATAAAAGTGCTGGTCTAATTACGCCAGATGTCGGCCACTGATCGATACGCAGTCGATGCTCTTGCGATCTTGCGCAACTTAATATGATCTAATGCTACGTGGAATTTATAGAGTTGATACAACACTCAAAAATATTAGTAGTTTAAGTGAAAAAGAACCTGGCGGGAGATGCATTTGTTATGCCGACAAGAGCGTAGCTCTTCAATTATAAAAAGTTGTGGTGACCTTGTCTTTTGCCCCTAAGGTTGTGGATGTCAATCCGATCGTGCGCTAATAGGTACTACACCTTATTTTATTGGAAAACAGTACACACATAAGCGCAAACTGTGAAGAAAAGCTGTACGGAGATGGGGTGGAGTGGGTGCGAGATCTTACTTTATGCCATCTCTCTCATTTTCTTCTCTTTCTGTTGATACTGACTGTATTTAGAGAGGTATTAACAGCTCTTAGTCATTCCAATTTAAAAGCAGACACCGCGACATTTAGCACGTATGTGCTCAGCTGAAAATTTAATAGCTAAAGGCGGTTACACACGACCACCTACCGGCCATCTCATCAATCATGCTAACTAATGTGCACCGGGGTTTAGTTCAGACAAAAGGTTACAACTTTGCAAGATCATTTATTACTTTGTCTAATGATGTTTTGAGGACGTGAGAGATGGTACCTAAAAATAGAGGTATTTTGTCTAGCTTGATACCAATAAGTACTTTTAAGTATATAGTTTGGAGTGGTGGTGCCCTCTTAAGAATCTTTTTAAATTCAAATATCTAATTATATTTGCTGCTAGATTGCAGCTTTAAAGTTATGAAACTGTGAAGGTGTAAGAAGAAAAGCTAGGCATAGTACCGATAGGAACAGCAAAGCTTGTGGTCCATTTGGCAAAAAAAAGCATTATCCTGTATTTGTTCACGTACCTACCTGATACTGGGAATATTGGGATGTGACTCTGACGGCACGTTTCACATAAGTACTTAAATAATCATAATTTAAGAATTAAACTAGTATTTACCAAATTATTTCCTGTAAAAAAAACTTACTTAAGAATTTTTTCTTATACCTAGGTATCTCTACATTTTTTCATTATCCAAGTATCAAACTACCAAAATTTTATGGGATGTTTACCATGCCTATGGTTTATAGCCGTAAGCTTGCAAAAAAAATTAAAATTTAATAATATTCATAAAATTTGGTTACAATTTAGCCATCTATAAGCCACCAAAATATTGTAAGCCCTTTTAATAACCTGAAACGAAAAATCATGTTCTCCAAAGAACAATGGTCATAAATACCCACGACCTATCAACACTGATGTGATTTACGTCTTTAGAATATTTCAGGAGATTCATGACATGTCAATTTTATTATTATTGAATTTAATACCTGCGTAAACGCAGTGATATTTGACGATGCAATAAAACATCTATCAATCGCAATAGTAGAATAAACCGAATGTTTACCATCACAAATGCTTACTAAACTTTACTGCAGCCACGATATGTAGTAAAAAGCCGGTAAATAATATCTATCCATTCCTTATCCTGATATATTATAATAGATTGATTTTTTTTTTTTAAATTTTCCAAAGGTTTATTAAATAAAATAAAGTTAGGTGTCCTTAACAGATTTGCCTGTAAATTGGAATTTAATTTAAATATGACTATATATAGATTGATTGAAATAGTATTGATATTATAAAAAAAAAGTTTGTGCGTTTATGACTCAATCGCACCTATACCAACCGATTTAGATGGAACGTCATTGGCGTGTCTGAAAGTTTTTATAAGTAAAGTTTCTATAAGTATTTCTTAGTTTTCTTTCCTTTATGACGTAATTCGCGACAGGTTTGTGACAAGCGAAAACCGGCAATCAATACCAACATTTCCTACCTCCCTCTTATCCCGAGTTATGTAATAAGGGACGATTGGCAAAACCGCAGGCAAAAGCTAATAGGTAGATTCATATAATAAAAACAATGAGTTTCCCAATCCGCACATACAAACAAATGTGTTTGTCATCCCTCGCCAGAAATAATTACGCAATAAAGATTGTTGATACGGAAGGTACACGGGAAAGCTATCAAGCTGTCGGCGGCTAGTTTTGATATTTATAAGCGTTTTTCTATGTGCCTGTTTTTGCTCACAGGCCTGTGTTTTCAGAAAAAAATAGGCCGTTACAAGACGGGTGTAAATAATGCGAATATTTCATTTCATCTCTTCATTCAGATATGAATAAAGCATCTAACTTTCTTTTAGCTTCACTTTCTTTATACAACTAAATGATGGAACAAGCTAATGGCCCACCTGATGTTAAGCGGTTACCTCTGCCTATAACAATAAATTGCCTCACTGAGCATGTCCACTTGTTTGTGCCTTGTGAAGACTTCTGAGACATGAAGGTGTCAAGTCTCATGTGCCTTACACACATTTGCTTACCTAGTATTATAGTGATTTATTTTGTAAGTACTTATTGTTTGTTTTTTTTTCCTTTCTGCTTGTTTTGTGTTGTATCTACCTGTGACTGTGAACCAATTAAATAATTTATCTATCTATCTAACTTTCGAATCGGTAACTTGTCATTATTTTACATGTTAGATGTATTTTTAAATTAAATTGAATTATGAGTCGTTCATATAACGGTAAGCGATTTTTAGAAAATAAACGCTTTGACAGGAAATGTGAAAGAAAATAGTTTTTATGACATGATTTGAAGATGTGATCCATTACAACCCCCCATCTGGAGTGTTATCTATTACCTATCCTCCAACCCTCGTAAGTTCCACAATATTTTTTAGTCGGCAAACAAGCTTGCGACCCACTTGTTGGTAAGTGCTGCCTCTACAATCTATGGATGTAACAAAGGTAAAAACTTAAAATATCAAATGAAACAAAAGTTTCTTGTTTTCAAACGTTGTTAAGATAGGAAGGAATCGTTGTCTTGATATTTCATCAATCTATCAATATCAAGAAGTGATCTGTATGATCAGCCAAATTATTAAGATGTTTTATTCAATCTATTTTTCATGAGGAAAGAACTTAACTATAAATAAATAAATAAATATTCACGGACATTTCACACGACGCCTCTAGTCCCAAACTAAGCAAAGCTTGTAATATGGTAACTAAATGCTGATAGAATACTTATATACATTTTTTTTTGTAAATACATACTTATAATACATAGTAACACCCAGCCATAGAATAAACAACTATGTATGGCACACACAAAAGTTTGTTCTTGGTGGGGATCGAACCCACGACCTACAGCACGGCAGGCAGAGCTATTACCGACTGAGCTGTGACGCCGGTCAACTCTTAGGTACCTTGGTTAGAATCATGTAGAATGTGTCTATCTATGTAATTTCCTGGCAATTCTTATTCTAGAAGAATATCGTCATATTCCTCTAGAATTTAGTTCTAAGGGTTGCTAAAGTTCTTTGAAGATTTTTTATACAACCAAATGATGGTACAAACCGATGGCCCACTTGATGTTAAGCGGTAACCACGCTCTATAACGATGCATTACCTCACTGACCACGTGTCATACTGCGTCCATCACACTGAGACATAAAGGATTCTAAGATTCTTTAAGGAGTATTCAGAGACACGTCAAAAAATTATATAAAAATGTGCTTATCAGTAGCACATGTTGTGAAATAGACATAAGATACCCTATTCCAATAAAATAAACACTAAACAACATCTAAAAGAGTCGTTAAAATAATAATCATAAGACGCACACGCGTTTCAGTAATAAAAATTACACTTAAACCGATGATTAACTACTGAATTACACAATCCAACTACTTTATCTCCTTTTCCAATCAATAATAGTCCTTACCCCATCGATTTAAAGTATCAATTCTCTATAACAACTATCAATATAAGAAATAACGAGCAAAAACTATCTTTATTGTCTTTCCATTCGGTTGAATTTAGCGTGTACTTTGATGTAGGGTTCAACATGATCGACTGAGTTGCCCAAATCAAAGAGCTCTTTGTGAGCTAACTAACCCGAATAACTATTGAAACATTGGAGCACGTGAGATCATTACTCTAGTTTCTATAGCGATTGCATTCAAGGATTAATTTATAACTTGAAGCCAAATACAGAGCGTTACAAATCTAAAACCAAATTGTAAGATTTGTCACCAGCAGGGGTATGCCAATCAAAGTTGAACTGCAAAGTTGAACTGCAAAGTTGAACTGCAAAGTTGAACTGCAAAGTTGACCTGCAAAGTTTTAAATCATGGTCAGTTCATACTAACTCATAGTTATTCTGTGACTAAATAGTGACATTATGACGTCATTTGATGTGTTTTCGCGCATATTTTGCTGTCAAGTGTCTAAAAAGAATGTACAATTTTGTACCACGTGACCTGAAGAAATTACACTGGGCAGTGAAATATAACTTGACAGCAAAAGATTGGCATACGGGAGCTGTCCGCACCAAGCCTTTACAAAACACAAGTCTTTACCAAGTCTTTACCGGCGTCTGTGTTTCCGAACACTTACAATTTGAATGTTTTCAAGAGGAGAGTGAATAGTTTTCTTCTAGGCAAATATGCTACATCGTCGATCGCATCGTCACTTACCATCAGGTGAGATTGCGGTCAAACGTTTGTCTATAATGTATAAAAATTTAAAAAAAAAAATTGTAAGAGTTTAAATTAAATTACTTAAAACATGTCAACGACTTTAAGGCAATAGAGACTGAGATGGGAATAACCTGGAAATGAAAATAAGCTCACTTCAGACTAGACTTAGTTTAGAACTATGTCTAACTAGCTAATGTTGCTGTATGCCTCTGACATGATAGAATTTTTATAATCTTTTACATTGCAGCATTACAATGTAAAAATGTTCAGCATTTCAGTAGGTTTAATTCTTTGTAAAATGGATTATACAAAAAACGCTAGGAAGCAGGCCGTAGTTTCTTGCCTGTTTTTCTAGGCTCTCGTCGCATGGAACTGGAACCTAGAATCACCTAGTTATACAACGTGTAACATATTATCCCTATAAGGCGAAAAGAGGCTTATTCAGACCATACACGTGAAAAGATTGGCATGTCCAAAAGTTGAATACAACAGGTTTGAAATTAATTTTTTTTAACCTTAGAAATTTGCGACAACCCTGATTGTTTATTTACTTTACGTATTTATCCAGCCCGTTGGTCACGCACCTTTCTATCACGTCGCACCTACACATAGACACTTTAAGACGTGTGCAATACAATGCTATTTTTAAGGAAACTTTAAGACGCTTTTCATGAATGAAAAACATCGAAATATTAAAAGTCGTAGAACAAATGTTGTTCGCTATGACGACGTGTAGAATACCCCCCTATCGGACTTATGTTACACCTTGTATAAGACGATTCTAAATGATCCTTGTGCTTTTTATTGAATAAACAGACTAAACTACGTTCAGTCTCAGAGTAATCCAATAAATATTTGAAAATGCTTAGTTATAACCCAGCTTTTCAAGCTGAAATCACTTGCATACCAAACAATGACACACGCTTTCCCAACTTTCAGAAAAATTGGCAAACTTATTGTTATTACAACAAAGTTACAACACCAACTACATCAACAGAAACATACTGAACTAATCAGTGGCTTCTGCAAATGGCAGGAGCAATCGTAAAAAGTTGCAAAACACTCATTACTTCCTATTAGGTATTTTTTCCAATCCCATATTACTTAGGTCATTAATCTCGCAGCCTGTAAGTTGGTTTCGTCGGATTGGGTTATAACAATCAATACCCAGCCGGGTATAGCTAACTGTCAAACTGCAAGCATGACAAATGACCAGCAGAGATGGTCAACATGGATATCCTGTTACAATAAAACTGTCAATCGGATCCTTATTCTATTCTTAATCGTCTGATTTTCTTGAAAAGTACTGGTCAACACGGTTTGCTGTCAATTATTGTTGATTTTCTTAAAACATACTTTAGTGGGATTTTAACAAAAGGTGCTATAATCAACCTGCCACTTGACCAAATCATCACAGTGAAGGAAAGCTAGGGGGTGATTCTGGGTATGGCAGAGATTTTACTCTAATAGGGATGACGTCAAATCTCGGTTGAAAACTGGTGTCGCCCACTAGTGACAGGAGTTTTCAACGTCATTTTGACGTCATCCCTATTAGAGTAAAATTTCTGCCGAGAAGTGAGAATAAGGCCCCAGATTGATTGTTGTCAAAACAAAGCCAGATCTTTAAAGGAAAATGTAGCATTTAGTTTGAAAATTTCATTCAACCTTTGCCTAATACTCTGTCTTCTATTAATTAAGTAATAACAGTTGAAAAGTCAGTGATCTACATTACCAGCGTCATAGAACTTAGCACCTGTAAACCAGGAACACAAGATTTCCCCAGACCACACTATAAACGAAAGTACCTACCTAAGTATTTTCTTAATTCCGAAAACTCCTTGTAAACTAACACGTTAAACTTTTTTATTTCCTGTAAAGTGAGGTGTAAATGTTGGCGATCCCTGGACTAGGGTGTCTCATGTTGTGGAGAGAGGACAATAACTCAGGGGACGGCCCAGTTTCAGGAAAAACAAAGGTGGGTGATATATTTGTTACTTATCGGTAGGGTGGCCATGATTTTTACGAAAACTTGAAAGATGCCTTGACTAGTGAGACAAGAAATATATTTGTTTTGATAAGTCTGTAACCTGCTATTTATACTTTTAGGATAAACTTAAACCCTGTTATCATAAAACACAAACCTTCGAATAGTTCACCGTGTCTTTTGCACTGACAATCAAATTCAAACTCGATCGAAAGAGACAAAACACAAAAAACTGTTCCAAGCTTACGTCGAGTTTATTAATAACAGGGAAATAGTACCTACTTATTCAATACTTCGCAATGAAGTCAGTTCTATATGCTACAAATTACAAAAACTAGTATAACCATGTTGCGTGGTACACCGTTGCACCGATTCAAATCTAAATTCAAAGTACTTAGTGAAATCACAAATAATAATTTATTAGTAGCGGTAATCAGAGGTCAGTTTGTGGTGACAAATTGTACTAATTAATTATATTTAATCTAACTACCTATTTAAATGGATAAATAATAAGACAGAGATTATTTTAATCCGCATGACTAGATGTATTCTGAGCTGCTGTGTGTAGCTGTTAGAATCTACTAGATGAAGTCGCATGGTCACCCTACCAGACTAGTTCCTTCGTGGATTTCCCCTTCGGGGTCGACTGAGACATCTCATCGGCGAGTTCCAACATTCCTTGCTGAGCCCCATCCCGTACCCACTTTATTGCCTCGTTCATTCTTTAATTTTATTTCCTACTTTTTCACGAATTATGGTGTTTTTAGTAATGTTTGAAAAGAAGAAAAACAACCCATAGGATACTTCGGTTATATTTTTGGATGTTATAAATACTACAGAAAAGTTTTTTAATTCTTTAATGGACTAACTTATCACATTGTTGTTCTAAGTATAGAAAGTATCTTAATAAAATAAATGCCTCATTGTCTCTAAATACTTAAAAAACATTTATTTATTCACTCTTATGTAATTCTAATTTTGATTTATGAATTTCATTATTTCTAACACCCATGTTTTCCTACATAAAATTCCACCAATACCATCCAAATTATCCTCCAATATCTCACCCAAATCACACCCATTGAACATTGAAACACGTACGGGACCCGAACCCGCGACCGATCCCTAATTAATTTCGCCGTGAGCATTGACAAACGGACGGACCGGTATAAATCTACTGCAAATATAATTAGAACGAACCTTTATGTACAGGGTGCTGGGTTTTACACTTCAGCTTCATCTGAGATATTGTTTTTTTATTTATTTATATAGAAATCATGATTTAGTAGTATAAAAAAGACCTGCACGAATTTTATCTCATTTTATAAACAGACGGTAACGAGGTATTGAAGAAGTTCTTAAAAAAATTATAGACATACCTATTGTAGCTGATTTATAATCGCCTCTCAACTTCAACCTGTCAATCACTATCAAAACTAAACGTGATAGCACTATTATACTTCTCAACTGAGATAGTTGGGAAGTGATTATAAATAGGTCCCATCCTATCCTATCCTACTAATATTATAATTGCAAAAGTTTAGATTTTTGGATGTTTGGATGTTTGTGTTTCAATCACGTCTAAACTACTAAACCAACTTGGATGAAACTTGGCATATATATAGTTCGTAACCTGGATTGACACATAGGCTACTTTTTATCCCGAATAATTAACAGGATCTACAGGATAAAATGATCGAAAAGGATTAGCAGCGCCAATTGGCAAGAGGATTTCATTGTCATGTCATGTCACGTCAGTTTGACAGGGCCTAGTACTACCTCTTTGGTCTAACGACTAGCGTTTGACATTCCAGTACGAATTCGGTGTAATGAGGTGTAATGTCAAGTTGCACAAAGTATCCGCTCGGTACACGCACAGATAATATAATGTACACGGAAACTGTAGACGCGTACGAAGTCGCGGGTAACTACTAGTTATATCATCATCATCATCATGGGAATGAAAAAAATGGTAATGATTTTTTTTGTAGGAGCAGCCTGTACCGTATGAGCTTAGTATAATTGAGAGTAAAATATCTACGTTTTTGGCGGAAAACCAATATTTATTGAAGCTGTTTTATCGATATCGGCAATATCGGCAAAGATGAGTTACGGTGAATCCGATTTCCATTCTAAATTTTTTGCAAAAGGTTTTTATAACGAACTTTTATCATTTATTTTGTCTGGTTTTGATAATAACAATTGGTAGCAGTAGATACCTAAAATAAACTCATTCGAATAATATATTATGATATGTTATATTAGTTTTCATTAAAACACTATACTTTTAACTCACAGTATTGACAAATCAATGATTTAACAAGTGTCTGCGAAATCTTCAATATGTACAAACACTAAGTAGATTTCTCAGCATTCCTAGCCATTGCATTACTCAGTATACCAGAAAACTGCTTCAGACCAGGCACATTGGCTCTTTGATGCCACTCTTGGGCCTGCAGTTTCCCCAACCACTCTTGCAGCTTTGGAAACTCTTCACTTACAGGCACTAGAGCATCTAACGACGAAACACTAGCTAAGCACGACACATCAGCAAGAGTAATGTGGTCTGTAGCGATGAACGTAGATCTTTCTAGATACTTCTCAGCAACACCATACGCTTCATTCACCAGCGCGATCTGTTGAGGACTTAGAGCCGTTGCACCGTTTCTCAGCACACTGATGACAATGCTTGCTATATTCGAGAATAGGATTGTCGCGTCGAAGTACAAACGCTGATCGACTATGGCCCTTGTTCTTAGATCACTAGGGTAGTAAGTTGCTCGTTTTTCCGCTCCATATTTTGAGACTAGGTAGGTTAGAATTGCGTGGCTGTCAGCTAGGATGAAATCGCCTTCTTCCAATAGCGGGACCTTATGAAGTGGGTTCTTCTGCAAGTATTCTGATGTGTGTTGTTCTCCAGCTAAAGTGTTCACGTTCTTGGTGTCTATAGTCAGTCCGAGGATGTCCACAGTCATGAGGACAGCTCTGGCTGGTGGAGAAGCGTCCATTTTGTAAATTGTGATCCCCATGTTGATTCCGTCAGTGCTGATGTATCACTGGTGTTACTCACTGGTGTTATCTCAGTTGTCGCTAAATATGTAGGTACTTGAAGTATTGATAAGCTGATATCATAGTGTTTTAGCATGCAGATGCCGTATGTCTCAGCTTGGCAGAGATTTTCAACTCTCTTAAATATCATTCGGTGATCGATCGATCATATAGGTCATCTTGATCTCTGGTAGTTTTAGGCAATCTCACGCTCATTTTGCAATACCCTATTAGTTCTCATTTGTATGTAATGTTATCTCTAAAGTACCTGTACTAATAGCGTGTATTGATAACGCGATAAAAATACCGTGATGGGTTACTCCGCGCCCTTGATAGTACCCCGTTGAACCATTGTCCTTCTAACGATGTCTTATAAATTGAATCATCGATAAAGTTATATATTTTAGCGATTGTCCACCAAGATAACAGTAGGTATGCTTACAATACAACGGGTATAACGTATATTGATATTTATTTAATCATCGGCCTTGGAAATTAATACTATTAATCGCTTTATCTACGCTAGGTAATAGATAATTGAAATTATTAGTCCTCGTAGGTATTTAGCTGTGGCCCATGACTTCATCTACCTAAAAGGCCTACGATAAATAGAAGGCTTTATAAGAATTTTTTGGAACAACTTCAACCTGTGAAGAGTTACTTCTGCCTCTGTGTTGCTTGCACCACTACACCAGATATCAGTCTAAAATAACCACTTTAAGATATCAGTACATTACGTGTTTGTAATTGTGCCCTTTAAATTGGAACACATGCAGCAGTGCAAACATCACTGCTTGGCCGTAAACACTATCTACTGTTAGTGTGAAACTATAATACAGACACAAATGCTATCTATCTAGTAGTACAGACTACCTTAAACCCTCATTGCAAACTAAGTAAGCCCTCATACCTTTATCATCAAAACTGTTGAAAAAATGCATGCATCGTCGACACGGTTCAAATCTGTGCATGAAATATACCAAGATAATATCGCGGCAGTTATCTGAATGAAGTCGTTCCCATTCAAATGTTCTCTGGGAGCTGCGAGCGCCCATTTTAGCTGGACCTTTCATGTGTCGCAATTGAGAGTAATTCGCGAGTTTCTCTTTCAGATGACAGACATTCGAAGTGACAGTGGCAGTCAATCTGCAGTTTGCAGAATAAACATCCGCGGAGGATCAAAGATTTTTGAATGGTGGGAAAACTCAAATGGGATTTTGAGACGAACCCGCGCTCGCAGCCCGTCCTCTACAAACACACTGTCGTCCATCTCGCACGATTCGAACGTTTAACTTCTAATAATTCAAAGTCCAAAGAGTGGAGGTGTCTTCGACTGTACCAAGTTGATTTTCCAGTTGGGATGAAATCGCTGAAATGCTCCAGCTTCCTCCACCTCCCGTACACCATTACGGGCAGGTATACATTCAAATCTGGATTTCGATATAGCCGTTAAGGCCTTTTACCGCGAGCGCGACTACCGCCGAATAACGAGTCGAAATAAAAGTGTTTGCCAGATATGAACCGAGCCCCTAGCACTACTACACTGAGTATTTGTCTCTGCCGAATTGCATGGAAATATGGATAACTTTAAGGGCGGCTTGCACCAGAATCGCTAAACGCGTTTAACTCTTAAATAGTATTTAGCGAGTTGTCAAGTCATACAAATACGTCAGATTTAAATCGATTTAGCTGTTAAATACGTTTAGTGATTCTGGTGCAAGACGCCCTAAAACCCCGAAACGGAAAAAATCTCCCGAGTTCCGTGACCTTCAAAATATCGTGGTCCTTTGGTTTTGAACATTTAACAATTTGTGTTTAGATTTAGGGTACCCATTCGAGTTAATCTTTCAAACAGATCCATCAATCTAATGAAACTTAAATGGGTAGAACCACAGTGGTTGATCAGTTTTACTATGCGTCCGCTGGCTGTCGCGCTCACTCAAACCAATGCTTATTGATTTGAAAGCCCCAGAAACCAATGCTAAGAACTTATAACGCTTGATAAAAAATGGCAAGAACCTGTGAAAATTACCAACTAGTTTTACTAGACTATGTAAGCTTTCGTGAATTTGGGATATACGAGCGTGCCAAGAGGCGATGGTTTTAAAAATATAGAGGGTAGGTACTTAAAATCGATGCATATCAAAGCACCCAAGCAAAGCATAAAATGAAGTCATGAAGAGAATACATAACAAGAGCAACTATTAATAAAAACATAACCTAGTAACATATACCAGTGCCTTGATCACGAATAAATTAGACAATCGTGAACGTATCGTAACGCTAGCGTATCCGAGATACACTGCGCGGTGACGTTACAACGTTCGGCAGTCGGGCTGATGTTGACAAGCAATATCACTTGAATACGTTAGGTTTACGTAACGCGGCGACTGTCAGATTTGTTCGTGATTACCCCTCAGATCCCACGTCTGTGACATTTTCAGTGGCGGCTATACTTACTTATAATATCATCAAATTGTCACCCGTGGCTATGCTTGCTTGGTCAATATTCACCGACTAAGTTAAGCGACTTTCTGCGCGGTCACTATTTGGATGGGTGACCGCTAGTGGCATTTGCATCTGAGCGTTTCCGTCCTTCGGAGGGCACGTTAAACTGTCGGTGTCGGCTTAAGCAGTCGTTAAACCACAATAGAGGCCTAAATGTGGCCTAAAAACTCCATCACCAGAGTTGGCCACCTCATACAACCGAACGAACGAGTTGGTACCTACTCTTAGGGCAGCTTGCACCAGAATCGCTAAACGCGTTTAACTCTTAAATAGTATTTAGCGAGTTGTCAAGTCATACAAATACGTCAGATTTAAATTGATTTAGCTGTTAAATACGTTTAGTGATTCTGGTGCAAGACGCCCTTAGTGTTTAGTCTAAAATTTCACTCACCTACCACCACGTTTTCCTCACTAAACGAAAGGAACTGTCTCTACTACCTTCAGAAGACATGATTGACACAAACATTATTTTAGCATATCGAACATGTCTAAGCTAAGTGCACACACTCATAAAACAAAGAGACACGTTTGTATGTTTATAAATTCTTTACATAATAGGGTTCTTTTATATAAGTTTTGTTTTCAACGATGCTGAAGATAATTCAATCCAAACAACATTATTACCCTCTGTCTTATCGTTAGGGTACCGTGGAGATTTCAAAAGGGTTCTACAAAAAGGTTTAAGTGCTATAACGATGCAAAATAGAGTTTTTCACGTTATTTTGTCACAATTTATTCTGTAAACAACTTTTTAATAAGTAACGTTCTAAAATTCGTATTAGCTAGTGAGAAACTATTGTGATTGTCAAACGATGTTTCGCGATAAATCGAAATGTAAAACGCTTTGGGGTGAATAAATTGGTAGGTTATTGAAACATAAAAATTAAGAAAAGGTATAAAGGTAGAAAGGTGTAAGGTAGAAAGATTACCTACTAATTTGCTTAAAAAATGTTTCTGTAGGATTAGGGTTACCATATCTCAGGATTTGTCCTGAGATTTCAGGATTTTTCGACTCTTCTCAGGATTCCGGCCGGATTTAGCAAATCTAGTGATAGCACAGGATTTTCAATAAAACACAGGTTACATTTTAAAGACCTCTCTTATTAAACTACTAAAAATAATTTTCTTTTGGTAACGATTGAACAGTTCAAATCAATACTTATTTATCAAAGTAAAACAAACTAAAAACGGGCGCCCCCCTCCTCCCTCCGCCCCGCTGTTTTGAGTGCGATGTACTATACAAGCTTGCAACGCGTCGCGTAAAACGCGTGCGCAAGATAATAATACTTTTTTGAGAGAAAATTCTCAAGCTGTAGAAAATCTCAGGACTTTTCCATGGAAATCAGGCCTTTTCTCCGGACTTTTGATTTTTTCATCTGGTAACCCTATGTAGGATGAAAATCCAAGAAACTATTACCAACGGAAAACAGAGTGGCTAAAAAAGTTGCAATATGTACACAAAGTCGCAAGCTTTTCACTAGTTAATTATATCTATATAAACTCAAATATAAGTACGGAACACATTTTCCAAATAGCAACGTCTTATAACGAGTTTTCTTTTATTATGTACGTTAAAAGGCTCTGATAAAGGCATCCATTACGGAGGTACCTCAGGCGGCTCGTACGAACAAATTGTTTGTTCAACAAAATGTACAATATAAATTATTTATGAGCTGTACATGCACTTATTTTGTAACGAAAGTACGCTCTTGTAATATGCTTACTTAAATAAAAGCAAAAGAGAATTAGAGTAACTCTAAAACTCGAAATATTAACACAAGAAATTGACTAATTGAAAAATTGACGTGAATAAAACCTCGGTCTGCCTACTTTCCTGTTGCAATACCCCTGAACAGGGTTCATGTGTGATACCTACCTACAATGTAACAACTATAATACCATGTGAAAGCAATAAATGTATTGAGTATTGAGTATATTTTTACAAACGTAATTCACAAAAGAAGAAAAATTATGATTAACTAGCTTTTGCCCGCGACTTCGGCCGCGTCCCGTTTTATTCTGTTGATTTTCCGGGCCTGTTTACTTAATCCCAAATAATAAGAAACTAGCTAGCTACCTCAGCTAACTTGTTTTGTTGCCTTTCCTTAAGTTTTCTGACCAGAAATAGCTGAATCAGTACAACACAGGTCACGACCCGAGACGGGCTCCAGATTCGACGAAAACAAGCCAATACTCCGATACAATCATTATTAGATTTACATTAACAGCTCTATACTTGCGGACAATTTGATTGAGAATGTCCCCGACTTCAACATTTCTTTGTAAAAAGGATCATACACAAAAACGCTAGAAACCAGGCCGTAATTTCTTGCCCATTCTTCTAAGCTCTGGTTGCGTGGAACTGGCACCTAGAATCACCTAGATTTATTAATTTTTATTATTATTAATATTTATTAATCATTTAGAATAAAACGATTCTAAATGATCCTTGTGATTTTATTGAATTATGATTATGATTATGACTATGACTTACAGCGGCTGACGTCCCAGCGTTGTTTTTGGTTAGACGTGAAAATTGAAATGAAATAACCTTTGAACATCCATAGGCAGCATTAGAAATTATTTAAACAGAAAAAATCTGTGGGCTTTCACTTGTAATTTTTAACACATGTTCTAGCTAGATTCTAGTATAGTGATTAGAGCTGGCTGATTAGATGTAGGTGTTTATTTCTTTTTAAATTTATATCGTCGCGTGTCGGAACATGATCGAGGAGACAAACCATAACGAAAATAGGCTTTATACCCAGCAAGATGATTATAATGATGATGAATTTATTTCGTTGACCAATTTCGGCTCCGCGAGTGTACAGTATAAGCGTATCGTGGAACCCTACTCCATTGTATCACATCCTGCTCATTAAATCGGAATTTTTCCCTACCAACCACCTCCATCCCGGTATCCTGGTAGCGTGCACCACTGTAAACCAGCTTGTAACAGAAAATGAGCTTTATAACTTAGTACTTAAGTTTACTATAAAAAAACAAAAGTATTTTGTGAAATTTTTATAGCTTTTCTTATGTGTCGTTTGAAGAATTTTGAAAATAGTTACCACGTTGACAAAACATTCAAAAAGTTAGATACTATTAGTATACTGCCCTTTGCTAGTCTTCGTAATTTAAAAAAAGCACTATTGTAGTCGCAATAACGTTCACAATAGAATAACATGGCACCAACAGGGGTATAAGCTTGTGATACCTAAACTTGTGACCCAGTCCTTAAACTCTTCAGCTTCGGGAGCGACAGTGCTATTAGAGTCTAGTGTTCTAAAGTGTAAAAATATATTTGGTTTTACCTACATTCACGCCGACATTATTGTTAAAATTTTTAAATCCTTAAACATTAAAAAAACTGAAGACCTATGGGGAATGTCCACAAAAGTGTTGGGTGCTATTATAGTTGATATAGCACCGTGCTTAGCTTACATATTTAATCGATGTGTTGACGAAGGAGTTTTTCCCGACCTTATGAAACATAGTAAACTCATTCCTCTTTACAAGTCTGGAAGTGAAAAAGATCCTGCCAATTACAGACCGATTTCAGTATTGCCTACGCTAAGTAAAATCTTTGAAAAAGTCATTCTTAACCAGTTATTAGCTCATTTCAACCACAACGGACTACTTAATACCCATCAGTTTGGATTTACACGAGGTCGATCCACCACTGATGCTGGCACTATGCTCTTAAAGCACATTTATGATGCCTGGGAAAACTCACAAGATGCCATCGGGGTATTCTGCGATTTGTCCAAAGCTTTTGACTGTGTAAGTCATGCAACCTTAATTTCCAAACTAAAACATTACGGGATTCTTAACCGAGCTATTGACCTTATTCAGTCCTACTTAGCTAATAGAGTTCAAACCGTCGACGTTGGCGGTGAGAGGTCTTCTGGGTCAACCATTGATATGGGAGTGCCACAGGGCTCAATATTAGGTCCCTTTTTATTCCTAGTTTATGTGAATGACCTCCCTTTCTATGTAAAAAATCTGTGTGATATAGTACTATTTACTGATGATACCTCTTTAATTTTTAAAATTGACAGACAAAAATCTAATTACGATGACATAAATGCATCTTTATCACAAGTACTTAACTGGTTTACTGTTAATAATCTGTTGCTTAATACTAAAAAAACTAAATGTATTAAATTTTCTCTGCCAAATGTTGTATTAAAATTCATTCAATCAAAAATTAAAAACAAAAAAAAAATTCAAAATTCAATCATATTAAAGCAATATGGTAATAGATGGAGAGTCACTTAACCTTGTTGATTCTACTACCTTCTTAGGGCTCAATATTGATTCAAAATTGCAATGGGGTCCACACATTGAATCACTTGCTGGTAGACTGAGCTCGGCTGCCTACGCAGTTCGTACGATAAGATGGCTCACTGATGAAGCGACAGCTAGGCTAGTCTATTTTAGCTACTTCCATAGTGTGATGTCTTACGGTATCTTTCTCTGGGGAAAAGCTGCTGATATACAAACTATATTTGTTTTGCAGAAACGGGCCATACGTGCAATCTATAAAATGAAATCACGTGACTCGTTAAGGGAACGTTTTAAAGAAATTAATATTCTCACAGTATTTTCACAATATATTTATGAAAACTTAATGTACACTCATAAACACATAGCTAGTTTTAAGAAAAATAGTGATGCTCATGGTATTAATACTAGAAACAAAAATAAATTATACATTCATAAATTTCGACTACAAAAGGTAAATAAGTCATTCATGGGAAATACTGTACGTTTTTATAATAAGCTTCCTGAAAATGCCACAAAACTTTCAGTGCGGAAATTCAAAACCTACATTAAGAATAATCTCGTGAAGAAAGCATATTATACCTTAGATAACTATATTAATGACAAAACTGCATGGCCCGATGTCGCTCCACCCATCGACAGCTAACTACTCGACTTGCAATGTCAGTGCTATTCTTGTGTTCTATGTAGGTATATTTCTCTGTAAAAGGGATCATACAAAAAAACGCTAGGAACCAGGCCGTAGTTTCTTGCCCGTTCTTCTAGGCTCTGGTCGCGTGGAACTGGCACCTAGAATCACCTAGTTATATAAGACGATTCTAAATGATCCTTGTGATTTTATTGAATAAAGAAATTTTGACTTTGACTTTGACTTGACTTTGACTGTATGCCAATCAAAGTTGAACTGCAAAGTTTTAAATCATGGTCAGTTCATACTAACTCATAGTTATTCTGTGACTAAATAGTAACATTATGACGTCATTTGATGTGTTTTCGCGCATATTTTGCTGTCAAGTGTCTATAAAGAATGATCACGTGGTACAAAATTGTACCACGTGACCTGAAGAAATTACACTGGGCAGTGAAATATAACTTGACAGCAAAAGATTGGCATACGGGGGCAGACACAAAGGTCAATTTAGCTAGTAGAATAAGGCCGTAAAATTTGACACAAAAACGCATTTATATTTTTCAGTGACGTAGATGAATTGACGTTTTGCGACACTGCTATGTATTCTGTGCCAGGTGCTAGGATAACACGTGTTCAGATTCTATTGACTTATCATTCACACGTCACTGATTTCTATAATTAGGGAAGCACAATAGAAAAATAATGACGAAAACGGTGGGGAACGTGAACTTCCGCGAAAATGTTCTTTGTAATTTCGGTATTATTTTGTAAAAGCGTGCTGGAAGACTATGAAGTATTGTCTTATAAAAAGTGTTATTATTAGGACGTGCATCTGATTAGCCTCTTTAACATGACCTTGACGTGAAGGTATGTAAACCATACATGGAAATTACTTACAAAAATATTTTCTTTGTTGATAAATTGAAAATTACGCATATTATTTATAAATAAATAGTTATTCAAGATGTTATGTCCTCAGATCTCCATGGTAGAGTAGGTATTTCGTCTTTGATAGTAAGTTAGTTTGTACATAAAGTAGTCAAAAGCATGTCCAAGTTTTACATTTTGGAGTGTTTGCATCTAACTATTTAATTTTTATATTATTGCTCACAATAAATTAGTTCTATGGTACAATAAATTAGTTCTATGGTGTCCGATTCTATTTCCAAATTAAAACCATCCCTAATTTCGACCAGAGGGGTGATCACGAACTCTGACAGTCGCTGCGTAAACCCCGTAAACCTAACGTATTTGAGTCATATTGCGCGTCAATGCTAGCTCGACTGCCGAACGTTGTACCCTCATCGCGCCTTACGACTCGTTTCAAACGATTGTCACACTTATTCGTGATCGAGTTACAGACTTAGAGAAGAGAGTCGTTTTCACATTGACATCGACACGGTATCTACACGATATTGGTTGATCTCAATCTCTATTAGTACTAGACGCTTATACACCGTTCGTTCGTACGAGTTAATGACCAACTCTGGTGAAGGAGTCTTTAGGCTGCCTTAAAACCTCAGTCGGCCGGGATCGACAGTTTAACGTGCCCTCCGAAGCACAGAAGCGCTCAAATGTAAATGCCACTAGCGGTCTCCCATCCAAATAGTGACCGCGCACAACGTTGCTTTACTTAGATGATCGGTGAAGATTGACTAAGCAAACTATACTCGTATACGCTAGCACTTTGTCGTGTTCCCTGTTCGATGTTACCGATATTTTTATTCGAGTACCTATGACATGTTGGTATCGTGTCGGTCAGTATGAAAACGCCCGATTGTAGTAGGAAACAGAAATATATGGAATTCTTCTAATCCTCACAATACAATGGATATCTATAAACAATTCGTCTTGCTTGTCTCTGCATGGGGACGCCTTTGTAAAGATTATAGACGCCACTCAAATAATGGCATTTGATTTGGGGATGGTGGATACGATTGTTACTAAAGTCTTCTACAGCATTTAATTAAATTACCCACTCCGATTTGCACTTAAGTATTTATTTATACAGCATCGAGCCTTTTTTCATGCCCTCTGTTCATTCTCTCTATACTTTTTAGACAAGCTTTTGAAAGTTGGCCCAGTACCATCTTCTTAGTCTTGCAAAAGACACGTTCAATAGGTTTTTCTAGTTCATCGTTTGAGAGGATTGTAATTGCGATTTTGTATACATTTTGAATGTATGGAAAAATAAACTTAGTGGACACAAAGTGTAACAGCCTAGTGTATGTGGTCGCAGTTTAGAACAGGTGCAGACATATATATAGGCGTTCAAGAAATGTTGGTTTGATCCCCGCGGCAGAACCGAGTGGTGACCACTCAAAAAAATCGATTATTGCAGAAACTACGGCAGGCCTATACCCAGTACATAGCAGTATAGGTAAATTCAGGCTGACGATGATAACATATACCGACAGGTTGCAAGAATTGCAACTACTTACTTACAAAACAGCTGAAAATTTAACTGGTTTCCTCATGTTTATTTCTAACTAGAAGGATGACGATCTAAATGCCTAGCAACTAGACAAGAAGAGAACAATCGTGACAAGTGTAGCTTCTCACAAAAATTGTTCACTCGCCGTGAAGTGGCTCCTGTCTATCTATTGTCGTAACAAGTCGGATGCAACGAGTTGTATGTTGAGTAATGCTGACTGAAAAAATAACAAAAATGTTTTTTTTCTTACAAAAAACTTTCTTCTAACTTTGGTCGTGTAGTCACTTGAAATTGACGTCTAGGTTTTTCAAAGTGTCATCATCAAAAACTTCGCTTCGCCAACCAGGTTCGCCAATCTTTTCAAGACAAGAGTGAATAGGTGTCTTCCAGACTGGTCTCATCGTCACTTACCATCAGGTGAGATTGTGGTCAAAGGAAATTTTATGTTACTTATATAAAAAAGGTTGGTCTACTTTTCCAAGCATAATCAGTTTTCTAGGTTATCTGACTTTCTATAGACTGCGGCTTGAGTCTATTAAACAACTGTAAACTCAATAACGGGCAGTCAGTTTCTCATACATAATCACTAATCAGTTGGTTCAAAATTTTCAAAATTCTTGTAAATCCAATAGCCATTTCTCCAATTAAATTGCTGGTAACATAACAGTTATATAAACTTTAGTAAAGTTAAAGCTTTCGCGAGCAGCATCAAATTCAATCCCTCAAATGCAGCAATGTACAGCCACCGACGCATATCCTCGTAGTCGGCGCCTGGGGGCGCGTTCTAACGACACACTCCGCTTTGCAACTGCCTGGGATATTAACCTGGGTAATGGCACAGACTGCATACTGAAGAATACATGGGGACAGTATACAGGGGATCTAAAACTGCACCTACCTCTACATTAGATTGTAGCGCTATTTAGCACGCTACATTGACAACTACGCCCGCCAGATGGCACTGTCGCTAATCGGCACAGACAAATCATAGATCCGCAAGCGAAGTGATCACTGAGTTTGAACATAAGAAATACTACTGAATACAATACAATACTACTGAAGACAAAGGTCGCTCGGCGCGGAAGATCTTCATTTTGTAGGAGGACGCACAATGTCACACATCCTCCTCAAGCTCTTCAATTCAAACTGAGATGATTTTATTCATGATATTACAAAGATCATTTAATTTTGCAAACGTCTTGATGTATGTATATAATTGTATACGTACACCTCATGGTGTTTCAGGACACGAGACGTTAACGATTTTCAATAAAGTAATCGTTTGTTTCTCATATTTTGACAAAATAATTATAGACGTGAATGCTTCGCAACTGATTAAAATTAATACTGAAAATAGGTGTACACAAAATTTGTTCCCACTTCAAAGAAACTACAAAATTAAAGCAATTCACATAAGTTCTAAATTCCTCCCCTCGCGTACAACTCGTAACTCTCCTTTTGTTTTTGCTCAGCATAATAAGACAGCTGAAATTTCCTTCAACAATTACGTACTTATCACGTTTTGTAGAAAAACGGTTCCCGTTTTTTCAAGTCCGTTTACAAACACTATCAGTTAAAATGCAACAGGCTCACGATGTCTCTTGAGGTCTCTTGAAGATATATTTATCTTGAATTTGACTTCTAAATCTCTTTATTTTGATAATTTAATGGTCGTCTCAGATTCGTCGTGACAGGGTACAAGCTTATTACCATTTTTAACATAGTGACTACTTAGTTTCTCGTAAAGATTGGAAGAACGGACAGATAGTAAAGTTAACCATTTGATAAGTCAAAGTCAAAATTTCTTTATTCAATAAAATCACAAGGATTATTTAGAATCGTCTTATATAACTAGGTGATTCTAGGTGCCAGTTCCACGCGACCAGAGCCTAGAAGAACGGGCAAGAAACTACGGCCTGGTTCCTAGCGTTTTTTTGTATGATCCCTTTTACAGAGAAATATACATAGAACACAAGAATAGCACTGATATTGCAAGTCGAGTAGTTAGCCGTCGATGGGTGGAGCGACATCGGGCCATGCAGTTTTACAGATAATTTCTGTACGCGTGCTATCCATCTGCAGTGTGTGTGAACGGCAAATAGCGGCAACCGTTTTCCAGGTCTGCCAGTCTACACATACACGCTCTCGGAAAAGTTATCTTGATGACAAAACAGAATTTCAGCGAAGCTCTACTTAGATGTGGTAGGTACCTCTAGAACACAGTAAATACTTTCCGTATGTCGGGTATTATGGTGCTTTCTGAAGAAACTTTCCTGCAAAACTAGAAAATCGCAAGCAAAATTTAGTATATAAGTAGGTACCTAACTTACTTATGTATCAAATTTTGCTTGCGTGCATTGCTTTGTCCCAATTCAAAGTATGCTGGTGTAATTATAAGCACATGAACCCGACACCTTTGCGTCTCTAAATGATCCTTGTGATCTAAATGATTCTAAATGATCCTTGTGATTTTATTGAATAAAGAAATTTTGACTTTGACTTTGATTTTGACTCTCAGAGTAATGGCGCAGTGCAACATTAGGCACGTCCTTGACGAAAGTAGGTACTGTGAGTGGACAAATAATTGCTATAAAGCTAACCACTCAATACAGGGAAAACTCATGAAGAAGTCTGCGGCCCAGTTAGCTTCGCAGGTATTGACAATAGTCTTTCAAGAAGGCCAGATGACAATTTCTTTTGATTGCAAATACATACATAATTAATACACAGTAACACTCAGACATAGAACACACACAAAGGTTTGTTCTCAGTGGGAATCGAACCCATGACACATAGCACGGAAGGCAGAACGAATACAGACTGAGCTGTGACGCCTGTGTAAAAGGTCTGTGACAGCATATTGACAGCAGCATACACACGATAAAAGTTGCAAAGACAGTTCACAGGTACCACGTACCAGCAGTTAAACTAATTACAATACAGGTGAGCTGCAACATCAGAACACACTAAAGACCACTCGTGCCCTAAACTTGCTCCAGAACTAACTTCACAGCGCTTCGGTTTTGGGTGCTCTCGAGAATGAGCGGTAGCGGTTTTTTTTTTATGTGTTCAACGAATGTTGAGCACCTAAAGATTGCAGAAGAAATTCAACGCCTTAAAAACCCAAGCATGTCTTTTCTCAGCAAAGAAGAGTCCGTTTCTCCAGGCTCCCGTTTTCCGAAATGTATCTTTGCCAATACAGGACCACCTTGAGCTTCTAGGTGCCTCACTATCACCTGCTCTTAACTTCGGCTCGTACATCGAGTCCAGGGCTAAAACGGCTTCTATGAAGCTGGGTATCCTAAATAGAGTGCGTCGGTACTTCAGACCTGCACAGCTTCTAAGCCTTTATAAAGCACAAGTCCGATCAGGAATGGAGTACTGTTGTCACTTGTGGGATGGCTCGGCTAAGTATCAGCTGGCTGTTCTGGACTCGATTGAGCGCAGAGCTTTCAGGTTAATAGGAGAGCAATACATGGCGAAGACAAAAATCCAGAGTCTCGAACACCGCCGCAAAGTTGCATGCCTATCGATCTTTTATAGGATACATTTCGGGGAATGTGCTCAGGAACTGCATGACCTGATACCACCACACCATCCCCTTTCCACCACAGGACAAGTAGACGCACGGCACAATACCATCCATACTTGGTACACATTCCACCCATTCGCACCAAACGTTTTGGATCTACATTCATTATGCGAACTGCCAAGGAATGGAATGCGTTGCCGTCTTCTGTCTTTCCTGAGAAATATAATCTGGGTCTTTTCAAGGCAAGAGTGAATAGGTGTCTTCTAGACTGTCCTGCTCCATCGTCGGCCTCATCGTCACTTACCATCAGGTGAGATTGTGGCCAAAGGACATTCTATATTATATAAAAAAAAAAAAAAAAAAGATATGCTCTATGAAGGCAGTGTCGGCACTGTATTATGTCAAAAAGGTGACAGCTCAGCATATTTATGAATTGATGTGCAATTCAACGCCGATTTTCAAAGAGCAAAGAGCTTTATTTATCTGCTAGGTAGGTAAGGTACCAATATCTCTAAAAAATGCAGGAGTTCTACAATGCAACGATGAGCGATGTGTACGCAATCCCTACGAAGAGGGTAGCACTTTTTATGTAGGTACAGCAATAGTCAGGCATAAACTCTTAGATCCTCTGAAGATGATTCGGCTAGCGTTGTTCGCTTACGCCATCCCCAAACCTAACATATTATTTAAGCTAATATGAAAATTGTTCAACTAATAACGAAGGCAGGGCACGTACACCCGGGTTCGCCTGTAATTAAACTTACGAATGACATACCGAACCGAGATTATAGGACTTGATTTCTACTTGAATGTATGTTTTAACTATTCTTCGGTACCTTTAGCACTATGGTATCACGAAATGTGCAAAACGAAATTGAAATTTTATAGGTCACAAAGTAGCACAAGGAAGAAAAAGAGCACTGGTTTTTTGCATCCTAAAAAGTTGATAATCGTCCGACGCCCATAGCCAACCCCCATTGTGGAGGATCCTTCAATTGTATGGAGTTTTAAAATGAGTCTCAATCAGTAGCTTGGGTGTCTGAGTTTCAACATCAGTTCAGCGTTTACTTTCAGCTGTAAAATAAGGAACGTTACTTCTCCTTTGTACAATCAGTTGTACTAATGGGAATTTTCTTTGCCATTTCTAACTCTTTCAACGTTCAGCTCAGTGTTTACTCTCAGTAGTAAAATCAGGAACGTTACTTCAACTTTGTGCAACCAGTTGCACTTACGGGAATTTATCTTTCATTTGTTTAACCAGTTAGATTTACCGGTTGTACAAACGGAAAATTACGTCAATCTGTACTTGAAATAAATAAAAATAGGTTCAAACTGGTGCTAAGGGTACATTGCTTTTCAAGGGGTAAGTGAGTTCTTGTTGCGAACTTGGATTTGGACTGAGTTTAATTTAAACGTCTTCTTGATACAAAATTGAACTCTTGGTACTTCTCGTAAAGTCATAAATCGTTTGTCGTTTAATTTGTAATCAGTCAGATAAACAAAATACGGCTCTTTGATGCAATCATGATTCTTTGAAACAAGTACAATATGACACAAAACCGTCATATTTCAGGCAACAGTTTTTATTATTAAAATAAAATGAATATTTTAGCTTTTTGGATTATTTCTGTGATTTGGATATATTCTGTTTCAAAAAATTACCTAAGTGTACTTTTTCACTTTTACTGTTAGTCAATATTAGTTAGTTAATACTAGTTAGTTCATCTCATTTATTCGTGTCAATCTGTCATGGCGTCGACCGATGATTGGGTCGAAATGACGGACAAAGGCCTTAAATAAGAAAAGAAAAGGAAGGGATGTGTAGTAATAGTGTTGTGAATTAAGATGTCTAGATTTAAACTATCCTAGAGCTAAATAAAAGTATCTGATTGTGCCATAAAATTATTCTTTATACTACAATCAAAATAATTTCCAAGTGAACTATATTCTGGTAAACAGCTACTCATAAAAACTACCAAATTGAAAAAAAGCAAGTAAAAAAGTCTAGAAACTTCACATGAAACTTTCCCGGCTACAACTTTATCATACTTTGTTCAAATACTGACATAAACATGTTGCTCGATACTTAAGTCCGCCTTTTGAAGGAAAACTCATAAATAGAAACAAACTCTTACAGCAATCGAACGAAAACATCCAATTAATAATTTTCAAACCTCACACGAACATTTTCATTGCCTGTAAACTTGTTTCTAAACGGGCAATAGTTTTTGATGGTTTTTAACTGTAAATAACATTTGAAAATTCTGTTTACTTATCCTCTGTCTCTCATAAAATTGTAAAAATCTTGCTAAATAGCTCTACTTATCTAGTGAATTCCCAATCTTACACATACACATATTAGTATTCTATCAACAATCTAGTTCCCATAGTACAAGCTTTGCTTAGTTTGGGGCTAAAGGGTGTTGTGTGTGAAGTCCATGAATATTTATTGATTTATTTAACTTAGTTTCGGACTAGAGAGCGTTGTATGAAATGTCCATGAATATTTATAAATTATTTTTATAAAAAAAATATAAAACCTAGTTTATGGTTACCTTTTTAAATTAAAAAGGTAACCATAACAGTTATGTTTTGTTAAATTAAAGAAACCAAAATGGTTTCCCTAATTTTTTAATTCCCGGGTCTTAAAACATAGCCTTGAAACAAAAACCTTGACACATTCACAGAATTGTATTGAATACTAAGTATAATTCTTTAAGGAAGTGCCCGAACACATCCTATGCTATGATACGAACAGGAAGTTACAATCGGACCGGAACCTTGAAGGTCGCTGTTCATGGTCAGGGGATCAGGATTACCTGTTTAATATGCATAGGATTATGATGGTAGGTAAGGAATATGTAAATAAGGTTCAGAACAGCTTACTTCTGTATGTAGGTAGGTAGGTACCTGGTTATATATAGAAGAACCCAACCTGTTTGAAATTTTTCGTCGATAGATTTTTTTATTAGTTAAAAATAACGATTAAAAGGTGTGGCAAAGGTGATACCTATACAGAGTTGTTTAGGGAAAATATTAAAGATTGATCGATTTGCAACAGTTCCTCAAAATGAACAGAGATGACGCTACTAGTATGTAAACTAGTATTATGTTGGTCATAAATATTTTACTATAATACACGTAAAGCATCATTTTTATTAATATTATATTTTTTTATTACTCAAACCTTTCTTTACAACCTACTTAAGTAAATTAATATTATTTAAAAAAATCTTAACTAATCAATACGGTTCAAACTTGCTATAATAGATGGCAGTACTAGTACGTAAATCTTTACCAAACATTCGAATCAATCAACCACGTTATAACTCGGATGAAAGCGCTATGCGAATCTAATTTGCCGTCAACATTTCATCTTTACCATCATCCAAGGCGTCTTTAATCTCACAATAATAATTCAATGTAAGACCCCACTCAATTACCAACTCGAGTAGGTACAAAAAACGAGAATTGCAAGGACGATTGTGTAAAATCTTAGAATTAATATCGTTCAGAGGGAAAAATAAAATGGAGTGAAAAGGAGGCTCGAGCCCACTTCGACGCAAGTGGCAATTCTACTGAAATAATTTCCGAAACGAATGCTGTGAGAGTGGCTGCAAAAACGGAGAAAAATAAAAAAGAAAAAAATATTAATGGCTTTGCGAATAAAATCCTAGTTCAGACGAGTGGATTTTATAATAGACGGTCACTCAAATCTGCTGGTTATTGGCTGTTGTATAGTTTAACGCGATGTCTGAGAGAAAAATCAAAAACAATACATATTTTTAAAACTCCAAGGTGTATAATATAATTACTTACGTAGCTGTTTGTTATTTTGAGTTTTTTTGCGAGCATCAAAAAAATGAATCAATTAATTTTTGTACAAAGACGATACAAACTGATGCCAATTTTTAGATGGTTACTTCTGCTTATATTAATGCACATTCTGCAGACGTAACGTCACCCTGACACCTAGTACTTATTAGATATCTAGTGTCATCATTATCAGCCTGTAAAAGGTCACTGTTGGACACAGCTTTTAATGGAAATAGACCACGTAGGATTCCATTCAGTAGCATCTATATTTTGAGGGAATGAGAGAACGAATGAATGAAAAACTTTATATTACACCTTACAAACTAATAAAAATAAAAGAAAATAAAAGATTACAGGTTAAGAGGGATGGTTTTGAAATAGGTTCTAAAATCGCGTTTCCCATGGCCCAACTGAAAAGATTCCGTAGGTAGGTAGGTATTATTAAAAATCCACTCGTCCTCATTCCAACTAATTGCCTGTATCTTAGAGCAATTGCTGAAAATAAGTATTTTTGCTGGAAATACTTAATCCGAAGTGGTCCTTGAAGAGGACGCCATGATTGTTTTGCTTTCTCTCTGTTCGTCTGCGCTTTAGCTATTTAAGAGGAGTTTGGTTTTGAGAGAATTTTATTTTACAAATACAACAAAATGTTTTGATTTTTTTATTTCACAAATGTTTTGAATTTGTCGAGGTTTGGAGAATTATAGCCAGCTTCGTTGCTAGGTTTTTCATATCGAAACAAATTAATGATACTTGAGATATTGTTATTATGTCTATCATCCTCAAAATGAGATGTTTAACTGTTTGAGTTAAAAGTGGCGTTATTTAGCAAAAGCACAGAGCAAAAGTAAGATTAAAATAAAAAAGAGAGCCTTAAAATTAGTGCAAGAGGCGCGAGTACACCTTGTTTTTTATAATCCTAATAAATTAATACATGGACAATATTGATAAAATAAAATAATCTAACTGTGAAAAGACGTGCATTTCGAAAAGAACTACTCTAATAGAAATAAATAAATACCTACTTACCAGTGACTTAGTGCACCCGGGTGAATTATCACGGTGAATTAAGTATACCGCCCCTTCACACCTACAGATAAATAGAGTAAAAGCTGCAAATTCCAGCCACTATAATACCATAGACATCTGCTGATTGTCCCAGGTTCGATTCCCGGCCCTGAACAGCTTGTAGAACAGCTGCAAGTCATAAAAATATGTGAAATGAAACTTTCACATAACTTCTTATCGTTAAACATGTTATTATTTGCATTATGGTTTATATTTAATTTATTTGACATATATTTCTTTAAGCTGTTTTTCTTACTTCTTTTTTTTTGTGGGTTTTGCTGCCTTACGCTAATAGGTGGCACCAACGACATTCGACTTTAAGTGTCGTCATTAGTGTCTGGTAGGTATTTCCTGACATAATTATGAAACTGGGTGTCATAATGATACACTATACCAACTATACCTATTACCTACTAAAAAACAAGGACTATCGTTTAGTACTTACTTCAAATGCAAAAAAGTCTTTATTTACTTTTAAAAAATAATACAGAAAAAAACTAAGTATAAATCTAAGTTAAGTATAGGTACCCTGGACGGGCTGGACGTAGACGACGCAGGACAACGCAGCACTCCTCAGCACAATCAGCACACTGGTGTGCTAGGCGTCAGACACACCGGTTTTATACACCAAAACTCGTACTAGGCTCTTAGGTTTGACCTTATTTGTGGCACCTATTAAGAGTTTATATAAAATGTCATAGTATTTGCGTAACCTATTTTTTTTAAACTCACTTTGTAAAAATTGTGAGATAGCAATAGTCATAATATCATTTAGAATCGTTATATATAACTAGATGATTCTAGGTGCCAGTTCCACGCGACCAGAGCCTAGAAGAACGAGCAGGAAACTTCGGCCTGGTTCCTTGGGTTTTTTGTGTGATCCAGTGGTGCTGAAGAGTGGCAGTTAATCAGATCGTTGCTCCATCTAGGCCACAGCGGGACTGGTTTGCAGTCACAGCTGAGCGCACACCTGCCCCAGGTGACCAGCAAGTGCGTAAGTAGGGGATGACGGTTGAATATGATGTTGGATCTTGAATTATTTTTTATACGTTGTAGGCAAAATGGTTCGATTAATCGAATCAACTGGAAAAAATAGTTCATGTAGTCCGATTGATCGAAGCATGCGGTCGAACCACGTGGCCAGAAGCAAACGTTTGACCGGAATCTCACCTGATGTTAAGACGATGCGGTCGAATATGTAGCATATTTGCCTAGAAGATACCTATTCACTTGAAAACTTCTATTTAAATGAATTCAGACTATTAGTTACTGTAATACGTTATTGAAACAAACACAATTTTGAATGCACTACTTAGATCAAAACATCAACCAGAAACACCCCCTATACCAAATTACCCCAACATCCCTTACAAATTAATAATGCTTGAACGCACGGGCTCGAAATTCAAATTACGATTCTGACTGCTGATTCAAAAATGGAATTCCATTTATGAATGAGATAACCCATAGCACTAGTTACAACAAAGCCCCTGAAGGAACTCAAGGAACTACGGAATTCGCTCTACATTTATAGACGTATTCACAAAAAACTCATAAACTGGTGCCAATCCAACTGATCATTGGGTACTATTGTAACGGTAGAGCGCGTGCAAAATATCTGTGGACAGCTGATTTTTACAAAAGCGGTTTTAGGTTATCAAATTAATCTATGGTTATATCAGCTGATACTATTACCAGAAAGTTCACAAAAGGAACACGTTGACTGCAATTGCAAACAGTAATTTTTTTAAAACAAAAACAAATTTTTTCCGTACATTCCCATAATTGATGTCAAAAAAATTACTTCTTTTCTGCGTAAGTTATTTTATTTTCATTTTGCGATTTGGGAGAACTCCATTAGAATAATTTAATTTGACATTACACACTTTCTCTTGCGTCCTCTAGTCGTCTCCTTCGTCACGTTTGTTTTGATCGTTAGGATAATTTTGAACTTTTTCTTAAATACCAATTACTACTAGAAAAAGTACTTTAAGTAAGTAAATAATCGTTAAAATTAATTGCATTTTTAAGGTCAAACAACAATTTTTGATTAAACGGACAGTTATCGACGGTTTTAATAAGAACTTTAATATTTTTACGAACAATTATAACTAGTTAAAAATTGTGAAATGATAATTTTTTATTTAAGTATAAGTAATGTAATGTAATTTAATTTACTAAGTATTCAAGTTTTTTTAATTAAAATAAGAATTTTGCCATCATCACCAGCCTATTTTTAAAACCAAACAATGCTCTATTTCCAATGCTTGAACCCATAGGTTACAGCACCTAGTCATTGGTCAAACAAAGGTCATCATTTTCGAAGGTCATTGCCCCATGCGCGTACGCAGATCGACGACGCGTTTCCATCTACAACCTTCATCAGCTTCACAGTCATCACTCTAAAATGAACTTTACGCGTATTATAATAAGGAAAATATAACTTTAACCTGAATTAGTCCTTACGTACTTACCAAATAAGGTTCATTAATGTGTGAAGAAGTTTTGTATGAATTCGAATGGTGGTGGTTTTCGATAGTTAGATTCAATTGTTTTTATCCAAAGCACTGGAAATGTTTAATTGAGTTTGAATAATGGTTGTAATGTGGTGTTTTGTCTGTTTTGTTAGCCACTACTGCGTGGTCACGCTCGGGTTCATTATAAATAGATAGCGTTTTAAGTGAATTATAATAAATTAAATTATAATTTTAGCCTGAGAGGTAGTAATTATAATTTTTTGGTTATAGATTTATCTGAACTCGCCGGCTGAAGGCGAAGGGTATATGTCTAAAAACCTTCTCGCTCGTACATTTTAAAATTTTTGAAGCCGTTTCAAATAAGATTATTCTCGTTATATACTAATTCCATCATTATCATCTTGATCTAAAAAAAGCAATGCTCTCTCAGATTAAGTCGAAGTCAAAATCCTATCAATAAAATCACAAGGATCATTTATTTTTTTATATTAAAAACATAGTTAAATGAGGTTTTCATTTTATTTTACTAACACTTTTAAGTTGTCCCATATTATGTAATTGAACATAAAAAAATGTCTGACTGACTAACCGTAAAATAAGAACAAAGTTTATGCGTCATTTTACGATAAACTCAACTCACACGTGCTCTGAAATAAAAAGGTAATAATTATGTTTATTTTAATACAGCCATTCTTTTTCTAGACAAGATAGATGGATGACTCACAATATGGCGCAGTCATATTTCACATCTTACAAAATTAACATTTCAATCGTTAAACCCGAAAATCTATTATCCATCAAACCAAGGCGACCGCAGACATAACTTTGTTATTTCCACTGACCATTGTAGATCGTATCGTGTAGGTAATAAGGTCGGTTATGTAATTGGTAATTATGGTACCTACTTTCCAAGAGGTGACGAATTAGGAAAATATTCGGTTTGAGAATATAGATGTGGAGTGATAGTGCGTGACATTTAGGGGTGTCACTTTTATGCATCCAGCAAAAAAACGGCTTATTCCTGACAGATAACTTAGACTAGATAACTGGTTATCTCAGAGATTTTTTTCCTCTGAGATAACTGGTTATCTCAAAGGATTTTTTTCCTCCTTTGAGATAACCAGTTATCTGAGAGATCTTGGTTATCTGTCAGGAATAAGCCAAAAAAACTATTTATTAAAAGTCACTAATAAGTACTGTGGTCTTTTACTTTCTTTTTCTTTCGATGATGATGTTTCTGTCCATCCAAAGCTTGATACGCTCATTTCATAGCTTTTGGAATGTTATAAAAAATGGTGATTTTCATTAGAGCAGAATAGCACTTTAATACAAAAATTATAAGCATGTAATTTATTAAATTACCACCTTCCAATAAAATTCAAGTTGATCAATAAGCAGTTAACAATAATATTATGTTTATAAAAAGACATAAGTTATCTTCCGAGAGGATTTTGAGATAAAATAACATAAGTGAAGAATACTGTAAATTTTAGTTTTGTCTGAAGGCAACCCTAGAGATACAGGGTGTTTATTTTGGAGTAGAGCTGCGCTGACGCATCGTGACTCATCGCCGGGTTAGGTAAACGTACGCGTTTACGGTTATTGCATTGTAAAATGATAGAAATGATAATAAATCTTCAAAGGTAAGGTTATTACTTACCTACATGGTATTGATTTTAAAGTTTTAGTGCATTTCGTGCGTGTAAGGAATCTATTCGGCTTTGTGCACTCGTTATACAGTCAGATCTGAAATATATTTCTTTGTAAAAAGGATCATACAAAAAAACGCTAAGTTGGAACCAGGCCCGTTTTTCTAGGCTCTGGTCGCGTGGAACTGGCACCTAGAATCACCTAGTTATATAAGACGATCTAAATGATCTTTGTAATTTTATTGAATAAAAGATTTTTGACTTTGACTTTAGATGATTTATTTAAGTATAATCTAATAGACACAAAGTCTAACTGAACTTTTTCTGGTTGAAAAAACGTCGCGAGGTCTTTCCACGATACACATAGGTTATCTCGAAGATAAATGTTATATGGCATTAAGTTTGCATTTGTATTGTTGTAATACGCAATAAAGTATTTTTAAAAAAAGATCTCAGTTCGGGGTGAACTACTAGATTTAGTTTTTGATGAATAATCTGCAGCTGTTTACTCTACCGCAAATAATTAACCTCTGCGTCAGTACACGTGCCGTCATTACCGGCTAGTAATGCTTCCAAATCCGTCAGCATTGCACAATTGTACTGAATCAGTGCTCCATAGGTTTACAGGGCACGTGGAACCCGCCAGGCTGTTTTTACACTGCAACCGACACGACACGATATCGGCGGAGAGCTTGCACACTAACACGATAAATATCGTGTGTCAGTTGCTCGAACAATTTTTTTTGTTTTCTGTTCTCAACAATGGACATTACACTAAGGGCGTCTTGCACCAGAATCACTAAACGTATTTAACAGCTAAATCGATTTAAATCTGACGTATTTGTATGACTTGACAACTCGCTAAATACTATTTAAGAGTTAAACGCGTTTAGCGATTCTGGTGCAAGCCGCCCTTAACAAGATACATAGGCGAGTGTAAAACCTTCTAGGTGAAAACTCCGCATGCAAAAACAATTTAATTAAAAACATTTAGATTAATAAGATACTACTATACTAAGGTTGCCTGGAAGAGATCGCTCTTAGCGATAAGGCCGCCCATTGTACTTCGCTTTAATATAGAACTATGTCTAATATCTAATTTCCGGTGCAGTACAATAAAGAGTTTTCTATCTATCTATCTATACTACTGACACTACTACTAACTGACTTTTTTTTCAGCATAACCATGCCTATACCACGTATATTAAAAAAACCGAATTATGCTACGTAATTAAAATAATGTTTGACGAGAGTCAATGTTCTTTAAATTGTAGTTCAATTACTAAATATCCTTTGCAGACTTTATGTTCAATTATATTTGATGATATCTCTGCTTCTTAACCAGCGAGTAGTGACATGTTTATTGCTGTTGTAAAGCACACTGGAACGTGACATCTGATACTTTTTTTATATGACGAGTATATAGACCTAAGAAGATAGAAGATAGAACGTCTACGCCAGTCTACCATTTAATAAAAAATTAGTATTTCAAAGTGAACCTTGTATGAACTTTTGGGGTGGCTCAAGGCCCTTAGCCACCCCCTGGATCCGCAAGTGAGTGGCAGTGTCAAAACACCCGTATGCTTCCTCCTTCAGACACCACTCTACGCTTTTCATACGTGGTCTACACCCAAAATGAGACATTCGTTTGCGCCAGCAATGGCCAATTTTGCAACAAACATGGCCGGCCATTGCCATTTAGTTTTCAGCTGGCTAATCCTCCGAGCGATGGCAACCACCTTGTTCTCAAAGATAAGTCGAAAGACCGTTTATTGCAAAAACTGTATTTGCATATTTTGCATACATAGACAATCACCTGCAAACGATGATACTTTTCATAGATTACGATAAAATGATTCCTGAGGCTATGCCATAGAATAGGAATAGTATTTATTCATTATACAAACCAAGTTGCAGCTTTCTTAGCTGTTGCTTTGGCCACGATGAGCTGGCTTGTCCAATCTGTCCCCCCAGGGTGATAGAAGGGAATAATTCGGTCTTAGGGCCAGTTTGTTTCCTGTCAAACTTAGATCCATAAAAGTAGACTCAGCCAGGGTAATTGTTTCCGGTGATACTTCAGAATCTGGTCATATTATTATTTGTTTAATCGCTAGATCGGTCAAAATTTGTATTGCTGACATCAGTCAGTAATACAAATTAAGTGTAAGCGTTTTAACTCCTGTAGCCTGAGTGGTGTTTTGTTGGTAGAAACAAATATCGAAAAGCCATTTACGAGATATTTTATTGAAAACGGATAAGCACTTCTAGCGGGAGATTTGCAAACGATTATTCTCTATACAAAAACTGCAAGTTTCTCGATTCTCGCTTTTCGAAGATCAACGAGATAAAACTTTAGTAGTGTGAGTTTCATTATCTGAGCCTAGCCTTTAAAAAAAATCATTTTAATTCATAAGATGTTTAAAAAAACACCCTTTGACAACCAAGAATGAATAGAAACACCTTGTTTAACTTCCAGGCGTAATAAAATAAAAGAGAAGTCTCATACGAAATCACTTAGAAGGTTCACGAATACTGTAACTTTCACCCCATCCCCGAACTTCAAAATTACTCTGGATGAGACGCTTTGATACGTCCTCATACCTACTTGTGGTAGGTATACCTACAGAGTGTACATAAATAGCTCCTGAAAACTTTTTTATGTGAATTTAAGAGATGGAACAGGCATCTGACCTACCTGATGTTAAGTGGTAACCTCTTGCACTGAGTCCATCACTTATAAAAGCATTGGCACCCTTCGGACAATAACACAACAATGCGAGCACTGCTTGGTGGCTGAAATAGGTAGGTACTTCCTTGTAACTAGTACTTCCTTGGAAGGACTTTGGCCTGATGACTGATGAAGCTTGTAAACTTTACTGGGCCAAATGGTCCTGAAAACTCAATTTACATGGAAACTCTCTCATATAGGCCATTTATCAAGATTTTGATTTATCAAAATGAATGTTCAATCTGTCCGGCGTATGATTGAATATCGGTCCTTCCTGAAAGTAAATGAGTTTTAGAATTTGTTCCGTAATGTACCTACCAACCTTTATGAATGTAAATAACTATTTTTAGCAACTAAACCATTTCATAAATTCAATTTCATAATCATAACATTCATTCAGAAACTGGCTTTTTGAACAAACAAGGCAATATATTTTTTGGATCTATTTGAACGAAACACAATGTCGTAAAATTCTCCCCCGGTAATGTTTCGAGGGGTAGCTTTTTTACACCTTGTGTTAGGCATTGTATGGAAGATCGTAAAGGGCCCAACTTCGACTTATTAATATCGTCTTTGAATAGAAAGCTCGACATCATTATTGAGGACTGTGTATATTGGCCGGCCCTTTAGTGTGTGTTCACAATACGACACTTTGCTACAAGTTCTTAAATAATACTTCTTATAGTAATCACAACGGATCTTTGTCCTTTTGAAGTATGTCTAGTTGCAGGTAAGTGACTTTTTCAGCACAGTAGGTAGTAGGTACGTGCAAATGTGTATTCCAAGTTTCATCCAAACCGAACCAGGAAATGCGTGATTGAAACACAAACATTCAAACATACTTTGACATTTATAATATTAGAATAGATTCAAATAAGCATTGTAGGTTGCAGAATCTATGAGAGGGTTTCATTAAGCTGCAGATGACAATAAATAAATAAATAAATATTCAGGGACATTTCACACAACACCCTCTAGTCCCAAACTAAGCAATGCTTGTAATATGGGAACCAGATGGCTGATAGAATACTTATATACTTTTTTTTTTGTAAATACATACTTATAATACATAGAAACACCCAGACATAGAACAAACATCTATGTTTGCTACATACAAATGTTTGTTCTTAGTGGGGATCGAACCCACGACCCACAGCACGGAAGGCAGAGCTATTACCGACTGAGCTGTGACGCCTGTCACAATATCTTCAATCTCAATACATTTTTCGTCAGCATTGTTTTCCCAAACTGGTGTCATAGTGTGAACTGGAACCGTCACCTGACAGACCCTGGATGGAGCCCTTCAATTTGTGATGGATGGTGCCATCGGTCTTACGCCTCCGATACGCATTGTGTTGTATTTTTCAGAAAGCTTTTTATAGGCTCTATAAAAAAGCTTTTAGGATCAAAATGAGATGAATACGCTAACGTCCAAACATCATCTACCCTCGATGATATTCAACCAAGTAGCTCATAGTGATTTTTTTTAATATTTCAGATAACCCTTCCCTCCGAACTAATTAAAGACTTTTTTGCCGCCTAATGTTAAGTGGAAACCATTTCCTATAACAATACATCACTCTGAGACATAAAGGTTTTAAGTGTCATGTGCGTGTAATAGCACCGGCACCTATTCTCTTCAAACCGGAACACAGCAATGCGAGCATCACTGTGCACAGCACGGAATAGGCACGGTGCTAGTACCTCCCCGGATGAGCTCTTTCACAAGAAGCTCTTCTACTCTTCAGTAGTAGAGCTTTTTATGAAAGAGACTGTATCTTTTTGGGCATTAATATTAATATATCACCCTCGAAAATCATCATGATTTAAAATACGTTGATGATAGCTCATAACAGCCTATAGAAGCCTACATTGGCCTACAGCGACCGACAGCTAGACCGGAAGCAGCATAAGCGGATATTGTTGGCACGGCTCGGCAATCACTAATTTCCGCTTTTCCGCTACCAATAATTTGCCAATATTTACAGTTTTACTTCACGATACGATTCTGTAACGATTTTCGGTTAACTATTTAGCCAAATATCAATCTGTAGGTATACAGTACGCTCAAATGATCGAAGTTATCATCAATGAATTTTTGTATTTAAAAAAAATATACTTTTGATGATTTTCAGAGCACTGACGGACTATATCTGCAAGCCAAGGTCTACGTGAGCAATAGTTTTCTTCGGTGACAGCTACGTATTGACCATATCTTGTAGGTCAAGCTGACTGAGAAGTAATCCCCAGGCATTGTAGATAATCCTCTCAAGTACAGTCAACGACAATAAGATGTATACAAAAAGTTTCAAAAGTAAGTAATTCATTATTCTCTAGATGAGCACTCCATAAAAACACTTCATAAAATTGACGTAGAAAGTAAAGATACCTTTGAAAATTTTCATTTGTACATGTTATTGTCGCTAATTGTACGTCTGTTGGTCCTTGAAAATGTATGGAAGCACTGCCATACATTTGTGCAAAAATATCGTAATTTGTAAAAGTAAAATATCGATTCATCTTCATTGCTATTTGTTTTGATGTTTACACTCAGAAGGCATTACATGTTATGGCAAAATATTAATTAGTATTTATTAATTCGCGGAAATTTCATTTCAACGCATAAAGTAAAAGACGTTAATTTCGATTTGTTTAATTAAAAACATGAATTTAATCTGGTTTTTACATAATTACGATGTCAATTACAGGTGCGAAGCTTTTTAACCTACTTCGAAAAAGGAGGAGGATTGTGACCCGTATTTTTTTCTTTTTTCAAAACAGAAAAATGCTGCACAACGTGAATAGTTATGTTATCACGTGATCACGATCACATAATACCACTTTCCTCTTAGTCTAGTTAGTAATTATTATGATCGTATTTGCTCTAAAATTCAATGGGTTTCATTTAGATATTAAGATAAACAAAGATGGATTCAAAACACCCCATAGGGTTGCAGGGGTGTTTCCAAAAACCTATTCAACCTACTAACCCATAGATTCGGGAACTCTTGTTCTGCGCCTTTGTTGGCTCCACGCATTATTGCCTGATGATTTACGCAGCAATTAAAACTGATTTATAGATATAGATCACACTGGTTTGTTTTGAAGGCTTTTGAACTACCCTCCTTTATTTAAAAACGCGCTGTTCTTTTTTTTTCGTTCTGTTTTATGATCTATCCTTTGGGAAATGATAAAACTAACCTTGTGGCTAATTCAGATTCAAATTTAATTGAAATTAACCCAAAAAGGAGCATTTGGAATTTATTTATGTAAATTATTTTGTTAGAGGATCACAAATAATCAAGCAGTAAGTTTTTCGTCTGTTCTTTAACAGGCTTTAAAAGGCTTTGGTCGTGAGAAACTGAGCTGGCACCTAGATTCACCATTCTAGACTTTGATTGCGTGAAACTGGTGTCTAAATTATATTCTAAGAAGTTTCAAAGTGATTTTACTAAAACAATGCGTATTGAATTTGAATTAAGCACACACGTGACTTCAAAGGTTCAAATATGACGTCATCAATCTCAATGACGTTTGTCGAAAGTTTCCAACCAAGGACCCTGAAGTAACCACCCTGAAACCATACAAAATCTAAGTTAATCGATTTTCCTTGCGCAATTCGTCACCTTACGAGCAAGTAACTAAAAACACAGTAAAAAATTCCCTAATCGCGGTTTACCTAAAGACTTTGACCCAAGAGTTTAACTGTGAAAGACTGTAAACGTAGATTTATTGGTAACATTAGATATACAGTGCGCGGCCTTCTTGTGTGTTGTGCGCAGCTGTGGCCGAGTCGCCGCGTAATGTAACACAAAACAACAAAATGAACGCTTAGCGTTGTACTCGTAGATATAGATACCCCACGTAGGGTACACGTGACAGTTTGCGGGGTAATTAATTAGTGCTTTTTTGTCTTAGGAAACTGTCTGCCTAAGAATCAGTCACCGGAAAATGGCGGATGTAATTATGAAACTGTAAGAATTTTGATGTAAAATCATCGTCACATTATTATCTATTGCTAGAATAATAATGACTATTATTCAGGTTGCTTGCTACCGACACGATATTGCCGGAAAGCTATTTAATACCTTAGTTTCATACTTACATTTAAGGCGGCTTGCACCAGAATCGCTAAACGCGTTTAACTATGAAATAGTATTTAGCGAGTAGTCAAGTCATATAAATACGTCAGATTTAAATCTATTTAGCTGTTATACACGTTTAGTGATTCTGGTGCAAGCCGCCCTTAAGGACTAGAAGCTTTAAAAAGTGTTGACCGATATTTTTGTACATATCGGCAACGTGTCAATATCGCTCAGTGTATAAACGTCCATTGGCTGATTGTCTTGAGAAAGCAACAATTTCTTACTCTTAAAAAATCCTAAAATTCAACTAAAAGATGCACCAGTAGGATAAGAATACATCTACTTTCTTAATGATACCTACCCCGTTGTAAGTTTGTAAAACTCTAAAAAGAAATTAAAAAAAATGAAGTGAATGGTTGTTTGAAAATAACACTACAATAAATTAAGATACAAGTCATTATGTAGTAACAAACGTTTCCCGATTGACTCATAAAACACGTGCACGAAAACTCATTAAATTATATTAGTACATTTACGCACTTTTCAAAATGGTGATGAGAGATACCAAGCAATGACTCAATGACTCAACCATAGAAAGGTACATAGTTAGTTGGTTTTGGCTCTGAACTGGACATCATACGGTCTGCAAAATAAATAATAAAATCAAACTTTTATTTAAATTTACACTTTCACACACAGTAAGTTTTTTTATGAAAAAAGCAATGAAACTAGTTGATGGCCACCTGATTTAGACCTCCAGAAACAAAGAGCAAGTCATTAGATAGCTGTTGGGAGTGTCCCGCCCCCAAGGGTAAAGTCTAAGATATTTTCCTTATTCAATAAAATCACAAAGATTATTTACAATCGTCTTATATAACTAGGTAAGTCACGATGGATGCTGTTCTGCTTTAGATAATTTCGTACAAGTCATCTATGTGTACATCAGCGAATATAAAACAAATAAATATTCATGAACATTTCACACGACGCCCTCTAGTCTAGTCTAAGCAAAGCTTGTAATATGGGAACTAGATGCAGATAGAATACTTATATACCAGTAAAAAGTTGAAAACATTTTCTGCAGTCGGTACTTATTGACGGCAAAACGTGATGATGACTTGTCGTTTATTTTGCACTCGAGTGCGACCCTTTTTTAGCAATTTCCATTGATGGTAAATAAAATTTAAATAAATAGGTAAGTAGATAGGTATTTTAGGTATGTAACTTCATGGTAAAAGCGAGTTTATCTAAAAAAGAATTTTGTATCACAAGAAAAAGATTAATTTACACAGTTCTACAAAACACTGCATTCATCAGAAATACATACACTTGTGCTAAAAAACTAGAATAGAGAAGAACGGCTTGTAAATTACCCTTTTAGCTCTGTTTATTTAAATTTTCTGTAATTGTTTCCATAAAAATGCTATTAAACCAACATTTTGCTCAAATTGTTTTATTTTCTCTTGTCACCGTAGTATCTTAAAAAAGCTCGCGTGTTCGAAACCGGTTACTCCAAACCGCAATTTTTCAGTTTCAAACATGATACGATCTCATAAATAACTCCGCCATAGTTTTGCTGACTGTACAAGTAGGTACTTGTAATAAGTTGATAAATGGTTTAATCCGCTTGGTTTCGCTACGTTTGGTTCACAGTCATCGTTGTGTTATCGCTTCACTTATCTTACAGATTGTAGCTTTTGATGGACTCGGGCCTTGTAGTCAGCGGGTCATAAAAACGCTACTAATTAAAAAATATCGTTTCACATTTTTTGACAGAACTTTTTATAAATCAAAATGTATTTGAAGTTAATGAAAACATGCATAAAAACTAGAAAAGGCAAGAAAGGCACTGAAAAGTCTAAAAAAAAAAAAAAAAAAACTTTAAGTCTACCTGAAAAAATTACGCAAGGACTTCCCAGCTTAGAAATACGTATTGTACCGCCCATTGTACTATTATAAGTTATTTTTTTAAGTTTTTGCATGTCACCCGAATTCTTTGTGTGTACAATAAATTATTATTTATCTATCTTACGTAGATATAATTATCCTGGCTAGTGTCGTAGTTACACAAGACACCATAGAAAAATAAATAAACAAGGCATGGTGCGAAATTAAAATAATACATAAACTAAACGGTTTTTTTCTATATTGTGTGGTTTGCAAAGTAATTCGTGGACACACCCGACTTTAGATTAATAACATCAGACCGCAGTAGTACAATATTTCAAGTTTCATGCACATCGCGTGATAGTTACCACGTTTTCAGCCATTATCAACACCACAAACAAATAAGTAAGTAATAAATCATCAAAAATTATAATATTTTTCAGGGATTCGTAAACATTGTTAAATTCATTCACGCAATGTACCTACTCATTATAGAGACACACCTCTATACTCGTGGAATTATCTAAGTTAAGCGACGTTCTGCGCGGTCTCTATTTGGATGGGTGACAGCTAGTGGCATTTACATCTGAGCGTTTCCGTGCTTTGGAGGTCTTATGGCAGCCTAAAAAACTTTGGAAAGCACAAAATCGTCCTTTCTTGAAACTATGGGAAGGCCTACGTCTAGTAAAGACTTCTACAGGCTGATTATGATGATGTTGACTACCTATAGTAGTATAAAATAGAAGTGTAAGTGCTACGTAGTACTTTAATGCTCTTTGCAAATAGTCCATGGATGAGTTTTTGGAGCCAAGCAGCAGCTCGCATTGCTATGTGGTGGTTTGAAGGGTGTTAGTGTTTTCTCGCAGTTGACGTGTGCAATGCTTTATAGACACGTCCTTGCACTGTGAAGTAATGAAATTTCTTAAGTAATGTAACCGCTTAACATCGATCGAACCATCTGGTTTTTTCAAAAAAGAAGAGAACAATTTGGCAGTATTTTTTTTGCATTCAAAACATTTTAGCGACGAGTTTGGTTCTTATAAGACATTCAATTAATCGTGAACGAGTTTCTTTTTCAAATAACTAATTAAATATAAATTAATGCAGTGTTAAATGCATCGTAAAATTAAAACACTTATCCCTTCCGTGGGTTAAGTTATACATCAGAGTCACAACTACAGGTAATGTCGGCATCGATAGTATGAACGTTTTAGAACTGCTTACGACTTTTTGTTTTAGACGACTTCCATCAGGTGCCGCTTTCTTTTTTACATCTCAGAGTAGTGGACGCAGTGCGATGCTTCACAGAGAACTTCCTCAGTGGACGTGCTCAATAAGGCATTGTTATAGGCAGAGCACCACTGAACAACAGGTAGGACATTCTGCTTGCTAGTCATAGTAATTTCTTTATTCAATAAAATCACAAAGATCATTTAGAATCGTCTTATATAACTAGGTGATTCTAGGTGGCAGTTCCACACGAGACGCGACCAGCTCCCTCACTTATTTTCATAAAAAAACTGTACAAGTTGTAGCCTGCTCTGTTATTACTCTGATGTACGAACTTCGGCCGCCTTTGCCCCTAAACCGTGAAACAATATTAATGATATAACAAAATGACTCCACAATTATTTAACTCAACAGATGATTATCACGGGACACATTAAATAATTAAATAACTATACAATACTTTCACCACGTTGCTACAGTTTTAAAATTAAACAGCCAAAGTATTCCAATCTTTTCCTGTCAAGTTATATTTCACTGCCCAGTGTAATTTCTTCAGGTCACGTGGTACAATTTTGTACCACGTGATCATTCTTTTTAGACACTTGACAGCAAAATATGCGCGAAAACAAATTAAATGACATCATAATGTCACTATTTAGTCACAGAATAACTATGAGTTAGTATGAACTGACCATGATTTAAAACTTTGCAGTTCAACTGAGATTTGAATCGCCCCCCAGGGATTTTTAGTTGGGGTTATGTATGCTATCGTTTCTGCCTATTAGTTAGTGGCCAATTCTGGTGATGGAGTTTTTAGTTCCCGATTTTAGACGCAACAGTAAAAATTTTTAATTTCAATGTGTATTTCTTTACATTTGAAGGCTTCATATTTTTTCAATGAAGAAGAATGTTTATTTTTTAATTTTTTATATACATAATAGGCAAACGTTTGACCGCAATCTCGTGACGATACGGTCGACGATGTAGCACATTTGCCTAGACTAGAAGATACGTTACTCTCCTCTTGAAAATATCTAAATTAAATGTTTTCGGAAACTCAAACGCCGGCAAAGAGTTCCACTCTTTAGCAGTCCTCATAATTTGTCGATTGCAACAAAGATTAGTACCTAGGTATTTAGTGACACTTGTATCAGAAAAAAATCACGTGAACTCTGGAAAAATAACGAAGCTGGTATTTATTTAATCCCAGCCCCCGTATGCCAATCTTTTGCTGTCAAGCACAAACTACAGAAGCTACGCTCAGACGGGGCACTCCCATAGAGCAAAATTCGTCCAATAGAATGCTCACGTATGTCATATGATTGGTCTTTTATTTTTAATTTGAGAGCACAGCCCGGGATTGCACAGCCATGGAATTGGCGACCACTATGTACATGAATTCCATGCCTGTACATTCCAAGGTTGTACTTTCCATGGTTGTGTAATCATGGCACCCGATTGAACCTACTTCTATCCTACTATTTTAATTAATTTAAACGACCTCGAGATAAGGGAGACTTATGAGTAAAACAAGATATTAAAGTATATTGAATCATATTTATTAAATAAAGAAAACTACGACTAATTCGTTTACAAAATACATACATGAAACAGTTGAGCTATCTGCAGACTGCTGCAAGCGATCTATAGATATCTCATCTGATCCAAATCAGTACCTTAACCACAATCAGCAGCGTGCGCTATTATTATTATTATTAGCCTTTCTAGCTCTCCGGTAGTAATTTAATTGTCTTTGTGATTTTCTGTATATTTTACGCAGCCTTGCATAGTCTGGTGTCAATTTCTTTTTTGTGTAGATGACTCACCTATTGCTTTTAGTACTAATGTTAGTACCAATGTTAGAATTATCTGTAAATAATAAAATAAAAACACTTATTAACTTAATGCAAAAACTTGTAAAGTACTTAGGTAGGTAATAATAATTTATTTATTTATTATAAGGCATCGCCAACAGCACACATAATACACTTTCGAAAATAACTTATAAACAATAATTATATTATAGAATGTGTGCCGATTACAGGCTTGCACAGCATTCGCAACAATATTACAGACAACAGTAAAACAGAAAAGAAAATAATAAGGTATGTGAGTATTTCTTACCATCTGATTTAGGAATATCTGTGGGTTCACTCTGGGATGGACCGGGCACAACCGGGATTTCAACATGGTGTAGTGCTGGAGAAGGAACAGTTATTTCTGAAACCAATCACAGTAGGTAATCGTTAGTCGGTACCTAATCTGACAAACATCTAAAAATAATTTTGATTAGATATCTACAGGTTAATATAAAGGTTTAATAATACATAGGTACTTACCAGAATCAGTTTTGGACCATTTCTTTACTACTGCCTTGCAGTAAGTGTGATCTTGATGTGGTTGCTTTAGTGTGTAATCATCATGATCACGATTGACATGATCTGAAAATGAAAATACACAAATTTACATAGAAGTAACTGGATATACCAATTTAGACTGCGGTCATAGATAGGAAACATTTGCTCAAACCACAACAATATTCATATCCAGCGCTCAAAATGTGATAGCAAGAGCATGATTAATTTGGGTGTAACTTACAAGAGAATAAGGGTATTCTCTTGCCTTTAACATTTCTAGGTACATTGGGCTAGGGAGCCCAAGTAGCAATTTAACTAATCAATTGTTTGAGTACCTACTCCTAAAACAATAGTAATAAAATAAGCTCAACTCGTGTGGTAGTGAATTCATTTTGATTGTTATGTTCATAACGAGGTACTTACCAGGGGGTATTGGAGATGTTTGAGGTATATCACTGGATATCTCTGTTGCGGTAAATAGGTAACGTGGGATAGGCACCGGGGCGAAGACGAGCTCTATCGCGTGTGGACGCGAGAAACCTCTTCTCAATGTGTTTGCGACCCACAAACTGCTTGCGAAGACCTTGGAAGCTCAGGCTACGACTTCACAGTTTATGCACTCTTACCACTTTTGGAGTCCTATCTCAGTTTTTGGAAACATATGTAAATTATTGACGTCTTTTCGTCTACTAGCACAGCTCACAACACAGCACTTGGTGTACATATTTAGATGAAACTGCAGTTACAGAAATAAATCAACGCAAAACTTCACTCATCAACTTTAAATTAAAACTGCAATGGCGGTTAGTTTGTTGTTTTGTTTTGTTGCCCCAGAAACAACGAACAAACATGGCGGTCGGATCGGACAAGGGGCGTGATATGAAGGAAGGGTGAAGGGGGGGTGTCAATTGACATATGTGAGCCGCAGACTATAACTAGACTAAAAATATCGTTCACAGTTCAACCCCCGTGCTGTCAAGTTATATTTCACTGCCCAGTGTAATTTCTTCAGGTCACGTGGTACAATTTTGTACCACGTGATCATTCTTTTTAGACACTTGACAGCAAAATATGCGCGAAAACACATCAAATGACGTCATAATGTCACTATTTAGTCACAGAATAACTATGAGTTAGTATGAACTGACCATGATTTAAAACTTTGCAGTTCAACTTTGATTGGCATACCCCTGCAGTAGATGAAATACTATCGAGATTCCCAGAAAAAAAAAACATTTTGAAAATAAAATGAAATATTTTAAACTTGCAATATTTTATTCCGTCTGTCTGTGCGCACGAAATACGAAATAGCTCTCTATTTCGTTCGTTAAAACGGATGTTTTTTTTTTGATCGAACGAAAAAGTAAAATTCGACGAATCGGACTTTAATAAACTGATATTCAAAGGTTTGTTTTGCTTCTGGCTCCTTCTTTGCTCGTATGGAGGAATTCCACGTTCAGCACCAAATGGTGTACAAACAGACTTTATTTAAGTACTTTTATACTGATTTTCACTCGTGTTCTTCTTTAGTTCGTAGGTACCCCAAAGTGATAAAAGAAATGTAGATGTTAGTGTGACTAAATATTTGTTCTGGTTTGAATGGCGTGGGTGCCTGTGCAATTACAGACACATGAGACTGAACACCTTTATGTCTCAGAGTGATGGGCGCAGTGCAATGTATCACAGGGCACGTCTTCAGTGGACGTGCTCGGTGAGGCAATGCATCATTATAGGCAGTGGTTACCACTGAACAGATGGTAGGTACTCATCGGCTTGTTTCATCATTTAGGAACTCGGAATTACCAAAACAAACGTAAATCTTAAAATTTCCAAAGATAGATAGATAGATAGATAGATAAAAACTTTATTGCACACACAGAAAAAAGAAATTACAGAAAGAGATAAACATAAAAATAGAGAGTACAATGGGCGGCCTTATCGCTAAAAGCGATCTCTTCCAGACAACCTTTGGATGGACAGGAATGACGACAAATATAGAACGGCGGTGTGCAAAATTTAAACCTAATAAACTAAAACAAAATATCCTACTATACATACTTATCTAATTTACTACAAATATAGTTATATCAAATAAAATACATAGACTATAGTCAAAAGTTGTGGCTCAATTTTACACCGGGTAGCAACTACCCCAGAACCCTGTCCAAAAATAGTTGTATATCTGTTGCAGGTAGAGAAAGAAATCACTATAGAACGGGTCGGATGCGTCGTTAAACATCCACGTAGGGTCCAAAAGCGAAAAAAATAGAACTTCAAAGATGAAAAATACAGACCAGACTGTAAAAATACTGTCACCTTAAGGTTTTTACATGTCAATTATAGGTTATAGTGACTCTAGATTGCCACTTCCATGTGAAAAAATAATTTTAATAGATTTATCGAGCAATTTTCGTTTTGGGTTCGAAGGTATTGTTTATTATTTATTTATTTGAGTCACCAACATTGTATACACTAAAATACAGAATAGAATAAAATTACAAGGAAGGAATCATGCCAAGTGCTACAATAGTTACAGGAGACAGACAGGAGTTAGGTATACTTATTTGTTTATGGATTGAGAAGTTACTTTAAATAAATATATCAAAGCACCAAAAGTAGGTAGGTAAAGTAAAATTAAGATACGACTATTTCGGTGTAATTTTACCCAAAGGGGATTTTGAGACTTTTAGTTTCAAGATCCCCTTGATTCAAAAATTTTAAAATAAAGGGGTTTTGAGACTTTTAGTCTTAAAGGGACAAACTCAAAGGGGATTTTGAGACTAACCCGTTTATACCTAGACACTTTTTTATAAGAAAATTATAAATGATAACCCCTGAAAATTTTAAACCCACACTGAAAAACTCCAATATTTGTACGTAAAGTCCCAGCTGCCCCATCTATCCCTATTTTGTTCTATGACCCCACAGCGGATGCACAAATGCCGGGCCTGCTATACTGGTTATTTTTTTGTCGTCACGCATACATACCTAAGCACGCACACACAGATCGTCGCTGTGTGAGTGATCAGCTGATCAACAGCTGTAGCTCCATAAGGGGCATGGCAAATCGGTTTGAGACAGGTTTTGAGAAAACAGCTGTGACATTTCATAACATCGTCAGCTGATTATGCTTCGACTAGAACTTGCTGAGTAACTTAGGGCTCAACAACTATAAACGCCCCAAATAGGGGTGGTACATACACAAGTGGCGATCACAATAGGCCAGAAGGCCGCAGTGATATCACAGTCGCAAAAAGCTAATAAAAAAAAAAAGGGCTCATCAGTGTATGGAGTAGGTACACTAAAATGTAGATACAGATAAGTTCTACACTTGGTTTTGTCATAACCTACCTACTTATATACTTCCCTGTAAAAGTTGGCATATAGAAAACAAAATAGGCTTTTGTGGCTTCGAATGTGATTGTGTATGTTGAGATGCCGTCGCATACCGGGGCCTGGAAAAACGCCCAATAGGTATTTTTCTCCATTCGACCAAAACTTTTGATTTATAGTTCTCCTGTCAACCCACACGTAGACCAGCCCCCGTATGCCAATCTTTTGCTGTCAAGTTATATTTCACTGTCCAGTGTAATTTCTTCAGGTCACGTGGTACAACTTTTGTACCACGTGATCATTCTTTTTAGACATTTGACAACAAAATATGCGCGAAAACACATCAAATGACGTCATAATGTCACTATTTAGTCACAGACTAACTATGAGTTAGTATGAACTGAACATGATTTAAAACTTTGCAGTTCAACTTTGATTGGCATACCCCCTGCTGGTACTTATTCCTTTTCTTATCCTATTTATTTTGGTAAAACAAAATAGCAAAGTATAAAAATTCTATTTCTAAAGATACATTCAGGTTGTATAATTCTTACCCTTGTACGTTATTATTATTACATTAACGAGATATAGCCTGTGGCTTTTTAGTTTAGATCTGCTTTCTCCCTAACTATTTCAATTTGTTTAATTTTCCTATTTTATTCTTTTACTCTCTTCAAAGGTGCATTTTAAACACGCTGATATATTAGGTACATATTATTATAAACGTACAATTTGCTGACTGAGCCTAATGGGATTCCGATTTTCACAAGAATATTATTGACTACATTTTTTAACTGATATAATTAATTTTAAATTATATAATTAAAGGTAATTTTTTATTATAATACCAAATATATTATTGCTGTAGAATTTCCAAGTAAGTACTTAATACTTGTAGTGCATGTTGTTTTAATAAGTATAATAAACTAGCAGATGTTCGATAATTCTAGGCGGATTTACAATTCATTAGAACTTTTAAAGATACCTGTTCCAATTTCAAAGGAAGCCGCAGAATACAATTTGAATTATTGTTTTATGCATGGCCAGTGGCAGAATAGTGCAATCGCTCGTAGCCTTAAAATTCCGTCATACGTCAGTCAGGCAGGTCACAAATTTAAAAATCGAACATGCTAGCAGCCATGCACCTTGCCTCCCGGCGCGTACAAAAAGGAACACAACGAAAAACTCAACTCTACCATCCCACTCTCGCTCACCAAACCAAGTACTTTTATCTCTTTTCGCCGACCCCAGATCTCATGCAAGTTTTTTTGAAACCCTCTCATTATGTGAACAGTCAACATCCTACACAACTACAAGCGCACTATTGTAAACACGGTTTGTTTATTTGTGGCGTTGTCTGTGTGGGTAGTCAGCTGAGTAAATCCATGTGAGCAACACGTGTTTGTGCGTGTGAGAGATTCCGTGTAAAATGGGATAGCTCTACCTAGCTCTAGTAAGGTTTTAGTGAGATTAATGAGATTTGTCTAAATTCATAGAAGTATGAGACTTATCCTAATACCTATTCTGTCAGTAGCTGTTAGCATTTTTGAAGCAACGATTTTTGGGCTAACCAACATCTGCTAAAGAATTTATACACATACACTAAACTTAAACGATTACCAAATCTACATTAAAAACGACTAGGATTAAAATTCAGGCTTCTTTTCAAATAGTATATTGTCACTCCCGCATCGTCACTTACCATCAGGTGAGATTGCGGTCAAATGCTCGTCTACAATTTGTAAAAAAGAGCACTATGTACCTAGGTAAATAATGAGCTAATATTGTATTTGCTCATCAGCTAAAGTTTCAGTCTATACTTTCTTCTTTATCTCCTCAATAATTACAAATAACTTAAGTTTTACGACATAAAGTTCAAAATCCCTTACACTGTTCTACAGCTGACGGTGCTTGGTACCGATATAGGTGGCTAAAGCCAACTCACCTCGGTTTCCCTTCCCACGACCTTCATCAGGTCAACTCCACAACCAGCGAGTCACCTTACACTGCCTTCCGATCCTGTGGTCGTCATTTGAGAACCTTTCTTCCTTGGTGGTTGCCGGTTTCGCAAGAACCATTTCCATTACAAGAAATGTGTCATATTACCGGCCAATTAGGGGTTCGTTTTACCCTGTTTAAGCTATCATGTTCTTCATCATTAGTATCACACTTGAGCAGTTCTTACTCATAGATTTCCAGGAAGAAGGAAATATTTAAAAAGATGAGGCAACTTATTGATGACTTATGTGTATTCTACAGAAGTCTGATTGTATATCTTTTGATATCATCAGAATCTCACAAATTACAATCAAAAATACAGTTAACTGCTAAATTATCATTGTGTCATGATTTTGATTGTAATTTGTCAGATTCTGATGGAATCAAAAATAGACAATCAAGGGCAGGTTTTGAAATATATCGTAAGCTGAGCAGTATGCAGTATTTTAGTGTTGCAGTAGGTACCTTGCTGCAAAGTTTATGTTTTTACAGAAAACTCTTTTCATTTTCAGTGATCGGAGATTCTGACTATGTAGATGAATTAAAGGATACTCAAAAATAAGCTAAGCGTTTACGACGAAATGAACATTGTGATGTCCTATTTACGGTATGTATAAATCATTTACAATCTACAAGCAATGGATGTGTTTTAAGATCCAATGGCCAACTCTGGAAACAATCATTGGGGATAAGGTAAGATCCCATCTAACGCCGCAGTCAGCATCCTCCATAAACTACAAACCTCTAAACATCCCACACAGCGTTCAAAAATAGCGTAATTTACTACCAAAACGTGCTTATTTTAGAAACTCGAGTAAACTCAAAAAACCAACCCACAAGGCGGCCTTGAAATCATATGGGCTGCGCGGGCGCACAGCTGATGCTACCTGACACTGTCTAGCACACCAACATACCAGTGCCTTACACCCACGCCCACATGGACAGTTTAAATAGACACGCACACTGAGGTGATCTTTATGTGTGGGTGTTGTAGGGATGCCTTTTGATGTAGTATAGGTATCTAGTTATTCAACTTTATAAGTATCTATAGATTGCTGTTGCTATGGAGGATATTGTGGCTCAAGTTTAGCCTTTTACTAATAAACTCAGTATAAGCTCGGAGTAAGTAGGTATAGTCGTCTTTCTCCCTCTGAATTAGCTGCGCAGAACTGATTTTTGGGTCAATTGGAGGTAAGCTAATTTTTCCGCACAACAGTAGGTACATGTGTAATCGTTGTTGCACCTAACTTCAGAGGGATAAAGATCCGTTGTGCGTACTGTACTATCTTTTGCAATGACAAACAATTTTCAAAAACTTTATTAACCTAAGTAGGTACCTACTTACTTTATGTTAGACATTTTTCAAAATCTACTTTATCTTTGCTCACCGTGTGACCTTTTTGTCAAAAGCACAAGTTTTTTTATACATCAGAGAAATTCCCAATTTTGCCTCAATTTAACAATCAACATCACATTTGAGCGATTGATGATTTTATTCAACTCAATCCCCGGAGAGTGATTAATAACAATCAATTACATTTTAAAAGGAACACAATTTGAAAAATCAGCTGTCACCAAAATACAATGAAGCAAGAGCTGCAGGGAATTTGAGGAAATTTAAATGAAATAGTTACTTTTTGGGTGTTTTGTCAAAATGGCTAACGCTGACTTGACAAATTACAAACTATTCAAGACTAAAACGCGTGAAAGAGACATTACTTTGATTTATAGTAATTCAATTTGATATGGGCAGCAATAAATAAAGATGGCTCAAAAAATCATCATCATCTTCGACTCTTCTCATCCAGTGTTTGCCAACTACATTTCGCAAATAGTGATTACTGATTAAATCTCTAAGATTAATAGTTGTTGTCTTTGAACATGTCATGCAAAAGTAGAGTATCATTATCATTATTCAAACCAACATGGTCATAAACTCGTTACATCTATATCGTAACATTTTTGACATCAATTAATGTATATAAATGGGTTAAAAAGTTGCAACTATTGCGAGCCTTTAGATTTAATTAATATTATTATCATTCCAGAAAGAAAAATAAGTGGTCATGAATCGTTCTACTGCGAACCACTGAAGATTAATGTGACCAATTTAATTGTAAAGTCGTTGTGATCATTAAAAACAAGCCTTTTTAAGTCTTTACTGATGTCTGGAACAGCTCCTAATGTTTGCACCGTATTATCGTGAGCCTACATCGAGCCCTCACCAGGAGGGTAAGTACGAACCAAACTGACAGTCTGACAAACCTAAGATATTCGAGTCACACTGCGCATTAACACCAGCTCTACTGCCGAAAGTTGTAGCATCACCGCGCAGTGTATCTCGAATAGCCTACAGTTGCGATAAGTTTACGATTGTCACATTTATTCATCCTTACGCCCCAGGACTCGCCATAACAGCTGGTGGTTTATCACAAACATCGCTGTCCCTTTCATTCTATTCTAATCCTTATTCTTAAGCTTCTGTAGTATCATTTTGGACTGGGACATATATCAGTATATCACAATCATCATTTCTATCCGTATCCGAGTTTATACCTTATCCTGTTCTGCAATACAGCTTAGTATCGTTTGTGTAGCCCAATTACTCGTAAAACCATGTTTATTTTTTGCTTCTACACGTGTGTTGGTACCTTTTTTTTTCTCTCTGGTCTTTCCAGTCTGAAAGGGTCATTTTACAAATAGTAAATGCGTTTGAATATTGTTTTGATTTGAGCTTTCAAGTATCTAGGGACTTCGGTCAATGTCCTTCCTCTACAAGGGATGCTTTCTTAGAATTCGAAAAGGTTTGTATTGGTCAATAGATTATGATGGTGTTGTTTAACGGCTACCTTACTTGTACCTACTTTATTCCAATAAATAAATAATCTATCTTTTGTCAAAAGATGGTGCTAAATAAAGACGGTCATGTGACTAACTGACAATCACACCCTAAATCATCTAGGGCTATAAAACTTGAAAGAGAGCTTCCTTGTTTTAATCTAAGGGAGTTAAGAAAAAAATTACTAAATTTAACCCTTCGAGACTACCTACTACAGGAGTTTACTTACATCATCACACCCTCCTAGTTCTAAGCACGAGTCTCTCGTCTGAAGGTCATATTGACCACGTTCATCGGGTTGTCGTAAATGAACTAAATATGTATAAAAATACGATTAACGGTTTAAAGTTGTACCTAAACTCACGTACAAAAAAAAACAACTACCAACAGTCAGACAGAACCAATTTTTGTATTGTTTGCTAATTTTAAATTAGCTCAATACAAAGCAAACATTCCAGGCAGAAGTACTTTGTGTGGTAGGTCTAGGTACCTTCTTAAGTTGATTTGTAAATTTTATCATTTCTATAACCCATTCATAAAAGTCAATAGTTCATAGCGTGGCATGAATTCATACAAAAGCATCTAAACCGGGCATTGACCATACATTACCATACAACTCATTGTGCTTAGTTTCAATTCCATAGAACCCCATACAATTAACGCGATGTGTCGCAAAACTGGATATTCAAGTATTACTAATCGTAATGTGAGGTGGATTGGTTTCAATGGTGACCCTTCAAGGGTGACCACGCTTTTCATAACAGTAAAACTTTCTCTAAGATTGTCGAGATTTTATTTAAGGACAAAAATATCGCAAAGTAAACAAATCGTGCCAAATATTCCGTTTCTAATGTAAATTAATTACATACCTATCGGAATTTTAATTTTGTCAGATGAGAGTAAATATTTTTACGTCTGAGAATTGGACGCATTGCCGTCCATAATGAACATGCTCAGTGAGGCAATAGATTGTTACAGGCAGAGGTTTCTGCTCAACATTATGTGGGACATCTGCTTGTTCCATCAATTACCAAAATAATAATAAAAATAGTAGTATAAAGCTCTTTGTGAAAAACCTCATCCGGAGAAGTACTAAGGCCGCACAGTATTGCTCGCATTGCTATGTTCCGGTTTGAAGGGTATAGCTCGCGGTGCAATTACAGGCACATAAGACTATACATAACAAGGCGAAAATCAGAGCATTTCCACGCTGCTTGGAAAAACTTGGCTACCCCATCATGCAAGCGCAGAGGAAACAACAGTCGCTGAGGGTTCGAAGTACCCCAGTTCCATTGTTGGACGGTGAGAAGGGAACTAAACAACACGTGTTCATGAGGCCATGTTTGTTTATTTCAACACTGGTTCTGTTAAGGCAATCCAGTTGAAATGGTGACCTAGTAGAATTCACGTGAGTTTAAACTGATCGCAAAGAACTACCCAGAATCATTTAGTATATAAAACGATTCTTTTGCCTGAATAAGATATGAATTTGATTTTTGACTTTGTTCTACAAAAGCCCCATTTTGATTCTTTTTAGTAATTGAGTAGGTACGGTTAGTAAAGTAAATTAATAAACAAAAAATTGAGCTTTTTAAAACCAAGTAAACCGTAAAATATTAAGTATATGCGGTTCTATTGTTGATTAGTGTAATGATATAAAGATCTACACAAAAGTTTTGTAACTTTCGCGAGAGTATTCAAAAGCTCCCAAAACAATTGAACAATTTTGAATTGTTCATCAACTGTTGTGGACTGTAGGTACCTTAAATAAAGGGCAAGTAGATAATTTAGTGAGTCCGTTTGTAAGATACCTAAGGTAGGTAAGATTTATCTTATTTTTATGATTGTAGGATTTGTAGTTTATGCTACTGTTTACAAAAACCTTTATTATTTTCTAAACCCACGTGCAAAACCACGTATCACGGTATTTATGGTCTATTAATCAACCCACGACAGCGAAGCTATGACCAAACAATACAAGAAAGTACAAACTCGGCAAAAAAATATTAACGCAATAAAAACTTTGGAAATAAAAAGTTTGTGACTGTTTTCGTCTTTTGAAAAATGTTAGCTTAAGCAATGCTTGTGGGACCAAAATAATAATGAATACGCTTTTGTAGGTAAACTGACTTTTTCTGTAAGTATTTAAAAGTTTTTACAATAAGGGCGGCTTGCATTAGAATCACTAAACGTGTTTAGTAACTGCATTGTTATTTTGAGACATTTTTAATACCAGTATCAAGTATATCAGTAATATCAGTACCTTTACAAGTAGTTATAGGTAAGAAATTTCAAATTACTATTTGATTATTTAAAACAAAACTTTTTTTCTGTTTTTGTATTAGATTCTAAATGATCCTTGTAGTTTTATTAAATAAATAAGTTTTGACCATAACCTTAAGTTAATGTTTTTATCCTTCAATCTTTTTAACTAAATAAAAGAGACCTACGTCCAGGCCAAGGTTAAATTTACAAGCCAGACAAACCACGTCTCCTAAAACTTTCAATTTTAAGACCAAAATCCACATTGGATCCAAACTTCTCAGTCCATCCATAAAGTCAAACTTTCGACGCATATTCGAAAAGCCAAATAAAATTTCATCTTATGAACCGACGAACAATAAAGATGCAAGCAGAGGGTACACTTGATACAAAAATACTGGTTGTTTTCCTGGCTTATGGCAACGTATGAAAATGGCAGTATTAAAAAAACTGTTTATAATATGTCTCCGACTTCTCCTCTTAGATATTCCATACCAGTATAAAAATATCTGCAAAGATACAAAAATATTTATGGATGCTGAAAAACTTGTCTACATAAGTAAATCAAAAATTCATTTGGCGTGGACAAATTCAATTACCTTTGCTTTAGCTACCTACATATAAGTTATGGATGGTGAGCCTTTACATTAGTACATTTCATTTCATCAAAGGCTTGGCCTCTGTAAAAGAACTTACTGTGAAGAGACTAACTAAGAGTTCTTCGACTTCTATAAAGTGCCAGCAACATCTGTTGTATGGAGACTGGACAAACTTAATTCTTTACTATCATTCTTCTCTAACCCAATGGCATAAAGATCAAAATCGCTTGTATATAAATTATTATGTTGGTAGAAGTTTAGTTTGGTTTGTACTTTCCGATTGACTAGACGTTCATAAAACACGGGATGTAAAGAAGTGAGTAAAATAATTTGGTTAGTTGTGAATTGCTTTGTATTAAGCTTTTGTTGGTTTTGGCTTCGAAATTCGGCGTCATTTTCAAAACAACATTAGATATTCTGGAATGTGAAGTATAAAATATTTTAATTACCAAAACAGTCATTTTCAAGTAATCTTAAAATGCCTCCAGCAGTAAAAAAATTAAGAATCTTCCAAATATCCAATATTGATTTATGACTGCCCTATTTAAGTAATCTTTTGTTTCATTTCCACCCTTAAAATTCGAATCGTTACCCAAAAATAACACTTATTACATCCACATAAGAGCTAGCTAGCAACGGTCTTGGACAAAAAGATTTTGAACAAAAAAGTTTTATAAAAACACTTTTGTAGTAGCAGGTAGTTCTAAGAATTTGGATGTGATTTCTAAGAAGTTTTTGGCTGTGGGCTATCCCTTAAGGGGAGGTATAAATTGGTTTGTGGCTTTGAAAAGCCTTTGGATAAAATAAGGTTTACCTTTTGTAAATGGTGTTTCTACTGAATTATACAAAATTGTCTATAAAGGGTGCAATGTGCATTTCTTTTAATGTATTTTTATTTAATTACAGCGATGCAGTATCTTGCAACTGAAGCCTGAAGGAAGGGAGCAGCATTTTTTAACCCATTATACAAAAAAATATTTTATAACATGTTTTATTTTACCATCATCAATGCTTTGAGCACAGACATCATCTCCATCGTTTAGCTAATTAGCACGTGGTTATAAACCTACGACATCGGATCTAATTTGTGCAGGGTTGCACAAGTTCAATGGGAGGAAAGGAGAGACGGTAATTAATTGGGTAGTGGGGAGTTCCGGGACAAACACTACTGAAACTTCAACGAATAATGAAAAGTCGAAGGTGGTGAAATAAACGGTGAAGAAAAAACACAAAAGAAGAAAAGAAGTGAAGAACAAACATGAAGTGAAGAAAAACCAAAAAAATAAATAAATCAAGGAAGTTGTTTGCCAATTTTCATCAAAATCGGTTGATAAATGCGACCTGTAGACGAGAACTGACAGACAGACAGACAGCCGGACAAAACCAATTTTGGCCAATCTCGAAACTGAGACGCCTCGCTCGCTTCACTCGCTCGGTCACTTAATCTGTACCTACCTGTCTTCGTAAATGAGCTAAAACGTGTCAATTCAGTATAAGTAGTTTACTTCTAATGTTAATCTTTTTCAAAAGATAGCTATAAAAATGTTTCTTGTTGTTTAAAACCACTCTACAATTCACAAGGAGATTTTCTTTCGCTTTTAATTTAACCTAGGTACGTTGTACGAGCCATTAGTTTGTATCTACTTAACCGGTTTAAACCAGGCTTAGCCGATTCAGAGTGCATTCATTGTGAATTAAGCTGTTTACTTCAAAATTAGGTCACCGTCAGTTTACTACCATCATCAAAATTTAGAGTTGCAACCCTTATCATAAGTAAACATCTCACAAACCACAAGCATCCTTTCAGCCGAAGTCAAAGACTAAATCTTTTAGTCAATGAAATCAAAAGGATCATTTAGAATCGCAATCACAACGACAGCGTATGGCAAAGAAGTATCAAAGTCAAAGTCATAATTTCTTTATATAATAAAATCACAAGGATCATTTAGAATTGTCTTATATAACTAGGTAATTCTAGGTGCCAGTTCCACGCGACCAGAGCCTAAAAGAACGGGCAACAAACTACGGCCTGCAGGGGTATGCCAATCAAAGTTGAACTGCAAAGTTTTAAATCATGGTCAGTTCATACTAGCTCATAGTTATTCTGTGACTAAATAGTGACATTATGACGTAATTTGATGTGTTTTCGCGCATATTTTGCTGTCAAGTGTCTAAAAAGAATGATCACGTGGTACAAAGTTGTACCACGTGACCTGAAGAAATTACACTGGGCAGTGAAATATAACTTGACAGCAAAAGATTGGCATACGGGGGCAGAGCCTAGAAGAACGGGCAACAAACTACGGCCTGGTTCCTAGCGTTTTTTTTGTATGATCTTTTTTACAAAGACATAGATAGTAAAATACTTAAATGTTTTAGTGTGAAAACATAAGATGAGACCACAGATCACGTTTATTTATCGTTCCGTGGATGAGACCCCAACTTCACCACTTTTTACGGCCGTTATCATCGATCACGGTATGCTTAGAGACTGCTTTTAGTGCAGGGAACTACACGTATCTGTTAGGTATACTAGTTTGGCAGATTTGTTGAATGTGCTTTACGTGCTAGGATCTATGTTGGTTGTTGTTCTTGAACTATTACTACTGCTGCAGCTCGTTCGCTAACCGATACCTTTGCGAAACATTTATTAGTTTCGAGTGGTTTGCGTAAAGCTACCAATTTCGGGACCTGCTCCAATCTCTCTCTATACCACTTGTTTTTATTACATTAACCCCTGACGCAAAAACGATGGGGTGTTATAAGTTTGACGTGTCTGTGTGTGTGTGTTTCTGAGGCAACGTACTCCCGAACGGATTTTGATTTTGTTTTTTTTTTTGTTTGAAAGGTGAATTAGTCGGGAGTGTTCTTAGCTATGTTTGATGAAAATCGATCCAAAATTCGGGGGTTTTTTAAATTTTTAATTTAATTAAGTACTTGTAAAAATTATGTACAGCAATCAATTTTTGGATTCAGATTATGTCGTTCCAATGATAAAGATAAAAATTATGTTTATTGTATAACAGTGCGTATGTACATGAGGTTTATCTTTACTTTAATAACGAGATACAAACGGTCACCCATCCAAATGATCACAAGAAACGTTGCTTGACTTAGATAAAGAAGCCTTTATAATAAAGCTAGATAAGTTACAAGAAAATATAAGTTAGTATTCTGTGATTCCACCCCAAAGTTTCATGGAGAAATGACGCATAAGTTCCATTGACGAGTCATAAGTTAGATTGAAGCGCCATCTATCATCATTATCCGGCAGTTTTCCGGATAAGATATTCTGGTCTTTTGGTAGTCATTTGCAGTTACTGTTTGTTCGAATTGAAAATATTGAGCTTGAGGCTGTACTTTTTTTAAGGGGACTAAATATTTTTTGAGATCTTCTGAAAGCAATTTTCATTAAGTACCTAAACAGATATGTATTTAATTAAAGCAATCTATGTTCTAAAAGATTTTAGAACAAAAAAAAACGGAACAGCAAGTAGGTACTTGCCCAATAAATTGCTGATTATTACATAAGTTTGGTAACTTTTTATTCATACATCTATAAATGATAAGACAAGCCGATGGTCCCCCTGGTATTAGCAGTGGCAACCACTGCCCATAACAATACACTACCTCATTGAGCACGTCCTCTGAGGAGTTCTAGGTAGAACTGTTTGAGTCAATAGTCTATGTTAAGTGTATCAGAACTTTTGTTTACGTGTCTTTGACTATCCCACTAAGAAAACCTAGTAGGTATTTAGGTAAAAACTATAAGATTCAAAATCAGCCCCCGTATTCCAATCTTTTGCTGTCAAGTTATATTTCACTGCCCAGTGTAATTTTTTCAGGTCACGTGGTACAAAATTGTACATATTTCTTTTTAGACACTTGACAGCAAAACATGCGCGAAAACAAATTAAATGACATCATAATGTCACTATTTAGTCACAGAATAACTATGAGTTAGTATGAACTGACCATGATTTAAAACTTTGCAGTTCAACTGAGATTGGAATACCCCTGCAGTCATGTAATTTAACTGTAAATACTGAACTATTGATGCTAATTGTGCCTGAAAACTGCAGACATGAGTCTATTTCATTCAACCCTATTGAGTTCAACGTGAAGAAAACGTTGGATTCATGAATGAAAAACATCAATTATAGTTTCTATAGGCACGTGAATTCAATTGTGAATCTATTACTACCTACCCCTGAATGTAAGCCATCAAACCCACCTTTTGTTGAGTTTAATAAGGCTTGCTAGGATTAATGGTGGCTTAACAAATAATTATATAAAGCAGCCACCTCAGTTCGCGAGGCTAATAAAGCCATGGAGTCACAGATCAATCAATCTAGCTGGTCAACTTCTTGTCTTCAGCCCTCGACTGCACCAGCATGATGCACATACAGCGATCTGTCTACGAAAGAATAGACTAAAGTTAGTCCTGTCTCTGTTTTTAACCGACTTCAAAAAAGGAGGAGGTTCTCAACTCGGTTTTTTTTAATGTTTGTTACCTCAGAACTCCGTCATTTATAAACCGACTTCAAAAAAATTTTTTTTTTATCTGAAATGGTATATTTCCAGATTGGTCCCACTTCATGGTACACGTACACGTACATGGTTCACTTATTCTAAATGATCCTTGTGATTTTATTGAATAAAGAAATTTTGACTTTGACTTTGACTTCATTTTCATCAAAATCGGTTCAGAATAACTGGAAAAAATATACCATCCACGTGCACGAAATTGTGTATTTTGCTTTCCTGTGATTTTTTGTGGTATTTATGGTCACTAGAACATTCCCAATGAACTGCCATCATCATCTCGAATTGAAATCGATTTTTCTAGTTTTTTAAACTTCTAAATTATTCGTTAATGAAACCCTGAACAAACTCTTTCACAAAAAGCTCTGCTAATCTGGTACAGAACTATGCAGTGACCCAGCTGTTCTCACAAGCTATGACTATAGAGATGCGAGACTCGCTGCCACACAAATTAATCAAAGAGAAATATTCATGCCGACACATGCCATGAAATGATAATGAACCCGTATTTAGGGCTGGTGTTGGGGAGAAGAATGAGCGTTTTGAACAAAACTTTGAAAATAGGTACCCACAACGGAACTTTATCTCTCTGAAGTTAGGAACAAGAAACGAGTTCGCATGTACCTATTGTTGTGCGGAAAAATTATCTTCAATTCGACTCAAAAATGGATTTTGGATTCAAAAACGGAACAAACCTTTTTAAATGGCGACCACGAACTGAAAGCCCAGTGTAAGGCGGCCCCCTTTCGTTGGACTGATGATATTGTTAAGATTGCGGGAAACCGGGTGATATGAGTTACAGTGTGATTCGTTAAGTCACTGACTTTTTTCTAATTAAAACCTCCTGTATATTACCCCATCCCCTATTGGGTGGCGCGTGTAAAACAATACTCGCGATGAAATGCCTCCGTCACAACTATATAGGTATTCCCTTTGACCCTCTATTCTATACGATAGCTTCGCTCCGAAGGTTCTATCTAATGTCTCTCGTGGTCATGCAACCAATCAACTGAAGTTTTCGATAAGTAGAGACTTTGGTTATTTTGAAAATGGTGTTAATCTGAATTGGCTTCATAAGCTTACTTTTGTATGTGCGTGTCTGTTTGTTAGTTTAGCCAAGGCGCATTTTAGTAGCAGACAATGACGACATTTTGTATAACTGTGCTACGGCTATAGAGAAAAATAAGGTCCTAAATTACACGGAACCACTAACTTCTTTCATTTTATAACTAGATTGTCCTAAACCACAGAAATAGAATAACAAATCGACTCCTAAAACCAAATGCTGAACTGTGCCCTTAGTGTCTCGACCCAGCCCCCGTATGCCAATCTTTTGCTGTCAAGTTATATTTCACTGCCCAGTGTAATTTCTTCAGTGTGATCATTCTTTTTAGACACTTGACAGCAAAATATGCGCGAAAACACATCAAACGACGTCATAATGTCACTATTTAGTCACAGAATAACTATGAATTAGTATGAACTGACCATGATTTAAAACTTTGCAGTTCGACTTTGATTGGCATACTCCTGCTGTTCCGTTCAGATGAGTTTCAGTTTCATTGTAATGCTAATAATCCTAATCCAGGACTAAACCATGCTGTAACCCGTAAATGCTCAACACAATATAACTAAAACATCGCACTAAATTTAACACTTAACAGAATTTAATCTAGGAGGCGAAGAGGTAGTTGATACTGCGGATGTAGTTATGTAGAGACGCTATATAGGTGGATTACATCAATCGATTCTACGTCAAACATGGCCGGCCCACTGCCATTTTAGCTTGCTAATTCTCTGAGCTATATGGACCACTTTGGTTCTCGGATAACTTCGTTTGATACATAGAGGCAAATGGTGGCTAAAACGGCGTGTTGCAAGATCCCAGTTCTTGGGAAACTTTTCATTTTATCCTAGACTATTTCGCCTCTATCTGAGAACGTGATGCAATCTCTCAGCAGTAGGAATACGAAGACTCCTAGTTAATTGAAAATTGCTGTCAAGTGTTCCACCTAGGAAATGAGCATCTGCTACTTAGCGGAATGCAATTTAGCATTCAGTTTAGCATTTAGCATTGCTGTGTAGTCGTAGGAGATTCCCAGGTAATTACAGTGAGGGTGGAAATAGATGGAAAATGGTGCCAGAGCCTACTGTGCGATGGTATAGAACTGTTATGGTTGTGATACAGATTTTAACGGCACTTCGTTTACATTCAGAAATTGATTGGTAACGTCGACTTTGATAGATTTTTTTTTTAATAAATATTCTTGAACATTTCACACAACGCCCTCTAGTCCCAAACTAAGCAAAGCTTGTGATATGGGAACTAGTTGGCTGATAGAATACTTATATACTTTTTTTTTTTTTTTTGTAAATACATACTTATAATACATAGTAACACCCAGACATAGAACAAACATCTATGTTTTCCACGCACAAATGTTTGTTCTTGGTGGGGATCGAGATCCAGTCATTGAGATCCAGTCATTTGAGGAAGTTTTCCGTAGCCGCCACGCCTGGCAGGCGTGTAATATAGGTATTATTTCAGTTTGGATGAGAAGCATGCAGAAACATGCAGGATTAGGTTAGGTGGAAAACGTCTTCTTTTTTTGGGAAGGTCTCAAAAGTGCGCCTAGCAACACTTATTAATAGACCCACGTTTGTATCTATAAAATATCTAATTCACAGCATTTTTTAAGACAATCATTATAAAACTTTACAAAAGAAACCTAGGTCTTTTTTAAGTAACCTTTAATCCCCGTTTTTTATAGATTTTTTTTAACCCTAACTTTTTATATAATCTTTTTACAGGTTTCTTTATTTCTGGATAACAACATCGGCCTTATTCATCTCTATAATCCAAATCCACAGGTGAAGAACCAACACACAATAAGAAGTACGAGTTCAATTTTCTCTCCACTCCTCATACTTCAATGCAATCGATTTGAGAAATTCATTTTAACTTTACGGTTAACACTTGTTTCTTATGCTATCGATTCATCGATGATAACAGCGCTGGTTTTCAGCTAAGGCCAATCAAAATTGACTTCACGAAAATCTATGTGCTTATTTTGATCACAAAAACACACGAATCAGTTTGAGGATTTTAGAAGTAGGATCTTCTATGTTCGATGGAAGCGCTTTGATGTAAATATATGCCACTAGTGGTCTCATCCAGAAACGTCCCATAACTTTTTTTTTTTTAATATTCATGGACATTTGACACGACGCCCTCTAGTCCCAAACTAAGCATAGCTTGTAATATGGGAAATGGGAATAATGGGAATAGATGCTGATAGAATACTTATATACTTTTTTTTTGTAAATACATACTTATAATACATAGTAACACCCAGACATAGAACAAACATCAATGTTTGTTACACACAAATGTTTGTTCTCAGTGGGGATCGAACCCACGACCCACAGCACGGAAGGCAGAGCTAATACCGACTGAGCTGTGATGCCTGTCAAACTTGTTTATTTATTTATGAATATTTAACTAAGATGAAAAATACATACGTTATTGTGCTTGGTGTCTTTGGTGATGTTAATCGTGCTAATAGTACCATCCTTTAGTTAACCCTTGCAGTGAAACTTTGGAATCACTCATTAAGTTCTTTAGAATCCAGTTCTATTAGCTCTTTACCTGCACTAATTGAATTGGCCTGTCACAAGCAGACACACGTAGTTTCCAGACTCTTCCACTCTCAACCCTCTGATAGTGAAGTAGGTATAACCACTCGGTAGATATTTGAAGGTAAAGATCACTGAAGGAGATGGATCAACGACATTGTACAGAAACGGGAAGATGGTGGATAGAGTAAGTTCTAACTCATTCTTCCTGGATTTATCCTGGTTGGATGCCGGTGCAATTACAGGCAAGTGAGACTTTATGAGTGAGACCTTTATGTCTCAGAGTGATGGACGCTATGAAAAAATATAACAACAGAATCGAAATAATTGAGTAACTGAAAAGTTCCTCATCATCAGACCCTAGTTTTTGAACTAATAAAAAAAAACTAAATAAGTTACGTAGGTACTAACTGGTGGTCTACACAAATTTATAAACAAACGCAAAATATTGTGAGAAAATTATTTTTCCTCCAAATATGCCAGAAACAGGTCCCGCATCGTTGTTTGTTTGTTTGTCACGCTTCGCCGAACATTCGCTTTGATATGGATGCTATCGTTCACGCAAACTTGATTTTTGACAGTGTATCTGATGTAGTATCGCAATATCCGTTTACCTTTGAAATAATTGCTCATAATAATAATTTCCGCAAAGTAGATTTTTTCAAAGTGCTCGAACTTTTCTTTTAATCTTTTACCGAATGGAAATCGTTGTGAAGCTTTTACTTTGGTAAAATAAGGATGTTATTTATTTTCAAAACACTTCAAGTAAGTACCTACACACCGACACCAACATTATTATGAAGTAGATAAATAAATTACAAATTAGATTTCTTTTCACGCTTATCGAAGCTAATTTCTGACTCAGTTATTATTTTTTTAATGATTAATTGAATTTGAATCAAACGAGCCTTTTACATACGTATTTTAATAAAGATTTTTCAAGTTATTTCATAGAAATTTTACTCTTAGATTTAACTAACTCTCACCTTATAATTTTTCATTTCTTCTACTTATTTTGTTTTCCTTTTTAATAGTTCGTACGGTGTACAATTAAAGAGTGTTTCATTCATTCATTCTCAGTCTTATTACGAAAAATAATTTGATAGGATTACACTGTATTTTATTTTTAGCACTATGGCAAAGTCACGCGAACTTGCCTTGCGTTAATGATATCCACATTCACTCGGTTTATTTTGCCGTGTCAACGTTTCAGGTGCTCCAATACTGTTTATTACGTATCCACTGCCTGCGGCTTTACCTACATGTACCTACATTTACATGGATAAAATGAATAGGTATCTAGGTAAAAAAAATTCAATGCTCTTTTGAAAATGTTCAAAACTGTTTTATACCTACTTTGTAAAAATAAAAAGTGGCAATAAGAAAAGCTGAAAACTTTTTCAGGACTTAAATTAAAGGAATAATAAATCACGTATACAACTACATTTTTAGAAGGTCTCAAAAACTATTTCTATTTTCCTATAAATCCTGGCCCCGTCTGGTTATATTCGAGAGCTTTACACCCAATCAAACATTCACAAACAACCCTAAGCCATCAAACAGCACAGCACCATCACGTTAGCTCAGATATTCTCGCAATATTGATTTATGGACGTGTAAATTTACTTTTAGCCCCATTAAAAGTAAATCAGACTCAGCTGTAAATCGTCAAAGCTCGTGAGCGACCAGCTTTTCTTGACCCACGAAATAATCCCCCTGCTCCCCGGACGAGGGGGTGTCTGTGGGTGATTTGAGGGGCGGGGTGGATCAGCTTACATTGGCGGTTTGGTTGGAATAAAGCTTTGTGTGGACGTTACGTGCAGTCAGCGTTTTGTGCATTGGCGATAGAGGTGATAAATATAACAGTTTTTTTTATAAAATATTAGGCACAAGTCGCATAACTGGGTTTTTATGTAGATTAGGAAAATGAACACATTATTGTGGGCGTTAGTAGTGTGATGATAATTTATTTGATTTAAGATTTTACACAATTGGCTTTCTTTTGAATTTTATAAAGTAGGTAGGTATATAAGTAGAAAAATAGGCCCATTCCCACTATATTACTAGTTTTATTTATGTAACTAATGGGAACTTTTTGTCCCAGTTGTTATTAGTTTGGGATTTTCATAAAATGTAACTACCTATAATGTGAAAAATTTATTCCTACTAGTAACCAACCTGCCTTGCGGTAAATAGGTACTACCATAATATACTTACTACTAACTATTCTATACTCAAACACTAAATTTTTACACAAAGCAATAGTAGAATAATATAAACAAAGGTAGATTTAATGTTATTATAATAAACCGACAATAATACTGTTGTAACACTAAACCTTGATTTCTGCGCAGAAATTAATGTTTATTGTATAGAATGAGCCCCTACTATTGTGTCTCGATACCAAAATGTGAATAAGGTTCGATTTGGTAAAACTTGATTCTATGAAAGTCCGTATTTAATTGCAAATATATTATGAATTTAGTATTTTGTTCATTACGTGTACAATTCATTTGACTAAAAGTTTAAAATTATTGGGTTTAAGCTAGAAATGCGTGCGTGCAAAGTAGTTTCGTAATTTAATTATCTTTTAATAAGGTTGGTTTTTTCACAGAATTTCAGTACATTTCTCCTCAGTTTAAATGTATTGTGTTAAGATGTTTGAGACAAAGGCAAAACTAATTTTAATTAAGTATCTACTGTTTGAAACTTTTTCTCCATAACTCACGACTTCTCTCTCGATCGAGTTACAGTAGTATCTCCGTTCAAAGTATCAAAACTTTTCCTCATAATGGTGTAACTAGCCGAATGATAACAAACCATTGTCTTATTTTGTTTACATTTAGTTTTTGCGTTGTAGGTAATCTTCTTGCTTAAGCCCAGGTTTCTAAGAACCAGAATCCGATAAATAAAATTATTGATAACTTCGTGAATCAAATGTCTGGACTCATCATCATCATTATCATCAACCTATATTCGTCTACTGCTGGACGTAGGTCTCTCCCAAGACGCGCCATTGAGCTCGGTCTTCGGCTCTTCTCATCCAGTGTCAGCGCTACATTTCGCAGATCGTCGCTCCATCTCGCCGGAGGGCGTCCTACATACACTACGCTGTCTGGACTAGCAAAATATATTTTAATAAGACTACTTTAGCTTGAAGTAGATTTCATAGCACAGGCGATTATGAGAAAAAATATACAAAGCGTTGGATAAAGTTCGTACGTAGGAGTTAGTGGCCAACACTGGTGACGGAATTTTCGGCATCCGTTGTTGTTTAACAACTGCTAGAGCCGGGACCCCTCCGAAACACAGAAGCGCACAGATCTAAATGCCACTAGCGGTCACCCATCCAAATAGTGACCGCGCAGAACATCGCTTAACTTAGATAATCGGTAAAAATTTACTAAGCAAGACTTCTAAGAGCAAAACAAAAGATTTTTTGAGACAAAGGTATTACTGGGGTATTACCAGCCACAAAGGTCCTCACCAACATGTACCTACCGCTATTTAGCAACCCTAGGTTTTACCACGTTTTACATACGCACTTAGAACACAATACTGTCTTGGTACCTACTTATAATTACATTCAAACTTATTGAACTTGTTCGATGTGTGCGAGATTGTTTTTATTATTCTTCTTTGTCACGTAAGCAGTGTTAATAATTTTTTTTCTTATCACTATAGGCATAAATGATTAGGTATAGTGAACGGTGTAGAAGTTAGACTCTATGACTTTTATGATGCGAACTCTTTGCTGGCGTCTGTGTTTTTTAATTCGTTTATTTTTTATGTTTTTAGACGAGTGAATAGGTATCTTCTATAAATAACCGTGCTACATAGTTGACCACATCGTCACTTATTAGCCTGTAAATTAAAAAAATAGTTTAATGATGCACACCGATACTTCCTAGTCCACCATTGACCGCTGGCCACCGGATTGGCCCACAAGTGTGCGCGTACCCTTACTCCTAGTGTGGTTACTTGGCACTAGAATAATTTCAATTCCCAGTGTAAAAAAAGCTTAATTACTTATAGTGTGAAAGCGACTATTAGTACTAAAGCCTGGTTTACACAGGTAGAACCAACTAGCATATTACTCTACTCTTCCTTTAGTAGGTACTGTACTTTACAAAATGTTGTCTACACATTAGTATAGTTAGTGCTTTACTGTGATACTAGGTAGGTCGTTTACAGTCGAAGACACGTCCACCTATACTGTTTGGACTTGGAACTATTAGAAGTTGAACGTTGCGAATCGTGCGAGAGGGACGACATTGCGTGTTTGTGTAGGACGGGCTGCGAGCGCGGCGCGTCTACGCCTATTGCGCTCCCTTTCCAACGACTATCTGCATTGTATCAATTGTATGTAGCGTAGTTATGGTTGCGTTGAGTGTATAACCTGACCTGTGGCCGTGTGTACAACAGCAGCCGAACTCTGGAAGGCGATTCTGATTGATCGGTATTTTTGTCGCGTTTCTTACTCTTGAATACAAACCTAGCGCACAATTATTTCAATATTGTGCAGGTATTGAATGAACTAACTGACATTGGCATTGGATTGTCACAACCAATAAAGATTTGTACGCTTGACGCTGTTTTGTAAGCTATATGACAGTCGCGTAGTGTTAAGTATTGCGTGGATATGCAATACCTAACACAATACGCGATATTAGATTGTGATCTACATTGTATTAAGAGTAAGGCTGCTGGTTTTGACGTATGACATTAGCTCTCCGCCTATGTACGTTAGCACACTATATCGTGTAGGTGTCGTGTCGTTAGCGTTGTGGAGACGCCCTAAGGATTACGTTGTACTAGTCTGGATCGATAAGCACTTAGCTCATAAAGAATTCACTACAGTAATTACGAAGCAACGATCGACGCTCAAAAAGGTGTTACTCGTCATTACGTGGTGTTGAATCCGTAATGGGTGTTGAATCACTGTGCTAATGGTGTTGAATGTGGTGTTTGCTGCTTTTTAACGTAAAAGTTCTTTTAAAGATGGATAAATAAATATTCATGGACCTTTCACACGACATTATCTATTCCCAAACTAAGCTAAGCTTGTCTATTGGGAGTAGATTGCTGATTCATATACAGTTTTTGTTCTATAAATTAGAATAGAATAGAATCATTTTTATTTCCAAAAATAAAACACAGGATGTAGGGTGAACAGTATTAGGACACAGTCATTACGTTACACAAATTATTATGTATATTAGAAACGGCGAGGCCCAAACTAGGCAAAAGCCTATATCTTGGGTCTCAGGAATGCGATTTACCTTTATATAAGAATTTAAACAATTTTCGTTGAGTGAGTGTTCGCGATACTGTAATTCATACTTATAATTCAAAATAACACCCAGAAAAGAACAAAAATTATTGCCTCACATAAATCTTTGTTTTCAGTGGGGATCGAACCCACGACCCTCAGCACCGTTGTCTCCATTCGAATGTGAAAAACAGCGCGGTTGTTGTAATAAAAGTAGGAACTAGTAAAAATCAGATTCGTTTATGTTCATAACGAAAACAAACCCGAAAAGTTTGCACGTGTATAATTAGTGTCAGAACTGGCGTGAAAACTCCTGTAGCAGAATACGTAATACACTGGAGGTTTCGTAACAATTCGAGGTGTGGGAGGAGTGAAGGCGATTTATTAAAAAAAAAACGCTATTACAAAATGCCAAAAAATGAAATTTTCCAAAACCTTGATGCTGTGGGTTATTTTATGGCCAGTTCGTACCTACCTTCATTTGTTATGCTCGAATTTTCTATTCAGATCGTACCTCCGGTAGCAGTTACTGTTATGTTATCTGTGGCATAACGCAGCCAGTATAGTTAAAGTAAAAAGTTTTTATCTCATTTTATTGATCAAAACAATAACTATATACAAATACCAATAAGAAAATAGCATTTTTAACAAAAAAAAAAGTAAAAAGTCATTTATAAATACAAGCACACCGCCGCGCCGCCTAGACAAGGTATTCAAAATTGAAGTCGGTTGTCCTAATTTTTCAATCTTATAATTTTTTTCTTATCAGTTTGACCACGCCTCAAAACACCTCCCTTTACCGTTATAGGTACCTCTGACAGGTTGTTAGACAGTTCATATTTTAGATTCAAAATTGGAATTTAGTTCTAAATACTATTTAATATACATTCCTGTAGTGTAGGGGGTAGGCTTTCAAGGGTATTAGGTGTCAAGCCAGTTTCAAAAACTAAAAACAGAGCGACGCTTGAAACTACAATCGCTTGAGAATATTAAACGTCAAAAATGTATTCGGAATGGTTATGTATGTAACATAGCGTTCAAAAGTCTCAGTACGAATAAATGTGACAATCATAAACCGAATCACAACGATAGCGTTTCCGACATACACTGCGCGGTGACGCTGTGACGTTTGGCAGTCGAGCAGGCGTTGACGCGCAATTTGACACGAATACCTTTCACGTAACACGGCGACTGTCAATTTTGTTCGTGTTTGAGACACAGACAGAAAATATTTTTTTTATTCTGTAGCAACTGTAGACTAAAGCTGAAATCTCTGAGTAAAATAAAAAATGTACAAAAAGTAGCTTTCCCTAATTCCCAAAACACTGGATTAATGCTACTGTTTATTTTATTCAACTTTATTAATATCCCGTATATATAAAAATCATGTAATATTTCCACACTTACCGAAGGTGCGTGTAAAAATACACGACTAAAACACCCTGCGTGCGAATTCAGGAGTAGGGGTTCATCGAGGTGGTATCTTTCAATTTTTTGCTAAAACAAGGTAATTATACTATGGTATTATGGCTTAGAGGTACAACGCTTTCAAAACTAGTTGCTTAGGTGTTATGAACTGCTACTAGCTGTGGGATGATTGAAGATAAAGAGTCAGTTTTGCAAATGAACACCTGGTTTTAGGTACTCCACGATATGAAAACAACGTAAGTACAAGATCACAATGTCAACACAGAAATTTTATTTTATTTAACGTAACAGTTTTATGCCACATCAAATTTTTCCGTAATCCATGAATCGCGGAGGATTACAGTCGGCTTTGACCGCGGCGCGGTGTTTTAGGGATATTGAAAAAAAAAGAATTGAAACAAATGTGATGGGGTACGAAAAATGGATTATGATTGGTGAAAATCCATGCTTTGAAAGAATTGTTTGGTTATTTTTGGAAATACGGTTGAGGTAGGAGAAATTGGTTGTATTGTAACAGGCTTTGAAGGATATAAAGTTAGTCACCAGGATTTTGCAGTTGTTGGTTTCATGAACATCATTTTAGCTTTCATGGTATCATTTAGATTTAAAGGAGTCTCATCATTCATCAAACTGCATATATTGTCCACATGCGGTACGAAGGTGTTTGTCTTTCCATGGCTGAAAGGATGTACCTATAGGTGCTGGGCAAACATAGACCATGTAAATGTCTCAGGCACAACAGCGTGTCACATCGGGTTATGGGTAAAAAGTGGCCCAAATCATCAAATCATCTAGGTTAGACGCAAAGGAAGTGACAGATTTGTGAAGAGGATGCATTATCTTTGAAAGAGAAGCCCGACTGACAGCGACCTCGGTCGCGGCTGTAACCACAAGCAAAGCCAGGTTCAAAACGGGACTGCAGAAGCTGAGCGGGTCCTACACCTCGGCGTCCACAACACCATCAGGGATGCTGGAACATAGCTGCCGTCAACCCAAAGTCCTTCACCGCTTCTTTAAGGAGTTGGACCGGGTGGAGCGAGGTTTGCAGGAGGACAATGCACAGTACACCTCAGTTCAGATCTTATTCCACCATGAATTAGAATTAGAAGGATAAGCCCGGTAATGTTTTAGTTACTATCCAGAGAAGTGACCCACATTGCCGCGATAAGGTTTCCGGTGTGAAACGTGTCCACAATCTGTGAGTCACGTCTCAGAGTGCATGTTGACATGGTTCCAATTACCTATGGTTATCACCAGTATCGCATTTATCCACCACGTGCCGAACGGTCGAGGAAAACATCGTAAACTGGGCAGAATCTGAAGAACGTAGAGTTGCGCTTACTTGAACTGTCTAGGTACATCCTAAGAGATACCTTATAGAAAACCGGAAAACCAACTAAAAATATTATAAAAAAAATTTGAACGAAACTTTAGTCATAAAAACCAACACTATAATAATGTTTTAAAACTAAGTAATACGTAGGTACAAAACTTTACAATTTAATTAATTCTACCACGATTCCATACACGGGAAACACTACCAATAGTCTTTACAATAAGGGTTGTTTTAGTCTAAACGGGGTTTATTTAGTAGCCGTTTGGTAGTTGTATTTGATTACAAGCTCACCGAAAACCTACACTGCGTTAAATCTAAGCCCAGTCATTCAGGTTGAAGATACATCAAACTAAGATAAGGGTGAGGATACAGTCATGATGGAAGCGAGTATAACAATCTTTAAAAACGCCATTGAGCAAGAAGATATGAGATTATTAAGTTGCGTGACAAAATATAATCAATTAAAAAAATACACAAGCAATTTTCACGATACCGAATGTGCAGGTGAGCAGCAAAAGGGGGACAAGCTGAAACAGTGTGACGATCTTGCTTGACACCTTTCAAGGAGACTGGATGAAAATAGTATATTGAAAGGAATACTATACTTACTATCAGCTCTTTGTTTTCTGATGATCACCGTCAATCCATATCAATCCATGGACATTTCTTAATATGCCATGCCTTCTACAGTCCTGGGGCTTAACCAGGTCTTACCCGCTATGACGGGTATCCAACAGCTGATATCCAACAGTGGGGTAAGGATATGTCCTTACCCCACTGTTGGATATCAGCTTTTTTGTGTAACTTTCTACAGGTCTTGCTACAAACAAAATGTAAAGGCACATTTTTTTCACCTACTTAGATTTCTATTGTGGCCAAGGTCACAATCGATTATTTGCGGCAATAATTAGCTGTAAGCAGTAAAAACGCCAGTCGCTCCGCTCGTGCCCTCACCCTTACCCCAGCCCACTGATAGCCATGTGTTACAGATGCGAAGACAGACAAGTTAATCGAGCTGCTCATACAATCTGCGTAAAGGATCTAAATGAATGCAAACGCTGACCGCGGTGCAGTCAGGTTTGCTCTGATGTGGGCTGAATTATATTTTATGGTCTCGTGAGGCCCCCACACGATGGACGAACATCACTGTTTTGAATCATCATCGTCGTATCAGACTTTAGAAGTCTCTGGATATAAACCTCTTCAAAGTCAAAGTCAAAATTTCTTTATTCAATAAAATCACAAGGATCATTTAGAATCGTCTTATATAACTAGGTGATTATATAACGCGTTTGGGTATTTTCCATCCACCGCTGCACCGATTTCTCGCAATCTTAGCGATGACATCAGTCCATCAGGCGCACAGCGCTGTGCTTACCAGTTCGAAGTTGTCATCTGAGAACTTTTTGTTTCGATCAGTTTTCACTTTTCAGTTTCTAAAGTTGAATAGCCATAAAATCTTTTGGTACTAGATTCTTGAGGAAACTAAGAATTCGTTATCATCCAATATAAATAAGACTATAATTACGAACAATAAAAAATCAAGGTTTTCAAAAACACTTTCAAAATACACCTGACGCTGCATAGATCATCAAAATAGCTATGGTATGTGTAGGTTTTATTCCAGAGTGTTGTTCATAACCCTTTAGATACAGAACTGGAGCTAGCAGAACCTCATCAGACTATAGTTTACTACCAGCAATCAAAACGGTTATAAAGCGGGTTAAGGGTTAACAAATTAAATTATGGTCTGTAATATCCTTGACTGTTTGAATTAGTTTATAGTTTTGTGGTTTAGAGAATTTAATCTAAGATCTTTGGTAATTGTTTCATAATTAAGTTACAGTTCCTTTGATGAGAAATTATTTGGAAATAATTTATAAATTCTTGGACATTTCACACAACGCCCTCTAAGCCAAGCTTGTACAATGGGAACTAAATTGCTTAAATACATTTTTGTTCAATGTTTGCCTCACAAGAATATTTGTTCCCGATGGGGATCAAACCCATGACACACAGCACGGAAGGCAGAGCTATACCGACTGAGCTGAGACGCCTGTCTGTATTATGTATGATCCAGTTGAAGCATTCAATCCAAGGTTTCCTTTCATGGCCTGTACAAGTAGACTATGAGCCATGGTCAATATGTCCAGCATCAGTCTAGGAAAACAGTAGGTAATTAGTTTTTTACTTATTTCGTCATAATTAACACGTGCAGTGCCAACTTCTGGTCACGTCCGTGAATCGATAAAAGTGATTCATGATTCGGAGTTGATATCATGTTGTGATGCACGTGGAATTCATTGATGTGTCTGCCAATCACCTAATTTAACCACAAGACTCTGTATTTTTCGATATATTTGGGTGCAAATTTTCCAAAATTTTACTTACAAATTTAGTAAAATTGTCTGGACAGACAGAAGTCATATTAAAAAAAAACCTTTGACAGATCTATTTTTGTGTCTGTGCACGAGCTTGAATAAATAACTTAATTTTTACCAACATTTCAATTACCTTGTTGCAGGCTACAATAATTTCAGCATAGACAAAAATACACCCTCTTTGACCAATCAAGTCCAGAAACGAGGCCAAAAAAAAGCCTTAGCAACAAAATAATCCTCCAAAAGAAGAAAATCCGTTGCAAAAGAACGTCCACTTCTCATTAGCCACTCGCGTGATTTTAATATATAAAAGCGTGGAGTGTCGGCTGGCAATTAACCGGAATTGCTTCCTAGGTGCCAGCGTAAACAGGGTTAAACAGTTGGTTCACTCCGGGCACTACGCCAACAGATAGTACGAGACTATCGGTAGACTCATCGAGACAAGAACTGAGTAAAATTTATTAAATATTTTGTACAGAGTCACTGCATCGCTCATCACGTAATAATGACCATTATCTTGCAGATCAGTGGATCAGTCTTGATCAGTGAAATTGATTGAGTGAAATTTCAAGGTTTCAACTGTTTTTCTCACTCAATCAAGTTTGTTTGGGATAAATGTGAGTGAGCTTTTCTATTTTAGCTATATCAGTATGGCGGTGGCAGTCAATTTACATATTTTTATTGTGGTGCCAACGGAATACTGGACGAATTAAATAAATGTATGTTTGATTTAGTACAAAAGCATGTTATGGATTGGGACACGAAGTTTTTTATACTAATTTCTTGGAAGGAACTAATTAGCATTGGATTGTCACATCCAATATAGATTTGTACTCTTGACGCTGTTTTGTCAGCTAAATGACAGTGGGTATTACACAGAAAAAAGAAAATAAGGTATTACGTGGAAATGCTAGAGTACGAAAATTCATCGATATTGGATTGTGATCTACATTTGTGATTTTATTGAATAAAGAAATTTTGACTTTGATATTTGTATTGGAATTTTCATTTGATTCAAGAGTTAAACTGCTGTTTCTTTTCCTGCCACATATGGCGCTCAATGGTAGAACTAACAAATATCAAATGGCTTTGAGTAGCATCCAGCTCATATCAATTTTATCGCCAACTTTTTGGAGGCCAGCGGATCGATTTTTGGCCGTATTCATTTTTACTTTAAACCCTTGAAGTATGACCGTCCTAGTCCTATTTCAAACGCAAACATAGTGATCAAAATAAAACAATATTTTCTATTCAAATAATTACGCATTAGACAACACCAAATTACCATCAACTAAATTGCGTACAACAATTTAGGTAAAAGCTAAACTTCAGCCATTCGCTCGAGAATTGTTCTATAAAAGCGCGTTGGATTTACGTTGTTCTGTGGTGACACGAAGACAGATATGGAGCGATGGCACGCTACCTCAACAATAATGGTAAGTGTGAACTTGCCACAAAAAACTCTTTCCTGCGTTATTTTAATGCGGCCCTGTAATACTCTTGTCAGCATTGTCAGCTTTCTATGAAAGTGAAAAGAGATGATAAAAAAATTATAAGGTCATTTTAGTTACGTTGCTACTTAACATCCGGAGAGCCGTTTGCTCTTTTATAAAAAAAACTCAAGTTCAAGTTTATGGTAGTCGAACACTAAGCAAAGGACATTAAAAAGTTTAACTGCTAATTTTCGGGTCACAACGTCATTCGTGACCGAGTTGATGGGGAGGAGGATTTCCGGCCTGAGGTACTGCTTTCAAGTTCTGTTATTTTGTTTCAAGGATACGACAGAATAAGGAAGTTTTAGGGCATGACCCTGTCGCCTTTCGCAGTTCCCTACAAAACCTGCCTCCGTATGCCAATCTTTTGCTGTCAAGTTATATTTCACTGCCCAGTGTAATTTCTTCAGGTCAAAATTGTACCACGTGATCATTCTTTTTAGACACTTGACAGCAAAATATGCGCGAAAACACATCAAATGACGTCATCATGTCACTATTTAGTCACAAAATAACTATGAGTTAGTATGAACTGACCATGATTTAAAACTTTGCAGTTCAACTTTGCAGTTCAACTTTGATTGGCATACCCCTGCTGAAAAGGTGGTAAGTATTATTTATTTATCATCCGTGGTCACAAACGTGGCGTAATCTGCACGTCTCGCTTTGCTCATTGGTCTAGTTTTCCCTCAAACCGTCTTCGAAGCGTAAGTCCCGAACCTGATGGACGATATTGTAAAAATTGCGAGAAATCGGTGATTTTGTTGTTCTTGAACATCTATGGAGAAGGTCTACGTCTATGCCCATTGCCCAGCAAAGTTTTCTCAGCCTGTTGATAATAAAATGTATGATGGTGGTTGATAATTTCTTCACTATGTTTTTTTTGGTATCGTTACATTAGCATCACATAAGTTTCAATAATTTTTTTATGTTCTAAAAAATAAGTCGAATTCCGCTGGAGTTTCAATTCAAAGAGTCCTTTTTTCCATTTCGTAACAAATTAAAGAGTTTTCCCAAAGCATCTCTCGGGCCTCATCCGTCTGGATCCAGACATCAATTGAGACCGCTGCTGCTGGGTTTCAACTGTCACTGTCAAATAAATCATTCACTTATTTTATAAAAGAAGTTACCTGCTTATATAGGTACTGTATGAGTACAGTCGGACGAATAAAGTGCACCATTTTTGCGTTTTATTCCAAAAATACTTTTTATCCGGGTAAACTCAGCCGTTCCGCTAGAGTTACATGAAATTATCTCCAACATCTCTAAACGCAATAACAGGAAAAACACATTATCAAACGCATAACAGCAAAATTACCCAATGCTACCTGATTTTTGCTTAAAATATTTTATTACACCTGAAACATTCAATGGAAATAAAAAATCCATTTACGATTCCTCGTGGACGTGTAAAAAGCATCAATTCATATATGAACCGGCCGGTTTAAAGGGACCGCCGCCGCGCCGCCATTTTGACCGGGTTTATTGATGACGGGCGGCGCGGCGGGCCCGTCTGAAATGGGCGTTGTACATACATTATGCTTCTCGCTATATGTTTGAGCGATCGTGAGTGCATACCCAGAGGCGATGCAGCCCGTTGATTTTTTATTTTTATTTATTACCCGGTCCGCTGAGAGGCGGCGTTAATCAATACTTGGTAGATCGTGTAGCGGAAACAAAAAAAAATATGTTTGTGTGCACGGATAACAATTTTTATCCGGATCCGCTGGCGGATATTGGAAATATGGAAGAGCTGTAGGTACCTATTAAATCGATCGTGAAAAAAATATTTACACATGGCGGTGTAGCGTTAGCTATCGCGGCAATATCCGGGTTTTATGGGCGAATAACCGGGTATTGAGAGGGCTTTATTAGCCTTCATAATTTATACGATTAGCTTGGATTATTGATTCGGAAAACTACGTTCACTTTAAAAGGCTCTTTTGTATGCAGAAGCATTCGCGTTGTTTTGTTTTTAATGATTGATTTCAATAAAAGTTCACATTGTATAAACGTATGTGATTTACAGGCACAGTAGATATACACTCGAGAGCAATGATTCCGGGTCACTTAAAGAATGTTAAAAATCTCGGAAACTAAAAATGATAGGTTAATGCAATAAATTGTATTTAATAGACAATGTAATACTCCTTAAATGAAAGTAAAAAAATATGAGTCACCATACATTTTATTAACACAAAATTACATAAAGAAAAAAACTGCTGATCTCTCCTTAAAACAAAAATAGGAAACATGAAATTTTTGAACTTTATTACGATTTGACTTGAATTTTAATACTTCGTATTGCCTCCTCGTGCTTCCATTACTGCGTTTACGCGGTTTGGCATGCTGTACACCAAGTTCCTTATACGATTTTGGGGAATATTCTCCCATTCCTCTGTGAGAGCAATTTTGAGCTCACGAAGCGTGATTGGGGGAGGGTTTCGTTGTTTTACGCATCTGCCTAGCTCGTCCCAAGCATGCTCGATCGGGTTGATATCCGGGCTGCGCGCTGGCCACTCCATACGAGTAATGTTCATCTCTTGAAGGTAGTCATTCACAATCCTACCTGTATGAGGTCGGGCATTGTCATGCATAAATATAGCATCCTCACCTAAATTGACCATAAATGGACCAACATGATCATTGAGGATTTCTTCCACATATCTTACGCTAGTTAAAGAGCCGTTTTCTATGATCACCAGCTCTGTGCGACTTTCAGAAGAAATTCCGGCCCACACAAGTACAGACCCACCACCGTAGGCTACTTTTTCTTCGATGCATGCTTGCTTGAATCTTTCCCCTGGTCTTCGATACACTCTGTGTCTTCCATCGTGCTTGTAGAGCATAAATTTTGATTCGTCGGAGAACATAACTTTTGACCAATCTTCAATACTCCAATTTACGTGGCTCTGGGCATATCTTAGTCTTGAAATACGATGCCCACGCTCCAGTTTAGGGCCGTTTGCAGGTCTAAGGGGTTTTAAGTTAGATTCAGCAAGCCGACGTCTTACTGTCCATGCACTTGGGTTACTTCCTCCGAGGCGTCGAAACTGATTTGTGAGTTCAGTTCCTGTGAGAAAGCGATTTCGAAGCATGGTGTTCACCAAGTATCGGTCTTCTCGTGCTGTGGTACACCTGGTTCTGCCCGTTCCTGGTCTGCGTAGGTTAGAACCAGTTTCTTCGTAACGTCGGAGAACTCTTTGTACTGTTGACAGCGACACACCGACAGTCCTGGCTGTATCGCGCTGACTCCGGCCGGTTTCCAGCATTGTAAGTATTCTGGTGCATTCTTCAGGCGTAAGCGACATAATTTCAGCTTGAATAATGAATATAGAGCACTATCAACATGGTTTATATACCCACATAAATGACAGATTACAAACAAAAGCAAAACCAAATGCTGTAATTTCGTAGTTCCATCTTCGAAAGTGGCCCTTTTTCAAATTTGATTTTTTTAAGATATAACTTTACAATAACTAAGAAGTTTTAATACCTTCATTTAAGGAGTATTACATTGTCTATTAAATACAATTTATTGCATTAACCTATCATTTTTAGTTTCCGAGATTTTTAACATTCTTTAAGTGACCCGGAATCATTGCTCTCGCGTGTATAATCAATATTTGCCTCACACAAATGTTTGTTCTCAGTGGGGTTCGAACCCACGACCCACAGCACAGAAGATAGAGCTAATTATACCAACTGAGCTGTAATGCCTGTCCAATTTCAATTATAACCGAAATCTAGTCACTAATCGTTGAGATTACGGACTAAAACAGAAAAATTATAAAACAAAAGCCCAAAAACTTAACTGCAAACTCATTACGTTTTCATTTCCGTTTTCAGCACCACTGTACAAACAACTCTGCATTTTCTTCCTTTCAACCGAAAAACTGAAAAACCTGCATATATTTTTGTTAAAACGTATGCACTAATGGCTAACCGTTTAGCTCTTCTGTGAATAGAAAACTTTTCCCAAAGGGCTGCCCACTCAGAGTTATAAAAGCACCTAGATAAAAAACATATATAAATATTCGAGTGTAAAAAAACTGTTTAAGTATACCGAACTTTAGGTTTGAATTTGAACTATGTTTTTGGCCGCGAGGAAAATGTACCCAGAATTAGCATTAGCATAAACGGCATAGTTTCACAGGTGTACTATCCGACTAACTATACCAATGTAGATAACATTTGTAGACTAGAATACCTACTAAAATTAAGAGAACTTTACCTGTGTACACCAGGCTTAAGTTAAAATAAACCTCGTTTTTTGTGAGGGTAGTTTAATCACAAATATGTAACTCCAGAGAGCTGACTACTAGCTCAGAGTAAACCAACTAGCTTCTAGGAACTAACCTTACGTTAGTTTGAGTTAGTGGTCAACTCTGGTGACGGAGGTTTTTAGGCCGCCTTAAGGCCGCTGTTAGAGCTGGGACCGACAGTTGAATGTGCCCACAGAAGCGATCAGATGTAAATGTCACTAGCGGTCACCCATCCAAATAGTGACCGCGCAGAACGTCGCAGAACGTCGCTTAACTTAGATAATCGGTGAAGATTGACTAAGCAAGCTAACGATGGTCAGCACAGCACATACACACCTGCTTACCTAGAATAGTGATTTATTTTATTTTATATTTTATTGTGTTTTTTTTTTGATACTAATGAATTTATTTAATTGATCAAAACAATAACTATATACAAATACTAATAAGAAAATAACATTTTTAACAAAAAAAAATTATTAAAATGAACTCTGAATTCTAAATGCTAGAGATAGAAAACAGAGTTTTATTGTGTAAGTACTTTTTGTTTGTTTTTTTTCTGCTTGTTTTGTGCTGTACCTACCTGTGACTGTGAACCAAATAAAAAAATTATCTATCTATCTATTTTTTTAAACCACGAGAGCTTGAACTAAGCTTATCAAATAAGCATTTATTTGTTGATCTTTGTTCATCGTACTATCTCGTATGTTCATAGCTTGTTCACATTACTCTGTGCCTGGCCACTTGAACCCATCAGGCCACTCTGACCCTTAGCTGAAGGCTAAGTTCCTAAAGAGCTTTTTAGAAAAACTTGGAATTACTTACACAACTTTAAGTAAGTTTTGACGTAAAAATTAAACAAGACTGCTTACTTATACTTGGCGGTACTAAAGTTTTCGTAGGTAGTGTTTTTTTATTATTTTTTGATTTTAAACCGATATATCCCATTAAATCTTAGATTTTGAAATATGCTGAATAATCATTAGCCAACATGAAAAATAAAAGAATTCCGTTTTTACCATTGTCATTACGTAATTAAAAATATGTTGTCTTTGTGCTTTAAAACACGGTCGAAAAATCCAATAATCCGAATAAAATAAAAGACAGTTCTCATAGCAAAGCCCTTGTAAAAACCCTCTTTGTACGCTGTACAGTAGACCTGACAGGTATACCGTACCCATTTAAGCCTCACCCATCACAACAAATCTCCCTCTGTATACAGAATTTCCTCGAAAAACCCCACTGTCATCGTCAAAAAACTACCTGAATATTTTCCTGTTGGTCCTGTTGCATCAATATGTAAAATAAAAACTTTTTTGTTCCGAATTTAATACTGGAACAAAATCCCCGAAAAATCCCCAACCGTTGGTCTGCAACAAAGAGGTAGAATTCGACATTGGTTTATACGAAATATTTTCGTATTTCAACATTTTTTCCGGAAAAATCAAGCTTTGTATGTAGAATGAATGAACTAAGAGCGTTAAGGTTGCCTCAGTAGAATGCTTTGTGATTTGGTGGCGCGGATTTGCGCTTCCGCCATTGCTAGTTTTGCTTAGATTTTGACGAAAGTTTTTGCAAATCAGAAGATTTCCTAAATCCTTAAGTATTTCCTTGGGAGGAAAATAAAAGAACCGATAGCAAACGTGAATGAAATATTGATAGCTAGCTTATAGATTTTGTAGATGAGAAATGTACGATTAATTCAGTTATTTTACACTTTCAATAAGCTCATTTAAAAAAATAATTTGTGATTTAAAATGTGATATTTAGCTTGATTTAAAGCAAATCATATGAACCGATTATGGTCTTAAATTGGTGTTAATGAAATAAGAGAAAGGTTGCGGCTCAATTGACGAGTACCTATCACCCCTTACACCCCTAGTACAATATACACATTAGGCACCCTTTAGTATCCAGGTTTTTTTTAGGCGAACATTGAACATTATGATTTTTGATAAATAACGAAGAACGTATATCACAATTTTTGTTTTTATTCAATCACAGCGCAAACTTAGCCTCAGTAAAAAAGTAGGCAGCCATTTTCCTTTTACAAATATGGTAACCACATTGTAAGTTAATTTAAAACTCCAGTCTCAGTTTAATCTAGTATTGTATCTGTGGTTTAACCGACCTCGGGTTTTATTCAAAAAAGAGTTTGAAATTCTCCGGGCCTGCAGTATTTGAATAGTTCGCTTCGGGCGCTCGCTAGAAATATGTATTTCAAAATTACCCCTTTTTCCCCGTTTCCCCAAAGGCTACCTGGCGTATTGTTGGGTAACTTTCAGTACGATTCAAATGAACTTTCATCGGCAATAAAAATTAATGAATTGAATTCGTTTATGCAACTTTTTTGGGTGTTATTTTACGTGATTTTTGTTGGAAGTAGTAAAATCTATTCTGATTACGTACAATGTACTGAAAACTAATTTTTTTTACATCAGTAGAGTCTTTAATACTGACAGTATTTCATTTTGGATTATCACTAAGGAATACCTACTTACAACGATAATTTAATAAATCAAAACATTTAAAATGTACACTAGTTCTGGGAATCGTATAATGTTATCATAATAACAGTAGTACAAAATCCTTTACAAAAGGTTCCGGGAAAACTGTTGGATCGAAATGGGAAAATGTGAAAACAAATATTTTATGATATAAACCTTGTTATTTTTGCATTGTAAACGTAGAAATAGTACTCGAAACCTCGCCATTCGTGCAAAACATAAAATTGAAATCGCTACTAGTGCTCTTGAACAATTGATCGAGCTTCGTGTTTGGTCGATGCTATAAACTTTAAATAAGAGATAAAAAAACTACTGAATGCTCCTAACCTTTTTGAAAATAAATGTAGCTACTCAATTCATTTATTGCTTTCACATGGTATTTTTTTTATTTATTTATTTTATTATTGAATACGATGGTATATTTTGGTATACTGGCACACCTGAGTATGTGGAAACGATTGAACCAAATCAACTTATACATAGTGTCTTGGGCACGCTTCCGATTGGTACTGATTTGGATCAGTTGAGCTATCTATAAATCGTTTACAACGGTGTGTAGATAGCTCAACTGCTTCATGTGTATTTTGTATAAATTATAAATATTGTAAATGGTACTGTATTAGTAGTAATTTTCTTTATGAATAAATGTAATATTTTTTATAGAAGTTGAAAAAAATAACTTATACATCAAACTGACAATATAAATCTAAGTTTGTTAAACACCAAAAATCGTGGGGGTTCAGTTTATAATTTAGTGTTCCGCTATCTCTAGCGGAACACTAAATTAAAAACTGAGGCAAACCAGGTCTGGTCATGATGTCTCCATCATGACCAGACCTGGTTTGCCTCCCTAGCTGATAGAAGAGCGAGACGACACGCAAGCGACACTGATCCATCCGTCGCAAAATGTAACTGCGCCAACTGTGGCCGCGCAGTGCGCTCACGCATTGCCTTGTACAGCCCACCAAAGGAAATGTTTGCCGCGACTAGGGTTACCATTTAGGAATTTGAGAAGTCCTGGCAAAAAGCCGGACATTTCGATAAAAGTCCGGACTTTTTACTCACAAAATGAAAACATACCCTCTTAGTTACAGTGGTATGGTAGGCATGGTAGCAGACGCTCACATAACGCATTGCGAGGGAGGATTGATTGTTTGTAAACGCAATAAAATAATTATTGTAAGTTAATTGTTAAAGAAGACTTTGATTATCTATTTCTGTCTTTTGTTTATGTCCTGTGTTGTGTGCAATAAAGAATTAAGAATTAATTAAAGACTGATTTGATATTAAATTACTTATTATGTAAGTAGTTATATTACTCATATTCCATCTAATTTAAATTTAAAAATCCGGACATATTAAAAGGCCGGACAAAGACCGGACAAGGGTCTAAAAGTCCGGACATGTCCGGACTTATCCGGACGGATGGTAACCCTAGCCGCGACCGAATGCAGGCACTACTTAAATCGTCTGCAAAAGACGCAAAGGCCAATGATGATGATGATGAGAGAAATAAAAAACCTTGTATTTATTTCAATTTCGCTTACCACAGTTTACGATGTACAATCGCTGCAGCTTCTAGCTCACGGCATGTAAGTTAATACCATCGGGCGCACTCGAACGGTCCGCTTCAACAGTACATTGTATCGCGGCTTGTGCAGACCAAAGCTATTGTTTCATTCTGTATCAATGTCTTACTGTCTTTACTACCCTTACAATGGACTGAGAGTTCAGAGGAACTGATATTATAAACATACGAATCATTCAATAATAAGATACTATTCAAATTGAGTTTAATGTTGTGAGTAAATAACAAAGAGGGTTATACTTTCGATAGAATATGGCAACTAATTGGTGTTGCCAAGACAAGAAAGATGAAAATATTCAGAATTCAGAAGGTGAACTTATAGAAAATCGACGAAACTGTGGGGTTTCCTTAGAATCGTCTCTCAACTTCCATCGAAAATTAATCACAGTTTACAACAGTGCTATCTAGTGGCAGGGAGATTTTAAGCGGTGCTTAAAAGGTGATTCTGAGTAAGACTGATATACTTATTAAAACAGAATGAAATTATGATTACTATCATAAAAAAACTTTGAATTACTTTCCAAAGAAAATGAACTACCAAAATAAAAGTTGTTAATATTAAAAATCATCGTACCAAAGGCCAACTTCGATCGCGATGGTTTTACACGAAACTTTACTTAGTCTCAACTTAACTCCAACTTAGCTCCAACTTAGAAAGTTACTGCATAATTTACAAGGAATAAGCTTGGTTCGCCCTTGGCTTCGATTCGGTTTGCTGTCATAGAGTAACGGTACCTAATCTGTTTTAGATAGGACAGTGGTAATATTAGAAATACCTACAAAATCTGCCTTGGATTTTTTAGACGTTTTAATAGAATCACCAACACCACATAATCTAGGAACCAGGCCATAGTTTCTTGCCCGTTCTTCTAGGCTCTGGTCGCGTAGAACTGGCACCTAGAATCACCTAGTTATACAGCGTGTAGCTACAATGGCGACATTAAATTAACCAGCGTATCCGGTTTCGCGTTTTCAGAATATAGACATATTTTTTATTTCATTAAACATAAGATTTATCGAAATAAATCAATTTTCTTAAATAACGCCTCGGAGCAACCTGTACGTAAGAGCAGAGGTCATCTGTCGGGTTCACGGGTCATAACCGCGTGTAACCGCGTATGAAGAGCAAGAAAGTATTGTTAGAATAGGACACCCGTAATTGCGACGTTGTGCATGAAAGGGATAGCTAGCGCCGCCGCGCCGCCGCCCGCGCCGCTCGCTCGACCGACTCGTCCTGCCGCCTAGCCAGTGATACGCGGGCCGGTGTCCTTGACACACTTTATTTTAATAATTTTGCTAATTATCTACCTATTCTCAATGTTTCGCGAAAAAGACGCTTGGTTTTGTTAGTTTAGCTTTTCTATTCTAAGTACCCAATCAGGTCTACGTAGGTACAGCGATAAAGACGCTTTGATTTATTATTTGTTTATCTGTCTACCTTTGCGACTAGGGAGCGGGTAAATTAAATGTTTGGTGCTCAGTGGATACTGGATAGGACGACACGACACGGAGCTCTTAGGTGGCCCAATGTCACCTGACCTCAAGCCCCTCGATTTTTTTATGGGGCTTTGTGAAAGACGACGTTCATGCTAAAATAAAATAAAATGTATTATCAAAAGTGAGGGCAAATATTCAGCGCCGCCGGTTACGTCTTTGTGTCCGACGTGGTGGCGGCGGCGGCGCGGCGGCTACATTGAGAACTTGAAGATTTAATAAGTGTAAGGCGCTAGGTGCATAGGTCACAATAAAATTAATAGTAAAGTGAACAAGGTAAAGTGAAATTATTTGATTTCTTTGAATGCCTTGTGTCGCTTGATTTCCCCGCCCCGCGCTCCGCCCCGCACCCCGCCGCCGCCACCGAGCCGCCCGGGCAGGCAGGCGCGGGCGCGGGCGCGGTAACATGTAGGTAAAGACACTCATAGGGTGATTAATTTTTGTCGCGTATTTTATTATTAAGTTTGTTTGAAAAATTCGAAATTTCTATTTTGGACTATAATTATTTTTTTATTTTTTTTATGAATACTTATAAGTAGCTCTACCCGTGTGTTCATTTAATGTCGCCATTGTAGCTACACGCTGTATAAGACGATTCTAAATGATCCTTGTGATTTTATTGAATAAAAAGAATTTTTTTTTGACTTCAATCAAGTAATTTAAGTTTTCAAATTAATTAACGATTCCCCAATTATATACTTTATAGTCTTCTTTCAATGCTAAAGAACATCTCTTTCTATTAAAAATTATGTTGTCGTAGCCACACCTTCTTAAGAATTAAAAAAAACCCTAATGATGTAATTTTTTATACTAGTGTACAAACAAGCATGTGACCCACCTGATGGAGATGCAACTACATCAATTAATATAATTATTAATACGTGACAATTAAGCGCATCATGCACCTGGCGCATTGTTTATCAAACACATATGCGCACACGCATGGTATATAAACTTAGCTGATATCGTTTGACACGTGCAAATATTAGATTGTATGTTTGACGTAGGTAGTTATATTTATATTAAAAAAAGTGTCGGTAATTATAACGGTGCCTGATATAGGAAGATATTGAAAATATTAGGTAACGCTTATATTATTTTAGCGTCACTATTATTATAAACAAAATAGAATTTGCCCTCAAAACTTATAAACTCAAAAAAGGTGAGTAAATAAAAAAAATAGCATAAAAACTGAAGTCACTACTACATTCCTCTAAGTAAATGATATTAAATAATAATAGTAATGATGAATATAAAAAAATATATAAAAATGCAACGGTGTGTAGATAGCTCAACTGCTTCATGTGTATTTTGTACATATTATAAATATTGTAAATACTTTATTAGTCATAATTTTCTTTGTGAAAAAATATATTGTATATATTGAAAGGTATTTTTTTAATGTCTCTTCTGTACCTACCTTAATCTATGCAGATTACAAATAAACACTGTGATTTTGCATATCCAGCGATATTGTGATCTCAGAATTGGCAATTGGCGATTCAGTATTGGCATGCGGAGAAATGTATTATCTATTCAATATAATTACGAGTAAAGGTAGACTTCCGTATACCAAATGAGAACAAAATAATTAATGCTCTGATAATTATGGCTTCGCTGCGCAATTAGCGAAATACAATTTATACTATAGTTATTACTGCTGTTAAAACATGCTGAAGTGAAATAGAAGAACGGGCAAGAAACAAAATTTTCTACCGATTTTTTGTATGATGCTTCTTAGAAAGAAATATACTTTTACCTAGTTCATATTCAGGCGTCACAGCTCAGTCGGTAATAGGTCTGCCTTCCGTGCTGTGGGTTGTGGGTTCGATCCCCACCAAGAACAAACATTTGTGCGTGGAATGGAAAACATAGATGTTTGTTCTATGTCTGGGTGTTACTATTTAATTATAAGTATGTATTTACAAAAAAAAAGTATTTAAGTATTCTATCAGCCATCTAGTTCCCATATCACAAGCTTTGCTTAATTTGGGACTAGAGGGCGTTGTGTGTAAAGTCCATGAATATTTATTTATTTATTTATATTAATGACTATTTCAATAAATACTTATGATTTTACAAAATAAATGTGTACCAACTTTGACATAGCTTTTCTGCGTGACTGTACCTTAGTACCAAGCTGAAAACACTAGTCTGTGCCCTTCGCGCGAAGGTTGTTTAGTATTTGTAATTTGCTTATGAAATTGTGAACTATGGACTGTGTGCAGACATTAAAGTTCATATAACTTTAATGTCTGCACATGATTGCATTCAATCAAAACTACTTTATTACCTTATTTTATACTAACCAAGCTATGCTCTAAGGTAGGTACCTAGACCTACACTACCTACTTACAATTAAAATGAGTCGACTGTCAAATAGAGTTTTTAAAATCCAAGTAAATACAGTCACAAAATGTTTTGCGATTCCACTTAAAGTTTGCAAAAACTTCAAAAATGTTTATGATTGATTGTAAATTTTTAGAGAAGAAAATTTTAGACATTTTTTTTTCTAATTTAATTTGTAGTTTTATTACAATAAAACAAATAAATGCGCACTATTATTATAATCTACGTGTGAACCACAACATGATTCAATATAAACCATTCCACAATTAATAAATTATCTTTCTCGTCACAAGGGTATGTCGTAAACTCGTAAAAGTCTTGTCTAATTGTCAAAAGGGTGGATACAGTGGATAGTCGTAAATGCCAATCCGGTACACAATTTGTGTATAAATTATACTTTTCCCTGACAATGTCGTCGTAAAGATACCGATGGGTCGCATTGTAAAAGTGCGGATTAATAACGTACTTTGAAAGGTTTGCCAAAGATATTTTGTATAGATAAGGCAAATACAGCGCGATAGGCAAAAAGTGTTTTTTTTATTTATTTAGGCTATTGTTGTCGGCTGTGCGTGGAGCGGTCGCTACTATGCTAATATTTGATAGTATTTTTTGGTAATCTTTTTAGATATAATAAATTTTAGCTTTGAATTTCGCTGCAGTCTTTCTTGATGCAAAAAAAATATAGCCAACGTGGTTAACATTTTACATAGATAACATTTATTCACCACAACACAACATATACCTATATATATTGTATGAAGGCTGTTTTATTTTGAGACAAAATACAATTTGATTAATACGGTAGGTATGTTATTTTATGCCAACTGATTTCCTTTTTGTCCTTATCTTAGGCAAATTGTAAAAAATAAATTAAAAAATTTAAAGTGTCTCATCTTCTCAGTATTCTTTGTCCAAAATGATTCACAATGCGTCCGCACACTCGTAAAAACGGATCGACGCGAGTTGACATAGAACGATAAACGCCAAAATCGTAAATTACAGTAATTCCTCCAAGTCCAACGGGAGAATATGCAATATGCACTTGCATTATTTTTTTGAACATAAAATAATATTTTCGGATGCGTTTGTTCTTTTGTGCGAGGGATTTAGGATTTCTTTGTAGCATTCGGTTTTACGGTCGCACCAAATTTTTAGTGCCGTTTCACGTGTGAATTATTCTTCCTTATTATTTTTTAAACAAAGGAGTTATTATTATAATTTTGTTATTGGTTATATTTAATTTAATAGACTTAAACTTAAAACGGTATGAAGGAAGATAAATAATATAGGTATCCTAAGGGTGGCTTGCACCAGAATCGCTAAACGCGTTTAACTCTTAAATAGTATTTAGCGAGTTGTCAAGTCATACAAATACGTCAGATTTAAATCGATTTAGCTGTTAAATACGCTTAGTGATTCTGGTGCAAGACGCCCTTAATACTTAAAAGTCCACTGACAATTAAAAAAAAAAAAACTTGACATATTACAAAAGTTTAGAAATTTTAATACCTAATATCTAGCAACTAGAGTCTAGTTTATGAAAATACGTTTTTAAATTGTGGCAGCTCCACCAATGTTATGTTCTCTACAGCATTTGTTCTTTACTTTTTAATTCGACGGCGTGTAATCTGTATATTCTATTTATTTTATTAGTAAAACAAGACAAGAGGGAAGCGGCCACATGTGCGTTAGATGACCCTAATATGCACGCAACTTGCTTTTAATGTCGTGACGTCATAGAGCTACAGAACATTAGACAAGAATACTTTGCATGTCTGCCATCTGTAGTTATCTAATGATAAGTAGATAATGTAATTTGTTTTGATCAATAAAAGTTTGCTTATACTTAGATATGATAAGTAGATTCATTTAGTTTTTTTTTCAAAATAGTTGTTTGTGATATTGGAGCTTTATTGTCTAAATTACTCATAGATAGATTTTAGTAGGTAAGATACCTATTCATTTCCTAATACAGATGAATAAGATCCCCTGCCGGCAGTCGCAGGGCCGACTAAGGGGATTTCTGGACAAAAAGTCCAGAAATCCCCTTCACAGGGGCAACACGTAGGGGATTTCTGGAATAAGCCAATATTTCATATGGGATGTTTGTCGGAGTTTATAAAAAAGCACTAATTCTGAATGATAGATACAATGGTATTTTGTTATAACTATACCTGTATATTGGTCCTGACCAACAGTTAAAAAATTAACATAGGTAACCCTAAGTAATCAATGTTTATTCTTGTCTTATACTGACAGTATCAAGATAATGATCAGGCCATGTCTATGAGATTATTGTGTCTACAAAAACACCCCAAGTTTCTGGGTACACGCAATAATAATAAACAAAACGTATGTCCGCACTCACTAAGTTCATATCCTCCCCAACATGTATCATATTTGATACACAGACCGGGCGTGTACTTTACTATGATGAAAATATTACTCAACAGACGAAATATTTGAAGCAAAAAACAATAAAATATTATGTAGTTATTTATTTACTTAGGTAGGTACTAATTGTTCGGGCGATCGAGTTAGATTTGTACCTAGATTAAAAAAGAATATACCGTGTCATTTTATTTGATTTGAAAATTAACTAAGAATGTTAAAAGTAGTAATTTTTGCTAACAACCACAAACAAATTGAAAAATTATGTTTTCCTGAAAAAGGCTTTTGTTAGTTAGAGGGGTTATTTTAATATCTTAGCGAAACACCTCGTTATTGCAGAGAATGTACAGTTTCCGAATGACAATGAAAATGACTGGTATAAATTACATAATTTATGTAAATTTTTCATTTTTTTCCGGATTCCGTACAGCCTGTGTCGGCTAGCACTCATTTTTGATGCTATCGAGTGGCTGCAGAGTCAAAGTCAATTATGATTTATATATACTTATTTATATACTCTAGATCTTTTTATAGTCGACGATCTTTTTATAGACGGATAATGTACTTAGCTAGAAACCGACACGTTTTACAATGTTTTTTAAGTGTGAGTTGCCATGGTCACATCGTACGAAAACTGTTAAAATTCCACGTAGTTTTGGTTTCCACGTTTCCAGAATTTTTCATTGCTATGTTCCTAATGGGATTTAGATTTGCTCTACGGTATACAAATACGTCTAGGCATGTTAACTTTACTAAAATTCTGGCATAAATAACCAGATGTATTAAAAAAATTGGCAGAAAAATAAACCTTTTAAAAATAACACTGTAAGGGCGGCTTGCATTGCACCAGAATCACTAAACGTGTTTAACAGCTAAATAGATTTAGGGCGTCTTGCACCAGAATCACTAAATGCATTTAACAGCTAAATCGATTTAAATCTGACGTATTTGTATGACTTGACAACTCGCTAAATACTATTTAAGAGTGAAACGCGTTTAGCGATTCTGGTGCAAGCCGCCCTTAAATCTGACGTATTTATATGACTTGACAACTCGCTAAATACTATTTAATAGTTAAACGCGCTTAGCGATTCTGGTGCAAGACGCCCTTAGTATTGTAGGAAAAACTCATTTGCGGTTTTAGAGTAGGTAATAAAAATTCCATAATTACTTTTTTTTTGGGAGGTTTTGTGTAGTAGTTTCCCCTTGCTTTCTACACCGCAGTTTAGAGGCCGGCGTACCGCCCTATAATGTCTGGTCAAAAGCCCTTCCAGAAAACTATTCTTCGGCCTTCTGCCAGTACTGATACAGCTGCTGCCCAATATCAGGGGAATGCTTATTTACTGGCGGCATTTGATCGCCATGTCACAAGGTCGTCATAGGAAAATGTAGCATTTTATAGGCAAAACTGTCCCACCAGCCTTACCACTACTTCCTGTTGACCCTGCCGCTTCTTGGTCGGGGACTGCTTATTCAATGTATTCGCAGCAAGCCACCATATCTGGTGGCCGTTCCACTATCCGCCGCCTGTGGACCCCGTTGGTAGCCTGTAGCTAAGCCCCAAATGGAAAGGATTAGCTGGACAGAAAAAGTAACTAACATAGAAGTATTAGGTAGAGTAGGCGAGGAGAGAGCCCTTATAAAAGTTGTTGAGAACAGGAGAGGAAAGATGATTGGACACCTTATACGACATGACAGCTTAATCGGAAATATCATTGAAGGGAAGGTAGAAGGAAAGAGAGGAAGAGGAAGACCGCGTATTAGCTACATGAGCCAAGTGAAGGCGAAGATCGATGTCGTGTCGTATAAGGACGTCAAGGAAGCTGCCCTGAAAAGAAGAACCTGGCGGGAAATGCATACATTACGCCGACAAGAGCATAGCTCTTAAGTTAGAAGAGAGAATAAAAATTCCAGTGCTAAAGGCTCTGTTTAAAATTGTACAAAAATTCAACAGCCACTGATTTATTTTTATGAATGGAATACCTAATTGAGGTATTGTAGAAGAATGCTTCGTTTACTTGTAGATATTATTTCGGCATTCAGTTATCGCCGGCGGCAGCGGCGGTTGACTTGTGACTCTGATTGTCCAAGTTCATTATGTTTCTGGTTGGGTGGTTTTTCTGTGACCTATTTTTGTTTTTTTTCACCATTTTCTTTTTTTACGGCTCCTTTCATATGACTAAAATTGCTTCTTGTCGGTTGTGCTATTATTTTACTAAAGTAAAAAAAGGATTCTTCTTCTTCTCGCGTGTCAATGGTGACAACCGAAATTAGACGAAGTTCGAGTAGAACTTCGCCATTTTACTCCCTCGTCTGTGGCAGCCACAATATCATCCCTTGTGCAGGTGGTGGGGCACAAAAGGCAAATGAGCAAAGCATCGATTGGATGGGGACCACAAAAAAAAAATTTGGCAAAAAAAATTTAAGAAAAAAAATTCCTCTAAGATATTGTCTGAGAGGAAAAAAATTCCTCTGAGATAACCAGTTATCTAGTCTTGGTTATCTGTCAGGAATAAGCCGAAAAATTGATTTTAACTACGACGTACTACAACGTGGAAAGCGCCTTGAGACGTGATAGAAGAATAAGCTAGATTTCTACAAAAACATGAAAACCGAAATTAATAGACCTTTTTCTTACAGATGAAAACTCTACTTCCGTTTAACAAAGCACTGCACTGCACAGGTATTCCAATCTCAGTTGAACTGCAAAGTTTTAAATCATGGTCAATTCATACTAACTCAGTTATTCTGTGACTAAATAGTGACATTATGATGTCATTTATTTTGTTTTCGCGCATATTTTGCTATCAAGTGTCTAAAAAGAATGATCACGTGGTACAAAATTGTACCACGTGACCTGAAGAAATTACACTGGGCAGTGAAATATAGCTCGACAGCAAAAGATTGGAATACGGGGGCAGATACTAAATAGCGGTATTGAAAAGCTGTGAACTTATAAGTATTGCGAGGTTTGTGCGACTAAATAAATGTATAAAAACAACTTTCTTAGCCCAGAGCAGTACCCAAGGTGAACTTAAACTAAAGTTTGCTAAACGATGCTCTGTTTATAACTAGAACACACCATTAAACTATATCAGCCATCTTGCTGTGTGGCAACAAACATTCTTAGGTATCCAAGAACACCTTAGTTATAACGGCTGTTTAAGTTAACCAATTGATCTTGTCAGTATTGGACTGTATTTTACAATGAATGCATCAGTTAAAAGACTTGAAATAAACGATTTGTTTGGCACGTCAATCAATGGCGCGTCTTGAGAGATCCACGTCCATGGACCGATATAGGTTGATGATGATGATGTATTGCATACAACGCTAACCGCTAACAGCTAAGAACGTGATCTGCCCAAGAAGGTTCGACTCCTGCGGGGCAAGAATTGTTTTTTTTACTTAATTTATTTATTTAAAGAGGCGTAATAAAATATTTTTAAACAATTTCACATTATTTGAATAAGCAAATGAAATTCCAGCAAGGTAGTATAAATATTTACAAAATACCTAACATTTTATTATTCAATAAAATAAAAAATACAATGATGGAACAGCTGATGAGCCTGCACACGAATTGCATTTCTCACACAAGGAGTCTCACTGTGGGGTCTACCTATGGGTCTTCTTTTTAGCCAAGCTGACATACTACAAGACTAAAAACATACAAAAATGTATGAGCATGGTCACGTGACTTTTTGTTCAGATGTACATTCTTTGATTAGTTGTCTGGTGATTGATGAATATCCACATAGGTAAGTATACCAATTGTTTTTACATAACCACGTGTGTTTGCGTGCTAAAAAGGCGAATAGAGTGTCTAATACAAGTTTTGGTGTACAAAGCCGCAAATGTTGTAAAGCCAATTCATAAGAAAGATGATAAAAAAATTCCAAGCAACTACAGACCCATAGCTCTTTTGCCAACTTTCTCAAAAGTGTTCGAAAAAGCTATGTGCAACCAACTTTATACTTACTTAGAAAAATATAATATTTTAGATGACAGCCAAAACGGTTTCAGAAAAATGAGGTCAACTACAACAGCTGTTTATAAATACGTACAAAAAGCGCTTCAACACATAGATGAAAAGAAAATCGTTATAGGACTACTACTAGATATGACCAAAGCCTACGATAAAGTGCAATATAATATACTTCTTCAAAAGATATACGGCTCAGGAATTCGTGGACCAGCATACCTCTGGTTCCAATCTTATTTACTAAATAGAAAGCAAATTGTCCAAGTAGAAGACCATAATATTAATACAAAAGAAATAACTGAAGTAAGATCCAAAGTAAGAGATTTAACATGTGCAATACCACAAGGAAGCGTCTTAGGTTGTATACTATTCCTTATTTATATAAATGATCTGCCAAAAATATTTGACAAAGAAACAACATTACCAATACTTTTTGCTGACGATATCTCCTTAATGGTTAAATGTGAGAAATGTGATAATATCAATTTAATTTTGGAAAATACTCTAAATACAGTAAAATGTTGGCTTGAGGAACATAACTTAGAAATAAATCACAATAAAACTAAAATAATGCAGTTCAAATCATATACTAGCCCTACATTAAAATTAAACATAGATTTTCAAAATAGCCCATTAGAGACAGTACAAACTTTCAATTTACTTGGCTTAAATATTGATACCCATCTAAATTGGAAAGCTCACATTGATCACATTAAAACAAAACTTTCAAAATTTATATATGCCCTATTCCAATTAAAATATACTACTAACACTGATACTGCACTATCAGCTTATTACGCATATGCATACTCTTGGCTCAGATACGGAGTCATGCTATGGGGAAATAGTGTTAATATAAATGAGTTATTCATTATTCAAAAGAAATGTGTAAGAATCTTAGCCCAAATCAATAACACACAAAGCTGCAAACCTTATTTTATTAAATTTAAGCTATTGACACTCCCATCTATTTATATCATGGATGTATGTATATTTGTTTTCAAAAATAAAAAAGATTTTGTAAAAATTAGTGAAACACACAACATAAATACCCGCCATAAAAACAAATTATATCTACCATATTCAAGAATAAAAATGTTAAATAAAAGTCCATATTACATGGCAGTCAAAATCTTTAACAACCTACCAAATGATATTCAAAATGAAACAGAAATAACTAAATTTATAAGAGGATTAAAATCATATCTAGTCAAAAAATGTCTCTACTCAACTGAAGAATATTTTGAAAAAGAATAATATTATTATATGTACCTACTTAAGATAAGTTTAAGCGCCCAAATATAACATTTTTGCGATACCTGAAAAGGGTGAATAAGTTTTAAAGTGCCTCTGACTTTAGCATAAGACCAAATTGTAACACTTATTTTGGCAAATAAATGTATCTTGTATCTTGTATCTTGTATGTTTTGAGAAGCTCGGTCTACATCGATCCTGTACGTGCATGTCAAGATTCTCAAGTATCCATACCAATTAGCAGACACTGGTGCCAGATTTTTAACTAAAGGTAATCTTATCGTGAACACGAACCCTAGGAGATTAGGCTGCGTTGATCAAAACTGCAGATAATTTGACAATGTGACCTTTACTTAATAACTTAATGATATTGCAAAGCTGATGATATCTTTTTCGATCTTTACGGTTAATGAGGTATTTAATGGGATAACTTTAAATACTGGTTAGAATTTATGAGTTTAAAAAACTAGAAAAACCGACTTCAGTTCATTGGGAATATTCTAGTGACGATAAACACCACTTAAAAGTCACAGGAAAGCAAAATACGCAATTTCGTGCACGTGGTTGGCATATTTTTTATAAGTTATTTCTAATTATAACTTTTACTCCGTCATCCTAGTTAGGACCTTCATTACATTACATACCACTACGTACCCATATCCATTTATAAACTGCAGAGATAATCTATCTCGTGTGTTAGATAATTACACAGTAGAGGTAATTGCGTTCTCCGATTCTAATATAACGGACTTTCTGATAACTATTGTAGATTGCTTTGAAAAATTGCTCTACTTATCTGAAGTGTGTATTGGTCTGGACTTGCTGGCTCTAATGGCTTCGTATGGGTTTAGAGCTGGTGCTTCTTCTTCTTGGTCGGAGTACTCTTGGTCGTGGTCATCATATCGCTTCACAAACATATTCCACTTTTCTGGTGCATCATCCATCCATACCATAATCTGCCATCCGTAATTTATTTTGCCCTCAAAGAGCTATTCATCGAGTACATTAATTTCTTTCTAAGAAGGATCATACAAAAACACACCAGGCCGTAGTTTCTTGCCCGTTTTTCTAAGCTCTGGGGGCAATTCTAGAGATAGACTTGTTTGTCACGATAGATAATAACAATATCTCTCAAACACAATCCAATTATGACAGTTTTTGGGAGATCTATCGTGACAAAAAATACTATCGCTCTAGAATCATCTTTCTGGTCGCGCGGAACTGGAACCTAGAATCACTTAGTTATATAAAACGATTTGAAATGATCCTTGTTGAATTGAATTAAAAGATTTTTGACTTTACTTTGAGCTTTGAAACCCAGATTTGAGGGTTCCTCATAACTTTTCCATTGTACGAAAGGAGGGTAGTAGACTGCTCTAGGCTAGTGATGCAAGTCTTTATACAAAAACGAGTTATGAATAGTATGTGATCACCATGACCGTCCAGGCAACTCATTACTTGAATAGCCATACCACGACTAACGTCCATAGCGTTTGCAGCTTCAACCACATGTGTATGCGCTTTTGACAATTTTTTATTTATCCTGCCTCTACTTTTTTATTATTTTGATCTCTTGGTTATTCTTAAGAAGCTTGAGTATCAATAGATATGGTTGGAGACAAGCATCACAGATCAGTCGATAATAGCTCTGCCTACCACGCTGTGGGTTGTGGGTTTGATCCCTACCAAGAACGAACATTCGTGTGATGGCAAAATATAGATGTTTGCTCTGTGTCCGGATATAACTATTTAAAAGTCGGTACCTATTTACAAAAAAACAAAATTTTATCAGCAATCTAGTTCCCATAGTTAAAGTTTTGCTTAGTTTGGGTTTGGGACTAAAGGAAAGGTATAATATCCGTGAATATTTATTTATTCACTTTATAAAAAACTTTGTGCTACCACATAACAATTTGATAATGGAGTCGTGGCGGTGGCACCAGAATTCCTGGATGGATGGAGTAGTTTCAAGAAAATAACCTTTTTATTACAAGGGAAAGAGCATGAGTGAAGATGGGGTCACAGCCTGAATCTCCATCATTAATCTACCGTCGGAATCTTTAAAACTCGATCATTGATATCAAGGTCGACCGATTTTGAATCGATTCTTTGAAATCGATAGATGTGATCGCTGATAAGTCGAGATCACGACTTCGACCTCGCGGTTCAATTGATTACGTATTGAGAAAAAAACGTGGGTACATAATGTAGTAATATTAACCTCTAGTTGATAAAAATACTTTGTTAAGTATGTGTTGCGTTTTGTATGGAACAACAGATTTTTTTTCACGCTATTACTGTTGGTTTTATAAATTCCTCATATTGTTGTCAATTTAACCCCCTAAAGTTGTGATGTGGTCTTATCAAACTAAATTCCAAAACAAAAAATGTGGGATACCTATCTAAATTTTTTTTTGCGAACTACTAAGGAATGGAACTCGTCGTCTTCTGTTTTTTTCTAAGAAATAAAATCTGGGTCTTTTCAAAGCAAGAGTGAGGTGTCTTCTAGACTGTTCTGCTCCAACGTCGGCCTTACCATCAGGTGAAATTGTGGCCAGAGGACATTTTTATCTCTTATAAAAAACAGTAGAATAATTGTAGTCCGGTCGAAAAGGCAGATAATTGATCCTAAATCAGGATTTTCCAGGAAAATCCGACCCATCCACTTTAATAGAACCGGAAGTGACGTTACTGTCTGTTTGTTACTTAAATAATTTTAATGAAATTTGACTACACAATGCCATTCTGATGTCAAACTTTATAAGTATTTTTTCTTCATTTACAGCTTCTAAACAAAGCCCGTTCTACTTCGTTTATACTTTTCATTGCACTAAAATACATCTTGATTTCAGTGAAAAATAATTTAGACAAAATCAGGAGAAAAGGTTTGTATATTTCGATGTCAAAATATTTAGACAATTGTAACTTATTCCACCCTTTTTTTATTCAAATATCGCAACTACAACTACCGGCAGAAGCTAGTCCCACTACTATTATAAATGTCAAAATTTAGATGTTTGGATGTTTGTGTTTCAATCACGGTGAAACTACTGGTCCGATTTGGATGAAACTTGGAACATATTACAGTTCGTAACCTCGATAACACAAAGGTTACTTTTCCCGCTTTTTGTAATTAAATTTTTTTTGGTTCTTTTTCGTTGACGAAGTCGCGGGTAACTGCTAGTGAATAATAAAGATGAAAAATAGGTAGATGAACGAGAGCTTATCATCGATTCATTACCTTAGTTACATCCCAAATAGCTAAGCGACTGTTGCTAAGCGTGGGGTCCCCAAAACTCACATAATAATGCATACCTTACCGGTAGATAAGTGCGGTCAACGTTGGGACGCAGTAGCGATGACAAAAAACTAATTCGCTGGATAAAATATTTGCTTTGGCCTGACATTTTTTACACACACACACACAGAGAGAGAGAGAGAGAGAGAGAGAGATTGATATTGATAGGACTCCCGTTTCCGCATTTAAGGCTCAAAAGTTGGCCCATTATGGGTGGGGGGTGTTCTGGCTAGGAGTGTAGCCAGCCTAACTCCTCCCAAAAGCACAGAAGCTTCCTGCCCCCGTAAGCCAATCTTTTGCTGTCAAGTTATATTTCACTGCCCAGTGTAATTTCTTCAGGTCACGTGGCACAATTTTGTACCACGTGATCATTCTTTTTAGACACTTGACAACAAAATATGCGCGAAAACACAACAAATGACGTCATAATGTCACTATTTAGTCACAGAATAACTAAGAGTTAGTATGAACTGACCATGATTTAAAACTTTGCAGTTCAACTTTGCAGTTCAACTTTGCAGTTCAACTTTGATTGGCATACCCCAGCAGGGGGGAGAGAATTTTTGAGACTATCTAAATCCTATTGTAAAGAACAAGTCATTATTATGTTTTAGCCTGGGTAGTCCATATTCCGACATAAACCTACATCATTTTTGCATAAGTTTGCAGCTTTTATCAACAGATGTACAACTACAAATAAAATCTTGCAAAACCAATTATCATATTTTTGTTGCGATATCCAGTCACAAAATGACTTTGGGTCGAATGAGGAAAAATACCTACTGGGTTGAAAAATCTTGGGTTGAAACAGGAAACACTCGTGACTTAGGATACATCCCAATAAAATCAAAATGATATTTTTACTAGATTTTATTAGAGAAATATTCATCTGAACCAGTATAAACTTTCTAAAGCTTACGTTGTGTTTTTTTTTCTGTTCTGCTCGGGTTTTTCTTCCCTCATCATCAACGTGTAAACCTACTAACATCCTTGTAACCTAGCTTCCATAAACAATAAATATCTTTATCTTTATCTTTTATCTTTATCTTTATCATCGTGCTCAGATTTTTAATACATAATCGTCACCAATTCTTTTTTGCAAATCGTACCCCTGGTCCCCAATGACCGCATTCAGCTGATCTAAAATAAGATATCCATCGACCTGCGACCGGCAAACATAAATCCATGAAATATGATGCCGCTGGACCCTATTGTACACTGCAATCAATAGCTGAATGTTTTTGGCTTCATGCTAAAATTTGGGTGTCGTTTGACCTTATTCTAGTACATAATTTCAAAAAAATTTGGAATTTTTAAATATGATAAGGCAGTTTAAGCAATTTTGTAAAATGATAAATTTGCTGTGAAGTTACTCTCTAAGGGCTTTGGTGAAATTAAAATAAAAAAAAATATAAAAAAATATTCATGGACTTTACACACAACGCCCTCTAGTCCCAAACTAAGCAAAGCTTGTGATATGGGAACTAGATGGCTGATAGAATACTTATATACTTTTTTTTTTGTAAATACATACTTATTATACATAGTAACACCCAGACATAGAACAAACATCTATGTTTTCCACGCACAAATGTTTGTTCTCGGTGGGGATCGAACCCACGACTCACAGCACGGAAGGCAGAGCCATTACCAACTGAGCTGTGATGCCTGTCACAATAATAAATATAATAATATAATAATAGTGTAATATTTCGATAGTAAGTATTTTACCTCCACATCTGACAAAAAATACTCCTCAGTTGTTAAAGTAGATCGTCAAGCGGGTTTAGAGATATTGGTAATTTGGTATACATAAATTCTTTCATTTCAAAAACAAATCATCGTTTTTCTCGACAGAAAAAAATAACCATCAAAGGTTTGGAACTTAACAAACCACATAAATAAATATATGCGTAGTAAAAATAAAATCACACTTTAGCTCAAGTTATGGCTCGTAAATAAGAAAATATCTGAGTCTCGCAGCATCCGATCACTCAGCAAATCAATAAAATCTACGTTCAATAAAAATAGACATAATTTGTTCAATAATACCACATAAATCTTTTTGACGAAGTTCAATACAGCCTACATTTTTTTCTCCACCCTATCAATCGTGAAATCATTCGATTATGAACTTTATTTCTAAAGAGCTAAAGTCCGTACAAAATTTAGAGCAGATACAGTAAGGTGGTTGAAAATAGTTTTATGAAAACAGCGCTTTTTATGACTACATACGAAACGCCAAGTTAATGGTAAGTAAATAGGAAAAGCAGTTGGTGCACTTTCGACTTTAAACTCTAAAGTGTAAGAACTAGTTTTGCTTGTAGACGTAAAAGCTTTTTTACATGCAATGTCAATCAATGATGAAATTACGGCGTAAAAAGTAAGACATTTTTATGTTGATGTCAAAGCTGTAAAATATAGTTCATCACGAGATGGAGTAGTAACTCTTACTCAAATTGGATTCTATGAATAGAATTATGAAGGTTAGTAAGCAGGGAACTTCAAATTAATGCATAATATTGATCACTTAGAAGCACTCTCATTTTTACAACCAAATTCAGTACTTATCTTAGAGTAAGGTCATTTTATTTAAGTGTCGTTTTTAAAACAAAATTAGAGAGGCTCCTAGTATATCTTGTAACTTATAAATGGTTCATTAGTAACTGGTTTTCGTAAAAACAAAAAATTTAACATAATAATAAGGATTTAAGGTGTTTTACCAGCATTTCTGAACAATTTTAAGATTTTACTAATGTTTATAGAAAATCAAAATTTCATCAACAATCCTTTTAGTTTGTAAAATCGAGACAGAATACAGGCTTCATCTGACTGACGTCGCCCAAAAACCCTTGAGCCTCAGCTTCCAAAGACCGCTTGCATCCGAAAACCTGATTTCGGAACAAACGAGGGGGATGGAGAAGCTCATATTATAATGGCTGAAGTGTATGCAAGCCGTCCTTGTGTCCAATATTACCTGGTCCATGCGTTGCAAGTATTTCCTCCGTTTAGTCCTGTATTTGAAGGTACGTCGGAGGGCGAAGAAGGTCAGGTTAGGTTGGTTGTAGCAAGGATCCTTGTACAATGAATTGCATTAAGCGACAGGCCCTCTACGAGCTATGAATGTTCTTAATGTATGGATACGATTTGATCGCCTCTGGCGTTTAGTGTTGGACAAAATTTGAAGATAAACTCGTTATCGTAGTTTCTCTAATTGCTTTTATTCGAAATTTTAGCTGTGTCACATTTAGGACAAAAATTGTCCTTACGAATTCCGATTCAATTTATCCTTTGTTATTTTCATTTGTTTCTTACATAGATAGATAATACTTTATTGCACATCACATAAAATTTTACGAAAATGATAGAATCTAAACTTATAATAGGTATTTAACTACTACTTATAAAACATAATATACCAATACAATAACTATAAATACTATTATGTATAAACTACCTAGGTACTACTTGCTAGTGATCTAAAAGCATCTGGACTATAGTTGAATTTCTCTGCTCAATACATAGATCAGAATGATTGAAAAAGTACCAGTGATGCAACCCATGATAGTTGGCATAGTCTTTCCCATTCATGAAACTCCTTCTGCGCTGAAAATTTATTAGAACTCTTGCGTATAGGAATCGTAGAACCGACAATCGTTGGAGCAAACTAATACTTGAGTGGAGACCACGTTTAGGCAAGCGTAGTGTAGGACGCCCTCCGGCGAGATGGGGCGACGATCTGCGAAATGTAGCGCAAACACTGGATGAAAAGAGCCGAAGACCTCAGTCTTCAGTCTCAGTCAGGTCATTGAGTGAGCTCAATGGTGCGTCTTGGGAGAGACCTACCTCCAGCAGTGGACGAATATAGGTTGATGATGATGATGATGTATAGGAATCATTAAAAAAAAATACTACAAATGATCGAAAAAGTGTAGATACACACCTCATCACTAGCACGGCGAAAGCTCCAAGTCACGACTGGTTAGCTTTACACAAGAATCTTATTATTTCTTGCTATTTCGCTTCGTCGAGTCATTTTTCAATTTTAATACACAAACCGTGTGAGTAGTTTATGCTGGACATTTTCTTTTTTAAGTGAAAATCTATAAAGTGGAACATGCAAGTAATTTGAACACTGCTCGGTATTTTATGGACTGTAGTCTGTAATATTTTCTTGAAATATAATAGGGTTACATTATAAGCAGCCGGGATGCTGCCAGTAAAGACCCATTTCAATTTATTTATTCATCTAACAAATTCTTTCAACAAATCTTGATTTTTCTTTTGATGTTTTGGATATTTTGTGTCACTCAACTCGGTCTTATCTGTAGGACTTGTTTCTAGGCAACTGTTATGTTTCGCCAGTTTTGCCAGACTGTGACTCTATTACCCAAATCACAACCTACTTACATATGAATGACTTTAAAATCAAAGATTAATTCTCTTAATCAAATCATTCATTGGGTTTTTGTTGGGGATACCATAAATGTCACAAAATGGCGATGTGTTTTTGACTAGTTTTTTATCAGTGTTTTTATTTATCTAAATAAATGATGCAACAAACACATGGTCTACCTGATGTTAAGTGGTAACCTATGGTTATAATAACGTATTGCCTCACTGAGCATGTTCACTGAACGTACCCTGAGAGGCATAGCACTGCGTCCATCACTCTGAGACGTAAATATGTTAGGTACTATGTAAATATGTGATTTATGACATCCCAACAGAACCCAACGATATTTTCACTAGATTTTATTAAGAGAATTACCCTCAAATTTAAGGTCCATTGTGCAAGAAACAGAATCACTACAAAACTGGCCGTCGGCTAAACAGATTGTGTGAGATACAAGTGATAGATTAACGCGAGGTTACACAGCAGTGACTAAGGAGTTTGGACTTGTTTATCGAAACTTATTAATACAATAATAATTATTCATTTTCAGCTTTATGAACTTCTAACTGGAGTGACAAGTTCAAAAACAAATGAAAATTGTTAAATTGACAACCCTATTAAGTGATATCAGCAAATGCAGTGATTATAATAATGCTCAGTAATATCAGCATTTGGTGTATAGGGTTGTCAATTGAACAGTTTTCTATATTCCGTGCTAATACCCTTTCCATATTTTGTGCCTTCCACAGAATCAATCAAGAGGTACTCTTATGCCATCGTGATACAGTTCATTTTTGATTTATTAAAAATCCTACAAACGTGAGCTCTTGTTACATTGGTTACATTTAAAAGTGAAGAGCTGGTTATAAAGCGAATCTTTCACTCGGAACACTAGCGCAAATAAAACTTGCGCCTTGCCCAGTTATTTTCTCTCAAATAAAATCAAATATTTTTATATCTTTAATTAAATCAAAGTTAGGTATCATCTACGTGACCATCCTTCACAACATCTGTTCTAGGTGATGTGACTAAAAATGAGGCAGAAAATAGACCCTATTTAAAAAAAACTTTGTATCCCAAGTTAGTAAGCTCAGTGGTCTAACTTAGTAAAGTTCGTATTCGTATCTATCTCGTCCACCATTCATCATAACTGAGGTACGACGGGTATTCAGTTACCCTTACCTAAAGGTAGATACCTAATATAGATAGATAGGTATACTGGTAGTAACGGATAGAAATGAAACCATAATATGCCGTGCGTGCCGATTTTGGAATTGACAGGATTCTTTTATTTAACCGACAACTTTTGAAAGTTCAGCAAATAATACGGATTTGTTAAAAGTGGAATCACATGGTGTTTATAAAAGTATTTTTTTGTCATTTATTTTGACTGTACTCATCACAAGAAGAATTGACCTTCTGTAACTCGGTAGACAACTATGATATGCGGATTCAAATACTTGTTTTGAGAAAATATTCCTCAGCCATTTTTGAAACTTCTACAATATATAAAATAATAGTTTTTATGGTAAAATAATAATTTTGGCTACGAAGTTTATTACGCCATTTAAGCGTGAGATGTTAAAACGTCCGGAAAATATCCCAAGGACCAACCTTTAATTTAATACCCCAAATCACTCCAGAAACTTCCCGAAAATTGATATTAATGCAAAACAATCAATCAATATAAAGCCTTATTCCATCCCCGTAAGATACATTAGAGATAGTTCATTACGCGCCGAACATAAATCTAAATCAGGCAAAAGCCTCTGCTTCATAATCTGCTAAAGAGCGGACGTTTTTGTGGCGGGACCTTTACATTAGACGACTCAACGATTATCTCAAATCTATTGTGGAAAAATATGGAGGCATTCACCTACGCTATTCCACGAAGAGCACCGATCGGTTTTTTAATTAAGAGCTAATAGTTCATTTGAAATGAGTTATTAGCCAATGACAAAAACTAGTGGTATTGTAAGTTTAAGGGCGGATGATGTTTTTCTTTAGTACTGTGATGCCAAAAAGGTTACTGATTTTTACATACTAATTAATAAAATCAAAAAATTCTTCTAGGTAACATGAACCAAGTCTAATCAAAAAGTTTTTAGGAATGACTTTGTATGAGTGGGTTGTCAGAAGCACGTCCTTACAATATACACGCGAGAGCAATGATTCCGGGTCACTTAAAGAATGTTAAAAATCTCGGAAACTAAAAATGATAGGTTAATGCAATAAATTGTATTTAATAGACAATGTAATACTCCTTAAATGAAGGTATTAAAACTTCTTAGTTATTGTAAAGTTATATCTTAAAAAAATCAAATTTGAAAAAGGGCCACTTTCGAAGATGGAACTACGAAATTACAGCATTTGGTTTTGCTTTTGTTTGTAATCTGTCATTTATGTGGGTATATAAACCATGTTGATAGTGCTCTATATTCATTATTCAAGCTGAAATTATGTCGCTTACGCCTGAAGAATGCACCAGAATACTTACAATGCTGGAAACCGGCCGGAGTCAGCGCGATACAGCCAGGACTGTCGGTGTGTCGCTGTCAACAGTACAAAGAGTTCTCCGACGTTACGAAGAAACTGGTTCTAACCTACGCAGACCAGGAACGGGCAGAACCAGGTGTACCACAGCACGAGAAGACCGATACTTGGTGAACACCATGCTTCGAAATCGCTTTCTCACAGGAACTGAACTCACAAATCAGTTTCGACGCCTCGGAGGAAGTAACCCAAGTGCATGGACAGTAAGACGTCGGCTTGCTGAATCTAACTTAAAACCCCTTAGACCTGCAAACGGCCCTAAACTGGAGCGTGGGCATCGTATTTCAAGACTAAGATATGCCCAGAGCCACGTAAATTGGAGTATTGAAGATTGGTCAAAAGTTATGTTCTCCGACGAATCAAAATTTATGCTCTACAAGCACGATGGAAGACACAGAGTGTATCGAAGACCAGGGGAAAGATTCAAGCAAGCATGCATCGAAGAAAAAGTAGCCTACGGTGGTGGGTCTGTACTTGTGTGGGCCGGAATTTCTTCTGAAAGTCGCACAGAGCTGGTGATCATAGAAAACGGCTCTTTAACTAGCGTAAGATATGTGGAAGAAATCCTCAATGATCATGTTGGTCCATTTATGGTCAATTTAGGTGAGGATGCTATATTTATGCATGACAATGCCCGACCTCATACAGGTAGGATTGTGAATGACTACCTTCAAGAGATGAACATTACTCGTATGGAGTGGCCAGCGCGCAGCCCGGATATCAACCCGATCGAGCATGCTTGGGACGAGCTAGGCAGATGCGTAAAACAACGAAACCCTCCCCCAATCACGCTTCGTGAGCTCAAAATTGCTCTCACAGAGGAATGGGAGAATATTCCCCAAAATCGTATAAGGAACTTGGTGTACAGCATGCCAAACCGCGTAAACGCAGTAATGGAAGCACGAGGAGGCAATACGAAGTATTAAAATTCAAGTCAAATCGTAATAAAGTTCAAAAATTTCATGTTTCCTATTTTTGTTTTAAGGAGAGATCAGCAGTTTTTTTCTTTATGTAATTTTGTGTTAATAAAATGTATGGTGACTCATATTTTTTTACTTTCATTTAAGGAGTATTACATTGTCTATTAAATACAATTTATTGCATTAACCTATCATTTTTAGTTTCCGAGATTTTTAACATTCTTTAAGTGACCCGGAATCATTGCTCTCGAGTGTATTTAGTATTGGAAGATGTACTTTGCTCCTAAAACTTATACAAATACATGTTGAAGTGACTATCGTATCGGACGCTAAAAGGCAAAGCGTATTTTATAGTCATTTTTCTTATTCGAAGAGTTATAAATCACGATACTTAGTATCCATCAGAACATTAGTTCGATTGAGCGATTCCATTAGTTTTTGCATAATCTCTTATTTTTATAAAGGGATTTGGCTTTTACCCATGCACTCTAGTTTATGGGCGATGACGTCATTACCATAGAGCTTAGAACGATAATTCAGAAATGTCACATTACATGTTTTGTTTTCATTACAAGAACTGTGTTATTATTGCCAATTTGATGCTAGATATTCCACAAACAGATTGAAGATGTCGGTAACCTAGGAACCTACAAAAGTCTCAAGATACTTACAATCTGAATGTTTTCAAGAGAAGACTGAATAGGTTTCTTCTAGGCTAGGTAAATGTGAGATTGCGGTCAAACGTTTGTCTATAATGTATAAAAAAAAGTCCGTTTCACTAAATAAAAACCTAATTACTTTTTTAAATCCACTTTATGTTGACCTATCACAGATTTAGTGACTTTTTTCTTATTTGGTATAAAAATCCACGCTATAAACATTTTATAACTAACACGACGCTATAAAGCGATTACGAATAAGGTAGTTATTGTTTCCGATATGCAAAAATCGTAAAATACTAACGGTTTATTACCAAAACACACGTTTTCGCTACTACATAAAGTTCTTATGACCATTTTACATCAACTTTTAGCTTGCTTTTAGCGTCTTGTAAAAATTTATATCCATTCAAAGTTATGAGGTCGCTCGATGTGGTCTTTGATTGCTTGCGGTTAGGAGTAGAATTAATACTGGATCGGACTTTTAATTTCTATAAAACATGCTTTGAAAATGTTTTACTAATGTTAGATTTTTAAAGTGTACGTAAAATAGAGTAGTGTTTTTTAATGTTTGTTACCTCAGCCCCCGTAGGTATTCCAATCTTTTGCTGTCAAGGTCTATTTCACTGCCCAGTGTAATTTCTTCAGTCAGTAAGATCATTCTTTGTAAACACTTGACAGCAAAATATGCGCGAAAACCAATTAAATGACATCATAATGTCACTATTTAGTCACAGAATAACTATGAGTTAGTATGAACTGACCATGATTTAAAACTTTGCAGTTCAACTGAGATTGGAATACTCCTGCAGAACTCCATCACTTCTAACAGTTTTTTTTATTTGATAGGATATTTTTCCAAATTAGTCTCATAGTTTCCTCAAAATCGGCTCAGTAGTTTAGCTTTTACATCAAAACAACTGAAAAAAGTTGTGTCATTTGGGTAACGACTTTTCAGTGGTATTTACAGTCACTAGAATAATCCCTATGAACTACTATCACCATCATCAGCTGATGATGGAGCCGGAAGGTAGGCAAACTGAAGTCCAGTTTTTAAACTTATAAATTATCCTGTTACTTTTCATTCCTGAATCAGTCATGTCAGGGATGTACCACCAATACCAGCAAAACTATGTTTAGCATAATTTACATATTATTAAGCTTTCTTTAAGTTTACTAAACAAATATGACCATCTAGATCAACCAACTCCACGTTATTGACTGCGCTTCGTATCGTACATTTAAAATGTTTACGGCAACTGTATATTATGTGAAGTTACGGGGTTGTATCTCACGAAAGAAGGGGTAGGAATATTAACCACCCCAGACAAGTGAATAAACAAATACATTCTATTTGGAAGTTTTGATTTCAAAGTTATGTTGTAATTTTAAGGGTTTGTTTTGGAAAGGTGAAGCACAGCAGATTTTTATTTTTGACTTTTCGTTCTACTTATGAAGACGATAACTTACTATACTTTGGCGATAAGACCGCCCATTGTACAATTAGTTAAGTTTTATTTTGTATGTTATAGTAGTCCCTAGGTTAAGGTGTGCAATAAAGTATTTTCTATCTATCTATTTATCTATGAATTAGAAATTCATTGGCAAAATTAGTAAGTAATTTAGAAAAAAATACAACAACAATATTTTAATTTATGCAAGTGCTAGATGTGATTATCATTCCAACTACAACACAGAAACCTAACCCATTGTTTTTAAAAAATGGTGAACGTTATAATAGTTGGTATAACGCTAAAATAAACATAAGTACGTTAACATTAAGTTAATATCCTAGGCAACTGTTTACACTGCGTACAAAAACATAATAAATAAAAAAAATCATGGACATTTCACACGACGCCCTCTAGTCCCAAACTAAGCAAAGCTTGTAATATGGGAACTAGACGCTGATAGAATACTTATATACTTTTTTTTTTTTAAATACATACTTATAATACATAGTAACACCCAGACATAGAACAAACATCTATATGTTTTGCCACACACAAATGTTTGTTCTTGGTGGGGATCGAACCCACGACTCACAGCACGGAAGGCAGATCCATTATCGACTGAGCTGTGACGCCTGTCAACACCTGACATAAAATGAAATATATTTTTTAAAAGTATTGGTGCAACCATAGAATATAAGATGCATTTTTACGTGAATTTCTGTCATATAACAGTAGCAGTTTTGTAGTCTCTATTTGACTTTCCCACAGAGTTCGCAACTTTTAATGTCATTCTACAAACATGGCATAATGCCCATAAAACATGGAATATCTAAATTACACTTGCTTTCATAACGTTAGCAATGATAACTCCTTTTAAGGCACCGGCAGAAAAGGTACTATCGTAGGTGCTCACGTTTCATTCAAACGGCGCTAGAGCAACGGTAATTCCCTTTATGCTAGTACTTAGGCGATGTACAGTTAGTAACATAAATCGATTAACAAATTGAGTTTTTAACCCTCGACTGATAACGGAGTGTTATAAATTTGACGGCGTTGTGTGTTTGTCTGTGCTCTCGCTGCTCTGAAGGTAGGGCTGCGATTTAAGGGGGTGATAGGTAATTTATCTAGCATGGTCCTTAGCCATGTTTGGTGAAAATTGGTCGAGCCGTTTCGGTTATGAGGATATTCGTCTGAAAATCAGTTTTGACGAATCTCAGGCATAATTTCAACTCTTAGTTCATCTGAAAGTATTTGATGAGCTGAATTTCATAGTCTGATGATGACCGAAGGATAACTCAATAAAACATTCGACTCCTAAGTGTAAAATTTCTTGAATCACCAAATTAAACTCTTACGCCCAAGTTTTAAAGTCTATTTTGAATTCATGTTGAATCAAATCAGATCCGTTGCAATTGCAATGCACTATAATTCAAAAGGAAAGTGTATACTTTAATTTGATCGGCAGTGTACGAATTCATGGTGTGTGTGAAAAGTGAAAATTGGCACGAGAAACGTGTATGAACTTATATGATTTGCGTTCGTGACGTAAGTAGGTTCCACTAGCGGATCCAGACGGGGGGGGGGGTCTAGGGGCGTCAGACCCCCCAAACTATAAAGGGTAAAGACTACTTTCGACTGATCAAGCCGTACCTAATTGTGCAGGGTGTAATAGCACTTCCGAAGATTTCGGGAGTTTGACCAAGATTTCAGAGTGAATTAATAATAAGTACGTAAGATCGGAAATGGGCCTACCAACATTAATTTATTAATACCTACCTTAACCACCTTTGTCATTTTGACCTCTGTCACTTTTGACATCTCCTACCTTTGACTTACAAAGAAGGGTTCTACTAACCACCCATCAGCTATCGGATACAGTTATGAATATAATTTATTTAGTTAACTTTGAGTTATCACGCACACAACCTTCTTTACTTCTGTCTTTGATGATACCTTTCACAGTATAATTTTCTGGGCTATGAGATATATGAAGGACTCAATAAGGCCCAATATAGGTACAGTCGTGAACATTTTCATTTTTAGTTTTTTTTACTCTTAGTCATAGATGGCCTGGTACACACTAGGCGTTTTGAAGCGCGCGCTTACAAAGGCCTAGTATATACCAGTCCTTAAGTTTCGTTTGGTACCGGCTTTTGATATAGGTATTTAATAATCTTTTGAAAATTATTTCTAAACAGATTTCTAAACAACATCAGAAGAGGTCTTGTAGTCACAAGGCACGTCTTCGGTGGACATGCTCAGTTAGCCAATTAATTGTTACAGCCAGAGGTAACCGCTTAACATCAGATGGGCCATCAGCTTGTTTCATCATTTAGTTGTATAAAAAAAATCTGTGTTGTAGATAAAACCCGTAAAAATACGATCGGGACGATCTGGACGCCTTCGAAGGGAGATGGTGGGAGGAGGCTCTGGATAGGGAGTATTGGAAGTCTCTGGGAAGACCGTTGCCCAGCAGTGGGACGAAACAGGTTAATTAAAAAAAAATAGATAAAACCCTACCTTCTGGCCCTAAAGCAGTACCCTATGCGCAAATCCAGCCTAAAACCAATAGCTAATTGTTTTTCCTTTTGAAAACTAAACTAGCTACGTATCCATGCCACTCTTCTTTTTCTTCTTCTAATTTAAGAGCTATGCTCTTGTCGGCGTAATGTATGCATTTCCCGCCAGGTTTTTCTCTTCAGGGCAGCTTGCTTGACGTCCTTATACGACATGACATCTATCTTCGCCTTCACTTGGCTCATATAGCTAATACGCGGTCTTCCTCTTCCTCTCTTTCCTTCTACCTTCCCTTCAATGATATCTCTCTCCACTCTCTAGTGTAGGAAAACATCGCGTTTACCAGTAGGTATGTCAGAAACAGTTTCATTTGTAATGGAAAAATTTCCGATTCAAAGGCGTGTTTTCAAGTTTTTTGTATAGGCATTTCACTGCATAGTCAAAACTGTTTTATATAGTGTTCGATGCATTGTATAACCGGCATTATTACAATAGTTAATTATAATAACAGGTGCTGGAGTCCGGTCGAATCCGCCTCGGGCGATTCGGACGTGCGCGCTCGCTCTCCTACCTTTGTGCTCCGCGCAAGTCAGCAGCGGAAGCGGATAAGCTTTTTTTATATCTTTCCATAACTGAGCAAAGGATTCCCTCAAAAAAATATATGTTATTTCTTTTTGTTCTCTTAATACTGTAGCATTTGTAATGTTATTTATTTTTGATATTTTGACTGAGCCTCCAGACTATCTCGAAAACTTTAACAGTACACACACCATACTGTTTAAACCTGTGGCATTTACAAGATTGATTGAATTCTTGCAAAAAATGTAACTCTCGCACACGAACTACGCGCAAGTCACATGTAGCTAGTGACCAATCCTTTACATTTTGTGTGGGCTCGTCTTTGGCTCTATCTACGTGGTGGTGGTGGTGGTAATCTACCACGTAGGCAAAGCCAGAGGCAACCACTTACTACTCCAGGAAAAAATATAAAAAGTTGCTGATACCTACTCTTACCAGAAAATCTCCCAATTTTTTTTGTCTTTTTCTTATCCAAACTTTTCGTTCATTTTGTAGGGGATCGGTACACTCATTGTAGTGAGTTATGGCCACCTCAAAAATGAATGAAAAAAAAAACTCTCACTGGTAAATAGTGACTATTATTTACCGTGTGACTTTATAAATAAATACTTTTTCTTTCTTTCATGAATAGTGCAGAAAGCTATAATCTCGTAACTTGCACCACAAACGTGCTTTAACGGGGTTTATGCAGTACGTAGACAAAGTGGTGCAGCTTTATTTCACTAGGCCTCCAGATTGGCTCAATTTATGACAGTAATTGTAGATACGGGCATTACCTCAGATGTACAGCTTTGAACTACGAACCTGCACCATAAAGGCAATGGCGGCGAGACTAACGAGGTTCTACTAAAAAAACTCTACTTTATCAGAAAAATAATTAAGTAGGTACTAATGAAGAGTTGAGACACATTTTTAGAAGTACTCTACTTACTAATTAATCAACTCACAAAAACTTGAAGAGCTTCTTTTAAAAATGAGCGTTAAATTAATTTACAAAACCTAATTAAAAATTAATAATTGTAGGTTTTTGAGATAGAATGTCACCTGATGGTAAGTCCGACGATGGAGCAGCAGGGGTATGCCAAATGATTGGCATACGGGGGCAGGACAGACTAGAAGACACCTATTCACTCATGCCTTGAAAATACCTAGATTGTATTCTTCAGCAAAGACAGAAGACGGTTTATTCGGAACTAGTTCTATTCGGAATCCATCTGATTATGATGATGATGATATTTTTTACGGCTACAGAAGCCATAAAGATAAATATAAAATACGATGAATATATCTCTACAAATAATATCTAATTTAAAAATATCTACAATGTCAAAATAACAAAATACTATATGGGTAATAATTTATTATTTGTTCTAAATAATCCCATAATTGCATAGCAACTGAACTATCTCATAAAGATCTAAAATTAATAATTATCCATTACTATCAATAAAATAATAACTGCCACACTCTACCCATTAAACAAGAAACGATTAACTTTTGACTCCGACCGGAGTCGGGTCAGAGTCATAGAGCAACGATCTCAAGTAAATCTTGTTCTGACGTTAGTTGAGCTGGTTTGCCAAAGGTTAGAACAAAATAGCGATTAGGCAAGCGAAGAACCTGGCGCGAAATGCATATGTTACGCCGACAAGAGTGTAGCTCTAATTAGAAGAGAAGAAGGTGTAGAACTCCCTTCGGCGAGATGGGGCGACGATCTGCGAAATGTAGCGCATCTCAAACGCTGGATGAGACGGTTTGTTAGATGTTTGCCTCGAACGCATTTTTCATCTGTAGGTTTTTTTTCCTAATCGCATTTGGCCTCGATAGTGTTTTGTCATGTGTGCATTTTTTATGAACGTAATTTGTCCTATGGGCAATTTGCCTAGTAGTATGGTGACTTATTAACTTTTTGCTACATCCATAAATAGCCTAATTGATTTTTGCATTGATTGTATTATTGTCATGTGTGCATTTTTAGCCCGCTACATTGACAACTACGCCCGACAGACGAGCCGAAGACGGAGCTCAGTGGCGCGTCGCGGGAGAGACCTACGTCCAGCAGTGGACTGATATAGGTTTGATATAGCTTGATGATGATGATGATGACTAGAAAATAAAGTTTTGTTTAATAGTTTTTAGTTACACTGCGTGCAACACGGCCACTCTGTAATACACTCGAGAGCAATGATTCCGGGTCACTTAAAGAATGTTAAAAATCTCGGAAACTAAAAATGATAGGTTAATGCAATAAATTGTATTTAATAGACAATGTAATACTCCTTAAATGAAAGTAAAAAAATATGAGTCACCATACATTTTATTAACACAAAATTACATAAAGAAAAAAACTGCTGATCTCTCCTTAAAACAAAAATAGGAAACATGAAATTTTTGAACTTTATTACGATTTGACTTGAATTTTAATACTTCGTATTGCCTCCTCGTGCTTCCATTACTGCGTTTACGCGGTTTGGCATGCTGTACACCAAGTTCCTTATACGATTTTGGGGAATATTCTCCCATTCCTCTGTGAGAGCAATTTTGAGCTCACGAAGCGTGATTGGGGGAGGGTTTCGTTGTTTTACGCATCTGCCTAGCTCGTCCCAAGCATGCTCGATCGGGTTGATATCCGGGCTGCGCGCTGGCCACTCCATACGAGTAATGTTCATCTCTTGAAGGTAGTCATTCACAATCCTACCTGTATGAGGTCGGGCATTGTCATGCATAAATATAGCATCCTCACCTAAATTGACCATAAATGGACCAACATGATCATTGAGGATTTCTTCCACATATCTTACGCTAGTTAAAGAGCCGTTTTCTATGATCACCAGCTCTGTGCGACTTTCAGAAGAAATTCCGGCCCACACAAGTACAGACCCACCACCGTAGGCTACTTTTTCTTCGATGCATGCTTGCTTGAATCTTTCCCCTGGTCTTCGATACACTCTGTGTCTTCCATCGTGCTTGTAGAGCATAAATTTTGATTCGTCGGAGAACATAACTTTTGACCAATCTTCAATACTCCAATTTACGTGGCTCTGGGCATATCTTAGTCTTGAAATACGATGCCCACGCTCCAGTTTAGGGCCGTTTGCAGGTCTAAGGGGTTTTAAGTTAGATTCAGCAAGCCGACGTCTTACTGTCCATGCACTTGGGTTACTTCCTCCGAGGCGTCGAAACTGATTTGTGAGTTCAGTTCCTGTGAGAAAGCGATTTCGAAGCATGGTGTTCACCAAGTATCGGTCTTCTCGTGCTGTGGTACACCTGGTTCTGCCCGTTCCTGGTCTGCGTAGGTTAGAACCAGTTTCTTCGTAACGTCGGAGAACTCTTTGTACTGTTGACAGCGACACACCGACAGTCCTGGCTGTATCGCGCTGACTCCGGCCGGTTTCCAGCATTGTAAGTATTCTGGTGCATTCTTCAGGCGTAAGCGACATAATTTCAGCTTGAATAATGAATATAGAGCACTATCAACATGGTTTATATACCCACATAAATGACAGATTACAAACAAAAGCAAAACCAAATGCTGTAATTTCGTAGTTCCATCTTCGAAAGTGGCCCTTTTTCAAATTTGATTTTTTTAAGATATAACTTTACAATAACTAAGAAGTTTTAATACCTTCATTTAAGGAGTATTACATTGTCTATTAAATACAATTTATTGCATTAACCTATCATTTTTAGTTTCCGAGATTTTTAACATTCTTTAAGTGACCCGGAATCATTGCTCTCGCGTGTAGATTGCGAACAACGCACAAGGCGGCCGTGTATTGAATTCAAAACGACGTGGTAAAACTTCGTTTATTAGTTACTTAGCGGTCTAGATGGGCACCCTATGCAAATGAGACTTTTCACATTCATAGGGGTTGTAAGATTGTTACTAAATCATATCAACATTGGATCAATTTGGATGAAACTTGGAATAAATATATGTAGATAGAAAATTACGACTAAAACAGTATTTATTAATTAATTAAACCTTAAAATTTAAAGTTCAAAGAAAAAGGTTACTTATATACCTTGTGTTATTTACAAAGCGTCTGATAAAATATCTACAACCTGATAATTAAGTTGTAAGTATTATTTAATATTTTAAACCCGTCTGCCATTTTGCTATTTCAAACTGCGTGTAGAACGAATTAATCACCTAAGGTTATTTTGCACATTATCTGGCAACACTATCGTGATAGAAATGTTAATACATAATTATAAAATTAATACATAATTACAATCAACAGAGGATTATTGTATTTTTTTAAATAATAAATTATTAATTTATTATTATTATTATTTTTTTTATTATGTCCCATTTTATTGATCAAAACAATAACTATATACAAATACTAATAAGAAAATAGCATTTTCTAACAAAAAAAAATTAAATGAACTTATTATTAATTAATTAATTAACTATTAATTTGCATTTTATTTAATTAAATAATTATTATTTAATTAACTATTAATTTGCAAAGGGATTGTCAAAACTTTGGTTACACGTATCGTGCACAAATAAGGAGAGGACTAGAAATAATACATTTTTGTGATAGGTAGAGGTGGCCTCTTAATTTTATTTTTTTTGTAAAAAAAAATTTAAATATCTACACCGAGTCAAATCTTAAATAAAATAAGTATATTAGCATTTCAAAAAAATTAATACTTTTTTCCGATAGAGGTGGTCCTTCAATTTGACGCACATAATCGAATTCGATCTAGCAATAAAGTACTCGTAGCATAATTAATAATGACCTTATAAAAGTTACTTTACACTATTTTAACAACAATGCTTTCTTTTTAAAATACAGATAACAAACATCTGCGCGGGTCACGCAAAGTTATTTATTGAAAGTATATTTTTACATGGCAACACTGAGCAGCTGTCATAATTTGCATGTCAAATCGAAACCAGCATATCTATAATATTTTCTCTTGAAACTTAAAACTAAAGCTACGTAATGTTATGTTGACTAAAATGGGTATTTTTAATTTATTGCAGCAAGAAATTTTTGACAGGTGCGTTTATATAGGTTTTACATTATATAGAAGTATAATTATTTATTTGTATATAAATCGAATAACAAAACCACCCTTGGAGACAAAACTCCCTTCTTTATTTTTAAGATAAAATATTCCAATATAGGTACTTTGAACTTTAAGATCATTTTAATCTGAATCTTTAAAAGTAGGTATTTTTTAGTTTTTTTAATTTTTTTTGTTATTCAGTTAAACTTTAATGTTCAAGACACAGAACGGAAAACAGTTAAAATGTTTTTATTCATGAAATGGAACCCAAAAATAAATAAAAATGTCCAATGACTGTAACTTGTAACTTCAAGTTGAAATGTCTATTAAAACCTTTGGCAGTTCAATTAATTCCAACTAATATAATAAATAATTTTATATTGCTTCAAGATTATAAGTAAACTTTTATATTGTATATAAATAATTTGTGAATTGTATTTTTATGTTGTTCTCATAATTGTATATAATTTTAATTTGCCAATAATTTATAGAAAGGTATCGAGTAAGATGTCCTCACGCAACATTACATTACACATTTTTTTAAACCACTTGGTATTTTTACGACTTGTAAATGCATAAACCATGCATGTTTAGGTAACATAATATCTTTGAAAGGTATTCAAGGACAAGTAAAAAAATTTATCGATGGTTTCAGGTTTAATTGGGGTAACCAACCCGTTCATAGTACTTAGAAATGAGTGCTCATTCACATTTTTTTCCGCATTTTTTTAATAGAGTAAATGTCAATTTACAAAAGCTTTCACTCTTTCACAAGAAGTATCTAGTAGAAGCTAGATTGTACGCCATCAACCTTTGCTACTCCAGATTGCCAAATAAAAATAAATTCAAAAAGGTCCACAAAGCCTATCAGCAAAAAGGAGTTAATTCATTCAGTAGCAAAGTGTGTGACTACCCGCATTTCTTATGCTAATTATATTGTTATTTACGAGCAAGGGGTTGGTCATAGACTAATAAAATAAATTAAACAGACACGGCACGCCGGTTTTTAATTTAAGAGGTCTTTACGATGGTATTGGGGGTTCATTTCAGTCAGTACGTACTCCGTTTTACGATGGAGCGCAAATGAGGGAGACATGACGAGCTTTATTGCGGGGATCGAGACGTTTATGAATATAGGGACCGAACCGAGATGAGATTGAAAGAAAAGAGATTTTAATCGTAAAAAACTTTAGACATTCAAATAAGTTTATTGTTTGTAAGTAATGGTGTTACTTGAATTTATTTATACTAAATGATGGAAGCCGATGACCCACCTGATGTTAAGTGAATAAAAACAGTTTGCATGACTTTACTTCGCCAGATTGAAAAAAAAAGAAAACGTTAATTCAGATTATCTACCTACAATGTAACAACTATATTATCGTGTGAAAGCAATAAATGTATCGAGTATTGCTAAGCCATGACGTCACGATTGCCCACCAGTGGGTCAGTGACCTTTTTTGGAATAAAAGAGGCCTACATAAAGTCGTTACGTTCACAGTCCGTGTAGTTGTAAACATCATTTTAATATTTTCATGTATGGCTGAAGGTTTGAGACTTTGCAAGTTTCATTAAAGATCGTAAAACAAAGAATTTGCATCGCATTTTTCTAAAACAAGGAATTTTAATATGTAAAAAAGCTGAAAAAAATTTAAGACTGACTGATTTTGGAAAATTAGAGGAAAACTTGAAAGTCGATCTTCTGTGACAATTTATGAATTCTGGCAGTGGAGGCGTGACGTCGTCATGAAGAGACGTGAATTCTAGTAATGGATTTCTTCCAGCCCTTTCACACCTTTTCATTCATGTAATTTTGAAAAAAAAAACTAAATTCCTTCAGTTTTTTTGGTAATATACACTTGGAATTTTTAAAAGAAATAACCAAAGGCAAGAGTTACAAGCACCCTAATATAAGTATTTTTAATAAAATATTTTCAACAAATATAGACAAGCAAAAAAGTTTTAATCCGTTTATTGATGTCAAAACTCTTTAGGAGGCACTCATACGAAATCAACGAATACTGCCCTTATTTTTTGCTGCAATATAAATAGTCATGTTTTGTCCGATTCTATTAGTTCTTAACTCTCTAGAAATAAGGTACAAATTCCCATGACATTTGGATTGAGTAAGGTATTATTCGGTTCAATCTAATAAAGATTTTTCTATAAAATGCGTAAACATCGAAAAAACTTAAGGCTTACGAGATAAAGTCGAAATTGCGTTGGCAGATAATTTGAAAAGGACCAGTCAAGTTGATTTTATTGAGTCTACGATATTATATCCTTTTTTGTTTGTGATTGTGACTAAGCTAAACGTGACGAATAAAAAAGGAATTAAGGTTTATTTGACAGATAACAAGTTTTTTTTCTCAAGAAATAGCTGAGGAAATATCTTTCGTGCCGGGATGGCAGTTGTAAGTGTTTCATGATTGAAATTGCAGCAAAATATTTTTATTTTATTTAAATATGTACGTCATTATCATTATCAACCAATCTCAGCCCACTGCTGGACGTAGGTCTCTCCCAAGACGAGCCACTAAGCCTGGTCTTCGGCTCTTCTTATCTAGTGATTGCCAACTATATTTCGAAGATCGTCCTCCCTAATATGTAATTATGTATCTAATAATATGTATGTACCAATGTAGATAGAATATACCGAGACTTTTTGTCACGATAGATATATCTCTCAAAAACTATCAAAACGCACAAAAACAGTTGACAGTTTTTGGGAGATATATCTATCGTGATAAAAAGTCTATTGATCTAGAACCACCCACCAGATGTGACTTTGATGAAATCGCAATGAAATATCCCTCAGTACCGAGTACCGAACACTGCATAAGTATAAGTAGTTTCATTGTAAGCAAGAAAATTATATTGTTCAATTATACGTAGAAGTAATGCGCTTGACCAACAAAACATAATAAATTAAAATCCTATTGAACAAAACACGTCTAATATTTTTACTTTTTACGTCACATTAATTTGACATAGGCAAATGAATATGAAGGCTTCGACTCCATATGCACGCGTGCTATCGTTTTTTGTGGTTGTTACCAATTATCGTTTGGTTACTATAAACGTTGTCAGACGATTACCAGATTTTTATCATTTTTTTAATTTTATTGGCTTTAAATTTAAATTCTTTTCCCTTTTTTGTTTATAGTTGAGATTCGATATTATAGATTGTATACCATACATTGCATGACGTTTGTAACTTATTTTTTCATTTCAAAAACAAATTAAGCAAACTCTATTTTTGTCGTTTGACAAGAGCTGCAAACTGAAAAACAATCAATGACGATGCAAAATCATTCGAAATTACAGGCAATTTATTTTTTTCCAAATGTCGATTCACTGTTCGTACAAAATAAGGCTCCGTGCGGTTATATGTGGTCGCAGTCAATAGGTACAACTCATAATGCAATAAAAACTCCTAACAACAGTGAGTCACCGTGAACGCGGCAATAATAATAATAATAGTACGAGTAACGTATCACCTATAACTATTACGTACGTAGAATGAGATAACAAGTAGAAGTGGCATATAATTAATATATAAGTTATGACGTTTGTGTATTAGGTGGGGTTTTATTGTACGTAAATGAACACTTGACAAAAAAAGAATCACTTGTTGTTGAATGTTTCTTATTCTATTTTATCGAACGAACGAACAAAAGATAAAGTTTTTTGTTATAAAAAGAGGTAACGGGCCAAATGTTTCGGCAGATGAACCGAAACGAATTGGCATAATTACTTTGAAACTGAATTGAATGAAACTGTACTTTGAACATGAATAAATGTGACAATCGTAAATGTATCGTAACGCTAGCGTATTCGAGATACACTGCGCGGTGTCGGTACAACGTTCGGCAGTCGAGCTGGCGTTGATGCGCAATATGATTCGAATACGTCGAGTTTACGTAACGGAGCGACTGTCAGATTTGTTCGTGATTACCCCTCTGAACTGAAAAATCAACATGCTGCAAGACTTTTCACTGACGTACCTACAGACGACGCAATCGAACTTCATGTATAAAAAATGCTTATATGTTGCTTCCAAAAATGACAGAACGCAAATCGTTTGTCCGATTAGGATGAAACTTGGAATATATTATAGTTCGTAACCTGGAATGGCGCAATAAAGAGAAGGCCTATACTCAGCAGTGGGTGCAAACGGACTGAAATGATGAAATGATGAACCTGGATTAACACATAGGCTACTTTTCTCGCTTTTTTTAGGTTATTTTTCGCGTGGACGAAGTCGCGGGTAACTGTTGGTGTTTATATAAGACTGACGAAAGAAGAATGACGTGTCTATAAGTATTAATGTGTACGGCCACACATCGTCGCTCCAACGGATCTCTGAATACTGAGTCATGTGGTCATCGTGCACTCCACTGATTTACATTACAAAAACGATCCAACGGTTGAGAGGAAACGCTCAGGTGAATCATCTATTCAACATTGAGGTTTGATTATTTCGAAATTAATTTGTAACTCATGTTTTAAACTACTTTTAACCTTTTTAACCTACTTTTTGGCACTGATTTGGATCAGTTGAGATATCTATAAATTGTTTGCAACGGTGTGTAAATAGCTCAACTGCTTCATGTGTATTTTGTACATATTATAAATATTGTAAATACTGTATTAGTCATAATTTTCTTTGTGAATAAATTTATCTACTTTTAACCTATATGGTACGTATTTCTGTATCTGACTTAGTTATATATACACAGCTAGAAACACGATCCCACTTATGTCACCTAAATATACATTTGAGGTGGGCCTGGTGACCCGCGATACAGGTTTTTTTTTGTGAAACCTTAGTGGGCATCACTCAAGACAATAATTTAATCTACTAAGTTAGATTAAGTTACTTTTAGATTAGTTTGTAGACAACACTTCTTTGTACCCTATTTGTTGTAGAGAGAAAATAAATAAATTTTAATATATAAATTCATAATATCAGCATATAGAAGTCCACTGCTCCTGAGCCTTTTCTATCCACGAGTATATTTCTTTGTAAAAAGGATCATACAAATAAATGCTTAGAACCAGCAGGGGTATGCGAATCAAAGTTGAACTGCAAAGTTGAACTGCAAAGTTTTAAATCATGGTCAGTTCATACTAACTCATAGTTATTCTGTGACTAAATAGTGACATCATGACGTCATTTGATGTGTTTTCGCGCATATTTTGCTGTCAAGTGTCTAAAAAGAATGATCACGTGGTACAAAATTGTACCACGTGATCACGTGACCTGAAGAAATTACACTGGGCAGTGAAATATAACTAGACAGCAAAAGATTGGCATACAGGGGCAGGCCATAGTTTCTTGCCCGTTCTTCGAGGCTCCGGTCGCGTGGAACTGCCACCTAGAATCACCTGGTTATAGACAAATCTAAAATGATCCTTGTGATTTTTATTCTTTCTTGTATGGAATTTCTTTCTTATTTGTGTGCAATGAAGTTTTTATCTATCTAAGTATTTATAATGGACGTATCCAGAGCTTCTATGACTGCTTGGAGACCTCATCATCATACCCTAACTATTCTAAAACATATTCCTGCTTCTTTATCAGATGATGATGACAGTGACACAAAGGCAAAGCAAAATACGCAATTTCGTGGATGACCTATATAAAACCGAATTGAGAAGCTTTTTTGAAGTCGGTTTAAAATCAAATAAAAAAGAGGTAAATATCCACCAGCGTAAAGTTTCTCAACCTTAGGCTTTCCTTTCCCAACCCTGCAATTTCTAAAGGTATCATCAGATTGCAAGCACTGAAATTACCAGCGATTAGGAGCTGCTTATCTGGCCAAGAAGCAGTAGCTGACTCACTGAGGCACTACCACGTATGCTGTGACACGCGGGCACTTTCACCTAGTTTCCGACTTTAATGTTATGTACTTTGTACATTAAGGGCGTCTTGCACCAGAATCACTAAACGTATTTAACAGCTAAATCGATTTAACTCTGACGTATTTGTATGACTTGACAACACGCTAAATACTATTTAAGAGTTAAACGCGTTTAGCGATTCTGGTGCAAGACGCCCTAAGTACAGTACTTACAGACGAACAAATAAGGCACCATCGTGACACATTTGGTGAACGTCATAGCTGTGCCAAAGACTTCAAAATCCCTATGAAAGTTGATATCGGCAGAATTGTGACAACAAGTCGCAAAAGCCATAAACCAAGAAGTTGAAGGTTTGGAGTTCTGTCATCTCTAAAGCGTAAAACATCAAAAGTAGCATAATATAAATAATAATAATAAATATTCATGGACTTTACACACAACGCCCTCTAGTCCCAAACTAAGCAAAGCTTGTGATATGGGAACTAGATGTCTGATAAGAATACTTGTATACTTTTTTTTTGTAAATACATATTTATAATTACATAGACATAGAACAAACATCTATGTTTTCCACGCATAAATGTTTGTTCTTGGTGGGGATCGAACCCACGACCCACAGCACGGAAGGCAGAGCTATTACCGACTGAGCTGTGACGCCTGTCAAATACCAAAAACGCTTATTGTCTGATTAGTAAATTACCTAAATTTTTATTTTTGTTTTTTTTCTTGGTGTTATTGTGATTGTTACTGTTTAATTTTGGTGGGATTTTAACCAACAATAACTGAAATGTTTACAAGGTACTGAAATGTCATTGGCAGACGTACCGATCTACCCTCGCTCGTACTCTTTAATTGTGAACGATACTACTACTGAATGAAAATAATGTTCTTAAACATGATAGTTTCAAAAATTACATGCAAAGCCCTGTTTATTTATGAATATTATGAGCCTTCTTACAGTCGGTTAAGGTTTAAAACCAGTGGCTTATACCAGCCATGTGAATTAGATCAAATACGCGTCTCACAGTAACTCCAAAACACGATTATCAGAGCAACTCGAGTAAAATGGTGATTTCGAAACGGTCGCCGATCACCCAATAATCGAGTAACGGCCCACTACTTACCCCCGTGTTCACAAACGACGGGTACATAAACCCTTGGTTGCGTATAGCTTGCGATTTATATCGCGCCATACCCCGTCCGTACACTCCTAGCCAGAACACCCCCCACGCATAATGGGCCAACTTTGAGCCTAAATGCGGAAAAAGGAGTTCCATCAATATCAATATCAATACCCCGTCCGTCTAAAAGTCACACTTAGCAGACATGAAGAGGGATTTTAATTCAACCCATGAAAATAAACCAACCCATGTTAAAGTTATGGAATGTAACTAAATGAAAAAAAAACTGATCTACATAAAAAACTAGGTCTAATGATGTGCCTAGAGGATTTAGCTGGTTTCTTATAAAAAAGTCTGAATAAGGAGAATAAATAATTAAAAGAAAATAAGAATATATTAATCGAACAGACTAAAAATATTGTTTAAACCGCAACATAAGACTAAATCGTTGGCATTTGGCACGTTGACAAACCCCTACAAAAAGCTTTCAACTTATAACGTATTGTTATTTGTGAATACGGTCTACAACTTAATTAATTCTGGTTATAGGCCATAACTTGTTTTATACGACCAATCGCGCCGTTTAGGCCGATTATGATGTTATTTTAGGAGAAATATAGATTTTAGTAATGAGATTAATGTAGTAATTACTAGAATAAGACTTTATTTTTGGTATAATTATTATCAAAAATGAAGTACCCTTTTTCCGAGATACCTATTTATAAACGAAGCTTATAATAGTAGAGCTATAATTAGTAGTACATAAGCCTTTAATTTAACCCTTTGCATCTAATCTAGATGATTTATATCACGCCAGGGACTACTTTTTACCCATGCTCCAATGAACGAGACGCTATAGTACCTGAGACTAGTCGGCCTTATCCATAGGAAAAATAATTAATAATTAATTTTATTCCTTCTGCACGTAAAATTTGCCATTAAAAGTGACGAAACAATAAACTGCTTATGCTGTCTCTTTTTTTTCATAAAAATAGTATTTTACGATATTTGCAATCAGAATCATCTTTTTGAATCAAAAGGAACCATTTCATCATTGATACAGTACAAGCAAAACAAAAGCTCTGTGCATAAATTGTAACCGGTATTAGACATTTGCGTAGCCCGGTAGTGACCGAGGCGCAGCCACTTACAATAACGATCACGACACGATATTTTTCTGCTAATTTTGGTAGCATAGGTAAGGACCAAAATTACGCCAATTTTGCCAACGCACATCTATCGACAAAACTGTTTTGTCGCGTACTTAGTGACGTGAAAATAAATTTTCTGTTATAACGAAAACAGCATATGACGAATGCTTCCTCGTTATAACGAAACTCACCTCAATTGACACGACAGACTTTTCTTAAGTATGTTTACCTATCTATTATAGCATTGTTTAATACCTACCTATTAAACATTGCTTTATACGCACATACCTAGAGAATGAACTGGGTTTTTTAATAAATAAGAATATAGAGTAATTATGTAGTGTACTTAATAATATTATTAAGTACTTAGGATGATTCTCATTACATAAGCAAGTAACGAAAACAGCAAATAAAAAGAAGCATGTTGTAACTAAAAAAGTTTTACTGACAGTTTCACATCACTAACTGTTCGACAAGACGTTTTGTTATCGTTTTGCGTTCTCCCTAAGAGTCGTTACACGACCACCAGCGGCTGCGATTAGTCAATTCATATAAAAAAATATTTAGATCGAATAAAAAAAGTTTAAATGCCATAGGAAGTCTTGAACATGATGATGATGAGAGCTGATATTTCTACTTCAACATCTTGGTTTATGGTTGATCTTGGTTTTAAGATTAATCTTAAACGCAAGACCCATTTCATGATGATGTCAGTCACTCATCATTGACTTTGGTTTTGTCAAAAGTATACCTTTCTATGTAAAAATAATCGCAATCAGAAAGAATAGTCATCTAGTTCCCATATCATAAGCTTTGCTTAGTTTGGGACTAGAGGGCGTTGTGTGTGAAGTCCATCAATATTTATTTATTTATAATAATGTTTTCGCTGATGGCACTATCACAATCATAAAATGTTTATCCTTGCATCCGAGGGATATTTTTTAATAGTATTTAATTTTACTACATTTTTAAGGCAGTTTTTGCCGCGCGGGTATGCCTTCGGGATATTCAAGTCATTTATTCGTTTGTGCAACAAGCCCGTCAGCTCAAATACCCGCCGGCAATGCCACCGGCATAGTGCTTAGGAGCCTTTAGTTCAGCCCCCGTATGCCAATCTTTTGCTGTCAAGTTATATTTCACAGCCCAGTGTAATTTCTTCAGGTCACGTGGTACAATTTTTTACCACGTGATCATTCTTTTTAGACACTTGACAGCAAAATATGCGCGAAAACACATCAAATGACGTTATAATGTCACTATTTAGTCACAGAATAACTATGAGTTAGTATGAACTGACCATGATTTAAAACTTTGCAGTTCAACTTTGATTGGCATACCCTTTTATTTTATTTAACTCCCAACTCTTTTATTTAGCCAACCTAACATTACTTTTTTTAGCAGACTTTATTCTTGAACGTGGTTATTTTTGATACGCCTGTCGAATATAAAGTCGTATCTTGTAAAGGACGCCAAAAACCGGTCTGTATTCGTTCTGAGCGCTGGTTGCGATGGTTCATTAGATAAGAGCCGTGACCGGGGTCTTTGGTTCAGTTCCCGGTTTAAGGCGGCTTTTGAGGACTCTTCTAATACTATTAAGGACTATTCAAATTCAAATTCTTTATTCTTTATAATAAGACTTTGATATACCTGCTGCCTTGCTTACATTTTACAGTTTATGATTATGGTTAAAAAATAACTTTACGATGTTGCCAGTGGCGATTTCTGGTATATAACTGAAATCCCCACTAATGGGGATGAAATCTCAAGAAACCTTATAAAGTTTTTTTTATATAAATTTATAAGCAAGCGTTTGACCGCAATCTCACCTGATGTTAAGTGACGATGTGGTCGACGATGAAGTTGAGGAAAATAGATAATATTTTATCCAAAAAATTTTGCATGATTTGCTGCGGCTTGCATAGGTGATGGATGAGTCTTAGCAAGGATTGCTTTATTTTTAAAACTTGATTTTACTCTTTTAGTATTTAAAAATATTCAATAACTTATATGTTTTTGAGGTTAAATGGTCAAAATATTAACGTCTTGAAAAATCGTAATATTGTTCGTTTGTGAGCTTTCTTAAAAGTTACGACCTCATAATGAAGGATTTCGACCGATGCCTTCATCTCCAGACACGTTTAACTCAGACTGCAAATACCCAAGCACATAGCACAATGTTTTTTTACATAATTTGTTCACTTACCGTCTTGAAATGATGTGGCGATGTGTGATCTTTGTAAGATCATACAAAAAAATGAATTAAATGAATTTAAATGATCCTTGTGATTTTCATCAGTAAAACATAATTGACTTTGACTGTGAGATCACAGTCAGTACAGAGTGACGGGCGCAGGGCACGTCTTCAGTGGACGTGTTCAGTAAGGCAATGCATCGTTGTAGGCTGTAGTTATCGCTAAACATCAGGTGAAGCATCGGTTTGTTTCATCATAATTTAGTTGTAAGTATAAGAAAAAGTAGGTACAAGTAGGTTTAAAAAATTATTTATTATAAAATAAAAAATAAAATTTTTTATGTATTTTTTTTTATTTGAAGTTTTTGTGCAATGCGCTAGTGAGACCGCAAACAAAACTAGTGCTATACCTTGTATTTTACGAGCGAATATGGACCATAGCTCGTAAAACTCAAAACTTTCATCTCAATTTCAAAACCACTGCGTCTAAATAAACCGACGGAACACTTACCTCCGTCCTCTTGCCCTTTACGACGAGAGCTCGAAGGTATCACGACCAGAAAGTAAGTACTACAAAATCATCCAAAACGAACCTTAAACCTTTGACATAAGATCTATGACAACGGCAAGAAATTTGTGACGGGTTTTATAAGAGCGGTTGTCCCACTACCGAACTACGCAGTGGTTTGTATTTATATATTATGTATATTACAGTAAAATAGCGATAAGCTAGCTTTGTTTGGGATATAAATAATTTATAACAACTTAGAAGCTATCGCCAGTTTAACTTGATCTCAATGTGGTGTGGTTTTTGAGAAAATCGAGGTCTCAGATCTCAGATGAATGCAAATGTGAAAATAAAAAGAAAATGAATGTTACTAAGTACTAACCAGTAGAAATGATAATTCAAGATATTCCTGTGTTTTTAGCCAAATTAACGTTTTTAAATCGCTATGGAACGGAAAAAGTCAAATATGAAATTAGTCACGTGACTTATCGTTGGGCAACCTACAGCATTTGATTTGTTTTTTTTCTAGCTACGTAGAATGTCATTTTGGATAAAGATGCTAAATCTTGTCGCAAAGAACTGGCACCTAGTTACCAAGTCAAGTTGTTGTTGCAAAATCACAAAATCACGAGCTGGAAACCAAGACTTTAGTTTCGTACTTTTTTCCCTTTGATTCCAGAAGTTTTTGATTCCTGAAAAATTCTTTGATTAATTCGGTTCAGAAAACCCAAGCATTTTCCAGTCTGTTAAAATTTGACCTCCACAACCCTTGAACAGCGCGCGACACGTCTCGACTGCTTTTTACAAATGACTACTCCGTGTCGTCCATTACCGTGTCTGGTCTATTTCCTACGCTAACTGATTAACATTGAAAGGAAGTGTTGTTCTGTGTAGCTTAAACTGTGGTCTTAGGGAAACTATCATCGTAAAACCGTGGTTGGTAAACGATACCAACAAAAATTAGTCGTTGTCATAATTTCTTTATTCAATAAAATCACAAGGATCGTTTGGAATCGTCGTATATAACTAGGTGATTAAAACAAAATATGTCACTATTAAATCTTTGTAGCGACTATCCGAAGTAAAGGCCCTGGGTACAGTCAATGGTACGTCCACCGTATTTTTAAAAAACTTCAGACTTCATAATAATGGCGAATAATGCATAATATGAGTATTAGAAAAACAATGGTACTAATTGAACTATGCATATTTTAACACAAGTTCCTTCTTTTGAAATAAAAAACAGGTTTTTCTACGAGAAATTTTTATTTTCAAATATGAATAAATACCTTATAATATTTACAAAACATCTGAAACAGTTGTGCTATGTGCAGACCGTTGCAAACGATCTGTAGATAGTTCAGCTGATCCAAATAAGTATTAATCGGGAGCGTATACAAACTGCATTGCCAAAATTTACAAGTTTCCTTTTTTTGGCGTGTATCTGGCTTCTCCTATCTCAGACATCGTCACCACCAAACATTCCCTGACCATTACCATTTTCAACACCAAAATATCGAGAAGACCGTGTCTAGGGTTGTCCCGATATATCATTTCATTTCTAAAATCCACCAAGCAGTACTAAAAAGCGCTACTGTTTCCCAAACATTTCGCCCCTAATTCCCGACAGCGGGCAGGTACCGGGCGCATCTACATGCATTTCCAATTATCGGACCGGGGCGCACTTGTCAACGGATCCGTTATTACCTAGACCCTGCGCTAGGGGGCAGATAGGTCACTGCCTTTACACTGGTAGCTTCGAAAGATTTAAGACTATAAGCGATTGTATGATCTTGTGACCAGTGTCGTGAGCAAATTGAATTTTTTTTTGTGAGTAATTTTAAGTTTATGAAAAATTAAAATAATTAAAACGTTTACAACAGTTAGTAGATAACTGTTTCATGTGTATTTTGTAAATATTATAAAATTTGTAAATATTGTATAAAATAATTGTTAATCTTTTTATTATTGGCAAAAGAATTCAAAAAGTTTTTCTTATCATTCATTATTGTACACACACATGAATACATTTCTTAAATAAAGTTTTATACAAATTCTTATATAAAATTTGCCTTGAAATCATCTATATTGTAAGTTTTCCTAAACTCAGACGTCGGCAAAAAGATCCTTTCTTTGGCGATCCTCATACAATACTTTTCTGTTCTGATTTTCATGATAAATGTTAATAAAAAACTATAGAGTGAACCAGCTCTCTGTAGTTACATAACTGTGTTCAGTACGGTTTGCTATGCTGAAGAGCACCTTTGTGATATAATACGGAGTTTCGATACTGTTGAGGGCGGGTTGATTAAATTCCACAAAAACTGTGAATTAAAAGCTGCTATTTTTGAGAGCTGGGAGTACCTATTGGAAAATAGTTGAGCGTCGGATATCAGTGTAGCTAGTCTAATTTTTATATTGTGAGCATATATTTTACTATTGGTGACTAGATACCTACCTACCTACGGCATGATAAAAGTTGTATAGTACATACTTATCCCAAAATTAATATGGTTTTTAATCTGCGTTCATTTTAATAAAATTTAATTAGTAATGTTTCTTTTGTTAATTGTATACAAATATTGATTTTGTATGTATCTGTAAATAAAAGTTATTCAATATTATAAGCAAAAAAATTTGTGTTTTGGTATTTGAATCCTAAAAAACAATACTACAAAAAAAACTAAATACCTATTTAAAAGTTTGATAGTACCCTAAATTCATTAACCAAGTCGTAGAAATTGAACCTGCCTCAAAGAAGTTCTGCTAGGGAACCAGAGTTATGTGGGTAATTTATACTAATATTTTTATTGATGTCAGAGTTTAGTTTTTATTGATCTAAGTAAACCTGTTCTGCGCTTTTCCTTTGACTACTAATCTATAAAATAAATCTTTTAAAAAGGCTGCCCCAAGCCTTGTCCGGACCACACACCACGAGTGGAACATTATTGAAATCTATTCAAATTGTGATCACTATAGAGTGAACCAGCTCTCTGTAGTTACATAACTGTGTTCAGTACGGTTTGCTATGCTGAAGAGCACCTTTGTGATATAATACGATTGATACGAGCTCATAGAGATACGAACAAGTAGATAGAAGTAGTTCAGGGTTTTTTTAATACTTAGGTCTAAATCATAAACATCATTTGATAAAGTTTCGACATGGAAAAAGTCATTTACCAGTTGCAAAATATCATGTCAAGAATAAGCAGTTTTTTGTCATTTGGCGATAATCATGTACTTACTCATAGTTATCCTTATCCATCTGTTATTCATTTTTATTGTTTCCTAATTACATACTATTTTGCCTGTGTATTTCTTTCTTTCTTTTACTCGTAGTTAATATTAAATTGGTATTATTCTCGGATGAAAACAGACTTTTACTAAACAGTATTTGATTCTACCATCAGATACGTACCACTGGACTAAATTTACCAAAAACTCCGGTAACCGTCTCTTTTCTGAATTGTCTTTCAGTACCTGCGTAAATATTATCAAATCTAAAAACTAGAAACTCCGCGATTGAATACGAAACCTAAAAAACATTTCCAACTAAAAACTATGCCATAAAAGGCAAGGTTCAAATAAAAATAGAGCAAAAGTAAAGGCATGTCTACAAGCGCACATCCCGCGAGCGGCCGATTACACGCGTTGGACGCGAGTTTTAAGTAACTTTACACAACTTGCACTTACGAGTGTGTAGACGTGGAGTTAGGAAGAGCGGACACCCTCGCATAGTGTCAACTAAAATCTCTGTCATGTCCCCCTTAGTGTGTACGTTTTATGGTTTTACGTTTTCTAAAAGTTCACATAAAAGTTTATTCACATTGAATATTAGAACTAATACAGTATTCACAATACATACAAAATCACATGAAACTGTTGAGCTATCTACAAACCGTTGCAAACTATTTATAGATAGTTCAACTGATCCAAATTAATACCAATCGGAAGCGTGCCCAAGACACTAGCTGCAATGCTGATACCCTGGGCCAGATAATCACCAGCTCTCAGGTCACGCGTCGCTTCGACTAAATTTAAAAAAAAGCCACCATGAGACATGCCCAAGATTACCAAGATGAAATAGTTGGGCAAAGCATACTTGAAAAATCCCCTTTGATAAGGGAAGATAGCCTAGAAAAGGTTACTAGGAGGTTACTATCACTATGGAAAATTGTGGAGACCAGTTTATTTATTTATTTATTAATAGGATCACCAACAGTGTTGTGCACAGAAACAACATTATATTCTTATTCCGGTAGTCTTATGTCTAGTACAAAGACCAATTATAGTTTAAGCTGTAGATACAGATGCAAAATATGCTGTAGTTTAATTTTGATCTCGAAATCAAAGTCACACTAATTGTGTATCGACTAACAAGTTATCAATGAACGATAGAGGTCAAAGGGATAAAATTTAAAGGTGATTTTGAGACTAACCCGTATGCATCGTCCAATGCTTGTAGTTCTCCAAAACAGGTCCATCCATACCACATCTGCCTTGCACCACATCGCGTCTGGAACTTTGACTTGCGACTACTTTTTGCCAGCACTCGTTTAGTTCTTCAACGTTTCCAGTCGGAGTACTTACAGTCTGAGTGTCTTGCTTCTTTTTGATAATGTGGACTTGTCGCTTTGCTGTAAATAAAATCTTTTATAAGTTTATTTTTATGAAGTAGTCGCTAACTTAACTCTTCTATTTACATACAAGGTTTGGAACTTCGAAAAAAATACTAATGTATTTTCATGTAAAATGTAAATTTAGTCATGAAATTGTGGGCGTAGTTGTGCAGCAGTGTAGAAGAGACTGGCGTACTAAAGAGGTTTATACACTTTAGTGGGTGTTACGAGCTAAATAAATATATATTCATGCAAAGATTTTTTCAATTTCAAAAAACAATCCATATTGTTTTCGAAAATGGATCAGCAGATAAGTTTTTGATCATCAGCACAACCAAGATTCTGGACTAACGGTCACACCCAGAGGTGTCACTTCATTATTAGTTATGCGTCTATTAAGTTCACAAAAATCTTCAAACTAAGATCAAAAACCACAAAATTCCACTGCATTTTCACCAGATTATTGATATCCATGACCGTACTAGAAAGCGTATGAATCACGACATCGTAAAAATGGAGCGGTAACCCGCCGAGTGTAGTCGTAAAGATAAGGCAGCTAATCAACGTGGCCCGGAATGAATCATATTCATTTTTAACCTAATCTTAAGGCTTGTCGCTTAATTTTTTTATATAAATGATTTAACAATCCAACGGCACACCTGATGTTGAGCGGTAACCACTGCCTATAACGATGCCCTGTGATGCATTGCACTACGCCCATCACTCTCGATGTTAAGTCTCATGTGCCTGTCATTACGCCGGCACTCATACATTATATCAATCCTTCAAAATTGTAGTGTTCATTTAATATTTAGCTCTCTCTCTCTTCTAATTTAAGAGCTATGCTCTTGTCGGCGTAATGTATGCATTTCCCGCCAGGTTCTTCTTTTCAGGGCAGCTTCCTTGACGTCCTTATACGACATGACATCTATCTTCGCCTTTTTTAATTTAGCTATAGGGACGCAAAATATTTACTTCTATTCTGCTCCTGCTTCTCCTTAATCGCTATTTTAGTCTAAAATTTCGAGACTGTATCATCTTCATCGACTGTCTAAGCTAAGCGACGTTCTGCGTGGTTACTATTTGGATGGCTGGTCGCTAGTGGCATTACATTTAAGCACTTTCGTTCTTCGGAGGGCACCTTAAACTGTCGGTCCCGGTTCTAGCAATCGTTTTGAATATTAAAATGACGTATAAAGTATCTAATTTATTATTTATGTTTGAATTTCGCTAGTACCTTTGGGCATTTTGTGGACTGAACAATTTCAGCGTTAGTGGTTTTTCTCTAGCAAATTTTGAATAAATAGTTGAACTACTAACCAATTATGAACTTATCTCTTTAGATTTTTGTCTAATTATTAAATTTTGAAGACTTTCAAAACTAGACACACTTTTTTTTTAACTAAACAAATCTAAGATTATAATTAACTAGTAGTTACCCGCGACTTCGTACGCGTCTAGTTTCCGTGTACATTATATTATCTGTGCGTGTACCGAGCGGATACTTCTTTGAGAAACTTGACATTACACCTCATTACACCGAACTCGTACCTACTCGAATGTCAAACGCTAGTTGCTAGACCAAAGAGGTAGTACTACGCCCTGTCAAACTGACGTGACAATGAAATCCTCTTGCCAATTGGCGCTGCTAATCCTTTTCGTTCATTTTATCCTGTAGATCCTGTTAATTATTCGGGATAAAAAGTAGCCTATATGTTAATCCAGGTTACGAACTACATATATGCCAAGTTTCATCCAAGTTGATTTAGTAGTTTTGACGTGATTGAAACACAAACATCCAAACATCCAAACATCTAAACATCCAAACATCTAAACTTTCGCATTTATAATATTAGTAGGATTCTACGGGACAAGCCTCAACCATTCTATAAAACGTTAACACTCAACCTTTCCAAGTTATAATAGAGATAAAGAATAAATAACTAACAGAAGCGTCAGTGACATCATCAGGCATTACGAAACTATCAATAACGGACGCTTAACGAGAAAGCTACAAGCTTCCGTACCGAAAAGGCGATCTATAACTTGTACTGCTACTTAAACTTTTTGTCATAGATTAGGTCAGTCAGAATAGATGGAACATTTTGTAAATAAACGTTCAAAAATACTTTTTACAATCCGTTGCAAAGGATTTTTAACTGAACTCTGTTAAGAAAAATATTAATTGGCTCTAAAAATTTTTAGGTCTAAGTAAATTCGTTTACAAAACATTCATTCATTTCATTCGTTCATTCTGTACTTCAGGGAAGTGGTGACAGACAGACAGATACGGACAGATCAAGTATTCCAATTTTCCAAATTTGGTTTAGTAGATACATAAAGGGGACTTTTTTTTTATTCATTGAACTAAAGTGCATGCTTAAAATAACGCGACTTATGTTCAGGCGTTAAAAAGCCTATTAACCTATTTTTATTCGAAAGTCCAGTCTATTGACCATAAAAACAATTAGTTTTTTACCTTACCATTCAGGCAATAAGAACGGTTTTTATGTGATAAGTGACACTATTGGATAAGTATAATGCCGCGTTTAAGTGACTATAGTGACACTTTCTATGGAAAGAAATTATAATTTTGTTGTAGGTACAGTCAACAGCAAAAGTCAATAAATTGAGTTTTTTGAAAGTAAGGTCTTACCGCGTCCAGTAAGTTAATCGCTTTATAATTTCACGGTAAAATTACCTAAGATTAAATTAATGCAGTCTATTAACAATAGTACCATTAAAAAATCATTAAAGCGTAAATTAATTACTATGAAAAAAAAAGAACATTACTTTGTTCCAATCTAAAGCACCTGCGATGTCAAACACGGCTCGTTTGCATGTACAGTCAGCGAGATAAGTCGATGAACAAATTGAGTTTTTAAGATATACAGTCGCATAATGTTATTAACAGTTCTATCACTGAAAGTATGCAAACACAAAGCTCTATCCAAACTCTTGTAAAAAACAAATAGCCAAAAGCTCTTAATAGTTAGACAATCTTAATTTCGTTATCGGCTTATGTTGCTGATTGTACTTTTGGGGTTATGCAGTCAATGATTGAAACCTCTCATAATTGTTTTCCTAAAAAAAAATTAGCACAGGAGGTTATGACCATTTCGTACCTTCTTCTATTAAGCAAATCATAGAAAACAATATAGAAATCTCATACATTGATATCTAGTTTCATTTATGCAAAAGTTTCGTCAGTTTGAGATGCCACAAAGAAAGTCTTGTCACAAACTTTTTTATTTTATTTTTCACAAGACAAATTTTATTCTAAAAAGTAGTTATTATCGCATCCTTGCGCTTCATCTTCAGCTCGAGTCCCAGTGGGGTGATAGTTCTATGAAAAGGCCACCATGGTCGTGCATCCTCATATTGCCATTCTTGGCCGAGAGTCGCCAGACAACCACCAGAATTTCTGCTTTAAAAAACCTTCTCAAACATAAAAAGATTAGACAAGTCAGGCGCTCCTGTATTAGCATAGTAGGCAACTAAATCTATTTAGTTCTACGGATTGGTATAAGTGTCAATTTTTTTTCATTTGAATTCTACATTGTACGATATTAAATGAAAACACGGATATTAATGATGATTAATTATTAATGATCAACCATTTACAATTAATGACTATTTTATACTAGTAATAGTCAAATTAAAAAAAACTTTTATATTTTAGAATGCCCAGCAGTGGGATCCCTACGGGCTACTAAAAAAAAAAAAAAAAAAAATTTTAGAATGTAATAACAAAAGTGTGTCTTAATTTTAATGTCGTTCATACAGCCCCACCCTGTACGTGCACCATTGTCACTACACACGACCAGTAGCTCATTATACCAATTTACAATACTATACATAACAGTACCGTTGCGTGCTACGCACTGGTGTATAAACAATGGTGTTCCCATCACATCCATTTAAATATTTGCCGACAAAGCGTCCATCCATCAGAGACGTGGTACAGAGCGTGTCAAGTTTTTGCAAATCAACACAGGCAGTTATAATACCTTGACACGAGTAGAGTTTAGTAAGCCAGTGACTTTACTCGCCAAACTTTCACTATTCGGCTTATTCCTGAAATCCCCTGTGTGTTGCCCTTGCGAAGGGGATTTCTGGACTTTTTGTGCAGAAATCCCCTTAGTGAGCCCTGCGACTGCCGGCAGGGAATCTCATCTGAATATCTGATTTCGAGCCTAGATTTATACAAACTAAATTAAAAGAATGTGTTATCCAAAGAAGAAGAGAAATTCATCTATCAGTCGGACGTGGTAAGTGCGTTTTTTTCTGCATTGGTATGCCAATCAAAGTTGAACTGCAAAGTTGAACTGCAAAGTTGAACTGCAAAGTTTTAAATCATGGTCAGTTCATACTAACTCATAGTTATTCTGTGACTAAATAGTGACATTATGACGTCATTTGATGTTTTTTCGCGCATATTTTGCTGTCAAGTGTCTAAAATGAATGATCACGTGGTACAAAATTGTACCACGTGACCTGAAGAAATTACACTGGGCAGTGAAATATAACTTGACAGCAAAAGATTGGCATACGGGGGCTGGTCTTCTGAAGAACACTACAGTTCTGGGACCAATGGCTACAGGAAGTACACCCGTCAACGACAGCTACTTGTCTCTCAGCTCACTGGGGGGTAGGCAGTAAGTCGCTATTACCTGTTACACCTGACTGTGTGGTGAGTTCCACAAAACTTAAAAAAACGTGTAGTCAAAGAAAAATTGACTTTACACAGCCTTTCAATAATTGTATTCATTTGAAACAGGAGACTAGTAAAAAGTAGGGGCAATCATTTAGAACTTCACCACAAACTGGCCTCGTGTGAAGGCGCCATTAGTTTCGGCCGCACTCATGCTCTTACATTTACCTAACAATACTTTTAAATCAATTAGAACTTGATTTTAGCTGAATTATAATTACTTAGATAATTTTTGTTGCTACAAAATGAAGACAAATAAAAACTAAATCATATTTAAGTGTGAAAAGTCCATGAATTGTTATTTATTTATAAATTTTTTACTCTATAAACTTAATGGAAACCTCTAAAAAAAAAACAATCGTGTAAACACACCTTTACATCAACATAAAATAAAAAAACAAAACGTTTGTATTTCTTGCTCTGTTAACCCTCTCGGCCACGGGTCATTAATAGTATAATTACCATTGCATATAATTATAGGAAACTGTGATATCGCCGCGCTATAACTTACTAATTAAAAAAAACAAATTGAGTAATGATTTAATTTAATAAAAAAAATATTTGATTTAGTATTCAACTGTTTTAATCAAAACCTTATATTTACAACTGTTTTGTAATTTTTTTTAATAAGTAAATAAGTAGATACTATTATAAAATTTTAATAAATTAATTATTTAAAAAGGACATCGATAAAATACTTGTTAACTACAATAATAACTGGAAAAGGGTTATGAATAAACATACAAACAAACATACATGTAAATTAACAATAGGTCGTAAAACTAAGCTATTTCGGATGTCTAATTAAAAAATCAACAACATCATCACGTGGTTATATACCGAAACATCTTACAAACACTATTTTTTAAATACTTTCTTTAAAAGCCGCAAAAAAGCCAAGAAAATAACCTAATATAACTTGTTTTTACAATGTTTGAATTTATTTACATGGAAGCTAGAAGAGTGTTTACGCTAAAAAAGAAGCAGGACTATTTTTAGAAGACACCTATTCACTCTTGTCTTGAATGTTGTATTCTGGGTTCCATTTCTTGACAAATCGCATAATGCCTACACGTAGAGCATAATTATATACATTTTTTTGCGTACAGTTTGGTAAATATAATGAGTTGTATAATACTAAAAACTCCAAAATATTTTCACCAGTTTTCTTTTTGAAAAAGACTTTACTTTAAATTCATGTCATTTGCAGTTACATTTTTCCAAAAAGAATGATTTTCCTCCCCGGTTCGTTAAACATACTTGTTTGGCGTTTAATTTGAACGGAGGGACTCCAATAATTTCAGAAAGGGTTGCGGACCCCCTTGTTTACGGATTTGCGAATGAATACGAAAAAAGTTATTTCTTCCGATCAAACAAGAGGATAATTGGGATTATTAGGCTTTGTTTTGTTCTGATGTGGTTTCTGTTACAATAATGATAGAAATGAATAAAAGTCTTTGAAATAAGCTACAACCCTTTAAAAAGTAGGTATTAGCTTTGATTATTTTATTCTGACAACTTAACTTTATATCTTAAAAAAATTACTGAAATTAGTAAACTCTTGGGATGACTAAAAATAAATAAGATAAGTTCATGAGTTGGCCAACTCTGATGATAGTTTTTAGGCCCATCGTGGCTTAACAACTGCTAGAGCTGGGACCGATAGCTAACGTCTCCGGAGCACGGAAGCGCTCAGATATAAATGCTACTAGCGGTCACCCATCCACAGAATGTCGCTTAACTCAGATAATCGGTGAGGATTGACTAAGCAAGCCTAGCCACGAACGCTCGGATGACTGAGAAAGGTAGAGCTTCAAACACTAATGATGATAAATACATTGACAATTTGCACCACCAAGTACATGCAGTAGCAGAACAAAGTTTACACTGCGTAGCAACGACCGTTCGAATGCAGAGTACTGCTGCATGCTACGCAATGTAACATTTACATTCTATTTGCCATTTACAATAAACATGACACGTTATTAATTTTTTTAATCATGCTTTTTGGCTCTTTAATTTCATAAGGTAACTTGAATTGCTAACATGAAATCATCAACTTTTGCACATACCTACTACTTTCAACGCAACGACACAATATACATAGGTAGGTACAGAAGGTTCACTTCATATTAAGTTTCGTAATCTGTACTGAAACAATACTCAAGTCTTAGGTACTCAACTGTAGATTCGCTGACAGATTTTCAGAGACGTGTTATAATTTATACATTTTTTCTTCTTTTTTTCTTTTGGCTATTGTTTCAACAAGACAGAGGAGGCTGGCATTGCATGAAGGAGGCCTATACCCAGCAGTGGGTGATACCAGGCTGAAATGATTGATGATTGTTTCAACAAGCCTTAGAACTCCAAATAATCATACAAATAATTTCAGATACTACAATAGGTAATGGTTTAAAAAAATTGCGAGGGAACTTAGGTATGAAGCAGACTTTCTGTACCAATGTATTATGTGGCCACGATCAAAAGCTAGTGGCCTATCAAAATTATTCGGATTATAAACTTAACGACTACGAGCTCATGCCATTGTCTAAAGTCTATTAAGATGAAGTAGCCAGATTAAATGTTAAACAGATACGTGTTAAAGGGTCATTCACACATTATTTACGATTGCGTTTAGGTGATCCCTACACTTTAACGGTTATAAGGCTACCCAGTAGATACGATCTGTAATCGAGATAAATAGCTAAAAACAGTAATACATTTTTATATGTGAATTTGAATTTATAAGTTGTACTTAACCTTTGGAATGCTAGGATTACTTGATTACAGACTCATGATTTTTTTATGCATATGATATGGTGGACTTTGACAGGTTAAGGTACCATAACATAATGTGATATTAAAAAAAAACTAAAACTGAACTAATAAATAAATATTCCTGGACTTTACACACAACGCCCTTTAGTACCAAACTAAGCAAAGCTTGTGATATGGGAACTAGATTACTGACAGAATACTTTTATACTTTTTTTTGTAAATACTTTACTTATAATTACATAGTAACACCCAGACATAGAACAAACATGTATGTTTGCCACACAGAAGTACTACGGAGTTGTATGCGATATATTGAAATGAAATGAAAAAAATATTGGTGATTTAGTTTGCTCTGTAATCTTTTTTTCTTTTCCGAACAGTGTATATTTTTTTTCAAAAAAAAAAAAAACTAAAGATTCGTTCTATGAAAACAATATCAATGCAGGCAAAGCCGTGAGTCAAAAACTAGTGCGTTAATAATATGGTAAAACCCAATACTTTCGTCCGTGTCCCACTTATGACCCAGTTAATTACTCGCTGGGTCCCTACGGACTACGGAAGCGATCGTATCATTCGAGTAACAACCTAAATATTTTATGTGTCAAATCTGATACCGATGTGTTGAGTAGGTAAGGTACCCTGATTATGTCGTTTAAGTTAAATAAATAAATAGGCTTGAATTCCCGATAACGCAGAGGGGCGGAGGGGTGAAATGTTTTCAAAAGATGTAAAAAGAAAATCTAGAAATTAAAAAAAAACTAAGCGCCAAGTGCGTTTTGTTCTAGCGGTCGTTGGATACGTGAGTTGGATATTCATAATGACTTCGTACATATTGTATGGGACAATTTAAAACGAATTTTATAAAAGTCGCATTAGGTTATTCTTCAATTTATTTTTTCAATTAGGTCGTAGGTATATCTTATTTTGCAAATTGTTAAAAGTTTTTTTCGTAACAATTTTTAAGCCCTGTTCACTTTGTTTCTTACCATTTCAAGACGAATTTGCCTACAAATATGTTTTATAATAATACTTTGTGCGTCTCTAAGTATTTAAGTAAGTAAATTAAAAAAAAAATTGGTAGACAGTATTAGATATGCAAAAGCGTAGGCATCACTTCTGTTTAATATTTGACGTACTTATCAATAAATATAACTTTATACTTGACACGCCGTATTTTTAAAGAGTCAAAGCAATCGAAATTAAAAAAGAAATACACTTAACCCTTTAATACCCACTTAGGGTCTATAAAGACTTCAACGAGCAATAAAATGAAAGCATTTGCGAAGTCATTTCAAAAATGATTCGAGCTTTAGAATTTGCTCGCGAAATAAAATTATCATAGACCGTAAAGGAGGTTACACACCGAACCCGCTTAGTGTTCCCGAGTTTTGGTGTCCAGCAAGTTTTCAAATACGCTCGGTAGTCTATTCCATTGGCAGGTTTAGTCTGTAGCCTCCCTAATAGGTATAAGCAAGTAGCGGCTGGAGTTTTTCATACTTATCATTTGTTTATAATAAAGATGAAATTATACCTAACCTATTTATTTATCTAAAGCTCTGTTCAAGGTATTCTATAAAAGTACTGAAAATCGAGAGCTAGATTGTCACTAAGCCCATAAGATGGACAATATGAGATACGTGTAAAGGCGGAACAGGTCAGCTAGTGTTTAGTCTTATAGATAGGCTATTTACGATAGAAATACGCGTAAAGTCGGAGCGGATCAGCTAGTGGTTAATAACTTATCGAGCTTTCCGCTACATCCATCCGCTTGATCCCCGAAGATAAAACAGAGTACTTTATCAAACGTTTCTCGTAAATCATCCCAGGGTTCCATATTTATAGATTCACTTTGAGACCCTTAGATCGTTTATTCAGTTAAGAAAATGTTTGGGATGAATAAGTTATGCGCCGTTTGATGTACAATTAGGATGTTAAAATTAATGCTTCTATCAGCCGTAAACTTTTGCAGTGAATTTCATATTTTCTAATCAATTTTGGATGGAGCTTGTTTTTCTTCATGTTTATTCAGGTACTTCTTTTTTTGCTACTTTAATATATATAGCACTAACGTCTCGTAAATGTGCTACGATTCTGATATTTTAAGATTTTCATTGTTTACAATACTAGTAATTGTGTTGACGTCTTTTTTCTGACCAAATAAAAATCGTGCATGTAGGGTTAAAATGCTAACAAGTTTTTTTTGTACCTAATATTCATCCATATAATATTGTATTCTTGCAAATAAAATAAATGTATTCTATTTCTAACTTAGAAGTTGTTAACTTGCCAGTTAGAGTAGACTAACTAATCATTGAAACTTAAATTCGCGGAACTTCTGCCCGAAGTCGGACAAATCAAGTAATTTACGTTAAATAAGTTCTTCCAGTCATGCTACGGTTTCCAAGAAGCAGTTGACTGTCAGACGACTGTGGCGGCTTCAGCAGGCCATTAATAAATAATAAATAAATAAATAAAATTTGTTTATTGCAGGTAACCTTCATACAAAAAGCACAAATACACCCATATCACATATAAAGTTAAAAAAAATAATAATATTAAAACACAATAAATAGATTAAACTTTCACTTTCACTTCTTGTTTTCATTAAGGTGGACTGAAATCCAATGTTTATACATTGGATTATGTAGGTGGTCAAAAACAGCCTTCAGGATACAGTTTTTGGAGCGACTTATTCGACTCCAAAAAGACGCAATGCGAGTCCTAATAATCCCAAAAAAGTCTGGTACCCCAGCCTGAGCAAACATGTTCGACGCACTGCAATACCTAGGCAGCCTCATAAGGGCTCGGTACGCATTGTTGTACTGAACCCTTATGGTGCTGAAAGATTTTCTAGTATAACTAGTCCAAAGTTGACTAGTATACATCCCTAGACAGTATGCCTTAAATAAGGTGTTTTTAACGTCCGCACTGCAGCTTGAAAAGCGGCGTGCGAGCATGTTTGCCCTGACCGCGAGTGCCCGTCTCTCTCTCTCAATATCATTGTCGTCTTTTAACGACTCAGTCAGCAAATGCCCAAGATACTTGAACTGAGTGACCGTTTTGATAGTCTCACCGTTCATAGATACCCCATGGACTCTCTCCGGACCTCGTCCCGACCTGAATACCATCATTTCCGTTTTAGCTACATTATACTTTAGCCCGTGCGCAACAGCATATTGCTCACAGATTAAAAGTAACTTTCTTAGGGCCTTAATTGAGGGGCTGAGGATGACCATGTCGTCAGCATAACTTAAGTTATTCACACAGACACTACCTAGCTGACAGCCGATCCTGGCTCTCCTCAGCTCCCCGATCAACTCATTGACATATAGGTTAAACAGGTCAGGAGAGGTCAAACCCCCTTGGCGAACACCGCACTCTAGTCTGTAGTCACTAGAAGTCGTGTCGCCCCATCTTACGTTATTAATTTGATTTTCGTACCAGTATCTCAGCAGATTCACCACATGATTTGGCACTTGCGCATCCGACAATTTGGCCCAAAGAATGTCATAGTTCACTAAGTCAAAAGCACGACTTAAGTCTAGAAAACAGGCATAGACCGACGTATCCTGTGAAGTGTAATAGTGAATAGTACTTTTAAGACTCATTATTGCGGAATCCGTTGAGAGACCGGCACAAAAACCAAATTGAGCATCATAAATTTTAATGTTCTCCAATAAGTCGGGATAAATAAGTCGCTCCAAAATTTTACCTATCACTGTACCAAGCGATATAGGGCGATAATTGGAGGAAGAGCTCAAATCCCCCGTCTTATTTTTAACGATAGGCACAACTATTGTTCTCATGAGGTCGTTTGGAAGATAGCTATATTTTAGGCACAGGTTATAAAATATACATAGGTGTTCAAATACATTGTCAGTAGCCCAGAGAATGTGCTCTATGCTAAGCCCATCATGGCCAGGCGACTTTCCGCGCTTCATGCTCTTTACCGCCGACCTCAACTCTTTTACAGTCACTTCTGTGTGTTCACTTAGGATGGACTTAGCAGAGGGCACACTCCCCAGAGGCTGTGGCTTAGCCTTAAACTTACTGGCAAACATTTCAGCTATGTGAGACGTTTGCTGCAAACCGTCCATGGATACAGGCAAATTCGGTTTATGATTAAGCTTTTTTGTAGCATTCCATTCCATTCCATTCCATTAATGTGGCGATGAGGGTCGCACGACTGTCACACGAACAGTCGTAAGGCGGTCTCATCGACTGTCACAGAGACACTGTTACCCAGCCGGTCGTACTGACGACGGTCGCACAGGTATATTGTGCGACTGACATAATCACGCTCTGTTCTCAATATACTTTGGTGCGACAGTCGCAACGTGAATGGCCTGCTTAGCAGTCATACCCACATGCAATCGTATTTCATAAATGACACACCAAGGACTTGACACATTTCAGTGGGCTAGCATGATTTCAATTTCATTTATTTCTTAGATGAGTTATATAGTACGTACCTAACATAACATGTCAAATGAAGGTCAAATGGCATAATAATTACATTTCATGCAACTTGCACTTTTAGCCTGCAAGGGTATGCCAATCAAAGTTGAACTGCAAAGTTTAACTGCAAAGTTTTAAATCATGGTCAGTTCATACTAACTCATAGTTATTCTGTGACTAAATAGTGACATTATGACGTCATTTGATGTGTTTTCGCGCATATTTTGCTGTCAAGTGTCTAAAAAGAATGACCTGAAGAAATTACACTGGGCAGTGAAATATAACTTGACAGCAAAAGATTGGCATACGGGGGCTGAAGGTGCACTTGCAGCTAAAGCTGGCGACTAGCTCGATCTCTTTCACTGCGCCTACAATTTAAATGAACATGATGGATTAAATCAAAAAATATAAAAATGATTTGATAAAAATCAAATCAAAATGATGGCAAACAAATTGAATTTTTCAAACGAAAAATGTATCCAAGCAATCCAAAAAACTTGAAGTGCTAGAAATCTAGTCATAGACTACTGCTTGAATAGACTTCAAGAAAAACAGTGGGTATATTTACTGCTAGTGCAGTGGAGGTCTTCATAAAACGACCGTCATAAAACATTCACAGTTTCTTAAAACCCAGAGTTCGTTTGGCAATTTCTATAAACTCTAATTCTCGGCCGTTCAAAGCGTCCAGATAATTTGTTTCGTCGAGTTTCAATTGACGGTAAATGTATTTTTTCACAATCAACGGCGATTCACCAAGCCTGGTGACTGCGAAGTTTTGTTCTGTGAGGATTTACCCGATTGTACCTACTTACTTTCTGAACGAGTTCTAAAAAACTTGGTAGTAGGTAATTGAGGTACTTTCACCGTACTGTCCTGTCCCCAAACAGTTATGGTTGGTTGTGTTCTGGTTGTATGGATGACTCATTCACCTCATTAGAGCAAAGGACGTAGCTCAAATGACGTGCCTTGTGAGGACATCTATACATTAATTGTGTTCGTGCTCGAAATAGTGCACTATTATAGGTAGAGATAATAATTAGGTCTGTTTGTGTTGCTCAAAATCAAATAGTTCAGAATCGACTAAGGTAAGCATCAGGATTCTCATCCAAAAACGTTGCACGAGTTTTATAGACAGTTCATTGTAAAGTATTGAAGATTCAATGATGCAAATGTCTAACAAACCTAATTAAAATTGATGTCTACTTAATACATTTAATAGAAATATATTCGAATATAAAAAATATATCAAACCCCTTCTAAAACTTGTCAGGTATCGACAAGGAAACTTTTAAAGGGAATCATCTCTCTCCCTAGGCGTACACAACAACGAATGAATTCGTTGGACGCAAACACAATTTGTTACGTTTATGTATTTTACGCTATAACTAGTTTAAAGTTCTGATGAACCTTACCGTGCTTGGAATAGAGTTGCTTTTACAATGTGAAGGGGAGAAGTGGCAAAACAAGCCTATAGCATAATTGTTGAGAAACAGATAGTACACTCCCTATTTAATTGTTCTCGGAGATAGGTGATATAGTATTCTTTGGAGAAACAGAAAACTCGCCTCTACTTTTTTACAGAGATTCTGTTTTTTAAACATTAGTATTGAAAAGCAGATACTGTTTCTAACGAGTTTTATAAAATCTACTTTTGATCGCTTTGGATTATTTTTTTAGTCGATTTAGCTGACTGTGCTTGCCAAATTACTATAAGTTCTTTGCCAGTTTTTAATATTGTCGTTCAAAGATGTTTCATGAGATATCTTACCGAATACTAGAAATTATTTATATCATTGACGTTACTTTCAAGGTGAGCTATCTATATTCGTAGCACCCAATACCTACATAGATTTATCTACTTCAAAGCGTAGCTTTAGTGAGCTATCTGTTCCCACCAGCCTACAAGGAATGAGGTGAGCTCGGCAAACATTGACACAAGACTTAGTGAATGCGCCGAGAAATGTGGCCAAACATCTAGGTGTCAGTGTTTATTTGCGGAGCTATACACGCCACACGACGGATTCTGGAGCTGTTTGATACTTTTGGATTGATAGGAGTATTGGGAATAGCAGTATAAACCATTTTTTATAAGAAAAAGACTTTTTACTTAAATCTTCAACCTACAATTACTTACATTATTACATAATACGAGGTTACTGGATGTGTCATTAGACTGCTTACTGGGATATAATACCGAGAATATAGTTCCACCACTTAAACTGGAGTGTCACTTCCTAAAACTCAGTCACTGATACTGTCGATGATCCCAACAAATTATCCCATGGGTTTGCAATCGACCACCTTTAAAGTAGCCCTATATTACCGCAAATTTTTTGATTACCTCTAAATTCTAGTCATTCAGAAAATTCAAGATTATTAATAGAAAAAAGCCTTTTGCAATGCGGTAGATTATACTAAACCAAACAAATTTACCATAGTGTAGAAGCCGAGAAAAATTAACTAAAAATATAGCAGTGTTTTTATGTGCACAAGCCCAATACAAGACATTTGAAATCATTTAGGATATTTCCAATTGTCTCACGTTGACATACTACCAACACGTCGCACCTTTCCGGCCAATATCTGAGCAGATGTCCTAATTAAGGAGACGAGACTTGGGCGGGAGCGACTATATTGCGACCTTTCAATAATGAACACCGGGGGGAAGCTTTGGGGGCTGTGCACGGGGTAGACAGTAGCGGGGTGGATTTCAGACAGAAATTACTAGAAGAAAAACTCAATACTATAGTTACGTATGCCGTATAAACATTACATCCCATGGATTCTGCTGTAGATCAAAAACCCAAAGGAAAGACTGAAAAGAGTGTAGTTTCTAAAGCTTGCCAAGAGATTTGAAGTCTACAGGGCTTATCCGAAGACTCCAAATCTCTTAGCAGATCAGAATCACTAATCGCTGATAACAATTGTCTAAATTATAAGGCTAGATAAACAATTGTCAAGTTGAACTAAATTATGACGAATACTACATATATTTAGGGTCCCGAACATTGCCGTGAAAATATTTGAAGTTTTGATTTGAAGAAAGAATATCAAATTGTGGGTTCATTTTTTCTAAGAAAGTTTAACCGCTACCTCTCATACCAAACCCCACCTCTTGCGGATAAAGGAAAATATTTGGCAATGAAATCCTCAGCTCCTTTGTAATTGTGGGCATCTGCACTCCGATCCGGAAACAATTCCATTTCTTCCAGTGGAATCCGATAAACTCAATTGTCTACTGTAACGAGAGGATCTTGAAGTAGACGGTGGAAGAATGCTGCAGATATAAAATACCTAGACAGAGGATCGAGAATGTAATACTGCAAAAAGTGGGCATAATATTATCCAACTTTCAAAAGATTTACTTACTGTAGTGATGAGTGGATGTTAAAATTTCAGGTGATGGAAAGAATGGCATGAAGGTACCTACAGATATACAACACCTGGAAAAAGGCTTGCAAAACGTAGGGAGGTCCATTCAGGGATATATATTATCTGTTTTCCAAACTCGAAGTGATTCTTAAAAAACTATGATAGATAAGTTTCCTAAAATGTCTATCTCTTAGCTTTTTATTTTTGTCTGGACCTAAATTTCCCAAATTAGCTTTCATTATTTTTCGAAACCATCTCGTCTTAGCTTAGAAATTAGCTTTATTAGCAGCATCTCAAAAGAGCTGTAGAAACTGATGATATTGAGTTTTGAAATTAACAATGTGTGAAATGGTTTGATTAGGTGTAGGCTCTGTGAGTACCTACAGGGTACATGTATGATGATGGTGTGTTAAGTAAACAATAAAAATAGGGTAGGTATGTGCTTTTTGAACTTAATTATCGATTGGTACTGATTTGGATCAGTTAAGCTATCTATAAATCGTTTGTAACGGTTTGTATATATTTCAACTGTTTCATGTGTTTCTTGTAAATATTGTATATACTATATTAGCCGTAATTTTCTTTGTGGATAATAAACAATATAATGTTAAACATTCAAATGTACATTTTGCAAGATTTAGCAATCTCAAAAAATCAGTTGATGATCCTACTTAGTTGTTCCGTTTTCCAAAACTGGACCGGAAAAGTGTAATAAAAAATATCTCGTAATTTCTCCTAACAAATAAAGACCGACTATGACATAGTACAAAAGGTGGGAAGATCATCATAAATCGCCCCGAGATTTCCGCCTTGTTATTTACGCGCAAACTTTCCACCAGGGGGCGACACAGAACACAGTTATAGCACAGAGCAGAAAACCTACAGAGCAACAGCTACCTGAGAATGTGTTTTACAGAAGTTTCATCTTGGTAGACTGCTGCGGCTGCGAGTGTTCTTACAGTATTCCGACACCCAGTGTTGAGTACATCATGTATTTGCTCTAATAATCTAGTCGTAAGATCTGACAATGTTAGACATCATAATGATGAAAATAAATACACTAAAATGTTTTCAAATACATATTTGAAAAATTGAGAAAAAAAAATGAGCATCAACAAAATTCAAAAGTAATAAAATGTTCTTGCGGTTGTAATGTCACGTGCGAGTCGGTCCCAACAACTAGCCGCTGCGTTCACCGGAGGCACCTGAAAATGCCGCTCGACTCTCATACGTGAGTCTGTCGGTGAGAGCTCACACACGCACACATCGCTTATGTATGTAGTGATTTACCCGCAGCAGCGCGTTTTTCGGAACTATTGCTCTGTAGGTTTACACTGTGACAGAACACAGTTATAGAGAATTAAAGTACGAATTGTTTTCTTTTGTTCAATTCAGTTTGTTCAAAGTTAATTTATTGTGTTTTAAGTTAAGATCTGCCTGCGGATGACAGGGGCTGTTAGTAACTTAGATTTAGTTGGGATTTCGGATCGATTAGTTGAATTACTTGTCAAAACTTATTGAAACTGACCCGAAAACTATGAGCACAACTTTAGGGTTACTGAATCGATACTGTATCACTAGTACCAGGCTGTTTCATGAATTGATAAACAAGAAGTAGATTTTTGATTTTTATGAAGTCATCTTATTAAAACTTGTGCTCTCATGCTAGATGTAACTTATTAAAAAGTCTACTCATGATTTTTTTTGCGAATATTTACCATAAACATGACACAGCAGTCATTTCCAAAAACCAAAATAAATTATAGTCAGCTATTATTTAGCACCACACATGCCAAACGTCTACCACCGAAGGAAACCATGTGAGAAATGAACGATAGTTTTCAATAACAAACTCAGCACGACCCATCGAATCTAGCAATATAGAACTTTATTGTTTTGAAAATAAGAGCGAAGTGAGATCAGTTTTTTTTTGTCGAACGTACGTGTAAGTTTGTTTGACACCCTTCAGCAAATCTTATCATTGGATTGTAAGCCGTAGGCGCTAAAGAATAAAGGTCAAATGTTTTAGAGAATAGAAGGGAACACGCGAAGGAAAAACTAACAGCCCTCACATTTTTTGTGAAAGATCTAATTTCTTGGAAAATATGCTACGTGATGTAACTCAGCAAAATAATTTGAATCATACGTACTCATACTCACGCTGGCGCGGCGTGAGATAAAGCTGGACATACATACATATACCTGATTATCTGTATTATATACGATCATTGAATATATGTATTCACAAAGAAAATTACGACTTGCAGTATTTACAATATTTATAATATACAAAATACAATAATATATTATCATTGAATAGAATTTTGAGGACATGAGGATATCGCCAAGGTTTTGCGATTTTGAAACTATCAAATAGTTTTCGTGTTTACTATTGCTATTGAGATGTTTTGAGTTTACTATTTTGATGTTAAGCATACTTAGTAAAATCATTTTGAAACGTTTGCTGCTAGTTTAAATCTTAAATATTTTTTTGATGAAAATCATTTATTTAGTCGCAATCGGACTCGGTATTTAGTCACGGACAGGCGTCACAGCTCAGTCGGTAACAGCTCTGCCTTCCGTGCTGTGGGTCGTGGGTTCGATCCCCTCTGAGAACAAACATTTGTGCGTGGCAAACATAGATGTTTGTTCTATGTCTGGGTGTTACTATGTATTATAAGTATGTATCAACAAAAAAAAAAGTATATAAGTATTCTATCAGCCATCTAGTTCCCATATTACAAGCTTTGCTTATTTTGGGACTAGAGGGCGTTGTGTGTAAAGTCCATGAATATTTATTTATATTTATTTATTTAATCACAACGGATATTTAGTCCTTCTGAAGTATCTGCGTAGAGGCCATTTTTGGCGAATTTTTCGCACAACAATACATGCTCAATCGTTATTGCACCTAACTTCGGAGGGATAGAGTAGAAATCCGTAGTGCATTACTTAGTTGGTGTTTCAGCAATTTTAGAACACCAGCATCGATTACGTCTAAAAAGTACTAAATACTAGCTAGATAATCGACAGGCGACTTCTTAAGTAGCTAGTACTTAAAAAGTCGCCTATCGAATAGCCAGCTTTATTTAAAACTACATCACGATGACAGTGATGATTGAGATCGCACCACGCGACGTCCTCTGAAAGGCATCCTAGGAATTCCTACCTGATAACATATTACTAGAAACTACCGTATCTAAAATATTCCCAATCCAAATAACAAGGTACCTAAATAGCACAATTTTGTCAGTTACAGACACTTTCTCGAATTTGTCTTTTAATGAAATCCCCGGGCGCCTTATGTTAATTTAATTTTCTGAAGAAATTACTCGAATTTTGAATAATAAATTTACATTTCGGGATTTAGAGTTACTTGTTGGAGATTATTTTAAAGTAAATAGCCTACAGCTACATCATACCAGATTATTTTCAAAGCAATTTGTTTTTAAGATAAACATAAATTTAGAGTTCCGTTTCTTTATTTTGTGGTTTTTCCTTACTTTTGTCGTGGGGGTTGGAATTGAATATAGTCTGAGTGAACAGCAAAATAAATATAAAACGGGGAGTGTTTACGAACCCCACGTCTTTTCGGACATACTAACTAAACAATACAATAACAATATTGTAGATCCAGTCGAAAATTGCACGTTTTATGTTGAGGCACAGATAATATAAACTGGTTGAGGGTATTTAATAAATAATAATAATAAATAAATAAATATTCATGGACTTTACACACAACGCCCTCTAGTCCCAAACTAAGCAAAGCTTGTGATATGGGAACTAGATGGCTAAAATAATCTTTGTATGTACTCTAAGTACTATATTATTTAAACTAGTTTTTCTTTGCGTTAGGTACTTTATAAAATGCTGTTTCAAATTGGCAATTTCCGTACAGTATTTTCCTGAAAAAGCAGTCACAAATTAATTAAAACTTACCTAAGTAAAAAAAATTACAGCAGGGGTATTCCAATCTCAGTTGAACTGCAAAGTTTTAAATCATGGTCAGTTCATACTAACTCATAGTTATTCTGTGACTAAATAGTGATATTATGATATCATTTAATTTGTTTTCGCGCATATTTTGCTGTCAAGTGTCTAAAAAGAATGATCACGTGGTACAAAATTGTACCACATGACCTGAAGAAATTACACTGGGCAGTGAAATATAACTTGACAGCAAAAGATTGGAATACGGGGGCAGTACATTCTATTCAATGTGAGAATAAATTTGTTCCAGTCAATTATGATGTAAAGCCCAGACATTAATCAAAACGCCTGATTATCTTATCTGGCTGATGCATGATGAGATCACTATGGTGTGATGTACGCCCTTATAGGGGATCTCTCTGATTACATTTCAAATTAATTTAGCATTGCTTCATTATTAGTAAGTGTTTGTTTAATTAACCTCACATTACTATGTGATGTTTGTATAAAAACTTTGCACCTGTAAAGATGTCATAGTTTAAATTGGATAATAATTTATAAGTGTAAAAAACTAGAAAACCGACTTCAATTCGACTACCAGCTTCATCATGATAATGATGATGACAGTTCATTGGAAATGTTCTAGTGTCTATAAACATGACTATAAGTCACAGGAAAGCAAAATACGCAATTTCATGCACGTGGTTGGCATATTTTTTTCAGTTATTTCTAATTATAACCCAAACTACTGAACCGATAATGATGAAAATAAAATGGGACCAACCTGAAAGTATAAACTTTCAGCAGGGGTATGCCAATCAAAGTTGAACTGCAAAGTTTTAAATCATGGTCAGTTCATACTAACTCATAGTTATTCTGTGACTAAATAGTGACATTATGACGTCATTTGATGTGTTTTCGCGCATATTTTGCTGTCAAGTGTCTAAAAAGAATGATCACGTGGTACAAAATTGTACCACGTGACCTAAAGAAATTACACTGGGCAGTGAAATATAACTTGACAGCAAAAGATTGGCATACGGGGGTAGATATACTTGCTGAGATATATTGTGTGGAGCTGACTACGCTGCAAGTTTCTCCACGAACACGATGCTTGTCACGTTTAGACGTGAATATCTACCTAGTAACTAATAACACAGTCGATTGACCTATAATTTCAAAGTGGGTTGAAACAAAAACTGTCACTTGATACTTCATTTAACAAATTCGAAAGACGCTTAGTCAGAACAAGAGTGTTAACTACGGAAAAAAATAAGCGAGAGTTCTTAGTCGTTTCGAATTACATTGCGCAGCGACCGGCTACTCTACAAGAGGGAATGCATAACACGCAAGGGGGCCACGCAGTGTAGCTCAAATATTAGTAACCAACCTTCTCTTGTAGCTTTTTGTGTCTTGACTGTTACTATGCGCTTGTCAGCCATTTATCAACGTATAAATTCAGAGTAGACGATCTTGTTATTAAGATGCCGACAGGCTTGCCACCTGTCACATATGGAATGCTGAAGATCAATTCTACTATCAAACTTGTCAGCTAAAACGCAGTTGAACCGTAGCTTTTCATTTGTTTTTGATTATTTCATATTTTACTATCAAACTTTGGCAGCTGAAACGCGCCGTAATGTTTAACATGTTTTTAAGCTCAATTTAGCTGCACAGTACCTAATGCTCAGCTAAGCCAAAGATCGATCGGACCATAATTAGAAGTAGTCGGAACTAAATTGAAAGTCAACCGTTATAAATTAGTAGTGTAGAATTGAGCACTGAATGGTCTGCAGGGGTATGCCAATCAAAGTTGAACTGCAAAGTTTTAAATCATGGTCAGTTCATACTAACTCATAGTTATTCTGTGACTAAATAGTGACATTATGACGTCATTTGATGTGTTTTCGCGCATATTTTGCTGTCAAGTGTCTAAAAAAAATTATACAAGAAAGAATGATGAAAGAATGAAGAAATTACACTGGGCAGTGAAATATAACTTGACAGCAAAAGATTGGCATACGGGGGCTATACTTTTATTGATGTGTAAGCGCTACATAATGGCATGCCCAATGCCCATATTAGTAAAAATTATTCAATTAAATAATAGCTTAGCATTTAATTTACTTAACCGTGGCACGTCCGAGTTCGATTTCAGTGGACTGACGAAATTTTCGAATGATCTGTCGTCGCGTCACCACCCCACCAGGCCATCAGGGAGTGATGCTCGCATTGGTGTGTTCCAGTTTTAAAGGTGCTGGTGCAAATACAGGACTTAGCAACATTACGTCTCAGAACATTAAGTATAAGTAGAAGTGATAGACACTGCCGCATCACAGGACACGTCCTCAGTGGACGTGGTTTGTAAGGTGACGTAATTGTTACAGGTAGAGGTGACGCCAGATGCACCCTAGACAGCATTTTATCCACGGAAGAATAGATTAAAACTACTTAAGTACCCCTTTTATGTCTATAACAAAAGAAAGTGATGAAGTACGATTTGTATGCTCTTTCTAGAGAGAAATCGTTGTTTAAAAAAGGAGACAGATCGGTCTTTTTTGTCTCACCTGTCCCCTTAGGTTGAAAGAGCAGCCCCCGTATGCCAATCTTTTGCTGTCAAGTTATATTTCACTGCCCAGTGTAATTTCTTCAGGTCACGTGGTACAATTTTGTACCACGTGATCATTCTTTTTAGACACTTGACAGCAAAATATGCGCGAAAACACATCAAATGACGTCATAATGTCACTTTTTAGTCACAGAATAACTATGAGTTAGTATGAACTGACCATGATTTAAAACTTTGCAGTTCAACTTTGATTGGCATACCCCTGCAGGGTGACAGGTATAATATTTGTTACGTCACGTTATCCTCAAATCGTCAGTGCATTTGATCTCCAAATAGTTATTCTGTTATACAGAGCTACTTAACTTGACCAACGTTCCCACATACAAACGAATTATCAAGTATTTACTATAGTTTAGTAAACAATTGATGCTGGGCCTTACAGGGCTGTCCAAATCATGTTGACAGGCTTTCTGGCTCCTGATAACAGTGTGCTTAGTATAGAATAACTTTAAGATATTAAATAATGGTTATGTCTGGGTGTAACTATGTATTATAAGTATGTATTTACAAAAAAAAAGTATATAAGTATTCTATCAGCCATCTGGTTCCCATATTACAAGCATTGCTTAGTTTGGGACTAGAGGGTGTTGTGTGAAATGTCCCTGAATATTTATTTATTTATTTAATTAAATATTCATGGACATTCCACATGACGCCCTCTAGTCCTAAACTAAGCAAAGCTTGTAATATGGGAACTAGATGCTGATAGAATACTCATATACATTTTTTGTAAATACATACTTTTATTAAATAGCAACACCTAGACATACAACAAACATCTATGTTTTCCACGCACAAATGATTGTTCTTGGTGGGGATCGAACCTACGACCCACAGCACGGAAGGCAGAGCTATTACCGACTAAGCTGTGACGTCTATCTATATTGGGTTAGATGTTAACCATTTTTTAATGCTGGCAATCTAGAGTGCGGGCCACCTGATAGAAAGTGGTCACCGATTTCCAATCCTGCAACAATAGGCGATGCCGATTCGCTGCCTTTTAAAAGGCAGAAAACTCGTTTTAAAGGACCCCATCTCGAAGGTTTAAGGGATAACCGTTGAGGGTAGTTCATTCCACAACTTTCACGCACGTGGTAGAAAAGATGTCAAGAACCATTCATATATGGTGGTGAGGATGAAATTAGATTTTGCGATATGTGGTGCAACTTTTTTTATTATGTTTTTAACAATTTTGGTCACAAAAATAGGTTTTACAGCCCCCGTATGCCAATCTTTTGCTGTCAAGTTATATTTTACTGCCCAGTGTAATTTATTCAGGTCACGTGGTACAATTTTGTACCACGTGATCATTCTTTTTAGACACTTGACAGCAAAATATGCGCGAAAACACATCAAATGACGTCGTAATGTCACTATTTAGTCACAGAATAACTGTGAGTTAGTATGAACTGACCATGATTTAAAACTTTGCAGTTCAACTGAGATTGGCATACCTACCAATGCAGAATCTAAAAACCACTAGCGTTTGTACAGTGCTATTTAGAACCTACACCAAAAAATCAGCACAAAAGTACCTTGATTTAACAGACTTTGATAGGATTTTGATAGTTTCAGTCTCAAGAGACACTTGAGTCTAGTTGCTTTCTCGTCACTCTCGCAAGAAGTCGATATAAGTAAACTAAATTAAAATATCAGGTCGTACCTTAAACGCCTCGAATACTTACCCACTAATCGATCTAAGATACTTGTCTTCCATTTTTGGCAGAAAGTGAACTTGAAAAAAAATACGTAGGTATTGAAACATTTGTTTGCAAAACCGGACAGCCCTGCAACTAACTGATAACGCTGGACGCCAGACAACAGATAAAACTAGTTAATTGTTAAAAATAGGTCAAATTAACTAATTAGTATTAACTAAGTATGTACTCGTATAGTTGAGTTTTTGGGTTATATCTTGTGTGCAGACATAGTGCCCTATTAGCGCTTTGTTTGCACAATCCCACTATCCTACTAATATTATAAATGCAAAAGTTTAGATGTTTGTGTTTCAATCACGCTGTAACTACTGGTCTGAGTTGGATGAAACTTGGGATACATTATAGTTCGTAATCTGGATTAACACATAAGATACTTTTCCCGGTTTTTTCCAAGTTGTTTTTTTTGTTTTTTTTTTTCGTGGACGAAGTCGCTGGTAACTGCTAGTAGTTAAATAGTTAAGACGTATCTATATTTTTATCATTTACGTAGAAAAATGCCAATGACAGCCATCACAGCTCAGCCACCTCTGCCTTCCGTGCTGTGGGTCGTAGGTTCGATCCCCACCAAGACCAAACATTGTGATGGCTATAAAATAGATGTTTTTTTTTCTGTTTATTAGTGTCACTATGTATTTACAAAAAAAACTATTTATGTATTCTATCAGCAACCTAACGGTACGTTCACACGGAGACACGATTTGCCGAATCTTATTTTCATCGGATCTGGAAAAACCGAATGTTGTATTCACACAGCACATCTTGCTTGGCCGTATCCGACGGCCTCGTATCGGGATCTCGTGTGAACTCACCATCCGGCTTTTATTAGCAAGAGCGCGCACAGTTCCTCACGTTGATTTGGAAGCGATGGACGTGAACAGTCTTGCTATACTATACTGGTATTATCGCCGTCAGCGTCGTAGAAAAAGATTGTGGTTAAACCCAATAGTACAAAGAAGATCAACAGTTGGTGCCTTTACGACGCATTCGGTTTCAAGATCCGACAAAAAACCGAATCTACCCCTGCGTGTATCGTATGAACGCATGTATTGAATGCCCTATACCACTGAATCGGATCTGCATTTTGCAGTATCGCCGGATCGGTTTGTAGTCGCAAAATCGGATGTCAACTTCAGCAAGATTCGGTTTTTTTGTCGTGTCTTGAAACCGAATGCATGTGTGAACTCCTTCATTGAAATACTTATGCCACTAAACCGAATCCTGCAAAAAACCGATTCGGTAGAGAAACACTCGACGCCGTGTGAACGTACCGTAATTCTCAATAGCACAAGCTTTGGTTAGTTTGGGGCTAGATGACGTTGTATAAAATGTCCACGAATATTTATTTATTTAATGGCCTTACGGATGTTATGACATTTAAAAGTCCTTGTAAAGGATAATATAGTACCTAGACTTCTATATTTTTTCGAAAAGCATAATGTACCTCCACCTTAGGCAGTCAGAACGCTTCGTTTTCCGGTTCAGAGTCACCATTCAAGAACCTTCCTTTTTTTCGGCGGTCGTCAGTTCTATGAACTTTTTAGCACGCATTGCCATTTCTTAATAATTCTGAGAGCAATTTTCAAAAGAAAATGTATTGCATTCTTGCAAAAATCAGATAGGTATTTATTGTAGCGATATTCTGAATAAGTAGCCGATAAATTTCTAGACTACATATAATAATTTATTACTTCTAGAAGTTTTGAATATAAAATACATATTTCAGATAACTGATAACTTATTAGTAGCATGTATATTATGATACGAGTCGAAGTTAAAGCTAGTAAGTAGGTATTTATTACACTATTAACTAGCTGTCACACCTGGCTTTGTCTGTCTAAACATACAAATTAGTTACTACTACTACCAGTACTAGCATTATTAAAAATGAAAATTGAAAATATACAAATTCATTTATTTAGCAAATGACAATAACCTAGCTAACCTGTCATGACGATTAAATAAAAATCGGAATTAGGTATTATCTTGAGATTTTTTTAAGTTTTTCGTCCTTTACACGTCAAAATGTAAAACAGGATGCTTTTTTCAACTTTTATGTGTATACCTACACCTACCAATACAATAAAATAAAATAGAAAGCTTGTATTTGATTGTCATTCAGTCACTACGTTTTTTTATTTATGTATATAGTTAGATTTTCACCAACAAGGTCGATCCTTGACCAAACTTGTAAACTTGCAACCCTGAGAAAGGCTTTCGATTCGACCTCCACGCCAACCACATCCAATTCCAACTTTATTTCTTTAAAAATTAAGCTTGAATTTGCTTGCAGTAATTTTTAGAATATTTATTTTGCCGAGCAAATATTGAAAATATAAATGTTTGCGATTACTCAGGATTTTTATGAATGTTTAATGATTTTCAAGGATTTATCGTTAATTGCTAAGTAACTGGTGTGGGTTGAACCTTTTTCGTTTATTTTGGGCTATTTTTAACCGCTTTCGAAAAAGGAGGAGGTTCACAATTCAGTTGTATGTTTTTTTTAAAACTCCTCCATAACCAATTTGAAAAAAATCATCGGAATCTGAAAGTATACTTACTTTTTTTTAGATTGGTCCCATAGAAATTTTATCAAAACCGGTTCAGTAGTTTGGTCCAAGTATTATAATCGAATTTCTTCTTTCGCGTCTACTGAGTAATATGTAGTGTTTGAGTAGGTACATTATTTTTATAAACTTCAGTAATACCCTTGGATTCTTTTAGTTCATTTTTTGTGCACTTTTATAACCAGACCCACTCACTCAGCGCAGTAGTTTAAAACAAACAAATCAATGCAACGTTGACAGCCATAAAAATCTGATCTGTAACCTTTCATCCTCCTTATTTCATTAGAATAATTAGGAAAAGGCCCATTTACGACCCTTTAATACACATTATCCCCTAAGTACCCCCTAAATATTAAAATTCAGCTCGCGCAGACGAAACGTCAGGGCAGAAAGATTCAATTAGCATAAAGATTAGCGAAAACATAAATTTATTTCTGTGAAGAGCCTTTTCTTAAATAACTGCCGTCGTTACTGCACGATGTAATATGACGGAGTCGTATTTTATGAAAAAAAGCTGTCTTCAAACGTTATCTGTGGTATCTAGTAACCTACCGAACTGAGAAGCAAATAGTGCGGGTTCAATTTTCGTAGTGAGACAAAAATCTAGCAAGATCTGCAAATAAATCGTTCCAGATCAAAATATTGTGTATCTACTTAAAAAAAAATCGTCCTAAACATTATTTGAGGCAGCACGAAACTCGAAAATCACAGTCACCGCTAAAATATGGATTTTATTTTTTTAGAACGCCAACCCTAACACGACGTTGTTAGCTCATTTATGTCTACAAAGATGTTAAATAAATGCAGGATGAGACCCACTTAGTTCATTTTATTTACAAAATGCCGTTTTGAAATAGTTTTAATTTATTTATTTCTTAGTATGCCGCTAGTGGTAACTTCTTGCACATAGTATTTATGATTTTATAAGGATTATAAAGGAGTGCTTTTAGTTCCTTTATAGCATTTTACACTCTATCTTTATGTTCACAAAGTTCAAAATCGGTTCTTCTACAAATCTATAGGGAAAGCCGTTCAGGGGGTTACGCTAAATCTGACAGTCGTCGCGTAACCATAATCTAACATTTTTGAATTACACTGCGAGTCAACGCCAGCTCGATTGCCAAAAGTTGCAGCATCACCGTGCAGTGTATTTTAAATACGCCGTTACGATACGTTCACGGTTACATTTATTCATTCTGACTTCTTAGTACCTAGGTACCTAATTTTGGCAGCAAGATAGATACAGAAAATACTTACAAAATCGCTTATTACTAGAAGTAATTCAGCAAAAATCACCATAGGCTGATGATGATGACTTCAATACCATTCCAATATCTCTAGGTCAGTGTCGTGGTCCTCCAAAACTATGGAATGCCTTTAACTCCATTGGGAGTAACAAATTTGTCACGGTCTGGTGCGAATAGATCGCTCCGCCCCGAGGTACTATTACTAGGACACGTATGGGAACTGGTACACTAGTACGCAATGTACACATTAATGTACGTAAATTTTGTATAAGCTATTTTATAGGCGTCACGGCTTAGCTGGTATTAGTTCTGCCTTCCGCGCTATGGGTTGTGGGTTTGATCCCCACCAAGAACAAAGATTTGCGTGATGGAAAACATAGTGGTTTGTTTTGTGTCAATGCTGTATAAATAATCTAAATCTAGATGCAAAAGAACTGCTTATTATAAGTTAAAAAATTATATACAGGGTGTAACATAATGCCCCATAAGCCCGAAGGGGGTATTCTACACGTCATGGCGAATAACGTTTGTTACTACGACTTTAAATTTTTCGAAGTTTTATGAAAAGCGTAGGCTTATAGAGACAATACTAGCAGTTACCCGCGACTTCGTACGCGAGTACCGTTTCCGTGTACATTATATTATCTGTGCGTGTACCGAGCGGATACTTCTTTGAAAAACTTGACAATTCACCGAACCCGTACTCGAATGTCAATCGTTTATCGTTGGACCAAAGAGGTAGTACTACGACCTGTCAAACTGACGTGAAATGACATGACACCATCCTCTTGCCAATAATTGGCGCTGCTAATCCCGTTTTTTTATTTTATCCTGTAGATCCTGTTAATTATACGAAATAAAAAGTAGCCTATGTGTCAATCCAGGTTACGTACTATATATATGCCAAGTTTCATCCAAGTTGGTTCAGTAGTTTCGACGTGATTGAAACACAAACATCCAAACATCTAAACATCTAAATTTTCGCATTTATAATATTAGTAGGATAGTACACGTTGTATAAGTGTTTTATCAGTAATCTGTTTTCCATATTACAAATGCTGTATAGGCCTAAATGGCATGTAAAACTGTCGATGACTTTTTTTTCAGTATATCTCACTTGCGTATCATTTCTTAGTTTCTGTCTTTTTTGTTAGATTTCTACAGCTGGATGTATGAGTACGTAGCTATAACATAATGACTGTTTATTGAATAATATAGGTACATTAGGTACGTCGTTTATCGTTGGACGACACGTGTACCGCCATGATGTTAATATCAGTAGTTGGTTGTATTAATTTGCTTATCATTATGTACTTTGAAGTGTAGGTGAATAGTGATAACGAAGTGCAATGGAAATTAAATGTATAAATTAGATTTTAATGTTTTTGTAACGTTTGCCTACTCTCCTAAGTAGAGCACTAATAGAGAAGGCTCCGGGATGACCTACCGATCATCGAACTAAATAATTGATACGATACAAGTCCGAACGTGTATGGAGTACTGCTCTCATCTTTGGGATGGCTCGGCCAAATACCAGCTTGAGGCCTTGGAGACCATTGATAGACGAGCCAAAAGGCTCATTGGTAACGATTCGCTGGTCGAAGCTAAGCTCCTGAGCCTCGAACATCGGCGAAAAGTTGCCAGTCTTTCGGTCTTTTATCGGATACATTTTGGAGAGTGTGCTTTAGAACTCCATGAGTTAGTTCCCCCATCCCCATTCCATCATCGGACCACCAGACGTACGGAGACGCGGCACCCATACATGGTCGACATGCCACCAGTCCGCACCAAGCGCTTTGCCGCAACATTTAGCTTGAGGACCGCCAAGGAGTGGAACTCTTTGCCGGCGTCTGTGTTTCCGAACACTTACAATTTGAATGTTTTCAAGAGGAGAGTGAATAGGTTTCTTCTAGGCAAATGTGCTACATCGTCGACCGCATCGTCACTTACCATCAGGTGAGATTGCGGTCAAACGTTTGTCTATAATGTATAAAAAAAAAAAAAAAAAAAAAAAATACTTAGATAATTCTTTATTGGAGCACACTGAAATATTACAGAATAATTTATAAGTTTTAAAAACTAGCATTGCTCCTTCACATCTGTCTAGGACATCCGCTAGGGCCGGTGCGGCAGCAGATTCGGCCGAGGATCTCAAGAGGCGCAAGTATGCGGGTCTCGACAGGGCCTACACATTTGTACCTCTTGGGGTCGAGACTCTGGGTCCGTGGGGTACCGAGGCCCTCCGGGTCTTCAAAATTATTGCAGGGCGTCTAGTCGCAGCGACGCGTGACCCGAGGGCTGGTGATTATCTGGGCCAGCGAATCAGCATTGCTATTCAGCGCTTGGGTACGCTTCCGATTGGTACTGATTTGGATCAGTTGAGCTATCTATAAATTGTTTGCAAACGGTGTGTAGATGGCTCAACTGCTTCATGTGTGTTTTGTACATATTGTAAATATTGTGAATGCTGTATTAGTCATAATTTTCTTTGTGAATAAAATTATCGTAGCCAAAACTAGTAAAACCGACTTCAATTCGACTACCAGCTTCATCATCAGACGATAATGATCACAGTTAATTGGGAATGTTCTAGTCACTAAAAACACCACTTAAAAGTCAAAAGGCAAAATACGCAATTTCGTGTCCGTGGTTGGCATATTTTTTTTCAGTTCTTTCTATTTATAAGCCAAACAACTGAACCGGTTTTGATGAAAATTAAATGGGACCAACCTGGAATTATGGAAGTATATCCTTTTAGATAAAAAAAGAATTTTTGAAATCGATTCATAAATGACGGAGTTCTGAGGTAACAAACATAAAAAAACGAATTGAGAACCTCCTCCTATTTTGAAGTCGGTTAAAAAGAACGAAACCTTATAAGGTACTAAATACAATGGGCGGTGTTACCCACGCTTTACCTCACAGACCATGTTTTCTGAAGACGTGACGACCCGAATACGTTAGGTTTACGTAACGCGGCGACTGTCAAATTTTTTGGAAATATTGTCAAGAAGAAATATTTCAGCCATCACCCATCAGCATTTCAAAATTGAAAACTACAGTTCCTTACAAAATGACTCATGAACTAGGTCAAGGGTCAACACATCACATAGCTCCCCTAGCGTTGGTGAGTCATGTTTTGTCATGTTCAGTGTTGCATTTCAGTGAATGACTCAATCATGCTGAGTTGCAATTTGAACTGCAATTACGCGTTGATAGACTGTTGAGGTAGGTACCCGTGGTATGTTTGTGAAATTAGAGCCTGATTATTCTGATTAGGCATATTTATACGGAACGATACGACATCGTCAGTATCTATAAGCCACACTATAAGGATGACTCATGCTACTCCGTGCCGGGATCAAGCCATCTCCGAGTCGTTATTGAATTTGAAACTCTGTTTGTATGACGCTACAGCTGAATATCGGGATTCATCAAACAGGGCTGGGTGCGGTTTTTTTTTTAATTCTGCGTCCCTCTGAGAGTTTCAGAGTTTTTGTTTTCTACTCTTTCCTTAGTAGGACTAAAGGGAGATAACTAGGATCGCTGGCTGTGTGCTGTTCGACGGGCCATTGTCGTGGGTCCGTTTATTCAGCTTTAAGTATTTAGTTATAAATAAAGTTCAAATTAGTTGGACTTGGACTCGGCTGGTTGCTAACCAGGTAGTTTTGCAGGTTTTTGCTAGACTTTCGTTTAACAGAAATTATTTTATTCGTATCATCTAGTTCCAACATCAACATCCATCCATCCATCTATTCATCTATCCAGCCAGCCATCGGCTTGTTCCATCATTAAGTTGTATAAAAAAGATTTGACCCCACAAAAGCAGATAGATAGATAAAAAGAAAATACTTTATTGCCCATAATATACATAACAAAGGCGAACTTAATGCTATATACCATTATCTTCCAGATAACCCACAACAACTTTGTTGGACGTTGTTTTTTACTGACCACAATACGCATTGTGGTAAGAGAAAAACAGCGTTCAACAAAGTTGTGGTTGATAGAACTAAATGCTGATATCGTCTGATGTGAATACGATTGAAGAAGACGAATCATAGCTCAATGTCCAAAGTGGCTTTTCAAAACAAGTACACAAAATGGAGATAATTTTGAAAAATGTGAACAAAGCAACCAAAGACAAGTTGAAAACAGTGGTTGAAAGGCTTTCAATTTGCATACTGAAAGTTAAGGGACAAGTTCACTGAAAATTGTCATCAGAGCTTTGTTAAAAAAACAAATATCTAATTGCCAAATCCATAAAATCTAACTTTAAAACAACAACCATGGCATGGCACAGCCCCAAAGTAATAAAATCGTAAATTATTCCTTTAAAAGCCCGAATTAAAACTTAGAAAATCGCCTGAAAGATTCTCATAATAATTTCTCATTACGTTTCGAGACGCGCCGTCCAATTTACGTTTTCATAAAAAACAATTAAATCAAAATTAAATTACATCGCCGATTTGGGAACGAAACGTTTTTATTATGAGTTAATAACATATTTTCGAACGTTGACTTTGAATTTTTTATGAATTCCATTTATGTTTTAGAACCGAATAAAATGCCGTAAAATGTTTTGTGTTCAAAATTGGAACGTGTGAAGTTTTCGAGTTTTATTTTCAAGAGCATAAACTTACCAACTATTGAAAATTTAAGTGAGTATTAAGTTTGAGTGGTATAAAAATATGGTTTTAATAGTAAAAATTTGGCTTTTTCAAAAAATATTGTTGTTTTTAGAAAGTAAGTACCTGTATTTAAGTGTTTTTTTTTAACTTTATCAAAACACAAATTATTAATTTTATCAACACACTTTCAACAAAATAATAATGTTGAGAAAATTGTTTACAATATTGTTATAATTGGTACTTCTAGTTTTTTTTAACGAATATTCCAACCTAGATAAATATTCAAGTAAAATAAGTAATAATTGATAACACTTCCACATTTTTTAACCAAAAAAAACTATTGCAAAACACTATACCTGCCTTCAAGGATGCGGGCCAACGGTTGACGGCAGATGGGAGTCACACGCTGAATTCCGGACCCACATGAATGGGCTAAGAAGTAATTATAGCTCTGTTGCCATGCACCAACAATACATATTATTCACCCGTCGAAATTTCGATATAAAAGATTCTGAAAGTTTGTGGTTACCTATACGAACATTCTAGGCTTACAACATGGACTTCAAAATTTAAATAAAATAAATAAATTGAGTTACCTACCTATATTGTTAGCGATCGTCTACAGACAACTCAACTGTTGTATGTGTATTTTGTAAAAATTGTAAATACTTACTACTTATTTTTTTCATACTTAGCATCTCGAAATAAAAAAAAATAAGGTGAATTAGTCGGGAGTGTGCTTAGCTATGTTTAATGAAAATCGGTCCAAGATTCGGGGGTTTTTAGAATTTTTATTTTAATTACTTGTAAAAATACCCAAATGATTAATCAGCATCATCATCATCAACCTATAGCAGTCCACTGCTGGTCGTAGGTATCTCCCAAGACGTGCCACTGAGCTCGGTCTTCGGCTCTTCTCATCCAGTGTTTGCGCTACATTTCGCAGATCGTCGCCCCATCTCGCCGGAGAGGGTGTCCTACACTACTCTTGCCTGACGTGGTCTATGACCCTGACGTGGTCTCCATAAGTAGGTATTCGTTTGCTTCAATGTTTGATAATAATATTACCAAACTCTTAAACTTGACTATTCCTGTAGGTACTCTACATTTATGTAAGTATCTATGTTTTTATGGATAAAAATACAACAAATGACTAAAGAAATATTTATTTTGTATTTTATCAAGAGTGTGCAAGCACATCAATTTACCAAAATGACTTAAAAATTTAATGACTCGATAAGCTACAGTAAATAGGTAAATACCCTCAATCTCATTACATACAACGTACTTACTTAAATGGGCAAACTATGATAACTTATTAAACTAGAAAAATATGGCAAGACTACTTTTTATAACTAATGGCATTTTATTTCCAAGTTTAGAAGAATGCAAACAATACACCTATTTTCCACACTTGGATAGCGACTAACATAACTTGCTGGTAGATAAGTAATGCAAATTAACTGCATTAGTAGGTACAGTTGTCTTATAACAGATCTTTGTCCCTCTGAAACTCTGAATTATCTGCGGAGAACCCATTTTTGGTCGAATTGGAGGTAAGCGAATTTTTCCCCACAACAGTAGGTACTTATTTGTTGTTTGTTTGTTGTTTTTTGTTTGTTGCACCTAACTTCAGAGGGATAAAGAGACGTGCGTACTGTTATAAATAATATGTTCCTCGCTAAAGACAAAATCAAAACAGAATATTAACTACTAGCTTCCATTCGCGACTTTGCCCGCGTTCCGTTCGCCCTATAATTTTTTCGGGATAAAAAGTGGTCTGTATTAATCCAGATTAAAAACTATATATTTCAAGTTTTATTAAAATCGAACCAGGGGGTGATTCTGGGTATGGTAGAGATTTTACTCTAATATGGATGACGTAAAATCTCGGTCGAAAACTGGTTTCACCCACTAGTGACAGGAGTTTTCAACGTCATTTTGACGTCATCCCTATTAGAGTAAAATCTCTGCCGAAGTGAGAATAAGGCCCCAGTAGTGACATACAGTATGATTGAAAAACAAGCATCCAATGTTGATCGATGAGCCAAACATCTAAACATTCACATTTTTAATATTAGTAGGCAAGTAGTAGGCAATTACTACGGTGCAACTACACATGAATTGAATAAATAAATGAAGTACAGATGAGTTCGCATTGCAATGCAATAAGACGGCATGTACTCTATGAGATATCCAATTTTATAGGCGAAGGTAACCGCTTAACATCAGGTGTACCATCAGCTTGTTAGGTACGTCACCAAGTTCACACTCTCATAAAAAAAGGATAGGTAATTTAAAAGTGATTGGTGTGCTCGATAAACTGCAAGGATCTAGCGTCGACCACAGCCAACAACAATCTTAGACAAGAATTCTAGAAAGTAGGTACCTCGAAACTTCGGCCTCAGTGAGTTATCGGTCTAGACGACTCGAAGAAAAAGCCTTACAACACATGCATGCATTTTCAAAAGAAGGTGGAATACCTACGTCTTAGTTTTAACCATGGCTTGTAGCAAAATTATACTTATGTAAGTAACTTACTTAAAGGATTGTCTAAAATAAAATCAACTTAGCTACAATTTTATACATTTTTCGTTATTTTTCGTATTTTATTTTTCGTATTTTATAAAATTTTTCGTTAGTTACTTAATGAGAATCATAATCTTAAAATATAATTCTCTTTCACCTCAGATGTATCTAGGTAAGTACCTACTTCAATTTTCTTAAGAAAGTAAGAAAATTAGAAAAATAAAAAATATTGAAACACTATTTGGCATTGTACTTTATGTTGGTAATAAAATAAGTCCAAAAGCTTATAGAGAACTTCATAAAAGTTAGGGCTTGTGCGCTTTGCACGGGGCGGTAAGCGCACCGTGCGCGCGTGTGTGCGAATGTGAAGAGGGGTAGGCGCGGCGGTGCGGGGCGGGGGCGAACAGCTGAGCGCACGGGTATATTGACAGCGTGTTGCCGCTCCGGCCGCCGCCAGTACGCTCACTGACGCCGCGGAGTGCGCACGTAGCCGCTAAAGCAATCAACAAAACAAACGCGCTCGATTGATTATGACCACGATCGCCCCGCAGTGCTAACTGAACTGCGGTCGGGACCCCGCTAAAATTATGACTTTTGGACTATTCGTAATTGAAGAAGATAGTAGCAGACCCGTTCTAGAGGAGAAAGCTCTGAGGATAGTTTCCAGGTACTGGGAAGTCTCCGGTGATTCGTTTGCCGAGAGGCTACGGTACGGAAGCAATCAGAGGCTGCTAGCCGATCCGTTCGGACTGCTGTAAAAAAACTTTTTTTGAACTCTAACAGAATTTTTTGTGATTTTTAAGTGCACTGTGTACTGTGTTTTTTGTGCTATTATTTTTGGATACCTAAATGAAAATGGTGCCTCAACAAGTTTCGGATGTGAGGTCGATGTCGCCCACGTCCAGCGGAGTACCCTTGTTTGGGTCACAACTCGTCGACAAAAATTCATCGACCCCTTACACGGATGCCACACAGGTAAGTCCGAATTTATTTGTGATTTTTTTGTGTTCCAATAAATTAATAGAAAGGTAAACGTGAAAAAATTATAAATCCAAGTTCAAACTAAACATAACTAAAAATTTCAGCAAAATTTTTAAATTTCAATGTCGCAACTAAAATTTCAAGTCAATTTAAATTTACAAAACAAGATTTTAATACCTGAAAAGTAATAACAATTAAAATCTCTTTGAAAATTTGTCAACAATAAAAAAACAAATAAAAACAAAATGCGCGTAATATAATTTTATCGCTTGTAAAACGATCAACACATGGCTAAAACGATGTTTTATTTTGTAAACATGTTTTGCTGTGACGATTTCGATAACGAACTTGTAAATTTTTTCTTCAATCAACATATTGAAATAAATTTATATATTTTTAATTGCCACTCACGTAAAAGTATATTCTGCAAAACAAATAGCGTAGTCGGTGCTTAAATTTAATAGAGAATACTGTTAACTTAAAAAAAAAAACAAAATTTTATGAAATTTAAGCCTAAATATACTAAATATTAAAGAAAATAATACTTATCTACGTATTCAGTAGATGTAATAAATATCTTTATAACGAAACAGCAATTAGATAAACTTTCAATAAGTGGACGTGAATTACCTAGAGACTAGAATTTCAATTCCCGTTCTAAACTGGTAACGAGAACTAATGATGCACTAACATGCAATCAGGAACTTAGAAATCCTTGTACCCACTTAATACTACCCATAATAATCTATTTAAAAGATAAAAATACTCATTACCCACTGATAGAACTTCAATGTTAGCCTCTGTACGCTTTACGAACTGTGTGAAACAAACATTTCTATGAGTAGAGTTTAGGGCGTTTTCGTTTATAAACGCACAGAGTCCTCTGAGTCTAGTAAATAAATCTTCAATCTTATATGGATTATGATAATACCTACTTTAAAACTAATTTGAGAATAAAAACTGGAATAGTAACAGCTTAAATGATTAAAAGCAGCCTTAGCGAAGGTCTACATCCTGGACCTGCGCAAACATGTCTGGACATGTAACTTATCACTAATATACCTTTAGGTATTGATACTGACCACACATTGAAATTAAACAAATTATTGTGCAACAAAAACGAAACGAGTGAGTTAGATCACGTAGGTAGCCTATTTCAGCTAATCCGATGAGATTATAAAAAAAAACTGCTACAAAATAAATAGCTAAGCAATAAATTTACTGATCGTAAAACAAGAAGGATCAGCACTTATGTATTTAACGTACCGTAAAATGTGGAAGCGGACAATATAGAATAAAATTTACTGGCGAATTTCTATGCGGAGATAAATTGGCTGCACAGTCAGAGTGACGCGGTCACGGCTGACGCGTCTACGCAAATCATCTCGGGGCATTGACATCGAATACAATTTTTTACGCATTATCGCATTAAACACACTCCCGGCGTAAAACTGAAGCTATAACAGTCAAAACAATCGATAAAATAAGAAGAGTTATGATTTTATTGCTACCATTCGAGCGAATATCCATGAAACGAACCCAGAGTGCATTAACATTTCAATGTCAACTCGTAATAACGTATTTTTAGTCATCCTCATGTGAGTGGCCTTTCTCGTGCACTCGGCTGCGGCTGTGTGTGTTACTAGGAAATTATCTTCGGGCGTTCGCACACTGTTTCAGTTCTCAGGAAAACGTGCGGTCATGATCTTCATTTTTAATTGGAGCTAGGAAACAAACGTTTCCTTCAACATACCCTTGACTGGTTTATCGAGTGAAAAAATATAGATAATATAAGGAAACGATTAGAATAGTATCGTTTGCAATTTAACAAGTTATCAATACAATAGCCTCTGTAATTATCTGTTTCATCACGATACAAAATTAAAATACCGGTAGGCAACGAGGAACGAGAAGTAGATTAGCTGAAACAGAGCGGACGTTTAAATATTTGGTTCGCATACAAAAAACTTGGAAACCAAGGGCGGAGTTTTGGATCGTTATATCTGAACGGCGAGTGAATTGTGGACTTGCGTTCGCTTGCTTTTTGTTGGGTTTTTTTAGCGAGTTCTAAACATGTAGCCACTGTTCTTTTCGTCCAAGGTTACTCGTGCCTTTGCTTCGCTACATTTATAATCGGCTCTAAACCCTCTTTTTAAATACTTCACAATATTTTCCTAGGAAACTGTAAATTTTTCCTTCGTGTATGTCAACCATAACGATATCTTACTACGTCAAATCACGAACCCTCGCAATATTTCGGAATTTCTCGGATTTCGGGATAATAAGTCTGCATCGATACCGCTCCAGTATGTTACAAAACAATTCCGTAGCAATAAATTAACATTTAAGACCGGTGGTTACCTCTAAACAATCGTGTTAGCTTTCCTGGCATAAGTTTATCGTTTAAGTAAGCAAATTTATGTGCCCTAATGCAGTGCTGGCAGGTCCGCGCGAATCAACATTTTGATTGTAAAATACGAATTCACGTCGGCAGTGGCAATTTACTCAGCCTACACTTGTGGGTGTTGTTTTAATAGCGCCATTATAGAGAACGGCTAGTGTTGCCCAAGAAAATTACTCTTGTGTACAGACAAACATTGCCTACCGCGTGTATTTACTGCGATAGTTAGAGTCGCAGTAGCAAAGAAAAGTAGAGTCACTTTCTGGAATTCACACAACCGCTACACAAACTTGAGACGTTTTCAAAATGGTACAAGTTATTTAAGACTGAATCTCAAGTGATAAAACTAAAGTCTGGAGCTTTGAGAGAGATCATTATCCCTCTGAAAGAATTGCTGATATTTAAAAAAAGATTCTGTCACTTAATCCTTCTTTAGTTTCTCTTAAGTCTTTTACGGTGGCAGATTTTATTGAAGAACATAATCTTGCAACCGTGGCAAATAGCAAAGACGGGCGGACGTTATGAATTCAACGTCTTATGATAAAGTTGCTTCAAATACACCAGCAACTTGCAAAACTGAAGGCATGACATGTGAAAACAGAAAGTCTGCAACTGCAAATAGCTATAAATTCAGTCTGGCCACGGTGACGCGTGCTGGAATCGGAACGAACAACTTCCAATGTGGGAACAACAAAAATACACCATATATCTTTCACTTGAATTTTCCGCATAAGGTTTTGTTTATCACTTTTTATTTTTTTCTGAATTAAAATACACGGATCGGTTGCATTGCTGGATTGAAACATTTTTGCACGCTTTTGATGTTTTCATGCACAAGACTTTTTAATGTCAGAGCATTGAATTGATTGGGGTTACTAAACGGAGCGTTTTGCAACTAACAAGTTTATGAACCCATTTCATGAATTAATTTATTTGAGAAAATAAAAATGTTTATGAACAAGTCCATACGAAACTTTGCAGTCTGCTTTTGAAATATAAATCTGGTTTTAAAGTTGGCAAACTATTCACTGGATGTTTTTTTCTAATTTATTAAAAGTTAGCTATATTATTATACTTTTTAAGCGGAATCTATTTTCAGGTTTGTAAAGAGAGTTTTATCTACAAGTCATTGACTCCAGTTCTTAGTGTTATCATTTGTTATTCTTATAAAATCGTTTATCACGCCACGTTGTTTGGACGAAGTGTTAACAGTTGCACTTGATTTTTATCAACTTTATCTTATCATTCGTGATGCGATTCATATTTTGGTAGTTTTTGACGAATTTCGTACAGTTTCTAAATCCGTTTGAACTGTGAAGTGAAAAACACTTTGCATAAAACTGTGTATATTATAAAGTAATTGCTCAACATCAGATGGATCATAAGATGGTTCAGTCACGCTACTTTTTCCAACAATAAAAATCGTTATATTTACCAACACCGTCTGAAAACTTGCAAATCTGTTTAAGATGCTATCCGCTTCAGAGATTTATGTATGCTGATTGGATGCGAAAAGTTTTGTAAGATCAGCTCGCCTGATTAGGTGCGGCAAAAGTTTATTGTACAAGTTTGATTAGAAAACGATGCTGGAGTGAGACTATCACCTCTCATTATCACCCTGAGATGCGTTCTTCGACCCAATCTTTGGAGATGTTGTACCATCAGAATTTCTGTAGCATTTATTTAGTTTTGAAATAAGGGATTAGTGGTTGCGTACTAGCATCGCGTTACAAAACACTGATAAAATTCTTCGGAATAACTCGTTGACATATTTATTTCATAGTCTACAAATACATAGACACACTACTGATACAGCTTCAATTTCCGTCTATAAATTTACTTTTAGTATTAAATGTGATTTATAGCAGCGTTTTTATGAATCTTACGACGTTTCGAACGATTTTTATTTCCGGTGAATTCCGGCTTACTAATTCAGCGTGATAAATATTCTGAAGATCCTAATTTTAGCTTTTAACCATTCTTATTCTTTGCACACAAGCAAAATGCTTTTGAGGGCACAAAAAAGTTATTAAACTACGAAGGTAATTATTTTCTAGAAAGTTGGGGCTTAAATTAGAGTGAACCATCTGTATAGACTCGGGTAGAATTTATTACTGAGCTTAATTCAAGAGATGAGTTAAAAAGCTTAAGAACGAAAGTGATTCAAAGGGTCTCTTTATAAAAGCGAGTAAGCATTTCATCATGGACTCATAAAAAGGTGGCCCTCGAACTAGAATGAATAGATAGGTATCAGCGACGGAGCGTTTTCTCATTTCTCGTGCGGAACACTAAAAACGATAAACTTTACGACTGGCCTTTAAAAAGGACGACACTCGATCCCGGTACTTTCAAAAAGAATTTCTCTTTTGCCAAAGCTTGGCTCTTCCCCTCATATATTTTTTATATCAGTCTTCATATGTTAAGTCTTTATCTTTTATTTCTTTTGGTTTTATCAAATGGTTAGAAATATTGGATTTAGCTGTTGGTATGGTTTACTCCTGTTTTATATCTTTCAACTACAACAATTATATTTTCTTTTTGCCCTTACCTTCTTAATATCAGTTTGGTGCGTATTATTTATCTTTGTTTCAAATTTTATTACAAAAAATAGTAGCATAAAATACATTCATGTGAATAAATAATGACTGCCGGCTCGTCGAAAATTAAAAAAAAAATGATTTAAGTATTTAAATATCAACATTTTCAATTTAATATTTGCGTAAAAGTGATAAAAAATAAAAAAAAGCTATTTTGTTTTCTGTAAATTTTATTTAAGAAATACTTACCTACTTGAATAATTCATTTTCAGCTGTATCATAACTAACTGAAGTTAAAGAACCTGTGTAAAATGGGCAAAGCTTTTAAGACCTAGTGAAACCTAACTAGTTCTAGATATAGTATATTCTGTGGTTTTTAATTAGGGTTGAGAACTCCAACTCAGTCTGGGTTACAAAATAATCAATCAAACCCTAATCTAAATATGATTTGCGAGCATTTTGATAAATTACCCTAATGGTTTTGCTTAAAACAAATCTTTATTATTTTTACAATTTTATACTTATAACAATCATATTTGAAATGGCGAAGTGGTAAGTTTTTCTAAAAAGTTAAAGTTATTAGTTTGTAGTTTATTAGTACTTCTATAATAAATTGTTGTTAATGCAACAATTAAAATTATCATATAGATGTAAAAACAATAATAACAGTGACTTTTATTCAAAAAAATATATAAATTTAATATCTTTAAAAGTATCTAAGCGTAATCCAACCATTATATTATCTATCTGACTGAAGTCTTAGTACATCAAATGAATTAAAATTACTATCGCACTTCCAACTCACCTATTATCTTCTCATATTGGTACTTCTAAACAGTATCCATTAAAACGAATCTGTCATTATTTTCTAAACCAATTTTCACTCAAAGTACATATAAGTAACACCTATAATTTGAGAAGCATTATGTCGAAACCTGGTCGTGCATTATCGACAATGACCTTTAGGTACTTTTATTTTGTTCAATAGGAACCGGTTCGAGAACTGGCTTACACACGGCTTTTACTGAGATCATAGAATAATGTACAGACGGGACAATACTTTGGAGTACAGAATATAATACCTCCGATAATCTACTGTACAACAAAAATTAGTTGGATAGCAATTATGTCTTCGGAGTACAAGGAAAGTGATTTAAAATTGGAAAGAAACCTTGCTCTTATGTAAAATTAAGTCGTCTTAGCTTTGAGTTTATTTATAAAACTTTCATTTTATCAAAGCTTTTCAAATTCATGTCTTTGTCACGACACTCTGTGATGTAACATTTTTTTTCAGTCATTGGTAGTTTTGGTATTATAACTTTATAGGTAGCACTCAATTTAATGATCGTTCACCAAACCTGATTAACAAACTAGATGTAAACTCTTGTAGGTATTTTATAATCTAACTAAACAATGGACCTCATCTATACATCTCTCAAACTCTTTGCCGCCCGCAAAAACCAAGTCGTGACCAACTACAGGAAGAGTTTCTCGATCGTGTCGTGTGCTTTAACTGGCCTTGCCTTCTAACTTTTCTTGTTCAGAAACTTCGATATTCACTTGCCACTCTGTAATCTTATTATACCAACTTGTGGACAGGTTTCTTATACAATTAGCTACTAGAGCAGAAAAAACTTTGTCAGTACAACGTTGGCAGGAAGTTGGTAGCCTTTTGAATATTGGTTAAGTTTTCGAATATATTGACATGTCCAGTTTATAATGATATTATGACCTCTTGTTTATGTAATTTTTGTTGTAGCTGTGATAATCATCATCATCATTTCTTTGCCCTTCGCACGGTGGGATCAGTCCTATTTTTCGTCAACTCTTTGAATTTCTGAATTTACTCCCCTCACATTCATATCCTCTTACACACAATCCAACTACTTTTTCGGCCTTCCTCTACCTGCGTACCCAGTTACACTCATATTTATAACTTTTTCATAATACGATTCTTCTAATAAACAGGTAAATTTGCAAACTTTAGTGAAATAGACCCTTGAATCCAAAGTGACATTTAACAAAATATATATAGTCAACTAGCCGTACCACTGCAGAACTCTATAAACCAGTTCTGCCTGTAGAGTAGAAGTACCTACTTACCTAGAATTGGCGCAAACGTTGCATTTATATTGCAAACGCTCATTCAATCTAACTGTTTAGTTCAAAAGTGCTCTCGACATATAGAAGTATCTATATCTCAAAGGCAAAACGTATAGTGTTCTTGAAAAAATGATTGTGAATCATTGTGAATGTTGGTAAATAAAACAAGGTTCTCAAAAGATTAGGTCTCGCCTTGCGCAGCATTGTTTTCATAACCAAACTGTAAAGTCCTAAAATTTTAAATTCCAAAGCTTCAATATTATCTTAGGATTATGCTTGTTGGTCCGGATGCTGGGCTTAGCCGCATCAGTGTGAGATTATGTCGCCGCCGGTGTACTGCTTGATCGAATTTTGACCTAGTTTCAAGCAAACATTGTGTTTGTTCCATCCATTTTGTCGTATAGATTGATGGAGGTTCTTTAGTGTGAAATCTTTGAAACGCTATAGACGTTAGATTTTCCTCGGCTATCGTTTTCCGCTCTCAAATTTTCTATAAACTTTCTATTCGATTTTCCATTAAGTATCATAAATTATATGAAGAATTCGTTCAATAAAAATAACTAAGGTGTCGTTTTTTTTTCACACTACATTTGTTTCAAGAATGAACCTATTTAAAAAAACAATCTCTATCGTAAAATTATATCCCACAGAGATTTTAACGGAGTCCCACAAATGATTTATACTATCTATATTGCTACCGAGAATCCACGTTCCACAGTCAGCAAAGCTAATAAATGGTCAAATATTAAACTCTATCTTTATAGCAATAAGGATACTATCGGTTATATTGTCAGTTGCTCGAATGCCAGTTAAATTAATCAGTCGTTTTATCCGAAATGTCTATTGGCATTCCTTTTGGAGTAACATTTTATTTCGTATATTATATACGAATTATTTGAATTACGTTACAAACCTATTTCAGCATCACGTCAATAATAATTAGGAAGTTTTCATCAGCGGTGATGAACTTGCAATCTGTCATTTATGAAATACTTTTACTGCAAAGTATGAGAATTTTATGTCAAATGTAATTCTTGGACGAGCTTCTGACTACCCCTTAAATATCAAAAACCTTGAGTACCTACGTAGCTACTGAAAGAGTTATTGAACCTGATGAATTTTTTGTCGTAGGTCGGTCGGTATCGGTCACTTTCATTAAACATTGCTGAAACATGCGATTATTTATAGTTTTTCCTTCAGATTAAATTATAAATAGCCTACGTAGTACCTGGACTTTTTAGACTTTCTGGAACATAATAAAAATTTTAGTTTTGGGCATCACGAGCAATATTGTAGCTAAACTTTTTGTTAGGATATAAAACCTTCTTTTAAAATTGGCGCATAAAAAAACTGATACTGGCCGCTTTGGAACAAAACGTCAAATCGGCATTCTTCTTTAAAATTCTGTCAGACGCATAAGACGCATTATTTTTCTGTTACAAAGAAGCAAATGAAATGAAACACATATTTTTCGTGGTTGTTTGTATTGGTGTGGTTTATTATGTGTTTGAATATAATAATAACGTTTGTTTGCCGTGGTAACATTAGACAGTACCATCAACAATTACAAAAATAAGTGTCTTCGGAGTAGAGGTTGCAAGAGATAAATTCTGTAAAATATCTTGAAGCAGTCTATATTTTCCCGTCTATTCAGAAAGTTGATGTTTTGTGAAATTCTCGTGATAAATTCCGCCTGATGTCCAAATGATGGTAAAATCATTTTGTTCATGGTTTTTAGATCGACACACCATTTATTTTAGAACAAAGTTTTTTGAACAGTGATAATTCAAAAAAAGTAAATCACTTTTGTGCATATCTTTACCTAATATATGATGCTAAGGAGTAAGCTCTAATAAATGTGACAGTCTTCACGCTACGTATTCGAGTCGCACTGCGCGTCAAAGACTGCTCGACTGCCAAACGTTGCAGCGTCACCGTGCAGTGTATTTTGGATACGATACGTTTACGATTTTCATTTATTCTTGGAAATTTCTGGTTGTTTTTCTGACATCCTTTCGTTCACCACATTGCTTCTCGAAACCTAGTCCACAGTTCGAAAAGAGTAAGTGTTGCTTCACAAGTTCTTCCTATGTTTGTTACAGGTAAACTTCGATAAATTAATAAAGTTTCTATATATTTTTTCTTTTGAAAATGATTTATATTTTTTTTGTTGTTTGTTCTTGGAATCGTTTACTATACTTTTGATTTTTGTGGTTGTGGCTAAATTAATTGGTTCGTTTTTGGTTTTGAGTCAAGTGATTTATTTACTTTTGAGTATAACTACCTACTAAAGGAATAATCAAGAATGTCCAAAATACTGTTCAAAAAAAAATAATAAAGTTACAAAAGTTAAGTATTTTTAAATAGAAAAAAAAAACCGTTTTAGATAGTATTTACAATAGTAACCAAATATTATTGTAAAAGCCTCTGGGTGTCTCTCATTGATAGAGGCGTTTAGAACGGAGTGTTTGATACAATTTATGCCCAGACGACATCATGAACAAATATTTTAGTTATACATTACTGCTTGATCATCGAACACTTTGAAGGACTCGATGGTCAAACTGCAATGCATGACAATCTTTCTACTGAGAAGCTTAAAAACGGGTTTTTGGATCCCTGGCGGACTGCAGGCTTTCTGATCGGCCGATAGTTTGGTAAGGCTTTTAATTAGTATAAAGATGAATACAAGTGCATATTACAACGATTCAGTATCGGTCCAGTTTGCACAGTTACCCAACCCGACCAAATTATCGACCGATGAGAGATTCTGCAGTCTGCAAGGTCTTACGGATATCTTCCCCATGGAGTGTGCACCTCCAGAATTCTCGTTACACATTCTAGATAAAGTTAAAATATTATCGCAAAGGATCGAAGCGGGTTCTCGGATGCACTAATACATTTCCTGAACAACAGTTCAATTTTACCAGCGCACCGTACTGTCTTGTGTAGGGTTGCCAAGTTGTAACAATAATCATAAAGGTAATTCTTGAGCGAAATTGGCTGTCATTTAGGATAATGTTCTTGCAGCTATTCTGAAATCAACGTGATGGTTTCATTCTTTGATAAATTATTGTAAGTACAGATTTTTTATTTTTATTTCAAATTTTCTTGCCTTGAGTGGATGGAATCGCTACTTAGTTACTTCGTCACGTGATTTAAAATTATTGTACTCTTATTAAATCACGTGACTAATTACTTTCTCCATAATTTTTGCAAAGTAAAATTGATACTGTCTGATTTGATTACGCAACAAACGTGAATTGTGGACCCTGGCTCTTAGTAATTTGTAGTATTTTTCAGTTTCTATTCTATTTGTACTTAAATGATCAAAAGATTAATTTAAAACTAACTAAATAGTGGTACCTATTTAAAAAATACATTAGCCTGTAACCCTTCACTAAATGGTAATAAAATAATCAAATACCGATTTATACATTTAATCGAATCCCTAATTGGACGAAACCTTATCTAAATAAACATAGAATTACTAACGTAAGCAAATTAAATTGGTTTGAGAAAACGCATTGGTATTTTTTTTTTCAATTTGGGCGATCTAAATTAGATTACCTCTTAGCGGTATTAAAAGATTTTTGAAGGCTAAAACTAAAAAAACTAAAAATTAAAACTAAAAAGGGTAGAGTCATCATTTACGCTGTTGATACCCAGATTTTTTTATAGTAAAACGATTAGATATTAGTAAGTTAATTTATAAAAATTTAAAAACCCCTGACCGTGCAAATCTCCTTAGATCCTCTTCATCATTGTCATCAACAGACCTTCAGTTCAGTTCATCAAGTTTCAGTACTTTGAGATAAACGAAATGTTTCAAACTGCAATTGAGTATCCTTGAAATTCCTCAAACCTAATTTCAGAGCTGATAAATATTCTTATAATTTGGAAACGGCTCCTCCAATTTTCACCATACATGGCTATGAACCATCCTAAATAAATCACCTTTCTTACGGAAAAAAACCGCATTCAAATCGGAGCTCTATTTTCAAAGCTACGAGGACACAGACAGACAGACAGATACACAACGCCGTCAATCTTATCACCCCTTCCGTTTTTCGGTCGGGAATTAAAAAGGTATAAAGGTAGGGCTGAAAAGTGAACATGGTGGTGATCTCATGACTCTTACAACGCTACCAAACAATATTCCATCTATAGCTCTGTAAAATAGAGTAAGTAGGTTAGGTACCCCATTTATTTTCAACATCCTATTCCTTAATGAGTTTGATTCACGACACTCAACTTTTGATAAAACATCTAAAAATACGAGTGTCAGAGTGACCTTGTGCCCATCAATTATTGTAATTGTCTGAGGATTGCGCACGAGTCCCTGAACTTTAGTGTAGTGGTCAATCCGACTGGATTAACAATAGCGAACGATGAAAATATCGAGGTCTTTTTTGTTTGTTTGTATGTAGAGGCAGATGCTTGTCTAGTTGATATTTGCAACTATATATAAACGTTTGGATATATATAACTGACGTTACGAGATCATAATCAACTGTTACTAGAATCATCTGCCAGCAAGTTTCCACCAATCCGGAGATATTATCTCCAGTATTCCTTACACGTTCACCGACTTAATCACTGATATTAAATCAATATTAAGGCCCGGTCGAACCGGTCTCGCTTGATTGCACTCAGAATTAGTTCGATGCACTTTGTCTTTGACATTTAAACTGGTGAAGTCATTGATAATCACAGATTGTTTCAGTTGGATGATGGAAGCGGAAATATCATGGTTGCTATCATCTTCAAGCACCATTTCAAATCCGTCTCGAATATAGATAGAACTGAGGATGTTAAACATTTCTAGGTATCTTGTGACCTAAATACTAAAGATTAGATTGTCGAGGATGTACCTATTGTTAGATACGATTCGCAGAAATCCTTTGTTTTACCAATGCCATTTTAAGAAATGTCTTATTGATAAAGTATTTTATTGATTCACCATAAAAATTAAAAATACTATCGAAGCAAGCAGCAATAGACGCTGCAGCTATCAAAATAAAAGCGATATTGCAATGCGTAGAAGTTGCTAACCATAACCGGCATAAGGAAGCTGAAGAACATGTATTTTTAAATACAATTACTCTTTACTGTCCTTGAACTTCAATTCGAGGTAAGCAGCTCGATGAAGCAGGTCTCGTTGTAGAAACTGCTGCATATTCTCTGGTCCAAGTCGTACCCAATAAGGTAGACTTTAAACGGTCAACATGTTCCACGTTAAAGTACCTGACGACATTTTTCTTGGGTTTAATGTACTCCGATTTTACTTTCTTCGGTAATGACATTTTGATATCCATTCAATTACAGTCGTTTGTTACTTTGACCTTTGATTCGTGAACTTTATTATCTTTTAATAGGTTTTTTTTGCTCCGTCTGCAATTATGTACTTTTCTTCATGCCTTATTCAATTTGTCACAATCAGCTGATATATAAATCTCTTTTACCCAGTACCAACATAGTGTTTCTATGTTTGTAGTCTCCTCACGTCTGTTTTGTTAGTAAAAATAAAGTAATAATACAATAACAAAATTCTTAGAGCAAAATCAATTAACATTAATTTTAGTATATTTAAATACTAAACTGTTTTGAGAAATTCTAAAAGCAATAGCTACAAACAAATCTTTAATTGCACATTCACGAGCCGACGACGAATTTCGTCTCAAATTGACGTCTTACAATCCTATTTTACGATTGCAATAACTTACAATGAAGTAGTAAACGCTTTCAAGTGCGGCTCACTTTAAATTAAACAGAAAATGTGAAACTGGTATGTTAGTTTTGGTGTTTTATAATAAGACAATTATTGTACATGCAATTCTCATGATTAATAGGTACAAATACCAAATGACGTCATAGATCAAAGTTCATTGTTTATCAGGAAGGGAAATGTCTACTTATAATCAAAGTGGACAATCACTAAAGTGTTACTGTAGTAGGTAATCGTCATAAGGAATCGCTTTGATGTCTTCAACTCTCCCCTTTCGGGAAGTCGTGCAAAACTTCCAAATCTAAATTCGGAAGATCTCCTAGATATGCAGATGAGGCTCAATTCTGACGATTTATGAAGAAAGCTGAGCAAAATATGGCGGCGCGACGACTGTTTTTATAGAAAACTTTTTAGTGCCTCCCCTTTAGATGGAAGATAAATTTGCAAAAGACTGCGAAGGAAAGCTGGATTGAAATGTAAATATGAAGGAAATTATTAAGTGGAATTTCAATGTGGGGAGAACACTGATAAGCATATTGCGTTTGATACTGATTTAAATGGCGGGGAATTAGAATTATTTGAACACAAATCTATTGATATTGTTTTTAATAAAATTATTTACAAAAATAATCTAATTTGAATTACAGTTAATACAGATTTAGATATTGAGGTATTAATTTGGTAGGTACCATGTAAAATGTAATGTAAAACTTTTCAACGATACAAGCAATAAAACAAGTAGAAAATACAGTATAAACAAGTTGTAAAAACCTACAAGTAGCTCGTTACAGAGCCAATATTTGCAGGCTCCCGAGGGACGGCTACGTTCCGTGTTGTCTTTGGATGCATTCCCGCCTGCCCCGGAGTGACTAATGGTGTTAGGCTATCGTAGTAATGTTTGCCATTACATGGTGTTATAAAATTAAAAGACATTACATACTCGCAGATCAAGTTGTGGGCAGGTCAGCTAGTGGTGAAATAAAAGGACTTTGAAATTCACGGCTATTTAAATGATAAAAAGATTAGAGATGTAACAAAGGTTTTTGTAACAAGTTTAAGAAGCTATTCTTTGAACTCAAGCTTAAAAGTAATGTAAGCAACTGAAACAAAGTAAAAAACGATTAAAAAGCGATTTCACGAAATACTTTACGATGCAAGTGACTCGCATTTCAAGACTCAAACAGCAAGCGTTAAACTAAGTAATCATTCGTCTCGTAAAAGCTATTATTAATGGCATGAACTAAAAACACTCACGGGACTCAGGCACATTATCCCTTGCTGTACAGAATTTAAACTCCATATAATTGTTATTTCTACAAGCTAGTTGCTAAAGTCTAATATGTGAGAATTATCTCAGCTCTTTAATGGAAGTCTGTTAATTAAAAAACTTTTTCTGCTTTTCATGTAGATACAACCTTTAAAAATAAAGAACGAAATAGGTAACTTCAAAACCATAAGCTTCCAACGCAGATAAACATCCTAAACATTGTTGATATAAATTCTAGATTATATGGAGCCTTGGCCTCTGTTCAAATAATTTGCTCTATGCTCTCTCGGGTACTTGAAAGCTCCGGTAATATACCAGTAGGTACGTAGTTTTATTAAGCGCATGCGAGCAATAAATTCCCCATTTACTACGTCGAAAACGCGACCACTTCGTTCACTGTAAATAAAAAGTTCAATTTAAAACAACAATGTATCGGAATCGCATCTGCGTCCGTTTTTGGACGAGCATAACTCGTATTGATTGGGAGCATCTGGGCGATAGTTCTACGTGCAATGCAACGATGCATCGTCAAAATATTCAAGTATTCACGGAACAAGACAAGTAGCGCCTTCGGGGACTGCTGTACAACCAACATCGCCTTAGTAAAGAATGTTCTTGCCTTCTTGTGCTCGCGTTTTAGAAGTTTCGACAGATTCTGTTTGAATATCAAGTCGACTGCCATACTTTTTATCAATAAAATGTTTCCAAAGTCGAACGTTTCGTGCCTTGCAAAAATAGTAACTTGAGTCTATTCACTATCTTTGGAAGTATTATTCAAATCACCGTACAAACCATGTCTTCATAATTATTGCAAACATCAGGGTTTTACGAGGACAGCATTCACAGCCAATTAACTAATCCGTTCTCAAAGCCGTCAATAATATTCACTTATGAATAATATTCGCATAGTTCACTAGGGTTCAGAGACGTCCTTCAGAATGTCAGGCGTCACCCATTTGACATTTGGAATAACCCCTTTTAGCTTCTTTTTATGTCACGCTGAGCCTTTATGCACAAGACAGACTGTCCCAAACGTATTGTTGAAAATTCAAGTTTTGCCTTTGCAAAGTGGCAGTTTAGTCAAGATCAAATCGAGGTCACTGGAACCCTGAAACGACAACTCCCGGCGGTGCCATTACCGCTTCATGCCATAATTGCTTTGGGAATACATACTGGACTGGACCGCTTAGCTCATGACTATCAGAAAACTATCCGGTACGACGACACTGTGCCGGCATAATGTGCTTCACTGATCAAAAGATAATCATTAATTGAAATGACGCAATCGATATTGTACAGACCTAAGTGGGCTACTTGCGAATTCGTGCCGCGTCTCCGACCAGAAGTTAGGTTAAACAAGGACTCTAAAGCGAGAATCTTATTGACTCAACGGTTCGGTTTGGTTTATACCGAGCGTCTATTGACTCTGTAATGTCTCCCATTTCCCGAACATCAGCTTCGGGGAATAAGAAAAGTTCCGATGCCACGGAAATGAAAGAATAGGGGCCTTTTCAAGAGCACACTAAACATAATAGGTACCTTTGATCTAAGCCGAAACTTCGGATTAACTGAACACAAAAGGCTGCCGGCCATCTGTTTACAGGTCCAAATCGAACTAATTTCAAGTTAAATGAGAATCGTCTCAGAGTTATAATTTAATTTTGAGTTGTCGAGTTGCTGTGTTTTTGATCTTTTGGCTGAGTGGTAATTCGCGTCCCTTCTTCATGTAAATTAACATGAGAGAGTGCTATTACTGTTATCAAGTTCTCCCTTGCCATCATTAGAGTAATTGCTTTGCCCAAACTTTTGTAGTCGTCTTTACACGTCTGTTGTCACGTCAGAAAATCAAACAATTTTCTTTTTATATCTGATCTTACTTTCATCCTATTGTCCGCCGGCGCTGGGTCCTTTATAGAACATTCTTTCTATCTTGTGAGATAGGGATATATTGAGTTTTGAAACATAGGGTTTTCCTTTTTGTATCAGCGGGATTCGTTTATTTACAAACCAAAATTGATTCAAGAGCTGTATGGAATTGTTATTTGTGTTTTCCGCTACATTATTATTTGGGTAGCGATATTACTATGTGAAGGTATAATTCGAGAAAGAAACGAATGACCCCCAGTGTTCTTGCGGACGGTATAAAGCACTTACGATAATGTATTTATAATTATGTTTCTGGTGGTTTGTCGTGACAGTGTACCTACTAGGTATGTAGGTAAGTACAATCTTGTACAGCTAGGTTATGCGAAGCGCATACACACTGTGCTATTATTTGTTTCTTATTGTTAATGCCTATTTTACTTTTATGTAATACACATTTTGAAAAGAATTAGAAATGACAATTTGTTTTTTCTCAGAAAGTAGTAGAGCCAGAGACCTTGAAGATTTTAAAGAGAACAATGTAACAGAAGGTATTAATTCTAGCAGGTAATTTTAATAAGGAAAATAGAATTAGGTATAATGTCATAATATTTTTTTAAATCAAGTTCCAACAGAACTGTTGTCACAAACTCGCATTTTTAAAAGACAGTTTTTACAGTCTGACGAGATTTTTATATTCGAGTCAAACGATAAGGACAGTCATCAAACAGCTGAACAGCTGAGCAAAACCGCTATTTCTACTATCGTACGTAATTAAATCCCTTGCAAGTATACCATCTTCCATCACTACCATACCAACATGAACCTTAAGCTCATGTACTAAGATATGTTTTAGATTTTCGTGAGCTCCATTGACAAGTTCCCATGCCAGATCTACGCATTTAGCTCCGTTAGCACAAATATAGTGCGTTGCTGTGAAATTATTCCAAACGATACACGGAAAATTACTGTGCGCTTTTTATTCCCATGCCGGGTGTTATTAGTTTGGATTAGCGGGTTCAATATATTTTCTACTCTACCATTGATAAAAGGCTATTATTCACAACCCTAGAATTACTCGTTTCTTTATGATGTAAGACGAGAACATAGTTTGCCTAATATTTGACTGGAAAACTGTTTGAAAAATCACTGCACTTACAATCGTCATAATATTTATCAGAAAGACTTTTTTATAAAAACTCATTTCTTAATATATTTGCGCCTGTTATATTTAGCTACGCAGTTCTAATGTGTTATGCATTATAAACTAGATTGGTAATTTTATAAGTAAATTATACTTATATCGCCTAGTTTTATAACTTTATCACAAAAACGAAGTACCGCAACCAATTGATTTATCTAATTTTATATACCTACCCGTATAGTTTCTGCATTGACCAAAATGTACCATAGATCAGCAATGATTCTCAGTAATGCTATTAGATTATCCTTTATAGTGTATTCCATGAAAAGATCATTGTAGGATTTGTTTGTAGTGTTTTTATCTATGTTAGCATGAATGTTATCTAATGCTTGGTCACTAAGCATTCATGCTTTACGATTTCTGTGATGGCTTATGATTATGCATACCTAATATATAATACACAAAGGAAGTATCATCAGCAAGAATTGGAGCAAAATTGTTGAATCAACCTATAGGTACTTCATTATATTTGATTGGACTGTTCTGAAAACAGTCAGTTCTGCCAGCATGACGCTGAGAATCTATTAGTTACTCACTAGATAGAAGATGGAATAAATATATTTGACATAGGTACACACAAAAAACAGAGAACAGACGTAGGAAAAATTACAAACAAGATAGATAATACTTTATTGGTACAGCACATAAAATTTTACAAAAATGAAAGAAACATACAAAAAACCAGGAGTACCTAACTTACCTAACAGAGCCAACATAATAAATAGCTAGACTAAGTAGGTAACCTAACGTATCCAGTGGATTCTACCTAGTCTCCTCCTAGCTAGTCACTCGCTATAGACTGTCTTTGAGCTAGTAACTGAACTAAATCAGACTGATAAAAAAAAATGTGTGGTAGTATCAATGATAGTTTCAAAAGGGGAAACTATCATTAATTTGACCCTTTTGAAACTATCATTGGACAGTATTCAATTTGTTTACAATTCAAGAGACATCGAAGGCATTATTCGGCGTATTTTAAAGGTATCTTAGTCACTGTGGTTTCTCTACTTGTTTTCCCGTAACTTTGAGGTTTAGCCTCATTTTATCACAATATTAAATAAAATAACAAATAGCTTAATAGCTCATTATTTCCTTATTTTAATTACCTATCTAATGTTATTGGTTCATCATTGTCATTAATCAAATTCAATGTTTTTATTTCAATGATTTTGATGTATTAGTAAGGCTCTTTTTAAAAGAGCTCATTCAGGCAAGTACTACCACTGTACTTATTTTGCCCAGCAATGTGAGCAACATTGCTGTGTTCCGGTAGTACCGGTGCATTTACATGTGTTAGGGTCATGGACGTAGTGTCTTACAGGGTAAGTCCTCAAGTACTTTCTCAAACAAGTAGGTATCCTCATTTCTGTACGTTTGACGTAGACTCTCGTTTACCTATCACTCAATAGTCTCAGTCTTCACTACACAAATTGGTCCCGTTCTATATAAATAGACCGCGTGTGGAAATGTTACACGTGTTTGATTTGATTACACGATTATACATAGTACACACGATTTATTTTGTGGCTTTGGCATGCCTTGCTTCTACGTAGAACTGCAATGATTTATCGAATTGATAACATTTCGAGGTCACAAAATTGTCACTACCTAAATGCATTGCTTTAACATTTTTTTTTATCGATTACACAGTAACTACACTATTATTATAACATTATGTAGGTCAGTGTTATTTTTTTTAAGCTTTGGTCAATACAAAAGTGATGTAGCTATATAATGTACTCGTATGTATCCATTATTGTATGATCTTCAACACATAACGCGAATATGACTTGCGCTCTACCATAGCCGAAAATGATGTAAATTACACATTTCTTAGTCTACAGTGGTTTTTATAAGCTTGTGTTCTTCACTAGCTAGAACATTTAAACATTTTCAAAATGTTTTCTAATGTTTGTTGTAATAACTTACTGCTCTGTATTATACATAAAATACGTTTGAACGTAGGTAAGTAACTGACAGCACTATTGTTATTGCTACTAGTTAGTCATTCTGATTGATTATCTACTCAGTAAGTTCGCCAACTTGGTAGCAAAACAAAACATTCAGTAAACAGGCTTCTGTATCATGTTCAATGAGTGAGTTGGTCTTAGTTTCAATAGCCAACAGAACTCCATTTGGCCAAAAATCCTCAGCACATTCGGTCTCAACTTTGTCTCAATAAATTACAGTTTTGGCACAAGCCTCATGTAGTATCGACGTGCGATCGTGCTATTTCGCCCTGCCACCGTTCTTTTACCAAGATAAGTAGAAATTGGATCTGGAGAGAATAATGTAGACTTTAAAGGATTTAACGGCACCGCGATATCTTTTTGGCCATCTTTGTTGGCAGTTCTCCTTGTGTTTTGGCGTGAGATGGTTTTACGCTTCGTGTGATTGGAATCATATTTCTTGCTGTTTGGTTTGATAGGAAGCGACGAAAATGTGATTTTTACTTTTAGCGTTTTTGTGGACACGATAATAGTTTGTGTTCCTACTTATCTCATAAATAAGTGGTTGTTTGTGTGAGAGCTTGCCAAATGAAATACTTCGTTTTCTTTTTGACGTAACAATAGTTTGGTTAATTACGTTATTGGCTATTGACTAGTCAGTCCTGACTATGCAGATGAACTAACATATTATTAAAATTTTGATTGTTTTGAGTTAGTCATAAAAACCATTTTTCTACCTAAACACAAGCCCGCCATTACTCACCATTTACATAACCTGCGTTATCCTTAAGTACCTATACATTATTTTAATTAAATTCAATTACATATAATTACAGACAGTTCATTTAATGCAAATGAAAATTAAAGTATTCCGGCCAGTCGGCTACGAGTGTCAACCAATTTACATGTTGTTGAATTTGTTATATAGAACACTTAAGGTGAGTTGAATTAATTTATTATCATTAACCTATTTGTCACTTTCAATGCGCTTTGATTTCGTCGTCTAATGCAGCTATTAATATTTTTTAGGTATTTTTTTTATTCTTATTACTTAAGGAGACCTAAAACTTGATGAAATCAGAAAATAATTAGTTGCTAGGAAATTCAAGACTTAAGAAGCAACTTAACACGAATTAAAAAAAAACAGCGCTAAATCTACAACGACTGTTTATTTTTTATTTTACTTGGGAGTTTCAGAAAGTAAACCAAATCATAATAATATCTAAATAGATTAAAGAAAGATGAGAAGACTTTAACTGCGCAATATCGTCAGTCTATGTTTATTAGTCATATGATATCTACTTTCGCTTTATATAGCTACTATCAAGGAATCGGATTGTGAATCCATGTGTGTGCATATTGAAAGCAAGGTAGGTATATGATAGCACAAAATGTATTTACTAATTCTCATTTCCAAACCGCAAGATAATATTACAAAAAGAATTAACTAAATTAGCATGATCAGAAAATCAACAAAGGTAAGCGATGAGGAGACCAAAGATAAAGAATATGCTATAACTTCTTAATTAATCGGCGATATTACAAAAAACTTGAATGGTAAAGTACCTACACAATCTAAGGAGGATTTGATAGGCTGCTCTACAATATACAAGGCGTAGGTAATCCAATAGATCCACAATCCGATTCCCAAATACATAAAGCACAAAACATATCAATACAAAACGAAAGTTTACATACGGTGTTATCGTTTGAAAACTAACAGTGTAGTGTAAAATCCATAACAGATTGCGCACTTACAAGTGCACGAGCGCACTCCTGCGCAGGGTTTATTAATAACGGCCACGTGTGAGGTGTATGGTATTGACAGGCTGTGGACGCTGTGAATCGAGCGAAGCGAGCACACAGTATTACAAATAGATTCAGCAAAAAAATAAAAAAATATAGTATTCACGGCTGTAACCTCCAAAAATCTTACCACACTTTTGATTCTATAAGTTGTTCAGAATACCAGTTTCAAATATTTTCAATTTTTTTTTTGATTTTCAATTTTAATAGGCAGACCAGGTAAGCATTTTTGAAACTATTATTTGAAAAAACTAGTGAGCAGAATAAGCAAATGAGTTGAGAGGATATTTTGCAGTATTTTCTAGTCTCCGGTACCCGAATTTGCGGAACAGTTCTTCTTAGAGTATTAGGTCAACATTTAAAATAACTAAACTATGTTATAATAGATAGATTGCGGTCTGCTGAATAAAAACTAATATACCAATATATTTAGGTAAGTATTATATAAACTAAGCTGTCCAGTCACCACCGAGTCAGAGATATAATTAAGGAAGTAATTCACTATCAATGGTCATTTTAGATTCAATATAATGCATCCTTAGCTGTACTCAATTCATATCTCATAGTTATATCGCATACGCGATAGCAACACATGCTAGTTATAAAATAAACATTACATACTTTAGTTTATATTAAATGCAGTGGAAATACGTATGTTGCGTACTGTATAAGTTTTATGCATAAAATCATAATATGCATGAGATTCTATTGACGACTGGTTTAATTAATGTTTGTTAATGATGATGATAATCAGCGTCCAGTTGGCATACAAAATTTTATATTCTAGATAATAAGAGGTCGAGTAAAACACTAAAAAGTTGTCAAAAATTATGTCAGATATAAGAAAAAAGAAGACGAAAACGCTACAGTAAAACAGTTGAAACACGATGACATCACAGTGCTCAATAATATAGATTACCGTAGGTAGAATCGTCTGTAAAAAAAACTAAATGTCTCACTACTTCAGACTAAAATTTTACTTATTCCTACAGATAATATGAATCATTTTGAAAAATCTGACTATCCATGAACAAAACACAACAGAGATGCTTTTAGTTTTAGAATAGATAATCTCTATTCTATGCATACACCAGTATAAGCTGATATAGAAGGCACATAGTTTCCTGGCATACCTACTCGTATCAATAAACAGGCGATTTCTGTAATTACATAGATTTATCGGTCCTCCATTGCAGATGTTCACCCTATTATGTGTAATTAGGAGCTATAAATTTAACTAAAGACTTCACTATGTTTACAACGACGATAACAATAGGTGAATGTGATTTTTTCCATCGCTATTAATATGAACATACTATAACAGGACCTATCATAGCTATTGCTATGTAAATTACTAGCAAATGTCATGAATCAAATTAAAAATACAAATTTTTGGAATTCGATACTAGAGTCTGACCATGTCTTGCGTCTAGAACATGGCTGAATTTGAAAACCTGCTGGAAATACTGTCTATACCGTGAAAAAGAAAAAAACGAAAATATTACATGTCTACAAAGATTACTATGTAAAGATTGTACCACGTTTACCTAAATCATTTTAGATTTGTCCACATATTTCATTGCAAACTTAGCTTTAGTATACAGTATTAGTCATTACAAAAATCTGATTATCATCTAGACACTTTAGCAAATATATTTCGCACTGAACATACTCGTGTCAGAATTGTCAATAGCTACATTGTAATGTGTTTACTTATAGCACACGTGTGTAGTTTTTTATCTGTTTGTCTGTTTAGCTTGGCTAGTCGATATTAAGATTGGTTAAGATTAAACTTTTATATACTCGTATTTTGAGAATATAAAATTCACAAAGAAAATTACGACAAATACAGTATTTACAATATTTACAAAATACGAATGAAACTGTTCTACAAACCGTTGCAAATTGAAATTGACTTATACCAAAATATATAATATAACTATAAAATAGATAATGTAGTAATTTTTTTTTTATATTGTATTTTTATATATAGGTATAATGTATTGTCTCTTTATTAATTTAACCCTATTACAAAACAGTATGTACACTAGTAGTTTCCCAACACACTCCTTTTCATCACATTGCATACAAAGATTACGATCACTCAGTAAATGAAACGTAAAAAGCAACTTTAATATTCAACATTAAACTAGCAAATAGTAGTTCAAGCTATTTCAGCGCTCGTAACATTATGTCATGTGACAAATGCACTTTTATAAAACTATTCCGTGCTTAGTGGTTGTAAATTAGCAAATGTTTTTGAAGTTGCTTCCTTCTTGTTTCTTTTGGAAGCACTGGAAGTGTATGCAAATGTTTTACAAGTTGAACTATTCTCATTTGTTTATTGTACAGGTGTTTCAAAAGAGGTTCAGTTCTTTCTCTAGCTTTATTATGGTGTCCGTAAATTGGTTCGTTCATGACACTAGCTGATTTCTATAGCAATGTATTAAAAATATTATTTATTTAAATATTCCCTTTTTTTTTAATTATTTTATTTGCGTTCCCTTAAAAAATGTCATTAGCAGCAACAATGTTTAATTGTCACTGCAAAATAAAATTATATATTTTGTGCTTTACGAATATTAGGACCTATTTACCTCAAACTCATAGGATCTTAAGAGGATCAAGAGATCTAAAAGACAATACTGTACTATTAGTTTACTGTTAAAATTTATTATAAAAAAAATTAAATTACACTAAGTATCAATCTACTTGGGCACGCTTCCGATTGGTACTAATTTGAATCATGTATATTTCATGTATATTTTGTAAATATTTTTTTTTTATATTTTTTTGAGGGTATTGTGTGAAATGTCCCTGAATATTTATTTATTGGAAACACTGTATTAGAGCAAAATTTTCTTAGTGAATTAATTATTAAATACTTAGTTGTTCACCAGTAACTACAAGGTCATCATTCCCATAATTTTTATTAGAGTGTAATGAATGAGCGGCATTATGACTAACACGATATACCCCATTGCACACCACACCTATCTCGACAAATTATTACCCTCTACTACGAAGTATTTATAAAGTGTGCACGAGAAAGGTACTTTGTTATTTCTTTTTTAAATTAAGCCATAATATAGTATGTTAAGGGACTGTTTATGTTTGGTCGTTGTTCGCATGTTTTGCAGTAGTAAAGCAGTAAGTAGTGTTCTAAATATAAAGGGTATTTGAAGTGGGGAAATACATAAAAAAATACCTAAGAATATAAAAAGATGGAAATTGGTCGTAATGTATAGAAATGTTTGTTTTCTTACAATTTAAGCTTATTTAAAACTGTTCTTCTTAGATATTAAGGAAACTTTCTACAGTCTGGTAATAATGATAGTGAATCTCATATTATATCATCATCATCTACAGCACGACTTCACCCATTGCTGGGCATAGACCTTCATTTTCGCCTAAAATGTTATTCTCATTTATGAGTTCACTGAAATTCAAATTCCCATACAGACACGAGAAAAACGAGTATAAAGAACCAACTTTTAGGTTCCCATAGCGATACTAACATCCATGGGTCATTAATATAACACCTAAATCCAATCAATTAATCGCGTTACATAAAAACACCAAAATAGTCCCTCGAGTTGAACCCCCCCCTCCTAGTAGATATCATGATAGCTAAATGACATGGAACCATGTAGATAACCATGAGAGAATATGGCTCATATGTATGGTCAGTCGATTACGCTTAATGATGGCATAGGTGCTGGACAAGCCTACTCCATCTAAAATCATGTCCCAAGCACTGCAACATCCTGTTCATAGGAACATGGTAAAAAGTGGCCCCTGATGCTGTATAAATCATCTAGGTTAGATGCAAAGGTCTGATATGAAAATGACATTTCTCTAGCAATATTGTCAACTCGCCTAAGACCTATGTAATATTTTCCGTAATTCATAAAACTGCTAGCAATTGAGATCAAACGGCTGATGCATAAGTTTCAAACGAGAAAGTAATAGTTTGCTCAAAATGTTCATCTTCTCAACTTTCAAGTCTTTACTTTTACTTTGACATCGCTCCGAATAAAATATTTCATCCCCTACTTCGGGAAGATTAAGAAGTTCCAGAAGACTTTAAGTTTCTTAATTTTGAACAAAGTCTCTATACTTTATTGAATAAAATTGAAATTGCTTTGGCCGTTTTCACACTGCTCACGATATTACTGCTACACGATATCGTCGGAGAGCATTACATACATTGACGGTCTTGCCTAGAATTACCCAAACGTCTCTTAAGAGGGCTATCACAGTTTGGCCGCGATACAAGGGCTGGCGCGCGTCTGAGTTCGTCTGAGAGTCTGAGATCGCATTTTATGCAGTTTTAAATTACGTTTATTCAATATAATAGAATAAATTATTTAAATAAAAAGTATACAATTTTATTGATTATGAACTAACGTTTATTTTGGTATAATTTTTACTTAATAATATTAATGTAGTATGGAGAAATTAACGGCTAATTCTGAAGGTTTTTAGCAATTTTATGGTTTTGAAATGATTTTTTTTGTAGATATCCCATACTTATTTCTAAATTCCGGAGCCGCTACGGTCAATGGCAGTATATAAGAGATATTTGTAGATATTTTTCATTTCGTTTGCTTTGCACAGTAGTTCAATCCAGGAGCTTGAAAAAGTGTCTGCGCGAGTTTTATTAAAAACTTGTTTCGGAATTTTGGCTTTATTTAAATATATAAGGAAAAATTGCAAAAAGCGAGGCCGCTACGGTCAATGCGAATAACTATTCTACATCATACAATAAATCGAAATTATCTAAGAGTTTCGGTTTCAGAGATCTAGAACGTCAAAAATGGGCATTTTCACGGTTTGACCGTGATATGAGCCTTAAAAGTTGAGAGACGTATTAGCAATACGTCTTAACTTTAGAGAGACATTTGAGAGGAATGATCAGTAAAATTCTCACCCATAAACCAGTCTCAACGTTGAGAAGCGACTAAGAAAATGACAAAACTAAACAAAGATAAATTAAACGATGTATAACAGCTTGAAAATGATTCAGTTGAGAGGTGGCTAAGTAATGATCAACGTTTTTGTCATAGACCGTATCGCAAACACACGGTGACGACGCCGACAGCGATATTCTCGTTCGAGCCACTAATATTATCGGTATGGAGAAATGTCGGTGTCGAACAGTGTGTAATCGCCCTTTCGTAAAGGTCCCTACCTGCCTCGGTAAATATAGATGGTTGTGAAGATAAAATTTCGGAGGAAAGGTTTAGCTTATTTTATTTATTTTAGAAAATATTATTATATAAGATGGTGTAGGTACTTACAAAATGCCGTAGCTAATACAATAGCTAAGTACGTAGTAGGTATCTATCTAGCTACTAAGAAAAATATAAATATGTCAGAAAATTTTTTTTTTTGTTAAAATAATTTACTTACAGATATAATTCGATAAAATAAAGAAATCAGATTTAAAGTAATAGTAAAACAAATTCATGAAGAAAAATAGTTGTGTTGAAGAACCCCATAATAGCCTTTTGATACATTTACCTTCGAAAGCAAACGTGAACAGTAAGACTTCTACAATGGGCATATTTAAAAGTGAAATGTAATGTTGAGCAACTTCCATGAATAGATAATCAAACTACCAAACCCAAAGTCGGCTTTCAATGTAATTCAATACACGCAACAATTGGTTTCAATCAAAGTCAGCGTATAATGCAAATCTGTAATAATAGGATTATCCTTTGGCTATTATTGACTATCTAGACGCCACAGATTATACAAGACATACTAGAGAGTATACGAAGCTTCGGGCAGGGGATTATGTCGAGAGGCTATCGATCGCGGTAACAAGCCATCCTGTGACACAAACCAACGTTTTGCCAAAAACCGTTCAAATTATTTCAACTTCTTTTCTTTTGTGTAACTTTTTAAACAAAATATCATTCACGTTTTTCTGTTTTGTAAGAATCCTTAACTAGGTTTGTTGCGGACAATATTTGTTTAGTTTTATCTGAAAGCACTTTATCAGCTGTTTCAATAACTTTATACATTCTATTTTTAGAACCATCGTCCAGCACTCACAATCAAAGTTACACCACTTGAAGTATTTGCAGAGAGATAAAGTAACGCAAGGCTGCCACACAAATGTTAGTTCAAACAATATTTCTCCTACACTCTATGTCGACATCAAATTAAACAACTCTAAGCCGAGAAACCGCTTTAAGTGCAGAGTCGGTGCTAGGGACATAGATAAAGTACATATTGAGAGTCAAAAAAATAACTTATTTTATTAAAACTCCATTGGTTTTATCGTATTTTCTTTCATTTTTAGTGATATTAACTCTTATACTCTAGCTATTTTGTCATTAGTGTCTCAGTTTTATATTTTTATATCTAGGTCCTAACTACTTGTCTGTTTTCGTGTCCAAATAAAGTTTTATTATGTCTTCTAATAAAATTACCGTCGCTCCCTTTGATTTTAATGCGTTGACGCACTTCTTTCTCCGGATTCTTTACCTGGCCTAATTTTTAATCATCAGTAATCTGGATAGATGTAGGTAATTGGATTCTAAATAATCTTTGTGATTTTTATAACTAACTATTGAAAGAATAAGCTTATCTAGTTACTCAAAACTAAAAGCTAACTAGACTAACGTTTTGCGATACTAAAATAACTAAAATCCAACAATTTGAATTTACATTTGATTTATCAGACATTTGTCAGAAAGTATAGCTTTCCGAAGACATGTGATATAAACATCATTTACTATAACATAATAATTATGACTATGAGTCACTATATACGAATTTTCGACCGGCCAGCTGTCCCAACCAACCACTTTGCACTACTGCACTGCTGCCGCACCACCAATTTTTACCATATGCCAGGCAGATACGGAAACATACCTACTTGACAATTTTATAGTTTTTGTATCTGTTTGTCAACTGATCAAACAACAACTGTCCAAATATTTGATTCACTATTGTAGGTTATTCGGTTAGTTTAGTTTCATTTGAATTTGTGTCACAAATGTTTTAGAATGTAGGACCTACCTACAAGTAACTATTTATTTTATGTTATACTAGCTTCCGCCCGCAGTTTCGTCCGCGTCCCGTTTGATCCTGTTAATTTTCGGGGATAAAAAGTAGCATATGTGTTAATCCAGGCTACGAACTATATTATTATATATTCCAAGTTTCATCCAAATCGGACCAGTAGTTTTTGCATGAAGAGTAACAAACATCCATACAAACTTTCGCGTTTATAACATAAGTATGATATATAAATAGACAAATATATGAATTCAAAATGATAGTAAAATTGCAGTGTAAAACAAGAAAGATACCAAACGCGCTACAAAATAAGGTTCAAAATAACGTGATTCTCCTTATATTATGTGGGCTAGTAGAAAAATGTATAAATGTAATAAAAGATAGCAAAACATGGTGTAGCAGATAATAACAAATTTTATTGTGGAGACATGGGGGCGATTGACAAAACGTTGCATGAGGATGCTCTAGTAAATTCCATAAAAACGTAGACGATTGCACATACGTTTATATGTAAGTACATCTATTTACAATAACTATTACAGCTTTTTTGTTAACATATTTACTGTTACAAATTTCTACTTAACAACAAATTCAAAACACTTACGTCTTCATTCATATATCATACTATAGATAAACTAAACAATACTATATTGATAGATACTATATTGCCTAATATTACGATACAACAAAAAAAGTAACAAACTAAACGATCCCGTGACAGCTTGATACATATCACAAGGAACAATTATATCAGATCATACACCCAGTATACTATACCCGTCTCCATCAATTTTATTTTTTATCGTAAGTCGCTCTAAGTCCCATCTGGGTTTGATCGATGTGTTTTAAATACTCGAATTCTCTATTTGATGAGTATCCTAATATGGTTTGACAGCCAGTAATGGTATTATGTCGGGTTTTTAATTGACTTCAAGCAAGAAATCAAACCAGATAAGATATTATTTCAGTTCTTTTTTTCGTGCAATTGAAATGATATATTCACATGAATTATCGATAGCTTCCGCGTTGCATTTAATATTTTTAAAGATATCAAAACAAACACAGATCTAAAACATAAAAAAATGAAACCCCCACAAAATTTTTGCATTGCACTTAACATCAGGTGGCCCATCGGTTTGTTCCCAAATTTAGCTGTAATTACAAAAAAGCTGAAGAAATTGAAACTATCTAGGTACATAACATGTGACATAAAAATCATTGTGTCTAGGTATCTACCTTGATGATTTTATACCTACCTAATAGTACCTAGTGTACCTATTTAGGTATATAAATTATATTATAGTGAAAATAGTACAAAATGAATTAAATAAGTTCCCACGCAAACAGAAAAAGACACGATTCGGTCGCTCGATCTCGATAAAATTATATAAGAGGATTATACGAGTTATAATATGAGCCTTCACAAGGGAATTTCGGTCGGTACTTATTTTATTTTGTTACTTTTCTCGTCTGGCTGCAGTACGTGATGTGGCATAACTTAGAGCTGATTCTAGAGGCTGCTCCTGACTACGGTAGTGTTTTAGTCAAGTAGCAAGTACACTGCTTTGTCAGTACACTTCTAATGGTCTGGGAACTAGACTATACTAGCATGGTCAGAAATAACCTGAAGGTAACACTAAACTGTATAACAAGTAGCATGGTTCAGCTTTGTTACAAATGTTGAGAAGCAATATATAAGCATTTATTTAGACCCCCAGAATCTCAAAGTCAAAATTTCTTTATTCAATAAAATCACAAGGATCATTTAGAATCGTCTTATATAACTAGGTGATTCTAGGTGCCAGTTCCACGCGACCAGAGCCTAGAAGAACGAGCAGGAAACTAATGGTTCTTAGCATTTTTTGTATGATCCTAACTAACATCCTATATCTACTTGTAACTTCTATATACATGTATTTCTATAGCTCACTTCTATATTGTCTATTCTGTGGGATAAAACATTTTCTAATCTACTCTATATATACAGGGTGTAACGAGATCACTCTTGAAAAATTTAGGGGGTTAAATGTACCCAACAAAATGCAATACCTACTTGGCAATTTATAGGACAAGAACATACTGAACTTAAAATGTTCGGTAGTAGTCTTAATAACCCGGTATAATCATCATAAGTCATCGATTACAGTCATATCTTCGCTTAGCTCAACGCTTTAATCATGTTCTGTTCACATCACTCACTCGGAGACAATCTTTAACCGCTCGTATATTTGCGATGTAAATGTAAGTACTCGGTTTTATCGTTTTATTATAGCCTTTTCCAATTACGGCGTTTTCTTTAAGTCCTACCACAAAAGGTTTAAGGTGGTTTAATTGGGGAAGGCGGAAATGTCACGATGATCAATTCATGTGAATGAGAAATGCGAATCGTAAACTGTTTGAAATATATCCTCAACTATGAAATTTAATTAAAGAACGCAATATTAACTGATGTTATTACATATCCGTTGAACTAACTACCTTAAAATGTATCAATAACCAAGATTTTACAATAAAAACAAACATTTGAACTAGATATAAATGCAACTTACTGAATTTCTATTACAATCACAATGCCAATAAAGCATTTTACAACAGAAATAAAAACCATTGAAATAAATATTCATGAACAATTCACACAACGCTCTCGAGTTCCAAAGCTTGTGATACTTTTAAAAAACTATAAAAGCAAATAAAATAATTCCAAAAACTTTAAAGACGTTGCATAATTATAATGAAAAGCTATATAAACCTCTTTTCTAAGACTTAACTTCTAAAGCGCAGTTTAAAATACATAAACTAAAAGTTTACAACCAAATTAAAGTCTTTACCACTTTACTAGACAGTAAAAATTACCCAGGCAGGCTTTAACTCACTGTATAATTAGATACGCAATGTATAATTAACTAGGAACGCTTTGTTTGTCGACTAATGATAAATTTTCTGTTTTCAGGTAAGAGCAGAAAGGTGGTGAGCAACTTAATGTAGTAGTAGAGCTTCTTGTGAAAGAGCTCGTCCGGGGAAGTACTAGCACCGTACCTATTTCGTGTTGTGCACAGTGATGCTCGCATTGCTGTGTTCCGGTTTGAAGAGTATGGGTGCCGGTGCTATTACACGCACCTGAGACTTAACATCTTTATGTCTCAGAGTGATAGGCGCAATGCAATGCATCCCAGGGCACGTCTTCAATGGACGTGCTCAGTGAGGCAATGCATTGTTATAGGCAGTGGTTACCACTTAACATCAGGTGGACCATCAGTTGAAATAGAAAATTGAAAGTTCCTAGTTTTCAGTCATAAAACATTTTTGAAACATCATCATTTAGATTCCAAATGATGATGAGATTTTCTCTAAATCTAAATTTTAGATGAATATCTAAGATCATTGTGTCAGAATAGAAGTACCACGACAAAGAAGTAAAACTATTAAACGGACTACATCAAATTTGTATGTTAAAACTAGGTACATCGAAAAATGTTTACTGGTGTGTGTGCACGTCCATTTTGATTGGCTGATTAGGCTGAGTACAAAGTTTCTGTGTTGGTAGTCTTAAAACGATTGCTTTCTAACTAAACTATAACAATAAATTAACTAGAACTTTGTTCATTCTGCAACATACCGACGCTTTTACAAACTCATCCTTTACGACTTAGAATTATGACTCTCTTGAGTTATGCTTTTCATTAACTGAATTTATAATAACATCTTTACTATCTACTTGCATAATTTAGATAGTACTTTTAAACGTTGTTAAAAATCTCGTTTGGTTTTTTTCATTATATTTATAGGCAGTTAAATAACTTCTGCCTTAGACAAAACATTTTCCTCAGCCTGACTTTACTAATTGCTGGTTATAGGCCTTTTTCTTCTTGTACCATCTCTCACCTCTCATTCGGATCCTAGGATCAGATGCCATAGACCTAAACATAGTATTCAGTCTCAAGATGTTGTAGCGCATAATATAAAACAATGTAACTTCATTAAGTTTAAGCCCTAAGAAAGAGAATACAATATCAGTGAACTCAGCTCGTGAACTCCACATAAACCTGTCCTTACGTTGTTGCTAGACCTAGTCTCAGACATTTAATATTTACAACTCCAACCAAGGCTCTGGATTAAAAGAAAATGTTTTAATTCCGCCCAAGAATTTCAGCAGATTCTCTTATTAAATTAGTCTAGAAAAATTCCTCCCGAAACACTTTAAAGTTTTTTTTTTATTTCGCGATGTTCAGACGTTGAGGGAACAAAGTAATTAAAAAGTTCTCGGGTATAGTTTAAAGAAAGTTCCTATTGAATCTACTGTGTAGTGGATGGGAGGTAGATTAATACGGCTATCGCGTGTGTGCGCCAGGATTTGTGTTTTAACTGTACAATTTATTATTTATAGTTCACGTCTGAATTAAAAATGCATGGTCATATCCTAAAAATAATGGCTAATGTGCACGATATGTTCATGTTTTTCATTTTCGTTAGAATATTATTTTTAGAATATAATCCGTAATCTGAAATGATGGTTGTCAAAATATTTTTAGTAATTACCTAACTTCAAACGAGGTCGTTTTAACTTTATTGGTTACTAGTTATTATAATTTACACTTTTTAAAAGCAGTTATGGTTTTATGACCCCAATTTGTAGTCATTAACGCCAATAAATTCACTTAACTAAGCGATCATAAATCGCTGTTTTGGCTCGAGGGCGATTTTAGATACTTGTTTAGTATCTGGGCCAACGCATCAGCATTGCTATTCAGCGCGGCAATGCAGCCAGTGTCTTGGGCACGCTTCCGATTGCTACTGATTTGGATCAGTTGAGCTATCTATAAATCGTTGGCAACGCCTTGTTTAGTAGTTCTTAAAATAGCACAGATAATTTCTTCTAATTCAGAGGTCACAAGTTCAGTGAGATAACCAGCCGTAACAAGAACTAATCTAGAGTAAGCATTTAAAATATCGCCCGTTTCCTGTTCTGACTCTTTTCAAGTGTCATTATTAAAACGGCTCTAAGTAGAGACATCCTCATTAACTGTTTTGTTTTTATCTACAATATACTCACCTTAATTTGTAATGGACTAGAGAATCAGTTCCTATTATGACTAGTTATATTTAATTGACCTTAATAAAAATAATACGTACCCACAACTGGCATAAAACTTTGTTGTCCTTTTTCATCCTGGTCTTCTTATAGGTATCATAATCCGTCCAATTTGTGTCTCATTAACGTTATTTTTAAATTAGTTGTGTAATCTTTTTGCTGGTACAAAATCTGTAGAGGTTTTTGAGGCACTCATTTCGGTGTTATGTTTCCCAATTTGTTTGAGAGGCAACGCCGCTATCGTAAACTTTTATGGACGTTATATCAGGGGTACTCGTGAATCTTAATTATAATAAAATCTGGTTTCAGTACCTTTATACACATAAAACTTGAGTTTAAATCTTGGATGGAACTATCTCCTTGAGTGTGTACTAAAATCTACTCCTCTTCATTTGAAAAGTGTTCATCTTGGAACTTTCATAAAATTAAACAGAATTTGCATAAACAACAGTTCCAATAAAGAAGTTCAAGTAAGAGGAATTCCAAATTAAGAAGAACAAAATGTTCTAATTTAGTCTATTTGTCATTATTGTCTACTTTTAATTGGAATAAAACAAGGCCTCATTGTTAACCATTGAATTTTCATCAGAACAAATCGAAACAAACCGGAAAGTCGAGTTAGAAGTTAGCGAACTGAACGGAAGCAAATCCATTAATTTAAAGAACTTGAATTAAATCATCCAAACCTTAGAGTTGAATGTCCCGGAGCCATACCCTAACGAACTGTTAAGTTATTAATTTGTTAAATTGAAAAATGTAAACCCAATTTCCCAATTTGGACAAGTTCGATTGTCTTACGAGTTTTAATTTGGAGGTTTTTATTACTTCTGGTAGTCTGTGTTACAGCCGATATTGAAATCCGGTACAGGATCGCTCCTAACTTTTTATTCAAGTTTTTCCAACGACTCAATTTAAAAAAGCGATCTCAATCTAATTTAGATACAGGTACAATCATGTTCTGATATCGATTCAGCTAAATTTTATTGCAAAGCTATAAAAATATGATTTAAACCCTTTACATAGCGATTTTACCCTAAAAAATTATGTAGTATAATGAACCAGAGGGAAGTAAGTTAGCATTAAGTATTCGTATTTCCAGAGCTGTCTCTGTCGAGGCAGTTAAAATTTCACTTGGCTAAGCAAAATTTTCTGTCCGTTGCAAGAATCTTCCCCTTTTAGGGAGAGGGAAGCTTCGAGCGAATTCTTGCATAAAATTTACATCGAGCGGTCCATACAAATTACCATTTCACTTCTTACTCTGATTAAATGTTGTAGAAAAAATATTGCTCTCTAAATGGAAGGGAAAATTCTCGGTTTTCGACTCATTAAAATTGATGTTTTGTTTTTTTCAATGTCGCAGAGTTTCCTGAATGATTCTCCTTGATTTTGCTTTCTACTTTTTATACTGACGTTAGTTAAACTTTAAATAATGTTCTGCGCAATTTGGTTTCCACTACGAAGGAAAACAGAAACTTAAATAAATATGCAGGTTTTCGAATTCAAAAGAAACAAAAATGTACAAAACGTGGCAGTTGTCGAAAAAGAATTAGCAAAAAGGTGTGTAACATGGCGTCTTCCACGCAATAGGGTGAGAAAACAAGCAGAGATATTTGGCAGGCCTCTACAAGCTAATGATCCAGTTGATTGCGACTAAGTGTCGCTAAAAATGTGCAGATGCTGCCAAGGAAACAGGCGATTCTGTAAAGTGACTATTTCTCCTGGCACGGATACCAAAGGGCAATTGGCTTTAAGAACACATTAGTGGTCGATAGAGGCTTCCCCTTGCCATCAAACAAGTTGTTGGTCAATAAATTTTCGTTTTTGCCCATTAGTTTTCATGTCTTGCAGCTATTAAGTAAAATAGTTTTGTTCGACATATCACCTCTTCTGAGTTTTGTGTTTCTGTTAGGTATGAAAGATTTAAATAGGTACTTAGAATGAAAGTGTGAGTATTTTTTCACTCCTACAGAGGCATTATATCAATGGTAGACATTGTGAGTTAGTTTAGCTTATAAAAGTTATTTTTTTGCACGCTACTTGCGTTTATTTCTTTGTAAAAGGATCATACAAAAAACCCCTAGGAACCAGGCCGTAGTTTCTTGCCCGTTCTTCTAGGCTCTGGTCGCGTGGAACTGTCACCTAGAATCACCTAGTTTTATAAGACGATTCTAAATGATCCTTGTGATTTTATTGAATAAAAGAGCAAATATACATCTACTACGAATAGCTTAGTTCAATACCAATGTTAGGAAAGGTAGCAACACAGAAAAAATCTTTGAATAATTATAGCATACCTAGGTATTATCCTTTTAGATTTTTCGGATTCAGAAGTTTATAAATACTTATCAAAATTATGGACACAAAATTATAGTAGGTACTCGTATTGGAGGAGAACCGGTTAGGCAAGTTTTGACTTTGCATAGAGGCGCCGCTTCAGATCACGGTATATAAACAAACTTCTATAAATATAAATATTCATGGACACAACGCTATAGTCCCAAATTAAGCAAAGCTTGTAATATGCAAACTCTTCTTATATAGGTACTTTTTTTTAGTAATTTTGTAAATAATTTTATTTAAGTACCTCTATTAGGTTTAAAACTTTTTATATAAAAATAAAACTTGAAACTTTTTTTTTGTAAATACATATTTTATAATACATTAGTAACAATAGTAAAGTAAATAGTAATAGTAGAACTTGACAATAGCATAGAATAAACAAGTTTTCTAACTGTCGCGTACTTATTTATCATTTATTTACCCTCCAATTAGCAACAACACAATCTGCTACTAATGATTTAATAACAAAATTACTGCTCATAAACGACTAATAAAACAATAATAATTTAATGGCGACCGGTTATGCGATTACACTTTTTATTATTAACATCATAAACACCAATATTGTTTGAGCGATTTTCCAACCTTGGGTACTCCAACTTAGTGTGGGTGTAGGCTTACGTACAAAGGCTGGATTTCGAAATCATTTTCGCAATTGTCGGCTCAAATAATGACTATTACTCAACTGACACTTATATTTGATTGTACTCTTAATAATGCACTAGATATTACCACATTCAAGGTGCTTATTGTAAAAGCATCTTCGAATTATGAGGGAAAGATTAAAAATAATGTACATACTGTAATAGGTAGTATTGCATCAACTGCTATTACGATAGCTCGACGTGACGCAGTTAATAAACTACAGTGAATGGACATAGAATAGCATTAAAACTCAAAAAATAAAACCGATATTCATAAGATCGAATTAATCAAAATGTCCAATCAAAATTCGATTATATAAACGATAAAATCGCCTTCGGTGCGTAAACTTCGGGAAAAGGCACTCAATACGCAAAACTTTCTTACCGAGACTCGAAACGAGAAAGTTAATAAAAATCGCTCCCAGATGACTGGAACAAACTTCCCAGTAAACAAACCGATACCGAAGTCTTCGTCGGGGAGAACTTGCCATCATTTGTATGGAAATTTGTATTATGTATCAGGTAATATTTCTGAATCTTATATAAAAAAAATATAAACATAATAATATGTAAATCCAATGCAACTACTGTACTCTATCCTAGATAGCTTGAGTTTGCCAATTTAAATATAAATTAAGTAAACTTTTTATACATATTTAGAAGAAACAAACAACTGCATTATTATTTTTATTTTGCGTTGAAGTGATTTTATATTGGGAACAACTCTGTTTGTTTTGCCATCATTTTCAACTTACAACCCCTAAAAATGAAAAATCATCTACCATTCCCAACCATCTCATCAGTCATAATTCTTTAAAAAGCAACTCCCGTTATATGTCTACCGTATTGTGTACCTTAACGGAGATGACGATACATCGAACTGATTGAATATTTAACTTAAGATTCAAATTCTTTTGCATCGCCTTATCACGGTCGTCAATAAACCACAGCTTCTTAGCAAACCCTTATCTTTGTAAACAAGGAAAGCGAGAAGTAATTTGTCAAGTAAATCCTCAGGATGCTTTACGAATGAAGACGAGTTAGAGAGGGATAGACAGATGTAATCTGTACATGATTAACAGTGTGGTAGTATTATTAATAATAGAAGTGATATTAATAGTGGAAGTAATAACACGCACATATCTGTTTATGCTATAAAGTATGGCATCGACGGAGTGAATGATGATAGGGGAAACAAACACAGTAGTATAACGTCAAATAAAAACCAACTGCAAAATTAATAATAAATAAACGCTTATGTACCTAGTCACGAAAGAGGTAGTAGCAACGATACGGCAGAATAAAAAGAAGATATATAACACAATTTGCATAGATAATAAGCTACGCAAATTAGAAACATAATCCCAAACGTAATTAGCAAAGAATTCGAAGATATAAAACGAATTATCGCAACCGTGGAGCTAAATCCCCAATTGGTAGCAAGTCTTAATAACTCTATCATAAACTTTGTGTAAGCGAAGCCATGGACGAAAGTTAGTTCGTAAATTGCTTTAGCCTTTCGCCCTCCGTTATTAATGCTTTGGAGAAGCATAACCGATCAAACAGAAAACTTTGCATCATTAGTGAAATAAGTTTCCGTTTTAGCAACATCAGTGTGCTGAGTTACAAATTTTATTTAAAGCGGTGCATATAGTTCAATCATACTAATTCACCCTGATTATGGAAAACACTTAATGTGCAATAGCATTTTAAAAAAAATATATAAGTATTCTATCAGTAATCTAGTTCTCATAGACTTTGCTTTGTGTAGGAGTAGAGGGCGTTGTGTAAAATATTTATGAGTGTTTAGTATTGTTTTACATTTCATTTCAATAAACTATTATGAATACCAATATAAGTAATATTTACCCTGTATCTAACCTCTCAGAAACTTCTCAAATCTGTATGCAAGTTCCAGAAATCGGAAGACATTCATTTCCGTTCGTACTGGTTATAAATCCAGGCCAAAGAGAACACCTATCTAGTCTAGACGACAACATAAATATCGAGAATAGTGAATAATAGAGATACCACGCTAACTGCAACCTTAGCTATGTTTTGTTGGGTGGATAAATGACACTCCCGAGGCCTGGAAGGACTGTCTGTAAAAAAGAAAAAGATTGGAGGAATTCGTATCGTAGTTTTACAGAATGCTAAATTCTACTAAGTTGAATCTTCGTAGATGCTAAAAATAATCAGTTTAAAAGAAGCAGTGACTTTAATGATTGATAACGTAGAATGTAGATACATCGATCCAAAGTGTGATTACAAAATGGTTTTGTAAGACAATCATAATCAGTAGGTATAAACAAAATCACACTGTTGCGAGAGAGAAAGAGAGAGAGAATGGGCTCGAGTCGCCCCTTCCTGTCAATTATTGTGATTAATGAACCTCTCGAATATTGAAACGTTTATTCGACCGGCGTAAAAGTACAATATTACTTTGCAAAGTGGCGTAACACGCCTTGCCTGTAACTTTTAATAGAATAGGCTTAAAAATTACTCTCTATGTAGGTAACAATATATATATAGCGTTAAAATTATCTAAATATAATGTAAATACATTGCTATATATCAGTATTTCCTTCCTGAGTACTAGTAAAAATATAGTGTTATCAAGATGTTTTAAAATCTACAAGCGATAACAATTAAAACTTATAAAAATGCCTTTTCGACAAAACTTTCCCAAGAGATATCAGCATCAGTCTGATACAGCGAACCTAAGTTTCATATTCAGTAAACTTCGACATCGAAGTTGTACAAAACGATAGTCTCTTGAGTAACGAAACCAAACATTTTCAAGCAGCCTCTACTAAATCAAATTATGAAGACTGTTATTAATTCTGTGTTGTGAATTCCAAAATTGATTCAACAACTCACCCGCTGTGAATAATATTGGAAGGAAAATCAAATCGAAGTGGGAAAGTGGTAACTACAGTAAAGCTGTAGGTACATAAAAGTTTCGTAAAACAGAATCAATTTAACTATAACGTGTGACTCTTTTTGTTATATAAAGATTTTGAAGTCATTTCGATATCAATCGAAATCCACACACCGTTTGTATATCACGTTTGAGAGAGCGTCGGTCAAAGGCTCCAAAATCGAAAGTATAAAAAGAAAAATGACCAGATATGGCGCCGTATCACAGAATACTAATAGCTATATAAATGCGTGGGCATATCTTGCATAACTATTCGCATTATGATGGCAAATTCGACGTTTGCCGTCATATTAATTGCGGTTTTATGCGACACCGCGGTCCAAGGTTTATTTATGCACGGATTGGTTCGCAACATTCGCTTGCCCTTCTTCTCTTAATATTTATAAACATCAGTACCTATGCTTCGAGCTGAATTTTGATCCTCGTCTTTTAAAATATACGTACCTTCTTTTCTGATAATGGCTGGTCGAAAAAACTAGAAATGAGTACCTCCTACTTATACTTTCTTTAATTTTTGGTTTATAGTTTAACATATAATATGTTTTATATATAAATGTTTAATATTGTTAGGTTCGAGAATGAGTTTTCTTCTGCCCAATTTTCTGTGGTTTCAGTAAAAACTTATCAGATTTCAATTTAGTGTTCTATTTACTGCCATGGAGGCCAATCTTTGAGTAATAAGGAGTATTTCTTCACAGACCTCATACAATGTCCTTAGTGGACGTGCTCAGTGAAGCAATGCACCGTAGGCAGTGGCTTTTAATTTAAAGTAGACCATCGGCATGTTTCATCATTAAGTTGGAAAAAAATATAGCTTTTTGAAATTTTTTTCCATTCCAGCTTTGTTCGTAAGCTCTAATAATATTTATTTTTAACCCCCCACCGCAAAAACGACGGGGTGTTATAAGTTTGACGTGTCTGTGTGTGTGTGTTTGTCTCTGTCTGAGGCAACGTAGCTCCCAAACGGATGAACCGATTTTGTTTCTGTTTTTTTTTGTTTGAAAGGTAAATAAGTCGGGAGTGTTCTTACCTATGTTTGATGAAAATAGGTCCAAGATTCGGGGGTTTTTAAATTTTTAATTTAATGACTTGTCTTATTAACAGCTGTTACTTAACCTTATAAATTGCTTAGTATTTTAGCATGCAACCAGAACTCTCTCGATGTCATTGTGCGACAGATTATTTAGGCCGCCTTACCACTCATCAAAGTTACTACACCAGAGTTCATACTTACAGTTCATACGTGATTTCTATAATACTATAGTTTGCTGATATTGCTCAAAAAAGGTCAAGTTTTGTAGCGGTAATAATGACGATCGTACTATAATCAGATTCTTACCTAATTGGGAACACGCGAGTGTAAATCGGCTTCGTGATTATGATGTTTGATATTATTATTTATGATTCTGAAAATTTAATAACAATTATGATATATAAACCTGTTTATTAAAATATACTGTGGCGATTATTGAATGCATCAGTAAAAATACGTCACTAGTACTTATTTATAGTTTTTAATTCATGAAATTATATACAAACTTATATAATTATTCTGCGCTGTGCGTGTTTGCTAATTGGCACACATTGCTATAGTTATTTTTAAATTAATTTAAGCATTTAGTGTTGTGTTTCTTTTAATATTGTAAATTATGGTTATAATATTTATATGCTACGTTTATATTGTAAAAAATTATATTTAGTCCTAACATACTTTGTTTTACGTTTTTCAAAGGTCAGAATTAATCTTCTAAAAATAAGCACGCGTAACCAATTTATTAACACAAAAAGCAATTATAAATTATGTTTATTGACTCAATTTGCATAAAATAACTCTATTATTTACGGAACAGGAACTATAATCAAACGGAATCAAAATGGCTGTAATTGTATACTTGTTAAGTAAGTTCAATTTAAGTAAATACAACATTTTTTGAATGATCTTCATTACGGAAATCACGCACATAGCAAGGTTTGGTGCAAGTTTAAGCGTGTAGCGCTTACAGATATTAAGTTTAATCGACAATATTTTAACAAATTCAAATTCAAACAGACCAACATTTGAACATTTACAAAAAAAATCTAATTGTATAGACCTATAAGCTATTTTTAACAATATTAATATTTGTTTATGAATAGCATTTCTAAATATCGGCGTTAGTACAATAGACAATATTAAACCAAAAGGAAGCATCTTATTCCTTTACTTTAAGGTTTGTATTCTAACAAATAAATCGCTACTCAAGCTATAGATTTGAGTAGAGAAAGAAAGAAAGAAAAAACACATCCCAACCGAACCTAAATCGTATTGCAACTTCACTGTTAAACCATCCATTGCACAGATAACATCTAAGCTGTTGGTACTCGCGTGATACCACAGAGAATAAGTTCCAGTTGGCTACCGTATTCAAATTTCGGTAACAATACCCGAGGCCCATGGAAAAACTTACGTAAGGTCTTAGTTGCCATAGAAATACGATGATATAGAGCTGCTACATTGAAAAATAAACACATTATAACGAAACCATTGTGTGTTAACAATAAAGGCAAAACAAGTGCTTAAATAAATATGTCTCTATTATAAGATATCTTTATCAGTTTATAAAAAGATTTTTTTATACAACTAAATAATGGAACAAGCCGATAGCCCACCTGATGTTAAGTGGTCACCTCGACCTATAACAATGCATTGCCTCACCGAGCACGTCCACTGAGGACGTGCCTTGTGATTCTAAAAGGTATATGACCAGGGCGTAATGTAAATGGTTTTTTAAGACGGAAACTAATGAATTTCGTGGTTCTATTCTAATAAATAGAAGGAAAGAGAGGAAGAGGAAGAGGAAGACCGCGTATTAGCTACATGAGCAAAGTGAAGGCGAAGATATATGTCATGTCGTATAAGGACGTCAAGGAAGCTGCCCTGAACAGAAGAACCTGGCGGGAAATGCATACATTACGCCGACAAGAGCATAGCTCTTAAATTAGAAGAGAATCTAATAAAGTCGAAACTTAAAAGTTCTATCAAAGTCAGTTCTATTTGAATTACATAATACTGCGTTAGTTCATGGTAAATGTTAGTTTTTATAATAACAATGGGTGCGTGAACAATTATTACTACCTTGCTATTTAGTTGTCAAGTGAGACGTTGATGCTTAATCAACTTGTAATGATACCACGCTAAGATAAAAAGCGTTTCTAGAAACATACATAACAAATTGGTTTGAAATTGGTGAGAATTATAATAAATATTTATTATGTACGCAAGGAAATCACAAAAAAACATTAATAGAACAATTGAAGTGCCTTATGTATCAGGATCTTTAAAAAAAGCAGAAAGGTTGCAAAAAAAGTATTGAAAGATTCTGAAATAAACTAATCTTTATTATATTAAACTCAATACTAAACTGTGATAATATCTACATGATCAACATCAGCAAGAGGTAGAGGTAAGTAGCTTCACATGTCAAAGAACTCTATGAATAGACAAAGTTTTATCAAAACTTTACGAGCGTTACCATGAACCTAAAACTTAACTTACTTATCTCGACGATAAAACTAATATCGTAACTTTAGTAAGCACTCAAGTTACGATCTAAGAAAAAACGCCGGTTCCTGTAAGCACTTTTCGTCCACGTATTACAATTTGTGCACGCACTCCACTTTTATTGGTCGTTACACTGATATTGGCAGAGAAGCGTTGTCATCGCAACCATTGTAATAAGCTTCAAATACAGCTTAAACAATTTTGATGTGATATCATATAGTTATATCCTAAATAATATTGTCCTTAAATATTTCACATATTATATAAAAACAATAGAACAAGAAAACCTTTTCTAATAAAATTACTCTGTAAATAATTTCTGACGAGATACAGAACTGATTCTATTAAAGTTATTTCTTTATTTTGCAACATTAATAGCTAATAATAACATGAACTTCAAATAAAACATAGTAAACATGTCGACAACAATATAGAACGTTATAAATCTAATTCTACATAGAACGACAACTAGGAAGTCTTAACTGGTTGGAAGCCTAACGACCCTGCAGGCCTTGAAGCACAAGAATAAGTGAAAGTCACCTTAAGCCATGGTACTGGAGTTATTAAAGTTATAGTAGTACTTAATGTAATTGGGAATATCGTAAAGTGTAATAATTAAGGCGATATTGAAGAAATGAATGAGGAACAAAACTTTAAATTGTTGTAAATTATACCTACCTCAAAAAATCCAAATACTTGATTAAAAAAAACGTTGAAAAAGAAAAATACATACCTAAACACTTATTGTTTTACAAGTAAAAAACAATAAGCTACTTAGGTATACACAAAAAAGAGAAACTGATCAGAAATAGGAATAACGATTCAATAAAAGTCAAAAAGACAAAGCTTGTGATCAAAGTACGATCCCAGATAAATCCTACAATACCGAGTATTTTCGATACAAAAGATCCTATCCGATCTAACGAGCCAAGGTCAACGAAATATGATCCGCAGAGCGTTCACTAATCGTTCTTTCCACTCCGGTGCTCGTCGTTTCACGTATCACTTGGTAACCGATAGATGAAGAGATATTATATAGATTTTTCAATTTATTGACTTCCAATTGTAGTACCGTTTTAAAATTTTATCTTGCCTTCTAGGTATTCTTAGATTGACTTGTAAACATTGCTGGTAACACGATATTGAATCTTACGAGCCTTTTTATTTGATTTAAGTGTAATTCAGAGCTGAACTGAATCGATACATTACAGCTGATATTAAACTTTTTATAACTGACGATCGAGAGTTACGTCGATGCTCATGTTTTCATGGATCGCTTTGCCAAAATATTGAGTGCAAATCTGTACCTTAAGAAATTTGGAACTGCAAATGCGTATGAAAAATACAACACAGACAGCACTATGGCATATTTCATCAACGTTTTCGAACCGCCCGGATCAATTTGCAATTCAGAGCATCAGTGATACAAACATGTTCCGACTGAAACGAATCGCAACGTAAAAATAACAAATGAGTTTGGAAAAGCAATCATAACTTTTGTCCCTGCAGGGCGGAATATTATTACAGCGAGGGCATCGCAGGTCACTTTAGCATTATTCATTAATGTTTGTTTTTGGATTATTCATATTGAGTAACTTGCTGGCTTACTAACTTCTAGCTTTTGACGTTGCTTTTCCTCTTGTGATCAAAGAACTCGGTTTAATAATATAAACATAAATAATAATTGTATTACTTTGTTCCATTAAAGAGGTTCAGCAGTCACATATAGAAACCTTATGTTTAAAGCCTATGTCGTCAATATCAGAAACTATGAGTAAAATATGGTGCAACAACGGTTAAACCCGGAACAAAGATTATTTTTTAGAATATTTGCAAATCTAATATGCTACCGTTGTTCTATCTAATACGATAGTCTTACCCGCAAGTCTCACGTCGTCGTCTCTGTCTCACCATACACAGTTGAATTAAGTCATCCGGAATAGTACAGCAACATTTCAAAACGACTTTATGCGCGCTTTATAACCACTGCTCTTTAATTTTATCGTTTTTCTTGAACGTAATCTACAATTTTACTATCTACTTTAAAAGTTCTGTGGGTGTCAAAGTTTTGAAGAGCGCCCTGAAAAGCAATGCTATTATTTTTTTATGGTAAAACATTATTTATATGTAATAAAAAGTATTTTGGGTCATAAACTTTATGATGACGACAAATAAGCGGGATACCTAGTACGTTTTACTATTGCTCTAGTTTTGATGTTATTTAAAGAGATTTTACGTTTATAGTAATAGATTTAATAGTCAGCCAAAAGTAGGTATTATGTTCAAAATATTTGCAGAATCTTAATTTAGTTCATAAAACTAGAGAACACCCAGATTCCAGTCCTGTAGACTCCATTTTATAAACGAATATAAGATAATGGTTTGAGTATCCGTATAATATACCAATCAACATGAAATATGTTCAATATACTAAGGTTAAAAAGGTTTAATGAAACCCTAAAAAAATAAAACAGAGGAAAAAAAAAGACGAAAGCCAACGTAGCCAAGGAAACATTTAAGGAATTTATGAACACATCTTACAAATACATATATACATACAAACATCTCCAAAGAAAACGTACAAAGTTCCTGAAACAGAGGAAGTAATAAAGGTACAATGTCTTACAACATTTTTCTACAAAGGATTTTTTTTATGCTTTCTCCGTGCGATATTGTAATATATGTTTTTAATATGAATAATTTTATAACATGTTTATCTTTATCGTCTTTATCAGAGATGATATTAGATGGGTTAATGCTGACTTTACATAAAAAATATATCTGAAATAAAGTGTTATAAAAGTGTTAAGTGTCTATCAGCATCTAGTTCCCATATCACAAGCTTTGCTTAGTGTGGGACTAGAAGGCGTTGTGTGATATGTCCATGAATATTTATTTATTAGAAAAATAAAAACAAAGCAAAGAAACTATTTCACATCATAGATCTTGAGTTAAATTATGCAAGATGTTTGAGTTCAAATTAAGATTTATAAATTTGACCATGTACAACATTGTACAAGAAGCAAGATATACATTTATGGTAACTTGTAGTTCATCCGTGGGTGTCAATTTATTTATGAACATTATTATACCGTCAAAGCGAACGTCAGTCTCAAATGAAGGTTTAATACAAGTAGTAATAAGAACGTAATAGGATTACTTGTTGATTAAAATTTATGACCTTCACTGAATCAAAGTAATTTGTATTTTAAAACCTAAATTACGCCTATCATTATTTAAATTGAAATTGATTCTGATTGCAATGTCATTGCACGTTAGTAACCGGTCACAGGCTGCAATGACCAAGACGACGAACCTCAATACTTTGGTATTTTTTTCGAATGAGTAACTATCACTGTAATTTAGAGTAATAGGGGAAGCAAGTAGCTGCCGGGGTGGCAACTTCCCTCGGGCGGGGTGGTCAGCCGACCATACAGCAGACACAGCAAGATAGAATAGATATAACAAGGAAGCAAAGCAAGCCTTGTGTGAACCGTATTCATGAATCGGTAATCACCATCTTATACACTGTAGAGTGTCATAAGCGGTAAATTTAAATATCTAGATCAGAATAAATGAATGACGTACACAATATGAAAAATAGTCGTGAACAAAACGTATGGACGGTAAACTATGAATAATTCAATAAAGACACATGTTATTACCATTTTTTTATTTGAAATCTGGGTAAAGAATTAAGAATGTGGTCGGTCGTTCAACTTTCAAAGAGTAGTACCTAACAATAGGTTTTTTGTTGATGTTTCTCATGAAACGGAAACCGTTATTGCAGACAATATTAATGATAATACCTATATGTTTTGTTTCAGGTGAGTTTGCAGATAAATCACATCAAAATGGCGTAAGTAATATAAAAATCGACAATAACTTTCCCTGTCCGCACGTTGATATATTATGACAGACGATAAACGAGCGAAATATTTCGTCGCCTCTAAAAATCTTTTGCGTTTTTATCGGAACTTCGATTGTATCTAAATATCGGGTTGAATGTCCTCATTATCGCTCTCTGCTGAATAATATGTGGGCCGATTTTCTCACGAGATTTTGCGAACGATTTTCGTCACAATATTGCGTCTGTTGATCGAAATTTGGAATATTTTTTCATGTGGAATTGCAATAGGAATATGTAAACGCCTGAGTCGCGTCATAAGCGAAAACATTTACATTACTGGGTTTTATAACATTACGCCAGTGCTTTCAAATGGTGAAGGAAACACAGTGAAACAAAAAACTAGTATTCTAACAATGACCTCATCTATCCACCTGGGATTTTTAGCATCAGCATCAGACATTCTCTTAGATACTCTGTCTTCATTTGATATCCTCTCTCATCATTTCTTATAAACCAATTTTTTTCAATTTTTCAACCAATAGTTCTATTGCTTATTTTGGTAAGACCTTTCCTAGCACAGGAAACAAAAATTTGTTTTAAAGATTCAAAATCAAAACAGCTGTTGAAGTAAACCAAAATTAAGCGTTGTAATTTAAAGCTACAGATGTTGCACCAACAAAACTAAAGTACTTAGTAGGTAGTTACACTACTCGTAGACAATTTAATTAATGATTATCTGAGCTCTTATTAGTGTAATTGAAATTCTAGAGTAGTTAGACACGAATTCGGCCGTTTTTGTTGAACGTGAGGTCAAAGGCAAACAACCGAGCGACATTCACAGTTTGAGGTATACCATTTCGATAGTTTGACTCTTTAGTTTTGAATTTGATATTGGTTTTAGATATATAAGACCTTAGCTCTCTATAATTAAAAATCTTTACGATTCACAATATTCTGTAGATCTGTAGTTCTATTCTGATGAGTGTTACTTTAAGCAAAGTTTGACAAACACTATAAAATCTTCCAGACCTTGTAAATCAAAACCAGAAGCGTCAATGGTTATTATTGTATTACCTACATAATTAAAATGGTTACAATGAGTTCGTCGACCCCATTATCTGAATCACGTGACAAATGTATTGAATGCGAACTGCGAACGTAATTCGCAGCTGTTTTCTTGAAATCTTAGTAATAATTTTAGCGTCTTCGTAAAATGTTAATTCTTCTAAGCTATTAGTGATTCATTTTGCTTGTTTTATCTATATACCATTACAAGTCGTGATCTTTTTTTGTCTCTTGATGTTTTTATCTATGTTTGTTAGAACGTCATTTCTCATTTTTAAATTTTTACTTAGTCCAGGATAAGATAACTCGTTAGAAGTAATTAGAAAATTTTGATAAAACGACATGCTATTTTGTTATTTATTTAATATTTACAAAAATTACATAGAGATATATTTTATACTATAGCACTAAAGAGAACCGAAACCGAAGAAAACGAAAGAAAAAAGGTTTATAGGCATAATGCTATTTGAGTCCATATCGATGGCTTATCTATTTATTACAAATCAAAAAGTAGGTAGGCTTATTGAAAAAGTAGTAAAGAAAAATCACAAAATTATTATACCTACGATAATTTTTTTCACATATATTTTCATCCAATCCTAAACTCACAAGATTAACGTTTGATTAATACGCCGAATGATTTAAATCAAATGGAAAATGGTCTGACAAACCTACAATTTTCAAATAGAACAAAAAAGATGTCTGCGTGATCATTGCTTTTTATTAGTTCCACTAAATTGTTTAGTCTAGACACCTAAATATATTTAATACAAAACCTAAGTGTGAAAATAATGTAGGTAAATATGTACTTTATTCTTTTTAAAATATAGGTGAGCCCTTAGTAATCGGTCGTTATATGTAATTTAAAATCGATTAGTAACCTTTTTAAAATTAATGTGTTTGTTATTTGTCTTAAACTGACATCGAATGGCCGTACAATTAAGCTAAGAGATTATAAATTAGGTAATTATAATTATTAAGGTTATAAAATTTGGAAATATATGGCTAAAATACATAAATAGCTTAGCGTATCTTACGAAACACCTAAACTTGAAGACAAGAGCTAGCTATATGTATATAGACCATATTCAAATTCATTTACGATCATAAATTCATATAGTAAATGTTTTCATTAATTTATTCATCGGAGTTTCTAAAATAATATTCTACTTGGTACCTATCGTTTAAATAAAGGAAATAATATCCCAAAATAAACATGACTGCTTATCGGAAATGTATTGTAGAAGCTAAACAATTTCAATTCAGCGTCAACGGGTGTTATTGGAAAGTGATAGACAGACATCGCGATAACACCAACTGTGTAGGTTATCTAATATATATTCCAAATGTAGGTCGCAAATAAGTACTAATAAACTGAAAGTTGTAACGCTGTGCGGTTTGCTATAAACAAACTATAATAACTGCCACCTTTTAGTTGAAAATACGAGGGAGCTGGCCTTATATAATCTAGGGTTATGTAGGTTCTAAGCATCGTAGTCCTTTTACCCTGTAGTAAGTAGTGTGACTATAAGGGTCTAAATATTAGATACTATTTCAATGAATTCTACTGTGTATATAGAATTTATCCAGATGCTGTAAAAACCGATCGAGAATTTAATCCAACTACAAACTGGCCAATTCTCTGAAAACGAAGCTTTGCATCAAAATAGCTTCGGTATCAACACATCGCAAAAACTGAAGGGTCGAGATTAAAAAGCGGATTCAAAAATACGAGACTTCAATGGCTTTAAATGACGTTAAACCGTGTTTAATCTTCGGTTATCGCCGCGCGCAGCCGTCGATGTAACACCGATGGACGGCGTAAGCCCTGTGCCAAATATTGTTTATAGCCTGGGAGATGCTCTGGACACACTTTTTGCGTTTATAAAAGTTGGAGCGTTAGCTTTCATAGTGTTTCCACAATTTGCATCGTGGTGTTATAGTAATATTTTCAACTTTTTCCATTAGTTGTCGAACAAGAAGACTACCAAAAAGTTGATCTTTACATAGGATACTTACTTGTCATCAAATCAAACTGCAGTAGCACGGCGGCAGAATAGGGAAATTCCATTCACATCTTGTGAACCATCCGTTTGGTGTTCAAAGACGCAACTTAGTTTTCAAGTTGCAAAAGAAAACACATGATAACGCGGTATTAAGCAATAATTCGTCACTAAAGAAAAAACAAAAAGAGACTCACGAAAACTTAACTCTTCCAAGGCTTGTTCAACTTCGCAACTCCGTGTCTTGCCAAAACACATTTTAGATCTGTGTTACTGAACTTGCCACGAATTTCCAAAAGATCATATTTAACTTTTTTCTTTCCACTTCTCACGTTAACAGCTGCCAAAAATCACATCCTTCTTTCTCAACTTTGTTTTCCTAGAGCATTTTCTATAGAGAATCTATCGCTTCATCCGTTTAGAGTATACCAACCCTCTTAATATTTACTATATCATTAACCTTTAGACCCATAATAATGCCAGCTTACGGACTAAATTACCCATCACCGTTCCCATCGAGGCCCTAAAACCGTCATATTTATTAGAAATCACATCTACATCAGAATTAGAAGACCCCCAATTTCGCTCGAGATTGCGTAGCGTAGACGAGATGTTTAATCCTACGTTATCGGTAAACGCAGTCGCTCGATAAATGTCCTACGCCCTGACAATGACAAGTTTCACAATCCCTCGAAAACGATCGCCCATATGGCGAAAGGAATTAGGGCCCATTTAGATTTGTGCAAACGCAAAAGTGATTTCAGCCACCATTATTTGGGCCGTGGGCTTCGATGAATGACATTCTGAATCCCATTTTCGTGATAAACAACTCTTGTATGAACTAGTTTTTCAGTCACGATTATTTTAAGTGCTGCTGATATCCTAATATTAATGCAGAGGAAATTGTCTCAAAACTCGTGACTTTGGACACGAAGCGAAAATTTATTTTCGACAATCGATAAAAGCCCCTGTTACCTGATTTAGTTATATGTATATTTTTTTAACAAGAGATTTATTTTAACTTAAGCAGTCGAAAGGGGGACCATTAATCTTCTTAAACGCCTGGCTAAATTGTTTTAAGGCAAGACTGACAATCCATTTAGGAGAGTTCTCGCAAAATAAAAACAAGTTATTGGTAATGAACTGTAAACAATCGAAGGAAGCGTTGCTATCAAAAGTCAAGAGAGAAATGTCAAAAGCTGAATCGATTCGAGTGGTTCGTTCAATTCGTGTGATTCCTTTGGTCTGGCAATATTTCAAAAGAGCACTTAACGAATTTTGACATTACACTCAATGTGAAGCTAAGAATGAGATGGAAATTATACATTACCGTTTTGTATTTGCATTATGGCTTGGTTTGGCATGGCATACTTTGAAGAAACGTTTTATTTTTGTGGAATTGTTCGCTATAAGAATGATGCTGTCGACTTGTATATTATATTTGTTTTTTAGAAAATAATATTTATTTTTGCTATCATAACGACTAAAACATTTGAACCAAAGGATAGACAAGGTATATGCTTCTGCAGGTATCTTAAAAGTAAGGATTGTTTCCTACCTTTTTCAACTTCTTCTATTGCAAAACATTTCATCCAATTCCTCAAATTCAATCGAAAAAATCCTTTCTGTTTTCACAAGGAAAGGTACGTGCGTGGACCATTACAGCGACACAGCTATTGCTGCTAGCTATCATCTCATACGTGTCAGTTTGTTCCGAATACCCGATATATTGGCTTCGTAGAGTAAACATACTACTATAGAGCGCAGACAACCCCTCCGTCCCTTTGTGAGTTCGTTTGGGGAAGTCCGTGCCGAATATTTCAGCCGTCAAGCAGTTTATGCATGCGTGCACCGCTTTGTAGTACAGTTTGGACACAGATAGACAATCTTGCATGAGGGTTAGAATCAGGGACCCGTGAATAGATTTAGCTAGGCTACGGTACACAGGGAGAAATGCCTGAATTGATGGCTAACTGCCATGAGGCATCTCTATCAGTCTACACAGTTACAAGATGCTTTCAGGGTTGATATTCTCTGTGTAGTTTATTGTCTTTGCGGTTTGTTTGCTCACGGTTCGTATGAACATAGGCGTAGATTGTTATTCCTCCTCCAGTATTGGCATCGCAACAGAAATGGGCGGATGGGCGTGAAATATATTGCTGTGTATCTCGATCTCCGAAACCCCTATTTACAGGTATCGAAATATTGAGAGGATTTTTTTACCTTCCGCTGAATGTATCAAATTCAGCGCAGGTGTTGTGCGGAGTGCTTTACCCGACTGCCGAATGAGGGTTTTTGTTGCTTCTGTTTGTTTATAATGCATGAATGTACGGTCTCTTGCTGTTGAATTAAATTGAGAGCTGTACGCTTTAATAGCCATAGTTTCGCGCTCATAAATCAGCTTATACTACGTGAACATAAACGTGTATTCCATTTCAAGAGCGAGTAGCATAACAGTAGGTGCTTTTAGGTATATTTTCCAACAATCAAAAAATATGAGCTTCTAAAAACTATCGCAGCATGTACGATATTTATAGTACCTAAAAGCTATTATAATTTATGCTTCGCATAAAGCTATACCTAATTATTTATCAAAAAGGTTATATTAATAAATACAGATATTATTAAAACATTTAAAAGATATTTCACCTCAAACTGATACATTTTCTAAAGTTGTATCACAAAAGCGTATTTCTACCACATAACCTGATTGGACTGACGCGTTGGGGTGATTTCATTTTGCAAAGTAACCCCTTAGAGCCACGACTGTCAGCTGTCGGGGGGAGCTATACACGTACTTTAGCTGTATAATTTGAGATATAGCTAAGAACACTATGTGATATTAAATTTTAATGAAATTGTTTACCTTTGATAGGAAAGCTTTTAGGGTGCATTGTACGTTTTGGAGATTTACAACATGATTTCAACATAAAGACTTAAGTAAAATTAACCAACGTACAAAATAATCAGTTCACTCACATTTATATGCGTACTTATCCTCAAAATTTTTCGTATCGCATATTATTGTTTCTATTAACATTTTTCTTTTGTTTACTATAATTTATACTCAAAGTTAGCTGCATTTGAACGCTCATTTCGATTTGTAAATTCATCATCCGATCGATGACTGCGATGCACCTTTAACAACAGTGTTGATGTTTTCGTTTTCTAAATATAACACTCATAAAAATTTACGATTTACGCTTGATATAGGCAAGGTTGTTGGTTGAACGAACCCTCGTGTGTTATTATACCTAGCTATAGGTAATCTGTATTGTTTTTATAAGAATTATTCCTATACTAGCTTCTACCCGCGACTTCATCCGCGTCCCGTTTTATCCTGGTGGTTTTCCGGGATAAAAAGTAGCCTATGTGTTAATCCAGGCTACGAAATATACGTATTCCAAGTTTCATCTAAATCGGACCAGTAGTTTTTGCGTGAAAAAGTAACAAACATCCATACATCCATACTAACAAACTTTTATCCGGATTATAGGATTATCCGGTACCTATATTGTAAGTTTTTCTGTTCTATAAAATAGTAGTAGACAAGGTTGAAACAATCAAAATAATTGTGATAGGTCATGACATTATTATTATACACAATAGTTTGAAAAGCTAATACCTGTGATGGCTCATTGAAAAAAGTACAAAGTATATAATATCAAATTAAATAAAATACTAGGTAGATATATCTGTAAAACAGTATTACAATTTAAAAAAAATTAAACAGATATACTATTTTAAAACTCAATCATAATAATGAAAACGACAATTCAAAAATTCCTGATAAGTAATGAAAGTATTATCCACTCAAAACCAATTCACTTAGCGTTTCAACAACAATCCACCGCAGGAATTCACTGGTAGCTTATTAGCTATTACCACGACTATACGAAAATACTTACACCATAGAATAAATAAAAGTATCTTTTAAACTTTCACTGTACTATGAAAGGCTTGCGAGAAAAACTCAGTATAAAACAGTGTGATCAAATTGATGTGATAATCTCAGACATTTTAAACCTAAAGACAATGTAGTAGAAACCATTTTAAATCATGCATACGCAGTTGAAGTGACACAGGACTGTAATATTGACATCGTGAATGAATTCTGATTGTATAACGAAAATGATACAGACGTAACTGAGAAAATAGCTCTCGGAACACCATAGGCATCTGATTGAAACAAGTTGAACTTTGTAAGAGATTGCTTAAAACATAGTATAAGGTAAAATAGTAGGGTAAAGTCGGTACTGCGTAGTTTTTTTTAATTATCTATGTAACCTATTTAATATTTAATAACAAGCACTGTTTTATCTCATTGTCAAAGAACTATTAAATCACCTAATGTTTAAGCCATTAATCTATTTTAATAATTACTTTCTTTTAATTTTAAAGCTCTGATTTAAGTGCTCGGAAACACTTTGATTGTGAACTTACCACCATTCCTTTCATCAGGCAGTAGACCTTCGTTTTCATCATCTGTATTTCCGTAATTGAAGCGAGCAAATCTAATAGTACCCAGTTTGTCATATTCCATCATTCCTACTCCAGCAGTCAAATTATTCACTTCGCAATCCAAGCTTCCAGCGATGCCCGTTCTTGTAATATTAAATTATAGTGGTTCGAGTAAGGAATTTCGAAATTGAAAATTGTGTACAGCTGTTTTGTTACCGCTGCTCGTAATACTATAAGTATCCGCAGACATAATTTTGTTGGGCTCAGATAAAGTTGTTTATAGCTTAAATTTCCGTTGTGGTTTTTGCTACCCATTTGCTATCCATTTTAGGGTTTGTTTTGCTTTATTCTGGGGACGTTAACCTCATATTTTTACAAATGAAATGGTTTACGCACCTTTTATAACATTGAAAATATTTTTCTTAATGGTTATAAAGCAAAAGACAACTTTTTGAAATGTAAATTGAATAAAATCCTCGTACTCTGCAGAAAAACATAAGCCATTATGAATAAAAAGCTCGAGACTTCGCCAAGCATGTTGTTCACTATTTTATTATTAGATTTCATTTTATAAGTATAATGCAATAGACGCAATAAAGCGCAGAACTGAATTCTGAAAATAAAATATGAATAGACAATATACTGAGTAAAGCTTTTGTTATAAATCACGTTGTGAGCTCTAGACATTTCAATATCTGTTATAAAATTCTATTTCGCAGTAGTGACTTCTAATGCACCGAAGTTTTTAACGTTTGTAATGCTATAAAGTATGTAAAAGGTTCCCAAGTGTGTATTGCCTTTTAAAGTTCAGGATATAGATAAGCGTGTTCCGAGATATTCGTGTGAAAATGTTCTCAAATTGTGAAATATGAGAAGCTCACGGTGTCATTCCCTCGCCCATCCGAGGATATATCACGATTCTGTCACTTGATGTGGACAAGCAAAATGGCTTTGTACAGATAGCGAATTGACGTTCAAATTTAGGAGCGCCCCGTGTGTATTTGACCAGCAAATAGTTCAATAGATTAAAGATGTATTTTCAAAAGTTATTGTCAACTTTGATACGGTCATTATGGATTACAAAAGGTGGAGTGAAAAAAACAACAATAGACCAAACCTTTACATTTAATTTATTCCCTTTCCGCTTTAAGAGTGGACGTCATTTCATTTTGTATTGAAACAACACGCTTATGCTTTTATTTCTCTGTCGGGACTCCGGAATATTTTTGCTTTTAAGCATTTAGTGCCGTCTCCTCCCCAACTAAGTTGATCCGTAAATTTGTTTGGCTTTCTTTAACAGTTAGCATGTTTGTTTAAAGTTTCAGACAGGTTCTGGATCCGAGATAAAACTTTAGCTCTGAATTTAAGTGAATTTCAAGTCATTAAGATACCATCAGAAAGTATTTTGTTATAATTTAGGTACTCTAGTGAAAGTTTCAAATGTTTGAAATTTAATTCAAAATTGTCGTAATAAAGCGTATCCGCTGTTTATGCGCCATCAGGCGAGATAGCGAGTTTACATCTCCAGTTTAACTTGGTGTCATTGTTTCGTAAGTTACAAGTCTAAGCGACATTTCACAACAACGCTTCGCCTCAACATTCATGAATAGTATTATAGCCTCCTCGGGCTGAGTATCAACCTCTGTCCCAGGGTTATGTTTATTGCCTTTTAGGACTGCTTTTACCATTACAGTATTGACAACTAAACAATAGCGAACGACGAAAGTCGTTAAAAGAACAAACCGACGTTCAGAAGCAATAAGCTTCTATTTGAGAGCGTCGCAAAAGGTTTTCTCTTAAAACACGGTCTGTCTCGATTGTGACCAACATGCAAAGCGCCGCATTCAAAAAGGAGGAATAAAATGGGAGCCGAAAGCGAAGCAGAAAGTTCGCCGGGAGCGGGACTCCGCGACACAAGTTCTATGGACATTATTTAAGTTCGCAGCAGGCACTATATTAAACGTATCAGAGTCGAGTTTTTAAAGTCGGCACGGCGGCCCGGTCGACCGCGAAACAGCCACAACTTAGAACACTTGGCAGCATCCGCCTATTGGAGAAATAAAATGCAGTCAACAGTTGCACAACTTGCGAGCTCCAATAAAAAGACATTGAGCATGTTGGATCCCCTTGCTGAATAAACAGCGAGGGTTGGCTGACTTTGAAAATAAATGCTTTTCATTTTAAAGTTTGATTGAAAATCCTTACATATTTCGTCGATCCGAACGGTTAAGGTCCTATAAATAAATTGGCCGTTCAACTCTGATATTCGGTGAATTCCGTCGACTCAGAGTCAGACCCTTTGGGACAATTTTGACAAATAGTTTGTAGGGCTAATAAATTTCCATTGAAACCCCGATAACTTCAGACCGTCAGCTGAGTTGGAAATTGGGGCATTTTGCGAGTAACACTTAACTTAATTAAGAGTTGAATTAGTCCCGGCTTAAGTATGATTATAACTTTAAGATGTCTCTGTGAGTTGCTCTTTGGCTCTATTAACGGCGTCGTATCTTGCGTATTTTGGTTTGCGTTTAATTTTGTTTATCTTAATGATGCTTTTATTTCTCCCAAAATCTCCGTTGGTTTTGATATTAGGTACGATTGTGAAAACAGCTTTAATATTCTTCTGCTTATTATTTTTGCTAATGGATTAAGTAATCTTTGCATTTTAGCTGTTTGTGCTTATTTCATCTTTCATATTAGTTTGTTAACTTTGTTTTTTATTAAAACGGAGTCGCTCACCTGTAGCAGGGTAAATTAAACACATCACCGAAACACCAGAATTACCATCTTTAAATAATGTTTTGCATAAAGTGCAGTAAACATTCAAGTTATGACTGACTCTATCTGGTTAATCGTAGCAATTATACTTTTAATAAGTTCAAGGTTTGACTTAAAAATGTGCATAATTACTCAGAACTCACGTGCTAATGTATTCTTTTGCATGCCACTGATCATATCAAATGGTTTTTTTCATACACTTTGTATTTTACCCAATTATTATGAGATTCCATCAGTGGCGTGTATGGAAATTGTTTTTTCTTCACCTCATTTACGTTTACAGCCTTGGTGGTGTGTAATTCTTGTAGGCTTGACTTGCCACTCTTCAACAGTGAATCGATAAGGTTTTATAATTTTTAGATTATACTTCTTTAAAATTGCATTGTTGTTCACATTATATTTTTTTGATACCAAATTCATATTATTGTTTATTGTGTAACATATTATTATGTTTTACAGTTCATAATTATATAATAGAGTCCATTATGTTAACAACACTAACCCTTGTACAAGTTTTATAGCAATGATCACTTGATGATCGCAATGATCAATGTTTTCTTCCCAATTATAAACTTCACAGCTCCAAAATGGATATTCGTTCAAATAATAGGTGTACCTAGTACCTATTCATTAAAATGCAAAACTAGCTGCAGAAGCAGAACCAACACTAAGAAAATTCATCTAAACTTGAAGCGTCTAGGTGTTATTCTAGAGTCCGCATAAGTTTCCAACTGCGAGATTGCGATTGAAATGTGATTCCTTGACTGCCAGCTTTCGCTTTATTTTCAATTCTTACTCAGAGTGAATTCAGGTGCTTTGAGCGAAATGGAAAAATTTAGAAAATGGTGTACCTATTGTATTGATATGATACCAATACAATTGCTTTGAAATTTGATTTTATATCTAATATATAAATCAAGAACAGTAACAGCCCGAATTTGAATAATAATTCTCGGCGTTTGTGTTGATAAAAATTTGTGTTATATGTAGCTTGAAATAGAATAGATTTTTTATTGTGTTGCTGATCATCGCTACTGTATAATATCTAGTAGGTAATGAAACCTAAACCATTAACCTTATCTAACTTAAAGTCGGAATAGTAAAAACAAAGTTGCAGAAAGCCAGGTGAGGGTAGTAAAAGCAAAGTTATTAACGGTGGTTGTAACACGATTTGCAATATCATTACGAGCTCGAGATGCAGGAAGAAGTTTACGGTTTCTTTCGCAGGAGTTTTAAGCAAATGCGATTTCCACAGAAAGAGGTTGAAATGTTTTATGTTTATGCAAACTATGCAAAATAATGGTTCGAGATAGGGATAGAAAGAATTATGATATTGCAGTTTACTTTTAGAAAAATAAAAAGTTGCATTGTGCGAAATTATAGTACCATCAGGTGAGATTGCGGTCCAACGTTTGTCTATAATGTATAAAAAAAAACCATTATTGGTATAATACAACTACATAATATTATTAGGTATCTACGTGGCAAGTAGACACATGTAGATTATTGAGTAAACTAAAATGGAAAAACCTTCAACTTTCACAAAAAGCCATAGCGGTAAAAATGACAGTTCATTTGACGTTTCTGAACGTCACCAAGCGATAAGATCGGAGAATCGTGACAAATCAGCTCAAAGTCGGGACTAAAGCCACAGATAAATATGAAGTTACTTCGTCTATAGCTACAGATACATAAACAGTTAGCAGGAAGATAGAAATCAGACCCAGTAATGACTTGAAATAGATGTTTGTACGTGTTGGAAATATTTTTTTTCCAAGAAATACTAAGATCGCCAGGTTGTGTGTGACTGGTGAAAGATCGTGGGCTACGTGTCTATGAATCTTGATGAGGCAAATATTGTGAGGAACGGGTTCACCTACGCTCAAATTAGGTGAATTTAGTTTATTTTCTCACATGACTTCATTAGGTGGCACAAAAAATAAAAAAGCTCACGACTTTTAGGAAGGAAGATATCCCTTCAAATCATTTGGTTCTCACGATCCTAAGGCTGATGAGTTCGTAAAATAATCAAATTGTATATTCGGCATTAGTTAAAAGCCTATCGACGCTACTAGTATAAGTTTTACAACTTTAAAATGTAAATTTTCAAAAAGTTCATTAAAATGATCAAATATTTTGTTTATTGGTTTCAAGAATACGAATTATTTAAAAATGTGTGAAATTCGAATGCACTAAATACCATTTTAAATTTAATCGTGCATTTGGCATTGTTACAACGAAAACAATACAAAAATATCTGACGGAGCTTAATTTACTGTTTTAATTAAGATTACATAATTCCACAGACTGTGACATAGCCTCATTTAAAATTGAATCAAGGTGGTTACAGATTATCTCAAACGGTGAAAGAAAACATCGGGAGAAAAACTGCAGCTTATATAAATATTTATTATTTATAGTTTTCACGCTGTTTCCACCAGCATTTACCATCAGACAAGCCGTAACTCGTAAGCTTGTCTACTTGGTAGTATGAAAATTTGGAATCGCCATAGCGTGATACTAAAATTTATAAAATTTTCCAACTTTTCTATAATATTCTACTCTCAGTCATTTACAGTTTTGAGTGTTTTCGATGGAATATTGTTTGCCTGTGTTTTCGTTTCGGTAAATACACTCTATAAAATCATATTTACTAAATTCCTTTCTTATCCCAGCTATCTCGACTCCCGTAAATTTAACACTGTCAATGTTTTAAGTTTCTGAGTAAAAACTTGGAGAGGATTTTGCAAGAAAACACCCACTCGCAGACTATGAAACTTTATTAAATATAGGTACCTACCTAAGTACGTACTAGCTTTCGCCCGTAAAATTTTTAACTTTCTGTGAGATCATAAGTAATTCTATGATTTTTTTATATTAAAGCACAAATGAGCCAATTTTATCGTGATTTGGTGTAAAAATGTTCTTTCTTTTTAACACAACTTATTGATATTTTAGTGTAGATGGAAGGAAAAACAAATGATAAGTTTTACACTGACAAACTGAGTTTTTATTACACACTGTATTTTTTTATACAACTAAATAATGAAACAAGCAGATTGCCCACCTGATGTTAACTGGTAACCACTACCTATAACAGTGCATTGAGCACCTCCACCGAAAATGTGTCATGTGATGCATTGCACTGTGCCCATCAATCACTCTGAGACATAAAGCCGGCACCCATACCCTTCAAACCGGTACACAGCAATGCGAATATCACTATTTGTCCGTAGAAATAGGTACGGTGATAGTACCTCCCTGGAGGAGTTCTTTCACAAGAAGCTCTACTACTAGGTTCTCTTATTTACCTCTAATCTAACTAAACGTGAGAGAAACATCACCGTACCATGCACATGTATAAATGAAAGCCACGAGTAGATCGATGCTTGGTGCATTGCTCTCATAAACCATACGGACTGTACAAATCACAGTTCTGCATAACTCGGAGGTTCCAATCATGTACGTCAAACTATCCAATTTTCAAAGTTACCTTGATAGGTTTAATTTCAAATTAAATTATCCATCGATAATGGGTGTTTCACCCTTTTGTGGTAGAAACATTAGGACCGTGGAGTCTTGAAGCGTGGCTCTTAATTAAAAATTTTAAAGATACCTAATTGTATATATTTTGTATGTGTCTGTAAGTATATATTAGTAAAGAATAAAATAAATATAAATAAATATAAATATTCATGGACTTTACACACAACGCCTTCTAGGCCCAAACTAAGCAAAGCTTGTGATATGGGAACTAGATGGCTGATAGAATACTTAAATACTTTTTTTTTTTTGTAAATTCATACTTATAATACTTAGTAACACCCAGACATAGAACAAACATCTATGTTTTCCACGCACAAATAAGAAATCAAATAAGAAATTATAAGCAATAATGTTGATGTTTCTTTTTTTGTGTACCTAATACTTACTTTATTATTGATTTATTATTATCACTCCCCATTTTTGCAATATAGATTAAAAGTAGAGAAAACAAATTGTATTTTACATACAAATGGCATCTAAATTGTGTGGCACTGTACACGAGTATAAAATATATGAACTACAGCAACAATGCACTGAAGGAAATTGAATTTCGATACCGATATATAATTTAAGATGAAAAATTCCAATGCTAATGCAGAAATTGTATACAAATATCTGATCATCATTCACGTTGCCAAAAGCTTTGTATGTTGCACAACTAGATTTAAATTTTGTTCACCTGATATAGATTATTTTGTAAGTGCGTTGCTAGAATTTTCTTTTGAAAATTTTTTTGTAGATACACTTATTATTTCTAGTAGTATCACTCAAGCCGGTTTTGGTCATCAAAAACTGATAGGTAGGTAGTATGAATGTTGTTTAGAAAAGTAGGTAGATTCAAGATAACCGATTTAATCATAAAAGATAAGTTTCAAGAAGCAAAGACGTGTAAGTATTTTAATCAAAATACAGTTGCCGCTATCAAAATATAACTTTGTAAACAAACCTACATTCACACTCCACATAAATTATAAGCTCAGATGTAATCCAACCCAGCGTAGTACCATTTCAAAACAACCATTTTTCAAAGCAGCTCCAAAATAATGAGCTTTTGTCCAAAACTTTTCCCATACATTTAAGGTCACACATTTGATCCATACATACAACCAATGCCTGTTTCAATAAACACATAAAAACACGCGTTAGTAGGCAGCGCGCGTCATACATACGGACGTGCGGTACCTACTAATCTATGGTAATACAGATGGGCTAACGGTTCTATTATGCCTACAACAGCTGTGACTTATTGGGGTAATAATAGAATTTTAAAACGGTTTTGATAAGCGTTGATTGTTTTTTTATTTTCTATTGTAATGTGAATAAAATTTGTGTGCGCGATTTGAATAATCATTTTATTTATAGCGTTGATACCAATTGGAAAAAGTACTCGTAAATAAATAAAAATATAGTAAACGTGTTGTGTCTTATTCAACGTTCATAAAGTGCAACATTCTAGACAGATTGAAGACTTTAAAATGCAAATAGCAATAGACAACCTCAAGCAACCTAGACTTCAATTCGTGCACTATCAATACAGAATAATAGGCACAAAATATTCAGCCGTCGTACCGCCTCGATAGGTGCCGGTTCTGCGTCAATTTCCTCCTCTATGACAGCCTTCGTAGCTCCAATGGAATACATTATATCCAGGAAATCACGAGTAAGTCCAGCAGCATCCAATTTATCTTCGAAATTCATAAATTCTGCCGTATAATGATATTTTCTATCCGACGCGCTGATATGTTTATTTGGTTTGTCCTTTGGGTCAGTGTATTTGATTTATGTTAGCTTAAAATCCGTCACCAGATTTGGCTACTAGCGTATACAAACATTATAATCTATAAGTAAAATCTGTCATTGGAAATTGAACTCTATCTGACATTATTAACTTAGGAACTTTTTTTTTGTTAACCTTCGGGGTGATTACTTTCAACAAAAAGATCTAGAGTAGCATAATTTAGTAAATAACTGTTATATAAGTATTTATTAATATTATGATTATTTGGAACAGTAATTTTTGAAACTAATTCATTTGCAATGCATAATAAACAGTGGTATACCACTCTAATTAATTGAATATATTCATGTAACGTAGGGGTAAAATAATTTATTAATCAATTTGTTAAACATATATTTCTTAATAGGTGTAGGTATGCAATAAGCTACCAATATTGATTAACTTTGAAAGGTATGCCCTTTGAAACAAACTGACATGACATCGCCCTCGTGTCGAAGTATGTTTTATTGGCACTGCTAATCATGTTCGGTCATTTTATTTTATATTTCTTGTTAATAATTCGGCATAAAAAGTAGCTTATAAGTTAAACCAGGTTACGAAATAAATATATTCCAAGTTTCATCCAAATTAATTCAGTAGTCGCGACGCGATTGAAACACAAACATCCAAACATCTAAACTTTCACATTTATAATATTTGTGGGATGAAATGAATGATACAAGTTTTGCTGGTGTAAAATCTCGTTTTCACTAGGTCAGCATAGAAACCAGTGAAAAGGAATAGGACATTAAGACATGACAATTATCGATTATTAACCACTTACCCACGATGTGAAACTACGCGATAAGCTAAACTGGATTACTGTACTTACTTTTATATTTTCTTATAATTATAATTACTTTGATTGGTATCTGGAAAGCTGATAGTATATTGACTGGGCTTTTTTATATTAATGAAGTTATAACCAATGTGAAAAATCATGTAGATTTTAAAGTTACCAGTATAATCCTTAAACTAACGATAATTGTTTAATAATTTTTTTCAGGCACAGTAAAAATACAAGGCCTATATTATAAATACCTTAATCTAAATTACATATTTCTCTACGTATTATAATTAAAAATTATTTATTTTGCACGTAATGTCCTGCGATGTGGGTGCGTCAGGGCTTGGAAACCAACCCTTTTAGGTACATCAGTTTCAATTAATACCTAACTATATTAAAGTAGGTATAAACCACTAAAACTAAAATAGTGCTTAAATAACAAAGCGCTTTTGAAAGTTCAAAGTTTCTGAACCAAGATCTTTTTAAAACAAAAAGTAATATATTTACCTATTCCATTCGAAGACACGATTTATTATACTTCTAAACAAGTTTTAAGTCAAACTTTTCTATTTACTAATGAGTTTATCGTGTAAAAGGTTAAATAGCCTAGAGCCACGCATTCTTATCCTCAAATAATAAATATTTATTGATGAAAATAATAATACAGACAGTTATTTTTAAATGATTTATGCAATGTCAGTGATATTTGTAAAACTAGGTATGTAACTTTGTTATGAATTTGTAATTCAGATGGATTGCCTTACCAAGTACCGAATCACTTTTCAACCTAGTCGGCCTTATCTACAAGAAAGACTTACTCAAGGCGTCATAATCATAATCTTTATTTGCAAAAATGTAAGTACAACAGTTCTTATAAAAAAATATATTAAGCTCACACCCTGCTTCACCCTGCTTCGTCAAAGCGTGCACAGTAGTACAAATATGTAGTTGGGAAATAATAATAAATTCAACATTATAATAAATATACGAAAATACGTACTTTGGATGGAAATGAAAATTAAGCCATGGAGCTTGGTGTTTCCATCACCGTCTAAAAGCATAATTGTATTGTGGTAGATAGTGTTGTCATCAATCATTGAAATATTGAACAGGGAAATATGTATTTTTATCAAATTATTAAGATTAATAGATAGTGCTAATGAGCAAAAAATGTCTATAAATATCCTGTCAATCGGAAGTTAATATATGATGAGGTGTCAGAATAGTTTCCGCGCACATAAAAAACTTGATAATATTTTCAAAATGGCAGATTGTGATTGCTTCCCGGCTCTATCAAACTACCTTTTAATGAGTGTGAAAATTCTGTTTTCTTAACGTAACAGGTAATTTACGTGCCATTAAAATTTATAGCTAGATTAATATAATATTATTTGGAAATATAAATTACATCGTAATTACCAGCATTATAGAAAAATTTTCGACTGAGTAAACATAATTATTTATATTTTTTTATATGTTTAATTCGAGTTTTTAATAAAAACCCACATTTGGATTTTTTTGAGTCAGTAGGCACATTATTATTTAAACATTTAGGGGTATAGGTATTTATAAACGCTGAAAAAATCAGACATACGATCAAAAATGGTTGTCATTGTTTGATATAAGGGATAGGAATTATCCAGTTTTTGAAATGAATTGCCCAAAATTAAAAAAAGTTCCATGTTACATGTAGAAGACACAAATTACAGTACCCCGCGGCTGGTAGCATATCGTTGAAGCAAGGTCAAGCCATTAAAGCTATCATAGATGTGATATAAAAATAACATACTACCTGGTACCGGAATGAGACTGCAGGCAGCGTACGGTTCGAAGAAAAATGTAAATCAAGATTATTAATTAACAAAAATTTATTTATTCACAAAAAAATACGACTAATACAGTATTTACAATATTTATAATATATACAAAATACACATGAAACAGTTGAGCTATCTACAAACCCTTAATTAACTGTATTTATATTTGAGTGTAATTTGTGTGTGGCAAACATAGTAGTTCTACGTCTGGGTATTATAATAGGTATGTATTTTTAAAAAAGTATATACCTAAGTATTCTATCAGCAATTTAGTTCCCATCTCACATGTTTTGTTTAGTTTGGGACTAGAGGGCGTGGTGTGAAATGTCTTTGAATATTTATTATTATTAAGATAATATAAAGGAGTATTTCATGGTAATTGTATAAAATCTTATGTATGATGCTCTTGCAAGGAAAAAAATAGCAAGGTGAAGACATAAATATGTTGCAAATTAGGAACATCTTATGGCTGAATTCAACCTACTTCAAATAAAATGCTATCCGTATCCGTGCTTGAGGTAGACCTCAAGCTAGTCATAAACAAGGACGGAAATATTTAAATCTAAAAAATTACTACTTATTTTTTCCCCCTTTTTTTTACGAGTATGATGTCTACTACCTGACAATGAATGATTAATGCATTTGATTAATGCTTTCCTTACCGTATTTTAAACATTTTCATTTGGGTTGATATATTTTCATATATAATAATTAATCACATTTATTTGCTGACGGTCATATTCTCACTTTACTCTAATCACGTCCAGAGTAATCACGGTCATATTATTTTATTTTTTGACACGAATATGCAATAATAGCATAGCTTGTTTATATTGTAACTTGAGAATTACATCTGACAGAACAGTGAAGGCAACTGTTGGTAATGATGTTAAATTGGATGTATTTCGATAGACTAATACACTTATAATTATTTAACACATCTAATAGACCAACCATTACCGAAACTGACGTGCTTCTAACCACGTCTAACACTTAGTTGAGAACCAAGAAAGCTGAAAGAAAGATGGCAGCTATATTTTGTTAATTTAGATTTTTGCCTATAACTTTTCTCTCATTCCCCAACTTGAAAGGTATTTAAAAAAGATATAAAGCTCAAAATAATGATGAAACTCGTAGCTTAGTCAGCTTTGAATGTGTATTGACTATTATCTTTCCGGTCGATAAGGTCAAATACCACTGAGATGATGCCTCAGGTGCTGAGTAAAGTCTACTTTTTCCATGTCATGTCTCAGCTACATCTGTAAGAGGCACAGATAAAAAGTTAGATCCCTGACAATCAATCATGTAGAAAAAAATAAGATTATTGTTAAATTCTCTATATTAATCTAAGTATTTCTTAAGTAGCATATCTGTACGTGTTTGATACAACACTTGCAACCTTGCCCCAAATGCGCTCCACGATCTTAAGGTGACTCCAAATTTTTGATTACTCAGAGAACAATGATAAAAAACCGATTGTGAACTAAAAGGGGAGTTTGGTCACGTTTTGCTTACATTTTGGCGAAAAAACAACCTTTATTTTTTATTCCGGAGCTCAAATGATTCATTTTTAAACAGTTTATTGTAATTTTGTTACGTGATGTTTTGATTTTTTATTAAATACGTGACATTTATTAAAGCTAATGACTTTTTTTCTAACATTTTTTCCTTCTGCTAAATAAAAAATAATGACAAAGTTACACACATTACCATAATGTAGTTTTTAGGTTTAGAAATACATTAGATAACTTAATAGGTCGAAAACGAAGACGGAGCCTAGGACGGTTCTCAACCAGAAGACCACAAGAAGTTAGAGAAGGCTCCAAATGTCCAGACTTTGGCTTTCTTTAGGAAAAATCGCAAGATTAATAATAGTTTATGTAGGTGGATCAAGCAAAAGCACTCTATGATAATTATACTAAGAGTACCTAACTACACAAAACCACTTCCCTACCTACCAAAAGCAATACAAATACGCCATCGCAGCCGAACAAACAAGTCCTCAGTACATAATTTATCGATCATATATCATAGACTTGGTAACACTATTGTAACATTAAAACAACAATCCCACACTGTGTTTGGGCATCCCAAATTAGTAGGCAAACATACAAAATGGTTATCGACCTGTACAAATGTATGTTTGTTTGTCATTGATTAGGTATTGACAGAGCTGACACTTGATAATGATATTTGCTTATTCTACACTACGTCACTAGCATTGTTTTTTGGCCTTCAAGACTTTAAAATTTGTAATACGTTCTTCGTATTTTGTACTAAATTTACTTAAATGAACTATGTTTTGAAAACAAAATAGTTGTACACAAATAGATATATTATGAAAACAAGCTCATCTTTACAGTAACCGTAACCAAATAAATTATTAATGCAACGGAGTGTCGTGTCTATAACTGGACTAATCTATGCAAAATACGATATAAGTACGCATAAAATAGGTTAAAGTTTATTTAAATTCATATCGTGCGCAACTGTGAATAGGTGATTATAGGAAAATGAGGTCAAAATAAATGTTTTTGAAATGGTTAGGTACCTACTTTAATAGTGACTAAGTATTTTTTTCTTTTTTTATTTAATGATGAAACAAGCCGATGGCCCACCTGATGTTATGCGGTTACCTCTGCCTATAACAATGCATTGCCTCACTGAGTGACAGAGGACATGCCTTGTGATGCATTGCACTGCGCCCATCACTTTGAGACATTAAACATAACACCTATTGTGGCTGATTTTGCATACTTACCTATTATATACTTAACTAGTATAATATTATATTCTCACACCTTTTTTTTTAACCGACGTATAATTTAATGTAATTTTATAAATAAACGTAAATTTTATTATTTAGCGTAATATAAATAGGTTTTTATCATTCTATTTAAATGATACAATGCCAAGGATTTTTTTTACTAATACTCTATTATATTACGCTAAGCCTTAGAAACTAATCTAGATAAAGTAGGTTTACCTAGCAACCAGTATCTACCATCCTCAAAGCCGAGACGGCGTGTAAGGTAAGGTAAGCCTCACTTTTTTATGAAAATCTGTGTTACCAAAATAAAATCGATTATATATATTTTTTAACAAAACAGTTTAAGAATGTTGTAATCTTGTTATCATCGAAAGGGTTTTTATAAAAATGAGCACAAAATAACTGAGCCCCGAGAAAAGGGTAAAATATATTTTATTCATAAAAAATCTCAACCCAGGCAATAAATAAAATGTCGTGAATAAGCCAAATACATCCCGGGCGACAATTCTTACTTATACTCTATTTATATTCACTTCCTAGAGGCATATTTAGACTAGGTCTTGCCGTCGACTGTGCTTCGAAATGTCTTTTCTACAGTAACATTTCTAGCTGTTAAACTGTTAACTTTAATTTATACTAAGTATTACTATTTCATTTCGTATATTAACATCGTAAATCAAGTGTAGTAGTTTTCGTTTATCCAAGACTGTTTTCTTTTTAAAATATTCATTTTGCTATTACCATGACATTTTCAGAACTTAATTAAAAAAAATATATTTATACATATACTTATGCATAATGACATTGGTTAAAGTCAAAATCGTGTACTAGCATTACCCTGTAGCATTTTTTTTTGTTTCAAAACAGATTTGTACAAAAACCGTGGCTTTGCTCATAATGATGTAATTTTAGTAAGTTTATTCTTCACCATTTATGAGTCGGATATCGAAATTTTCTTGGTGTGTCTACCCTAGATTGGGGTCTTCAGTACACGTTACAAAAGGAAGATGTTGCGATTTCATATTTGTATTATAGTTGCGATCGAGATTGTCAGTCAGTCAGCTACGCAACAGTTTATATAAGTATTCAAATTTAAATTCACTTCCTTGTTCACTGTACTTGAATTTTCTGGGCTCACTGTTTAGCATTATATCGCGTCAGCAACACCAAGAGATAAATTTAAAAGTTGAATATTTTGTCTAGTATTTCCCTATACCGCCTCCGCAGGAAATTGGCAAATAGAGGTTCTGTATTTATATATACTACACTTAAGAGAAATTCCTATAAACAATGAAAATATGTATACTAATTATACATATTTTCTATGATAATATGAGCTGCGAAAAGTTGAAAGATATTGCAGGTACCTACACTTAGATCCATAATAGCAATAGGTATTAACAAATGCTAAAAAGCATGACTAAAAATATAAATTTTAAGTAGACTGGGACAGTTTCGATATTAAAAATACAAAAACGTATAAAAGTTCAGTTTTCATTATGAGAACAAAAGGCTGAAGTCTCATCTGTTCGACAATAGAGATCTTACAAATCAACGGACGAATCAAAATTCTAACTTGGATCTACTAATAAAGACCTTATGCCGTTGTGAAAGAGTGCTATATAAAATTTTTAATAAATTTTCTAAATCGTTATTTGGTGTCCTTTTGAAAAGATTTTGTGAAGCAGTTTTTTTTTATTTTGAGCATGATAATAATTATAAGATAATTTTTGTGGTCGTAAAAATAATGGTAGGAATAAATTAATAAACTAGGTACATTTATACTAATATTGAAGGTTAATAAAATAATTTTTATTGGTTAGATTATGTTATTAATCAGTTTAAAATGTTATCTTTTCATATTTACGTCTATAAAAATAATGAGCCAGTAAAATTTTAAATTATACAACTATTCATTATTACCGGACGTAAACCATAAATACCTAGTTATTATTTTGTTGTCAAAGAATAAAATATAGATCCGATATAAAGTAACAAAATACTTTTGAAGGTATGAACAGATCAACTGATGAGAAATTTTACTCTTACCAGATTACTACATTTACCTCTACCAACATTACATAAAAAAAACAATATGGCTATAACGAAACCTGCTTACTCATCAAGATTTAGCTCTCTTGTTTACTTCTACTCTAACCCGCTTGGATCCATCCGGTTACAAACCATAAAAAAATGATTTTATTTGCCAAATCTGACAGAGTCGTAAAACCTAAGCCTACCTACTTTTAATTATGAGAAAGCTTAAAATTTTACGACATTTTAGATGGGATGGGGCATGAGAAGCACAGAGAACTGACCCCGCCTTTCCAGATAATAACATATAGGTAAATTCATCCATGTCACTTTAAAAAGTGAAATGAGGGAGATATAAGACCCAACTATTATTATCAGAAGCCACGTTTATAAATTTTTGCTCTTCTAAATGCGTTTAACGGGTACTTTTATTCGCTAATCCTAATTTATATAAAATTTTATATTTCTTTGAGCAAAGGAAATAGGTGTCACATTATTAAAAAATATACAGTTATTAATACTATTTGAATATTAATTTTTGTGAGTATCTCTGTTTTCTAATTAACTTTATTAAGCAAACTAGCTAGCTATATTAATATAAATTTCCGGTTTCTAAGCCGAATCAAATATATCAGATATTACTTGAAAGTCTTTACTAATGAGATTATATTGTGTTAGTACTGTAAATAGTGTTTTTGACGGTAGTTGTCGTTACGGAAGTTATCATAAATCATCCTTTACTTGTACAAGTATACCAACTGCCTTGGTTTGCAAAATTCCGGAACGGAATCAGACTTGGACGTTTTGCTAACGCGGAAACCGACATGACTTTGAAGGCTTCTATCTAAAAGTGAGTTCCTGACCTTATCGCCGTATTTGTATATACCTAATACGGTAAAACACATACCTACAGTGCCTATTTTATCAGCTCTTGTTATAGAACAGCAATTCAAGTCTTCAAGTGTTTGTAAATATATAATCTGACATAAACATAACATTGAATTTTTTACTTGTATGTGCTTGCAATAAAAGAACAACACGTTATAAAAAATACATTAATTTTAATATTAGTTCATCGACCGCTGGGAATAAATTAGTACTGGCAAATAGTTATTTCTAATCCTACACATATTCTTTGACCATCTTTCTGAGAAACAAACGCTATTTATTTTTATAATCTACGGAAAACAAAGCTATGTATCAAAGTAACAGAAAAATTGCATACCTACTCAATTATAATAATATAGCAATATACATTCATATTAACCGCAAAACGGTGAACTAAGATCATTAGATACAACGATAGGGCCAATCTCAATATCCAGGAAATAAAGTAGATGCCCTTGTAGAGACCACTCTACTTGGTAGATTCTACCGGCAAGCGACGCGGGCGCAATAATAAGTATTATAGACATTCAAGCCTTAAATGGAAGGTTAGAGAAACACCATAATCTTTGACACGTGTGCGGCGTACGTGCTCATTTTGCTGACTCTACAATACCTACTTCAAATTGGGCAATAATTTTCGAGAGCAATTTCGGAGCAACTTGATAACTATTCCTATTAACCCACTGGATGCAAATGGTATTGCTTTAACGGTAAAATTAACCTGTAAATATTTATTAAAAATATATATTACGTATATAAATATCATAATAGTATATTATATACTAGCAGTTACCCGCGACTTCGTACGCGTCTACAGTTTCCGTATACATTATATTATCTGTGCGTGTACCGAGCGGATACTTTGAGAAACTTGACATTACACCTCATTACACCGAACTCGTACTGGAATGTCAAACGCTAGTCGTTAGACCAATGAGGTGTACTACGTCCTGTTAAAGTTGACATGACATGACATCATCCTCTTGCTAATAATTGGCGTTGCTAATCCCGTTTTTTTTTCATTTTATCCTGTTAATTATTCGGGATAAAAAGTAGCCTATATGTCAATCCAGGTTACGAACTACATATATGCCAAGTTTCATCCAAGTTGCTTAAGTAGTTTCGACGTGATTGGAACACAAACATCCAAACATCTAAACTTTCGCATTTATAATATTAGTAGGATAGGATATTAATATGAAAAATTATAGACTAAATTGGCTCACGACTGTAAACTCCAGGCATGGTGAAACTCATCAGATATCTTGATACCTGGTAGGTACCTTATCAAAACTACTTGAGACGGTCTTAGCATGGGATATTTTGCAATGTGTAGTATTGAATCTAAGATAATCATGTCGTGATCGTGGCCAAACCATTGTTTATAAAGAGGTAAAATAAGTAGTAACACTAGGGATGAAAAAAAAACTATAGGGATTATAGAAAAAAAAACACTAGGCATTCAATTAAATAATAACACAAAAATATATCTTTAAAATATGTAAAATACTACATCGTCATTACTTTGGAGTTCATATAAAATAATTAACCAAAATAAATTGCATACAATTTTTCATTCCAAATATGAAAACATCACGTCGCCTTGTTTATGAAAAGCCATTTTTCATAAGATTATTTTTGTGCAAAAAATGCTCAAGATAAAAATAAACAAGTATAAGTAGGTGACAAGCTCCAAGAGTAATATAAAAATTAACGTTCGTTCTATATCATGTTTTTACTCATTTTGTACATTAATGTGGAATTAAACTTGTGAATGTTGTTTATTACTTAATTTCTTTGAATTATTTTTTGAGTTACGGTACTTTTTATTGACTTTCGCTTTGAATTCACTTCAAAGAACATGCATTTAATATTTTGTCACCTTCCAGAATTTTATTATTCTTAAAAAATATTTTAGGGTTACCTCTTTGATCGAATTAGGTGTTAGCCTACTCGTAGCTTCAGTAAACAAACATTGTAACATATAAAAATCTATTACTGCTGCAATAAGACCACACGTTCTGTCGGCCAATCCTTTCATCATCTTGTATACAACGGGCCTTTCAATAATTTTACTGCCAGCTTTAAAGTAACAATTGGAAACCTTTGAAGAGTTACTTTGATGTCTTTCTCAATTGAAGAGCTCAGTTCAACTGTTAGTCTTCCTGCCTATACAATTTATGATTTGGCTTCTTATATTGAATTTTTTTATCGTAAAACTTTACGGTTTTTGAATAGAAAATATTTATTTTTATGCAAATGTGAGGTATTGTTTGTTTTATTAAAAGGGATTTTATGAGCTTGTTCATCATAGAGCTCAGTAAAATAACCTATTGAATTATCAATGTTCAGTATGTGATGGAAATTTCCAAGAGTAAGGTATAACATTTCGGTAGCTCTCCAACACACAAGTCATGCCACATCAAAATCTCACAAAAAATAACCTAGCAACCATTCCACAATTAGATCTTAACAAAAAACACACGCGGACGTAATCGACTCAGCCGTTGCATTCTAGATCGTGTCCGAATAACAAAAAATACATAGTAATAATAACTACTAACCTGGATATATTACGAGCAAAAAACTGCCTACCTGTTCTGTTCACCTTGGAACTGTTGTGGGCGTACCGAACTTGATTTAGTCTCCATCTGACAAACCCTTTTTTTGTCCTGCATATAAATAAAAGAAGAACAAAAAATATAAAGTCGAGCTGGTTTTTCCTCTACTGGGACCGTCTGAGTGAAGTTTAGCGAAAGTAACATCTGAATAATAAAAGGGAATATTCGCTATGTTCTTACTATGCGGCGTTGTTTTTATGTATCACTGAGCCATGGATAGTATCGTAAAGTGAGGCCGTGAGCGAGAATATGATCCAGAGCTTCCCTTACATGAATGGTTTTCGCTCGAAGGAGCGAGTCCGCAGGTACGACCGTCCTCCGATCGCTTCCTACATCATTCGATAATGACTTCCTGCGTCCTTAAACATCCTCGTTAGACAATGTTTTATACCATTCGATTGACTCGCGGAAACGTTTACTGCACTTGGAAAGAACATTACAGTTTTATTACTCTAGTTCGAGTATCCAAACAGTATTAAAATTAGGTCACGCTTAGCGCACACTACTACATAATATTATCATTACAAACTCTATGTAGCTACGTGGGGTATCGTAAAATTTTCCGCTGCAGAGCTGTGGAACTAGTGGTTTCATATTTTGAGCCATAGCGTCGTAATAATAATAATTCCTATGATAACAATATCATTAATAGTAAGGACACAGAGTTAATGTCGCGTCGTCGCGCATACTGAGCGGCAGCTCTCGGCGCGGACATGCCTGAAATAATAATCGCATGCTGACAATTAAGCAGATATCCCCGATTTCCAACCTATAAAAGCAAACTAATTGGACATCAATCGATTGTGAACAAATGTAACTTCTACGAGCTTTCACTACCTCAACATCATACTAAACCCTCTTTCTTTTGTTTCAGACGAAGAAGAACAACCCAAACCACATCAAAAGACCGATGAATGCGTTCATGGTTTGGTCGCAAATTGAGCGCAGGAAAATTTGCGAGCAGACACCAGATATGCACAACGCAGAGATCTCTAAAAACCTCGGTCGCGTGTGGAAGACGCTCAACGATGACGAGCGCCAGCCCTTCATCGATGAAGCGGAGAGACTGAGACAGCTGCACATGAGGGAGTACCCTGATTATAAATACAGGCCTCGCAAGAAGACGACGAAAACCGACAGGAGCGGGCCGAGATCTGGGTCCGTTCAGAAGCCTAAGCGCAAGCAACGCGCAGACTCCAACAACAACAGAGGAGTCACCAGGCGAAGGAGAACGGTTTCAAGTATACCTAGTGTACCGGTGGAAACACCTGCGCCTCCGCCTCTGCCAGCTTCTCCCGCAGGCTCACCTGATTCTCCAGAATCTGCGTGCTTCTACGAAGACCACAACAGCCGGTCACAGGTGACGACGGATCTCACAGACCTGTACTCCATCCACCCCCTGGACCTGCTCTCGCTGCCAGCGGATTGCGAAGTGGACCTGGATGCGTTGACGACGGACATCGACTCGTTCGAGAGCGCGTCCTCGTCGTCAGGCTCGTACTTTGAGTTCTCGTGCACGCCCGACGTGTCCGACATGCTCAGCGAGATCGGAGTGGCCGGCGACTGCTTCGACCACACGTTCTACAACCTGACGTCGTCGTAAAGCGGCGCGTCTCGGCCGCGGCCGGTTCTCTGATCTCATGCAGTCGGCCACTGGGCCGCCGACGGAAGCCGACGATGACGCGGCGACCGCTTGCCGCCCCGCCTAGAGAGTGCCTATCCAAACCGACGCGTCGACTTTTGGATTCAATGTACAAAGTTATTGTTAAGAATCGGAGTTAGCAACCGTCCGGTCTTGTCCGGTGGCATTCTATTCGGTTCCACTGTGTTGTTAGTTTAGAAGGGCCGTTGCACGTCGCTTCGGCGAAGCGCACCGGGTTTTAAACTAGGCTGTGAGTTGGTTATCGTTTCGTCTCGTTGCTTTCGTGTTTGTTTTATTTTGTTTTTACGGGGATGGTATTGCAGGTAGGCACGCCTCGTTCTCAGTAACAATCCGTCTACTGTCCGTCGCCGGTGCTGGGTCGCAGGTCGCTCGCGCTCGCATCGCGTTGTCGCGTCCGTATTCTCGTGATCAACACACGACTTGGCTTCTAATTTTACGAATAATTTCGCAATTACGTCACACTTTTAGTTTACTATTATTAACATTCGTACTGTAAGGCATATGAACATTTTGTTACTGTATCAATAAGACTAGTTTATAGTCGTTTGCGTTTAACTGTACGTAAGTTCACATTATACTTTTATGCACGTGTAGACGATAGTACGTTATTTTATCATTGAAAGTTGAACATTATCGTCGGAAGAGTGTCGGAGTGTGTAGTGACGCAGTGTCGTCGGATGAGCCTTTACCGTGTTAAGTTAAAGGATGTAAGTTGCGCGTATTTACGATTGCCTTTCACTTCTGTCCTCAAACTTTCTTCCGCTATACGCGTACCTTAATCCTTTTATTCCATTGGCGTTAAGGGTTCATCGGTAAGTGTTTTGAGTCGGTCTTGATGTATTGTAGGATTGTAAGGTAAGATTAATCTTTGTTCAATGGTAAGGTATGAATTTAATGTATAGAAGGCACCTATGGTTGGATACGAAGGGACACTTCAATTCTCTCTTTTATTTCTTCGAGTCTTCGCTAAAGAAACTTCTATAGAAAAATACATATCAATATTCGCGGGACGGTGGGAACATCGAATGGATCGGGTCCATTTAAAGGACAACAGTTGCCTGGAAAATAATTAACTAAGATTCGGTAGTGACGTTTGTTTTACACTGCGTGGCCACCTCGCGCGGTGACGCGGGCTTTTACGAAGTGACAGCATTACTGCTCAGTGTAACAAACGTCTGTACTAATCTTTGTTAATCATTATTCGGAGTAGAGGCCCTGGATTCAACTGAAATGGATCGCTTCCATTGAACGGACAACAGTTGCATGGTTTCAACTCAAATGTTTTGCTATTTTAAACACTGTGATTTACTTTACGGATTTTCTAAATTTTAAGACTCTAGTGGAGACTGATATCGCATAGATTAGTTTTAGCAACGCTAGCTTCTCTAAATTTTTTATTTTAAAATCTGGGTATAATTTTTATATTATCGTGAAATTCAATACATATTTTTGATAAACTGTATCATTGTGGTTCTTTATTTGTAAATTTTCAATAAATTAGCTGGTTAGACACTATAAAACAATCATAAAACTTTACACAACCATTTGAAAAATCATAATATACATAAGTACTTTGATTATTGAATTCATACTAAAATCGTAAATACCACAATGATTCATAAAATGATAATATCTTTGTATGAGAAGTTTTTGCTAAACCTGTCAATTCAGAGAAAAAGGTGTCAGTTAGTTAGGAAGTAATGGTATTAAAACATGCCGCTGTCGTAGCTATCTTATTAAAGGTTTTCTAAATTAAAATCATATATTTAATCAGTGTCCCTAAATTTAAAGGTAGAGGGTGCGTTGTGTTCTATATTATAAGAAACAAAATGCTTTACCTACATTATATTCTTATAAATTATATATGTATAAAACATAAAGACGAGCATGTATATCTTAGATTTGTCTACTAAATCAAAAATAATAAAAAACGCATAAAACATAATACTTTAAAATGTATCTTCTAATATTAAATGTCATGTGTGTAGACGACGTACAAGTATCTTAAATCTAAATGAGTATAAAAATAAATTTGTGCCTATAATTGTGAACTCTGTAACTCTTGTATTAGTGAAGCTCAAAAAATACTTATAGATAAGCGCGTAGTTTAGATGCTGTCAAAAATGAAAAAAATATAATAATCTACAATTTAAGAATACATTAGACACCAGGTTATGCATTTTGATAATAGTTTGCTTCACGAAGATATCTAATGATATTAACAATTTTAACTGCACTAAGTACTTTGCAGTAAATTTTTTGAAACCAGTTTCTTATTAAATCTATCATTAGATTTACTTCCATATTTGTAAAATTTTCATTATTTTTGAATTCGAATTAGTTTAAATTTTTCCTTCCTTCAGAGCTTAATAAAAACTTTTTATTAAATGGTTGTTCTTGTTAGTTATTTCTAAAGTAATACGATAAATTCGATAAAAAAAAATCATTGAATCAACGACTAAAAGCAATACGAATAAAATTAATAGTAACATCAAAGCTCAACTTAGTTTAAAACTCTCTACTCGTACAAACAAAAGTAACTACTGTTAGAGAGAATATTGTAAACCCCAAAAATATAATTAAAGCAACATCGAATTTAAATGTTGTAAAATGAAATTGCTTCTTGTTGTGGTTCATCAATAATTGGAATTATCAGGGTTAAAATATTTTGTTCAAAAATTAGTGAAGTCATGTCTTTGTGATCCTTGTCATTTAACGTTCTCAACTATTCTCCGTTGCTTATAGGCTTTCTTCCTTCTTAGTATAAACATCTATCGGAGCCTTACCAGGCCCGTATGTTATATAAAATAAGTATTGGAAATGTTTATAATAAGAAAGTCAAAATAAAGCACACTGTGAGAAAAGTTAGATGATATTATTAATACGTCTCAAAAATATATCATAGACGTCGTAGAACCTAGTTGTTGTAGTTATACATGTATTATCAAATAAGTATAATTATTGTACCTAATGGATATTAAAATTGTATTGTTTGTCATTATTCAGATCGCATGGAAGCTTATTAATCGCTTGTGAAGTTGTGACTGGTAGAGGATTCACTACATTTGTAATAGCAACAGATTTTCTTATAGATACTTGTAATAATGTAAACATTTTTATAAATAAGTTGTATAAAAGCGAATCATGAAAATGATAGTGATTTATTCACAGAACTGAAAGTTGTGTCGTTAAATTGTTTGAATAAAAAACTTAATTATGTCTCTGTATATACGATAATATGTATCTTCTTGTTGATTTATTTGATAAGCGATATGTAAGGCTTCAGAATTTCACTGTCGTGAGATACAACGAAACATTATCCCTTCTCTCCAGCACATAATTAATGTTTACTTATAATACAATAATATAATTGTATAACTAATTGGTGTCTATTATAATAACCCATATTATATTGTGTCTGTCGAACTGTAGTTGGTCATATAATATACGTTGACGTAGCTGTGTCATGTATTGGTAATATTAATGTTGAATAATAAATGAAAACTTCGCACAATTTGAATCGATAACTAACATAGCTGTAACAGTAATATTAATGTTGTTAACGAGTAAGAGAGTAGTGTTAGTTCTGAGTTTAGTTGAGTTTTGTTGTGTTTTAGTTTCTGTCGAAGTCTTCTTTTCATTTTTTCATAAATAAAATATTCTTCAATGTCATTTTCCAAGCTTACCGTTGGTTGAGAACTTTGACAGTCTTCTCATATTTTTTATTAAGAATAGTATTACGGCCCATTATGTTTACATAATTCCAATGTATTTTAAGTATTAATTTGATCAAAATTAGGAACAAAAGTAAAATAAAATAAAAATGGTCCACTACTTTGTCGATAGTTTTAAGGTACTTATACTTAATAGGAGCATAACGTATACATACCTACTACCTATGCTTATATTTGGTAAAATTAATAATGCCAAACTTGTAACATTAAAGGTAAGGAGCATGGTTTTAAGATTAAATTTGACTGATGACATTCAGGTTGCTTTATCGTTAGTTTGCCATTGAACATTGTAAATATCTCGTAGGTACTCATAGGCCACATTGTTTTAGAAATTCGGATGATGTTCACACTTGCCGTGTGCTCCGAACCAATCTAGTCTTTCAGAAAAATTCGGACAATGCCTTTGTGAGCTGCTTTAGCACAGTTCCCCTCTGCCTTAGTTACATCTGTGGCCTTCGAATCATCATCGATACCTGATTTAAGTGTTTTTCTTTCAATATATACCAAAAAATAAGAAGCTATGGACACCGTTACCGATGGATCTCTTTTTTAAGTAGCACTAAACAGCTTCAAAATTATAATTTTACCAAATAACGAAAACGTCGTTTTCAATGTTGTATTGGTTCTAAAACTTGTAAATATAGTTTGGTTTGAAAAACAACAAGAACTCGACAAGTCGATGATTTTTAATTGAATTGGGATGTGAAAACATGTTTTGTCCAGCAATAGTTTTACGGCTGTTATCGAGAACTTCGCTTGGAAGAGTTTCTTCGTTCTCTTGAATAACGAAAAGAGAATTAACCAAGTGACGTTCTTGAACGCTGCTATTAGTTTTTTTACTTGTATACTAGTTAGTGTTCGAGGTTCGTCTTGGTTTTTTAACCATTATTTTATTTCTCCTCGTCCGTTGTATAAATTATTTACGTATGTTTTAGGATACCATAATATACATTAAATGTATGTAGTCTCTTAATTGTTAAGTATAAGGTAACAATACTGTAGTTATGGAATAAAAAGTAAATGTGTACATTTTATAAGGTAATTTGTTTCAAAATATATATATTATATTATTATGGTAAAAATAAAATCATCCAGTTTTTAAAAAATAAACCAGAATTTTACTGACATCCCCTTGTAATTACCCACCTAGGCTTAGGAAATTATTTTAATACAGATTTTTTAATTACTAATTTGGTCCTTTGGCCTGTTTATTAATAAAATCTGTTCATGAAACATGAATTAACATAATTAAGACAGGTTCAAAGAAAGCTAAAATTACATTAGCAATAAATATAAATAAAAGAATATGAGGGTCTACAAAAAGTTATATTAGGTTGCCTACTTCCCTTGAGCACGTTTGGTGGTACATCCCAGGATTATCTTGGGCTTGCACAAGGAGCTCTACTAGCATGCCTACTACGTAGGTACCTACTACTCAAAGTATATGGAACAATATTCCAAAAAACAGTTATTATCGCGTCACGCCTTGGCGACGACGTGGTGGTGACAAACTATGGCTGAAACATACAACAACAAATAGGAGGTAAGTACTTAAAAAAGTAAAAACCGTGAAAAGAAATTTGGTATAAGTTTTTACTAGAAGCAATGAAACGCTCATAACTGATACGATACTACTTGATCATTAACAATCATTAGGTTTAGTGAGTCAAATATACGAGTAGCTTGTGTTTAATTTGATAATCAGATCTCTCAATTTCCCGTACGAACGTGAACTAGTTGCAGCAAACTAAACCTAGAACTGATAAGAGCCTGTCCGAGCTGATAAGGATACCCTCCAGGAACCCAGCTTCATATAATTAACTCAAATTCAGGCTTATCTTACACCTCCATATTTATACCACGTCCGAGGTCCAGTTGATTTGAAATAGCTGATTCATTTGAATTAATAAATAAAATTAAGCTTTTAGATTTTTCCTTATAAAGTTACTTCTACTTAAACGTGCATATTTTACTATTTTATGATTACGCTATGAATCAATCATAAATATTATACCCATCTCTATATTTAAACTTGTCGAAAAGAACAAGAACAAAGAATGGCCTAAAGCAGTGAGTTAAATCTGCTTGCGAATGATCGTGGTATAAAACCATAAAGATAAAGGTCCAAATTCTATCAGGTAAGTTAATCTACAATGGATGCATGCGTATGGGTGGTGAAGCCAAAGCGATCCAGAAAACATTGGCGTCACCTTCGACACATTTAACGGAGCCTGGTGAAAAGAAGCGGTTGATTGAGAGAACTAGAAGAATATAGTGAACCCGCCTAGCTGTAGGAAAGTATAAGCAAACAATATAGACAGAATAATCTATACTAAAAACTTAAGTTAACTCACTCATTAGCCTGTATTGCGGCTAGATCGTAATCGTATTAGCGTACATTCATACAGCAATGTAGCTACTAAAAAAAGGTTAATCTATACTTACTCATTAATTATCTATAGGTAGAAGTTAGGAACCAAATATAAAACCCAAACAAAAAAGCTACTTCCTGACAAAAGCTTTACAAATTCGACCCAGCCAAAAGCCAATCAGCTACGCCCGAACACATATCAGATCGCCTATGTATATTCATGAACTATGTCTACCGAAACCGCCCAAACAAGAACATCCAAATTAATTTGGGCGGGACTATTCACCATCCACTGGTTACTCTGAAATGCATTACTGAATTAATAAGCTGTGGAGTGACAACTAGTGTAGTGTAGGTAAGTGTGGGGAGTTAAAACCGCAGGGAGGTAGCTCATACATTATTCTTAAAAAAAAACATAAAATTATAAGTTTGAATGATTATGATTTAACGCAGTGGACCTATTTAAATGAATCTTGGATTATATTGGTTCCACTGATTGATAAAAATGATAAACAACAATACAGACCGGTGAGTACCAGACCAGATACAATTTTGGCATTGTAGGGATGTATTCAATACCTATTTGATTGTTTGAACTGCATCTGACTACTTCCACGCATCCTTAGTGTCCTCTGATGATACTTGGTACAAAAAAAATTAAGTTATGCAATCAGTCCCAGTAATCGCTGACCAGTAATTTGTAATTTGCTGGCCAGTAATTTGCTGGCCACTCTGCATTGACTGCTGTGGTATCTAGTATTCCTATAATTATCTAGTTTTCGCTAAGACTTTATTAGAGCGACGAGAACCGTCATATTACAAATCACTGATTGTAATTAGGTGTGAAAAAACAATAACTATATACAAATACTTCTACTACTACTTCTATAGCTTCTACTTTTATAATGCGGACAGCCAAGGATTGGAACTCGTTGCCGGCGTCTGTGTTTCTACCTTCATATAGATTGGATGTTTTCAAGAGACGAGTGAATAGGTATCTTCTAGGTAAGCGTGCTACATCGTCGACCGCATCTTCACTTAACATCAGGTGAGATTGCGGTCAAACGCTTGCTTATAAATTTATATATAAAAAAAAACTTAAGAAAATAGCATTTTTAACAAAAAAAAATTTATTAAAATGAACTCTGAATTCTAAATGCTAGATAGAAAACAGAGTTCAAATCACCGACTGCAGGCAGGGTGCCCAAAAGGCTGGCAACGCTACCTCTTTGTATGGCAATACTAATTCTCTGTCCAAGGTAAGCGCCAGCCTTTGGTCATTTGTCACGTCCACCAACCTTTTGGATAAATGAGTAATAAATAAATAAAAAAATAAATAATAAATAAATAGAGGTATGAGAATAACAATGCCAAAAACTAAAAACCCATTTTTGATCAGAAAACTAATTTTGACGACAATGACATTTTTGCTGAACCTTTGCATTGTTATTTTCTAGAGCTTGAAGTTTTGCGATGTTATATCATTAAAAATGTTTAAATGTGCGAGGAAAAGTTGTTTGAGGTTTTTTTTTGCAAAAAATTCTGACCACACCAGCCTTCGCCGCTGGACCAGACAAATTGAAATCAGTTTCCTGCAATGCTTCATCACGTACGGGCCGCGGGCGGAATCGTAATACGCACTTGTTATTCTGGGTTCGATTCCCGGTTCTTATCTGTTGCACTTATTATTTTCTCTGCTGTATATTAATTGGGCGAGTGGTTTGTTTTCATGGTTATGAACAAGACGGTAGTTATTCGCAATAAAAGTGTGAAGACTGATTGGATTGCCAATTACATAAAAATAAAACTCTACGAGTGGAAAACATTTTTTAACACCAAATCTGATATTCTGCGCGGTCACTGTTTGGATGGGTGACCGGTATTGGCATTTACATCTGAGCGCTTCCGTGCATTTGCGGGGCAAGTTAAACTATCAGTCCCGGCTTTAGCAGTTGTTAAGCCACGACGGAGGCCTTAAGGCGGCCTAAAAACTGTTGGCCTCATACGAACGAACGAACACCAAACTGTGTGCTTTTGAACTCAGCATAGTTTTCAAATCTACTAGCGAGTTTTCGAAACTACTTTTCCACTCGTTTACATTTGGAAACATTTTGAAAAATAATGTGAATGACTCACTGACATTTAGTGCGGCTTGCACCAGAATCACTAAACGTGTTTAACAGCTAAATCGATTTAAATCTGACGTATTTGTATGACTTGACAACTGGCTAAATACTATTTAAGAGTTAAACGTGTTTAGCTATTCTGGTGCAAGCCGCCCTTAAAGTTGTATTTTCAACACGTTTAGGGTCAAAAGTCGCTTTTCAAATCCACAAAGAAAACTGTTGATGTCAAAACAATCGAACATGTTTCCCTGCTTGAGCGCCTCACGCGAGCCTTGAATGACAATTTCACCGAAGACAATTTATATTTGTGTTTTGTTGAGTTTGTTCTTCAGATATTTTTACTATAGGTATAGCTAAAGTTTGTGTTTTATATGAGGAGAAATCTAGATAGCAGGTACGTTTCGTGTGCCATATTTATTTATGAAAAAAAATTAAGTCTACGTAGTAAGAGGTATTTTAGGAACTAAAAAACAGATACAAACAACGAATTTGTAATTTCATAGCCGCGCTGCATACGTAGAGAAAATTAATCAAACGTATTCAAACCGTGGGTTCAATTCGTAGTGCTGCGAAAAGTTTGCATGCTGCTGAAATACTTGACAATCAACAAAGATATCAAGGTAATGTCAAGACTAAATACAAATGGGAGATTTTAGTGTTCGCACGTGAACTTAAGCGAGTAAACGTGACGATCACCGACAAAACAGAAGGACCGGTAACATGGTAAGATGACTGCAACAAACGAATGCGCAATTGTAGGTAAAAAGTAAAAATTATCGATACTCCAATAAGTATTCTACCATTTTAATTAATTTATAAGTATTTCCGTATTGTCATAACGTATCTAACTATGGTCTTCATCATGTACTAATTGAGGATACATTGTTCAAGTCTGTCTTTGAGAACATCCGAGGTGAAGACGAGTTTCCGCCTATATTCCGACTTCTATTTCCTCATCACAAAATTCTGGTGGTTTTTTTCTATAGTGTTACCATGGCGACCAATCTATCAATCTGTGTGTGATGACTGTTGTAAATCTAAATAACATCTCGGAATACTTTGCTCACAGATTCAGTAAGTTAAAGTGGCTATAGGCAAGCCATATATCTCGCAGAACTGATGCGTTCTCAACAAACGTTCTCAATTGTCAGCCACAAACCGGAAGGCAAAAATAGGGCTCCCCAGATGGATTGACGAGATTCCGAATTCAGAATTCCGAAAAATCTGGTGATGATGATAGAGAAGACCCAAATCTTTCTTAGAAGGAGGCCTATGACCAGCAGTTTTAATAACTACAGGCTGATTATGAGGACCTTTCCATTATGCAGAAACAATAAATAAATAAATAATAAATAAATATTCATAGACTTTACACACAACGCCCTCTAGTCCCAAACTAAGCAAAGCTTGTAATATGGGAACTAGATGGCTGATAGAATACTTAAATACTTTTTTTTTGTAAATACATACTTATAATACATAGTAACACACAATTATTGTGAACTTCTGACAAATTCAGGCACGTCGGCAAATTGACAGTTTTTATTATGATTCCTAGTTACTTTTGCTATGTATCAAGTAATCCTTCTGTCCACTTCACTATCGCCGACATCTTCAGCTACAAGTTTCTAAGGGCCCTTATCAGCTCGTGAGGTGACATTTACTAGCTAATCACCGCCGTAGACTATCTGGCGACTGATAAGATTGTATTGTGTTTTCATCATTGTTATTTTAGTTACTTATAAAACGTTTTTTGAGTAACCTTTATGCACTCTATACTACGGTGGCGAGGAACTGGCTCTTTCAATCATTTACTTAGTAAGTGAGATGATTCTAGATTTTTAGATAAATATTCATTGACATTTCACACAACACCCTCTAGTCCCAAACTAAACAAAGCTTGTACTATGGAAACTTGAATGTCGATAGAATACTTATTTATATGTTTTTGTAAATATATACTTTGAATAAATAGTAACACCCAGACGTTGAACAAGCATCTATGTTTGCCACAAACAAATGTTTGTACTCAGTGGAGATTGAACCCGCAACCCACAGCACGGAAGGTAGAGCAAATACCGACTGAGCTGTGACGCCTGTCCTTTGACATAGGTAAGATTTTTAGTTACTATGATTACCTACTTATATAAAATGAACATGAGTAGGTATTAACAGCGTAGGATGGCACAATTAATTGACAGAAGACTGTGAAGGTCGCAAGCTGTCGGCGTATGGAGAAGACCAAGATCGTCTACCTTAGATATGAAAAGTGTATCAGCAGAGAAGTACCTATAAAATAATACTGATTATTCTATATCTACAAGGGCTGAAACATGTTAACCTTCACTATACAACCTCAGTAATCAGTTCATTGGCTCTAGACACTAGATCAATAGCCTAGCCACTGTCCTAGCTGACGCTGTAATGCTGTATGGAATGGGGATTACGATAAAAATGGTAAAAAATTGAAAAATAGAAAGTCAACAATAAAAATAGGTGTATGGTGATCAAGGCCTGTATCTATAATGTTTGTAAAGGTATCAATAATAATGATAATCTGGATAATGAACGGGTTAATTAGTTTTGTGTCATGGTGATCCTTATACTTCCAGTTAGATCTAAGCTCTGGGTTTTGTGCATTACCTAACTACTTAATCTGTCTTGTTTTTCTTCAGGGTAGCTTCTTTTGTCTCTTTAATGGATATGGTATCTACGTCTTCTTTTATTTTCTTATATGCAGCTTAATTAAATTCTCTTCCTCTTCCTTCTTTCTCAAGATAATCCTTACAAATAAAGCATGTGCCAGGACTACAGGACTTTGATGATGATAATAATAAAAAAATTGGACTATTTTGTTATGTTTCTGACCTTTCTCACTAATTAGCTCATTGGCTCATCAAGCGAGCATTAACCTCGATTATTGATGACGTTTAAAGGAGTGCCAACCGTAGTTAAGATAACATAGTAAGGAAGAAAAATACGATGAGTAAACGGTACAAGGCCGTTGGTACATTAGGTTATTTGCGATATGTTTGCAACAAGCGTTGTGAAATACTTACCTGCGGTCAAACGACACTTTTTGTTTAACAGCAACAGCAAATTGATGATTGGACCGGTATCTAACAATCAATGTTAGTAGATAGATAGATAGATAGATAGAAAATACTTTATTGCACACCTTAACCTAGGGACTACTATAACAACCTATATAGAGTACCTACTTACCAACGTTTTTAATTAGTGTAGACATCAAGAAGTGTATTGCAGTGCAACCACAGGCACCAGGTGTGTGATAGAGGAGAACACTCACTATAATACAGTTGCTGTCGCTGTCCTATCGCAATAGCTGTTGCTTGTTATGCGTAATAGACCAACTTAGTTGAACCTTTGTAAAATAATGACATGTCTTAGTTCAAATGACTTCTGATTCTAATGCGCTAATATAAATGATTCTAAAGAGACGTCAAAGTGTATTTACATTAAATTAATTACTTTCTCGATCACATTTCCATCGCATGCGCAAGTCAATGACGTCACATCACAAAGTGATAGTGATAACACAACACGTGTCGTGACAGCTATCGACGACCTTGGAGAGTCAGGAAGCGATCATCGACCTAAAGGACGATCAGGTGAAAACGCTCATAGCTCTTACACCAACGGAATAAGACGTAATTTGCCTCGATAGCACAACACAAGACAAGGCTGATCCTGCTGAAGATTTCCATAATCTCTAGGTCGATGCAATAAGATGCATATTGCAATAATAAGGTGCAGTGGTAAATGGAGGTGTGATTTTTCCACGATATTGCTTGTGTTAATGAACCAAGGTAGGTACATGATGCTGTCAAAATGCCAGCACGTTGATGATGCCAAACGAAAGTAAACACGTTTAAACATGAGTGTATAACATTTATCCTCATTAGATCACACAGGTCATGTATTTTCCAGTAGGTATCGAAGATCTGTCTGAACGTAAAATGGCATATGCTATGCCTTAAATAACGGCTGGTTTATGAAGAAGAATAGCACTGGACGTAGGGCCTGGCCCCAACACCACGTTACGGCGACGTAACGTGAAAAATCCACGGCACGTCCACGAGGACGTGCCGTGAAAAACCACGAAAAAGTAGCATTTTCACGAGAAAACGTTGCTTTTTCGTAGTTTTTCACGATGCGCCAACGCCTTTGCCAATAGGCTAAAGAAATAGAAGAGGAAATAAAATAACAGTCTAAAATCTTTTTTTTTTGACCCAAAAATGTGCACGTGATCAACATAATTTGACCAGTTCGTACGTCATATTTAATCTTGCTGACCAATAAAATCTAATGTCAGTAGGTTAATTACTTATCCCATTTAACTCCAAAACTGAATCAAACTAGAATTTGACTGACTGAGATTGTGATACTATAACCCCCCAGTATTATGTTTGTGTATGTTTAGTTAATGCTTAATTATAAAATGATTGAAAACAGTCTGACCGTGAATCATCAAGTACAGCATTTAACCTAGATATAGTTAGCTCCATGAAATTATAAATTATGTAGGAAGCATTGTGTGATTCAACTTGCGTGCCCGACTGTATGTAGTAGGACCTCTTTGACTATGGACTTGGTGAAGTGGTAGACATTTATTTATTTATTATTAAATTCAGCTGCTTACTGCACTTACAGTGTTAACCAACGCGCGCAGTAAGCCATTTAACTATTATTATGAGGTATAATACCTATAAAACTGATACACAATTTTATGAACTTATTAAAAGTAGATGAAAATACGTCAACTTCCGGTGTGTGAGCAAGAAAAGCGTTAAACAGATTAAGGGCCCGGAGCTGTAGGCGCATAAAACATTGACTGTGAGTTGAACACGGTAGGATGTACGTCCTACGAAAAGGGAAGATATTCCGCGCCGAGCGACCTTTGCTTCAGGGTCTGAAGACCGATGGATGGTATTACTATGTTCGCACTCCGTGATGACTTGGCTTGCGCGATCTAGGATTTGTCTGTGTCTAAAACTTATCCCTATATTGCTAACAAGTGTACATAAGTAAGCCTATTGGAGAATTCGAGCACCTGAAATTCGATTTAGCCAGGGGAAGGGGAAAAGTGTCCGTTACTGTGTGGTTATAAGGATTCGCGAGGTGTGCTGTTCTCACAGAACAAGTAGTATACAATGTAGAGAATCGTTGGAAAGAGAGCGCAGTTATAGGCGTTACAAGAGTTTTCAAATATCGCGTCTCAAATCCACAACTTAGCTGCTTTATCTAGTTAGATTTGGGTTTGTTCCTACTTACCTAAATCAGTACTATGTTATCTTTTTGTACTATCTGTGAAAGATGTAAAAAAAGAGGACCAGTCATATTGTTCGAAGGTCTATAGTATCCGTGGCAGTTAGCCTTCAAGTTTATCTGAAAGTGAGTCAGTATATGTACGTATAAAGTATAGATAGATATACAAATGCATCAGTAGGTACTAGTTAATGCCAGTTGCCCTTCGTGTATCGTGTCGATTTCAATGTTAGACAGCAATAAATGGATAATAACAACGAAAACAGTAGGTCATTGCTACAAAATGCAAAGGGATTGGAGACCTTGCACTATTATAAACACACGGACTTATAATTATAAGTAATATAAACCTTCAATAGTAATAAGCGGCTGATAAACATGTTTTTGTTTTCATGAAAGTGACAATGAATGAAGTACTGCTCAGCCTCACTTTGGCAGGCCAACGCAGTGGTTACCTCTTGATCTCAGGTGGGCCATTGGCTTGTCCCATCACTTATAGTTTATGAAAAAACTTTACTATTTAGAGCTCTTGGTTCGTTCGTTCGTATGAGTTTATTAGTGGCCAACTCTGGTTACGGAGTTGTTAGTATAATGCACCAATTTTTGTTTTCAGTGAGGATAACAATCTACGCTTAGGGGGCATACATAGCTATAAGGCTAGACTAGTCTTAAATAAATAATAAAATATATATTCATGGACATTTCACACAACGCCCTCTAGTCCCAAACTAAGCAAAGCTTGTAATATGGGAACTAGATGACTGATAGAATACTTATATACTGACTTTTTTACTTAACATCCAGACGTAGAAACATCTATGTTTTCTACGCACAAATGTTTGTCATTTGTGGAGATCGAACCCACGACCCACAGCGCGGAAGGCAGAGCTATTACCGACTAAGCTATGTCGCCTGTCTTATACTTAAAGTCATGAATTTTTACCAAAAAGGTATTGAGTCTTCAGGAGATTTAAGTTCCTTTCTTCAAAAATCCCCAACAAATATGTGGTCCCTAGTCTGTTGTACGTATGTAAAACTGTCTATCCATATAGTATTATATTCTACAGTTCCAAGCCATCATTACATTCAGCGAACCTTACCAAAACTAATCCAAGCTCGGCCTACCAAATTGATTCACGTATTGCGTTGCTTGCGGTGCATTAGCTAAGCCGGTAGCCATAACTGAGCAACTATAGTCAAAGCTGACCGATCGTAGAGCTAGGAAAGCTTACCTTAGTTGTGGTAACTGGCAACAGACAAATTAATACACTCTTTCTCAAGAAACTCCAACTCGCTTAGCATGAGGACCCAAAACAGTGGTATAAGGTAAGCACAAGATTAGTGACAGTGTGGGTGACATGCTTAAACTAAACTAAACTTAAACTAACTAACCATAATTAAACTTTGGGCACTATTTTGTTTTTAAATTAGTTCTTTTACTTAAGATAATTATTACCTTGATGACTTGTTGAGAACAGAAGAGGAAAGATCATTGGACACCTTATACGACATGACAGCTTACTCGGAAATATCATTGAAGGGAAGGTAGAAGGAAAGAGAAGAAGAGTAAGACCGCGTATTAGCTATATGAGCCAAATCAAGGCGAAGATCGATGTCGTGTCGTATAAGGACGTCAAGGAAGCTGCCCTGAAAAGAAGAAACTGGCGGGAAATGCATAGGTATATTACGCAGACAAGAGCGTAGCTCTTAAATTAGAAGAGAAGAAGACTGTTGCCAGAAAATAAATTGATAATAAATAATTAAGAAAAGGACTTTACTTGTAATAGGCAGAGGTAACCGGTTAACATCAGGTGGGCCATCAGCTTGTTCCATCATTTAGTTGTATAACAAAACTACCAGCTCCATTTGGTTTAGCACTCCAAGTTGCGCTATAGCCGTGTCAGCAATGCTTTAATGGCCTGAATGTGCATTATTGGTTGGGGATTATGTCTGGCGCAGACATCGCGCATCTATTCCAAATCAATTTAATAACAAAATGGCTGAGTTATTTTTGGTGCAGTTTTTGTTTTCCGAACCTTTCAATAAATAAATAAATAAATATTCTTGGACTTTACACACAACACCCTTTAGTCCCAAACTAAGTATAGCTTGTGATATGGGAAATAGGTACAATACACTTCTCATAATTTAGTAGGTACCACTTAATTAATCCCACTAATATTATAAATGTGAAAGTTCAGATGTTTGCGTTTCAATCACGTCACAACTACCTGAACCAACTTGGATGAAACTTGGAATATATAATTATACTTGGTTCGTAACCTGGAATAACATTTTATACTTAGGCTTCTTTTTATCCCAAATAATTAACAGAATCTACAGAATAAAATGGACGAACGGGATTAGCAGCGCCAATTGATACGAGGACGACGTGACGTCAGTTGCTTCTGAGGACCTAGTTGAATAGAATAGAATAGAAATTGTTTATTTTACGCAACACACATTAAGGTACATACTTATTTACTTAATAATAAAACGATAACATGCGTAAAAAAGGAACCCACTCAGCAAATGCGGCAGGTGCACGTAGATATGAGCGCCGACAGCAAGTCGGTCGGCGGCGGCGCGTCAGCCTCTGAGGGTCGGCGGCGGCGGCGTTTTCGGCGCGGCGTGACTCTATAGCGCCACCTGGCGCCCTACTTAAGAACTACTAGAACTACGCCCTAATCGACACAGACAAATCCTAGATTGCGCCATCGAAGTTATTACAGAGTTTGAACATAAGTAATACTATCGAATACCATCCATTGGTCCTCGGACCCCAAGCCAAAGGAAGTAAAAATCCCTGTTGACGTAAATGCGAAGTTATGCATAGGAACAGTCATCATCATCATCATCAACCTATATTGGTCGTAGGTCTCTCCCAAGACGCGTCATTGAGCTCGGTCTTCGGCTCTTCTCATCCAGTGTCTGCCGAAACATTGACACATTAACATTTCCCAGATCATCGCTCCATATCGCCGGAAGGCGTCCTATACTACGCTTGCCTTATGTGGTCTCCACTCAAGTTTTAGTTTGCTCCTATGATTGTCGGTGCTATCGCAAAATTCGCAAACATGGCCGGCCCACTGCCATTTCCGCCTGGTAAGTTTCTGAGTTGTAGCGACAACCTTGGTTCTCTGTCGGACAACTTCGTTACGGATTCTATCCTTGAGAGAAATTCTGAGCTTAGCTCTCTCCATAGTTCCCTGAGCAACTTTCAGCTGATGGACCGGCCGTACTGTCAGTGTCTACGTTTTAGCAGCATAGGTCATGAGTCATGACCTATGCTGCTGAAACGTATTCGATTGTTAATTGCTTCAATTGATGCGTCCTATCTGTCATGACTCATGACAGGTAGGACGCATTAATTGAAGACTTTCGTCTTCAGACATTGAGGAATGGGTGACTTGACGGAGCTTTCCTAACGCCAACCAGCCCAGCTGAATTCTCCAGTTTAGGTCTTTCTCATAGTTGTGTCTACCCAAACGCAGGGTCTGCCCCAGGTAGACATATTCCTGCACAACTTCGAGAGACATTCCGACGACAGTGATTGGCTCTGGGGTTATACTATCATTGATCATTATTTCCGTCTTATCCAAGCTCATGCCAATCTGTCGTAAAGCATCAGCTAAGCTGTTTAGCATCTGTTGTAAGTCCTGCAACGATTCCGTAAATATGACGATGCCATCAGCAAATCGTATGTGTGAGATATATTTGCCGTTAATGTCCATTCCATTCCAACTCAGCGTCTTAAACCAATTTTCCAGCGCGCTCGTATTTAAACAGTTTCTGGACTTGGACAGACATAGTGGCATCGATATATAAAGCATCTCAACTCTTCGATGCGATGCAAATACATCGCATCGTTGTAAGAACTGTAGAACAGCTCAGGTTTCAACAGAGTCAAAGACCTTCTCATAGTCCATAAACGCTAAGCACATGGACTGATTATACTCTTCTGATTTTTGTATGATCTGCCGCATTGTGTGAATGTGGTCTATGGTGCCAAATCCGCTGTGAAACCCAGCCTGCTCCGTTGTTAAAAACTAGTCAAGTCTCCACGCAAGACGGTTTGAAATAATCCTGGAAAACAGTTTGTAGACATGGCTCAAGAGTGAGATTGGTCTATAGTTTGTCAATAAAGCTTTGTTGTATTTCTTGATAAACAACACAACGACACTCTTGCTCCATAGCAACAGTACGTACTAGGATTTAAATAAGAACTCCTGATTTTAAATGAAATGAAAAACTTTATTTGATAAAACACAGTACCTAGTAGGTACATTAGAATGTGTAAATCAAACATTCATAAATCTCTATAAAGGACTAGGCTCTGATATTTAGGTCAGAACCGGGACCTACTATGCCTCATTTAGGTTTGAACTGAACAATTTCTTTCGCTCGGCGCGCCGACTGCCATGGTCGGCGGCGGCGGCGCGAGAGAATACCCCGGCGGCGGCGGCGCGCCGGCGTGGCGCTCATACCTAGGTGCACGGTGGCTCCTTTAGCGCTGGTTTTCAGGGGTGCCGAGAGTGGAGTGGCGAGTGGAGTACCTAGTACGAGTTTTGGTGTATAAAGCCGGTGTAAAACGTCTGACATGCGAGTACGGGCTCGATAATGTCAAGCTTCTCAAAGTATGCGCTCAAAAAACCGTAAACGCGTACGAAGTCGCGGGTAACAGCTAGTCCTAAAATAAATGTCATAAATGAATTGTTAGGAGTTTGATTGAGAGAATCGGCTACCGTAAAGGTAAAAGTCCATAAGTACAGAATTAGATGGTTTTATTTAAAGTACTTACCTACATTAATACACAGATAGCTACTATCGGTGATACTGAGGTCATTCTGATTACAGGGTCGATGAACTTTGATTGTATTTTTGTATTATCGTGTCACCTTGATTGTTTGATAGCTAACAAGAGTTTGAATCGATTGATCACGCCCAAAACATTTATTTTTCTTTTTCCATCATTCTTTAGACATCACGAAGTTTGTGTACCTACCTATGTCTACAACCCTCACTCCCCATCGAAAAACGGAAGTAGTGTTATAAGTTTTACGGTGTCTGTTTGTTTGTTTGTCTGCGTTCTCCTAGCTCTGAAAGCAGACGATTTGAATGCGATTTTTTTGTAAGAAAAGTGATTTATCTGGGATGGTTCTTAGACATGTTTGGTTAAAAATGTCTGAAAATCAATTTTGAAGAATCTGAGGCATAATTGCAGATTAAAACATTTAGTTCATCTCGAAGTACCTATTGGAGATTTGATGAACTCCATAATCCAAGCCATGAAGTCCATACTCCAAGGTTTAATGATTACCAGCAATGATGAACGGGATCTAAGAAGATGGTCAAGGGTTTTACATTTTTGTAAAAATAAACTTGATAAGTCTACTAGCGTTTGCGGCACTATTATTTGTTGTTCTTTGGCCTACGGCTGCAATCCTTAATAGATTCTAAAATCATTTTACTGGTTCTAAAGCCCTGTTCAAGAACAATTCAAAATGACATTGATTTTATGTAAATCATTCATGATCAGCCTCTACACTGTGGTACACTGCGCGGCCACCTTGCACGTCAACGTGAGCTCTTAGCTTACGAAGCGACAGCTGCACTGCACAGTTTAAATAACCCAAAACGATATCGATACTTTCAAATATCGATTCGTAGTACCTACTGTGGATCTAAACTAAAAACTCGTAAACACTTGTTTACTTACATGTTTTAATTATTAAGTACTTAGGTAGGTGTAATGTTTAATCATGGACTAGTTAGCAATGCGGATTGCGGACGTGCTCTTAAAAAACATTGACTTACATTTTCCTTCATCGCGTGATTGTAAACACGAACTCTTAAGGTTTTCCTCTAAGTAGGTATGTACTGTAGGTACCTACGTGTGAGTATTAGGGCTTCAAGATCAATGATCAGGTGCTTATAATTTTCAAAAATTTCTTTGCTGTGCTGTCAAAAAATTGGTTAGAGAGGTGCCTAGGTTTGTCAAAAAGTGGATTTCGACCTTGTTTCAGAAAACACAGGTTAATTCATAGTGAGGGTTAAATCTTACATAATATACATTTGATGATAGGATATCAGTGGAGTTTTTATTCCGCGTCAAAATGATTTCAGGTTAGGTAGGTAGGTAGAGGTTCACAGGTAGGTACTTAAGTACCCTTAGGTAATTACCTACTTACAGTAATTTACAAAATTTCACTTTATAGAGAGCCCTGGCTAAACCTTACCTACCTACATGTTGACGTGAGCTTTTATAGCTAGATAGATACATTGAAAAAAAATTTTAAAAGGACAGCAAAAATATTGTACGTTTTAAAAAATATAATTGGTGTTTTAATTTAGGTAGGTAAGTACTTACTTAAGTAATGCAAAGAATAATTGATACAAAACTGGGAAGCGAGCCCACGACCTTCGAAGGGTTACAAACGGGGTGAGATAAGAAGAATTCTCTTAATTAGCAAATACGTACTTACAATGTAATATAGGTATTTCGATATCGGGCACTAGAGGTCGCGGATAAGGGGTCAACGAACGCGACTAGCTATCGGCTCCATCGATGTCTGCGGTTTTGCTTGTCAATTCAGTTTATAGAGGAAATAATCATGGCCTGACAATATGATGGGAGATAACATGAAGATAAATGTTTATGACGTAAATAATAAATAAATATTCATGGACATTTCACACAACGCCCTCTAGTTCCAAACTAAGCAAAGCTTGTAATATGGGACCTAGATAGCTGATAAAATATTCCTTTTTTTGACTAAATACATATTTATACATAGCAAACACCCAGCATAGACCAATCATCTGTTTGTCACACACAAATGTTTGTTCTTGGTGGAGATCGAACCCACGACCAACAACACGGAAGGCAGGAGAACAGCCGGTGTATTGGTTGTTTTTTATTACGGTAAGTAAGTACCTACCTACACTGTAAGAGCTCTAACATTACGCCATATTATTTTAGAATAGAAACAATAAGTAGGATATGAGAATGTCCGATTAATCCTGAGGTCAGTGACCTCATGACACCAATGATAATGTTATCGGGATTTAGATAATAGCTGTCAATTGACATATAAATTTTTCGGATCGTTGCCTACCTACCTACTGCCTATACTTAGCAGAACTATCTATAACTATTGAAAAAAAAAAACAAATATCTATTTATACAATTTCGGGTCGGGTTGGGCCCATGCCCAACAAGGCTTACGACTCGTAAGCCTTGTTGGGCATGGGCATTGTGCAAGTCCATTCCATGCCCATTTGACCGATCTTGACTCTAGGCAGTCGGCACTACTTAGGTGACAAGTTCTTCAAAGCTAAGCCTATAAAAACCAACAAGGAACTTCAAACCTTAAGAAAAGAAAAATAAGACAGAAGAGAATACCTCGTGTTCTGTATATTTTATGCAAAAATCTTGAACATGTGACATCAAAAGCAAGTTCCATAAATGCTACTCAACCGTGAGTTACATTGAAGAGCAATTTTTTCGCGTTATTGACGTAACGTTACGGGAAAATATCAGGCAACATATAAAATTACAAACAGAATGTTTGACTATTTACTGTAGCTATTTTCCTAATAAAATATTACTTTGATCGACATGCCACACAGGCAGTAGGTACACTTAAGTGCGGAAGGACCAAATTTTTTTGCATCGTCGTATATTTATAGTTTTGGAATGAGAAATCTCTGAGATATAGCTGGATCCTATCCTATCCTATCCTACTAATATTATAAATGCGAAAGTTTAGATGTTTGGATGTTTGTGTTTCAATCACGTCAAAACTACTGAACCAACTTGGACGAAACTTGGCATATATATAGTTCGTAACCTGGATTGACACATAGGCCACTTTTTATACCGAATAATTAATAGGATCTACAGGATAAAATGAACGAACGGGATTAGCAGCGCCAATTTAGCAAGAGGATGCTGTCATGTCATGTCACGTCAGTTTGATAGGACGTAGTACTACCTCTTTGGTTTAACGACTAACGTTTGACATTCGAGTACGGATTCGGTGTAATGTCAAGTTTCTAAAAGAAGTATCCGCTCGGTACACGCACAGACAATATACGCAGATTTTATAATTACACGGAAACGGTATCTACTCGCGTACGAAGTCGCGGGTAACTGCTAGTATTAGTATTGAATAAAGCCGAATAAACGGGCTTTAGCGTCACCGACTCGAGCGTGACGGATTACTTTCATCCACTGTTCATGCAAACGCCCCACAAGAAGTTTTTAATTCAAAAACTACACTACGCTCACGAAGCCATAAGTTTAACTAGAGTGGGACTAGAGGGCGTTGTTTAAAATTCCCATTAATATTAATTTATTTATTAAACAGTTCTAAGGTGTTCAGCTACATAAGAAGCCAAACGGTAAAATAGCATTTATTATTTCGATAAAATAAAACGGCTTTTCATAAACAGTCAGTCTGTCAATCTTACCTGTGACGTTGAGGAATGCATGTGTAATTTTATTGACATCTATTTTTATACAGAAAAACCATTGACATACAAATGTATTGGAATCTGACAGCTGATGAAAGTCTTGCTGAAAGGTTATCGAATGCTTTTTGTTGTTTCAGTTTTATCCGAGAACCTACGACTGGTAGAGGAAATTGATAAAAAAAGAAATACTTAAAGCGTTCCCAAAGATTAAAAAACAAGTTTATTTTATAATAATAATATTTTTTAGTATTATAATTATTTCAAACCAGCGATCTCTACCAGATAATTCTTTTAAAATACGTAAAACATGAATGTATGTAAACACACAATAGAAATGAAAACTGAATAATACTGAATAATATATTTTAATGAACAACATTTTCAAAAATATGCAGACTTATTCTTTCAAGCATGCCTATTAAACCACCCCCGGAACAGTGTTCACCCTAAGGGTATACATCCCTTACGCCACCGTTTCTTAGAAACCAGCACCTTTACTATTACGGTCATAGTTAATAACAATGATAATAGAAAAATCAGTAATGATTAAGATTTTTAAACGTTATACCAACGTTTTTCTATACCAACTAAGGTAATTCAGCTAGATATCAACATCTATTTATTATTTATTTTATTTAATCTGTTGGTAGATACACAAAACAAGAAATGTGAAGTTATCATCATCATTTCAATAAATTTGAACATATTGTTGGCCACAACTTCCACATGGAGACAATTCCGTTCTTCCAATTTCCAATTCCATTCCGAAATCATTTTACCGCTTTTTTACGGTCACCACATTTTTTAAACTAAGTATTCCAGTTGCATTTCAAGTGTCGTGATATGACTGTATCGTTCATTGTTATTTCAAAATATTTTTGGCTTTGAAAACGCGTCGCTCGAATCGCTTCTTGATATTATGCATTGCGTTTTTATAAGTAAGTAGAGAAGTTTTCTCTGTTCTGTGATAGCTATAGTAGTCACAACAGATCTTTGTCAATATTTTATTCCAAAGAATAGCGTTATTCCGATTTGACCATATAACTGGAAAAATACCTCTTACACCTCTGCTCGTGAAACAAGATACCATTGTTAAAAACAACTGAAACTCCTGAAAAGAAACGACATCGATTTCCATCCAATCCCCTGTCAGATGGACACCTCCAAACGAATGTTCTACTTTTACTGCCTTTTCACATGCACAAGTGTTTATGAGTTGTCTATCTTAAAAATATCGTTGCTAGTGTTAGCCGCTTACTCGATGGTCAATATAGTCATTACAGTTTGTCTTCACGTTCATATTTGTATATTACCTAATAAAAAAGTAAAGTAAAAACCAAACTATTATTTTCATTTATATTTGTAATCGTGAAAAGTTAACTATAATTAAATAAGAGTTCGAAAAACGGCCTAAATAGGCCAAAATCGAAAGACGGCCCTTTAAATAAAAGTCCTTGTACATAAAAGTACTTATTCTGTTATAAAAGTAAGGTTTTAATTTTTATTCGCAAGTCCAATAAAAATCATTTAAACTTAGTAATGACTCCTCCCACATTACACCCTCCAGGATTTTTAGAAGTCAAGAGATTTAGGGTTTACATCTAATATCATGACGTCACGAATAGATTCCTCAGGTAAAGTGGAGTTTAATTCGTGACGTCATTACCTTACTTCCATATATTTTTGTGTTTTACTTTTGTCTTTTTTCATGTGAAAAGTTACCTATTTATTTTTTAAAGGCAAATATATCGAAACGTCGGACCTTCGCTCAATGAAACTCTCATAAACATTGTTCCCTGTAGGTTATGTTATTTGTATTTAAAGGGACCTCTGGGGCTGCTACTATTGGAACTCGAATTACAATCTAGAACCTTCTACCTTAAAAAATGATCAACAAAGTACCTTTGATAGGATAGACCTTTGACGTGACAGATTCGAAGCTGATGCTGCACGAACTGGAGTTGGAAGACTGGCGAGAAACCACCACTATCAGAGGGGTGATTACGAGTTTACAGTGTTTCAGGTGAGATTGTGGCCAAAGGACATAAAAAAATGTAGGATACAGAAACGTATCGCACGCACGGGGTTAGAGGCCAAGATTTACTTTGGATCAGTTTGTTAGCTGAAGAAGGGTTTGAATGAGGCGTTTGCAGAGCAGTGGGGCAATGTAGACTAATCAATTAGTTAGGAGTGAGAATGAGGCCGGTAATATCGTTCACAATAAAAGAGTGCGAGAGAGAGTAGACCGGTACGTCGTGGGTACGTCTGCCAATGACGTTTACTTGCAAAGGTAGTATGTGTGTGAGGTTTCGTGTGTGTGTGTGTGTGTGGGTTCTCATGATTACACAAGTCTCTTAAGAGCCAAATCATGGTAAATATCCCGTTTCTGGTGAAAATTATGTTCTTTACCATGACAGTTTCAAAATTATAATGTTTCATGTATAAAACCAACTTAAAAAAGTATTTAAATGCAAAAGTTTGGGTTTTAAAATGGTGGCTGTTAGCGACTCTAAAGCGCCATATTACTTATTTGATCAGCTAAATTGAAACTGATATAAAATACCCAGAAAAGCCTGCATCTGTAAAAAAATTTCATATCGAGAACTTTTAGTAGGGGGTCCACAACCCAACCCTTTCGACAGTAGGATGAATAAATAAGTACTGTCAATCAAGTAGACCCGTACGTTTGTACGGCATGGAACTACCGTACGATCGTAACTCTCTTATTACGTTTGAATGTTTTCAAAAGCACTACCTTCTGTAGGTTAGTCAAAAAATCCCCTGTAATTTTTCCCCCTTGAGAGGATTTTGCGACTTTTTGTCTAAAAATCCCCTTGATTTTGAGACACAAAAAGTCTCAAAATTCTCTTTGGGCAAAATTACACCGTAATAACTGTATTTTAATTTTAGCTGCTGAAATATCCACTTCAATTAGTAAGTAATAAATATATCTGGCATCCAAACTCCTGATAGGATGCCAGATATATGTTTTATTTTTGTTTGGAAACGGATCTCGTGATCCGATGAAACATTCTGTAATTCTGATCGTAGTACCAGATGCATGAAATTCAAATCTAAGTAGTGTGCTATATACAATACACAGGCTATAATAGCAACATAAACTGCTTCAAACCTTTATAGTATTTTTTTTTCTATATTTTTGCACACAACTAGGTGCAGGGTCAAAAAGTTTTTACTGTGTAAATACTCAAAGTTGTAAATCTTGAACTTTTTAACAGTTTTTTTAGAGAGGTCGTTTAAGTCTAATGCTTCCTTGACTATAAAACAGTTTACAGTCCTAAAGATGAGCGTGATCACGCTTAATTAAAAACACTTTTATCTTACCTTTGACATAGTACAGTGAAAGACCAGTATCTCAAAACGGGTTGCTGCGGCACAGATACGCGATTTTTATTCACACATTTTATTATACGAACAACATCAGACTAGACCACTCGTTATATCCAATTCCATAGCTTAATTAAACGGAGATTCACTTATTGTATTGCCTAAGCTAACATACACCGGATGTCCCAATAAGATAGAGGGTTTTTTTGGAGTTTTAAATTAAAATACTCTCGATATTGAGTAAACTGTTTTTTTTTATTACATGATTGACAAGGCGTCCTTTACAAGGTGACACCATAAGACTTCAAAATAAATAACTGACTGACACAGAAAATCTCTGCATGTTTGCATTAAAGAAAATGATTATTTGGTTGAAATGGAAGGTTTAAAAAGTTATTTTAAAATGTATTTGCCGGGTAAAGACTGATGTGGTAAATACACTAGTTACCACTAGTTACCAGGAAAACTAAAATGCAGTTGAGTTTCGGTAGAAAATGTACGATGCCGTAACGGTTGATTAACTTGGCTATTCGCACTTGGATCGTAAAAAGTGGACGACGCTAAAATGGTTGCTTAAAAACTGGTAACCGAATTATGGCGACCGCAACACCGCTAACGAAACCTGTATCTCAATGTTATTCAGATCTGAACCGAAGAAATCAATGAAGAAGCAACTCAAAACTTCAAAGACATGGCAAATAGAGTTAGCAATTAGAAAAGAGTTTTTTTTTAATTTCACATGTATTATAGATTTTTTTATTGCTGAAGAGCCTAAAGGTGTTTGGTCACATACAGTTTTACCAAACCATCATCTTAGAAAGACGGCCTTATCCATGAGAAAAACGTGTTCCAATACGTGCGGAACTGACGAGTAGCGGATTTCTTCATAATCCATTTTGTTGTACACTAACTTCCGCCCTCGACTTTGTCCGCGTCTCGTTCGTCCTGTTAATTTTCGATATAAAAAGTAACCTGTGTTAATTCAGGTTATGAACTATATATATTCCAAGTTTCATCCAAATCGGATCAACAGTTACAGCGTGATTGAAACACAAACATCTAAAAATCGAGATTTAATAACATTAGTAGGATAGGATGGCAGTATCTACGTCAGCCGAATCAAGAGGTCTCTAACTCTCAAGAGGCAAAACTTGACGAGTTTTTACGATATTTTTAAATGAAAAATGCAAAATCTCCTGAAGTACGTTACGCATTTTTTAAACAAATATTTCGCGACATCACTCCAGAGCAAATTAACTTGAAAAGAAGTTTGTGCTTTATTACTGAGCGTACACACCACGGTGACACCGAATGCGGTGCGTAATGCAAATATTGCTACAACTAACGATAAATAATTTAATAATAACGTTTTGAATAAATAATTTTATGTGTGGTAAAAAAAACTAACGATATCCTAACTCTATAAAATTTCAATAACCCTCATAAATGTTACGTGTTATTTGTAAACTTAGCTAACTAAGTTCTAAGTACTTAACCGTTCTACTACCTATTGGACGAATCGACTAAGGGTAATTTTATTGTGTTTGATATTGGCATGATAATGTCGTTCACGGTTTTAGTAGTTAGTAAGCTCTTACGGTGATTTTGGGGCAAAACGATAAGCCTACATACCTACCCGAGATCTCTATTGAGCTCTTAAAATTAATTAATAGATAACTATTATTAATTAATATGTTATTCTTTATTGCTCAAACAATAATTTTTATCGAACTTTATGCTAAGTAGTATTATTTTCAAGCTAGAAGGTATACTCTTATTAAAACGAAGCTGCCGTCCCGCATTAGGTGTGACTGCGGTGGAATATAATGTTGATCCACCCGCGAACTTTCCGTGAAAATGCAAATTTGTATTATGCAGATCTCGCGACTTTATGTACTTAGCAAGAAGGATTATATTCCTTTGCTAGACTTCGGGCATTCAGTGCTTATACGAAAATGTCATAAATGTTTTGTGTCTAGCTTTTGTGATGAAGTGGTCTTTTCTCATTAGTTTTTACGTTTCTTTTTCCTGTTTGAATTTGTACGAGTACCTGGGTTGAATTACGTTACAAACTTGTTTCAGCATCACGTCAATAATAATTAGGAAGTTTTCATCAGCGACGATGAAATTGCAATCTGTCTTTTATAAAATACTTTTACTGCAAAGTATGAGCAATTTGAGTCAAATGTAATTCTTGGACGAGCCTACCCCTCATGCATCAAATATCTTGAGTAGGTACTTACTTTGCTACTGAAAGAGTTACTGGAGCTTTTTATTGTACGTGATCCTCACAGTCACATTAATTAAATATTGCTGAAACATGCGATTATTTATAGTTTGTCCTTCAGATTAAATTATAAATAGCCTACATAGTACCTGGACTTTTTAGACTTTCTGAAACATAATAAAATTATTCGTTTTGGGCATCACGAGCAACATTGTAGCTAAACTTTTTGTTAGGATATAAAACCTTCTTTTAAATTGGCGCATAAAAAAACAAATACTGGCCGCTTTGGAACAAAACGTCAAATGGGCATTCTTCTTTCAAATTCTGTCAGACGCATTATTTTTCTTTTACAAAGAAGCAAATGAAATGAAACACATATTTTTCGTGGTTTTTTGTATTGGTGTGGTTTATTATGTGTTTGAATATAATAATAAGTGTCTTCGGGGTAGAGGCTGCAAGAGATAAATTCCGTAAAATATCTTGAAGCAATCTATATTTCCCCGTCTATTCAGAAAGTTGATGTTTTATGAAATTCTCGTAATAAATTCCGCCTGATGTCCCAATGATGGTAAAAACTTATTGTTCATGGTTTTTAGATCAAGACATTTATTTTAGAACAAAGTTTTTTGAACAGTGATAATAAAAAAAAAGTAAATCACTTTTGTGCATATCTTTACCTAATATATGATGCTAAGGAGTAAGCTCTAATAAATGTGACAGTCTTCACGCTACGTATTCGAGTCGCACTGCGCGTCAAAGACTGCTCGACTGCCAAACGTTGCAGCGTCACCGTGCAGTGTATTTTGGATACGATACGTTTACGATTTTCATTTATTCTTGGAAATTTCTGGTTGTTTTTCTGACATCCTTTCGTTCACCACATTGCTTCTCGAAACCTAGTCCACAGTTCGAAAAGAGTAAGTGTTGCTTCACAATTTCTTTCTATGTTTGTTACAGGTAAACTTCGATAAATTAATAAAGTTTTTATATATTTTTTCTTTGGAAAATGATTTATATATTTGTTGTTATTTGTGTTGTTCTTGGAATCGTTTACTATACTTTTGATTTTTGTGGTTGTGGCTAAATTAATTGGTTCGTTTTTCGTTTTGAGTCAAGTCATTTATTTACTTTTGAGTATAGTATTAATCAAGAATGTCCAAAACACTAATAAAATTGTAAGTGCAATTTTTTTGATACCTCCTTTCGGAAAAATAATAAAGTTACGAAAATGAAGTATTTTTAAAAAGAAAGAAACGTTTTAGTTGGTATTTACAATAGTAACCAAATATTATTGTAAATGCCTCTGGTTGTCTCTCATCGGTAGAGGCGTTTAGAACTGAGTACAATTATGCTCAGACGACATCATGAACAAATATTTTATTTATACATTACTGCTTGATCATCCAACACTTTGAAGGACTAGGTGATCAAACTTCAATGCAAGATAAACTTTCTACTGAGAAGCTTAAAACGCGTTTTTGGATCCCTCGTAGACTGGAGGCTTTCTGAGCGGCCGATAGTTTGGTAAGGCTTTTAATTAGTATGAAGATGTATACAAGTGCATATTGCGATTCAGTATCGATCCAGTTTGCACTAGTTACCCAACCCGACCAAATTATCGACCGATGAGAGATTGTGCAGTCTGCAAGGTCTTACGGATATCTTCCCCATGGAGTGTGCACCTCCAGAATTCTCGTTACACATTCTAGATAAAGTTAAAATATTATCGCAAAGGATCGAAGCGGGTTCTCGGATGCACTAATACATTTCCTGAACAACAGTTCAATTTTACCAGCGCACCGTACTGTCTTGTGTAGGGTTGCCAAGTTGTAACAATAATCATAAAGGTAATTCTTGAGCGAAATTGGCTGTCATTTAGGATAATGTTCTTGCAGCTATTCTGAAATCAACGTGATGGTTTCTTTCTTTGATAAATTATTATTTTTTATATTTTTATTTCGAATTTTCTTTTCTTGAGTGGATGGGATCTCAAGTTAGTTACTTAGTCACGTGATTTAAAATTATTGTTTTCGTATTAAATCACGTGACTAATTACTTTCTACATAATCTTTTTAAAGTAAAATTGTTACTGTCTGATTACACAACAAACGTGAATAGAGAATCGTTGCTGTCAAATATCACTTTATAGTACGTAAAGTAGTTATCTTTTTTATATATCAGGGTCTCTGATTGTCCAGTGATCCTAAAACGAGGTCAATATTAAAACATGTAAATTAACAAAGGTTTTTTTGAGAACATAACTTTCAGCCTTACTTACAATCTCCACTAAACTTAACACTACTTAAAATCTCCCTGTTTACTACCTAAACAAAAGGAGATGGCACTATTTTAAACAAATATTTTTTTTTCCAATGTTATCATGGCATGCTTTAGTAGGTACAACTGTTTTCTGCATCAATTTTCACTGTGTTGCAGAAAAGCAGTAAGTAGCAGCTCCAATACCGTCGGTATTTCATTATGCAATACTGTAAACCTATACAGATAATAACAAACTATCCTATAAGAAGGTATCTCGAACCAAAAAAAGGAAAAATATAAACTGAGAACAAAGTGGAACGAGAGTAATACATTGAGATGTGATTCTTAGTATTTTAGTACTCGCCTCGTTATTTGCAAGTTTCAATAACTGTCTCCTGAAAAATCAAAGTGGAAATAATTAGTACGTGTTATGTTTATTTTGAAACCGGAAACCGTGCAACCCTAGGTGCGGTATTTAACCGGAACACGAAAACGCGTCTAGTACGATATTAAAATGTCGGATCGGTTAAACGGGTAGATTCACGATCCCGCCTTAGCCTTTGAGTCCACCTGGGGAGTTGGTAATTTGACATTTTACAAAATACTTTTCGCAACTTTAAAATTGGGAATTTAACGTGACTCATGTACCGAAAGGATAAATTGTTGGTAGCCTAGGCATCTATGTTAAAATTCAACATGAAAGCTAAAAAGCTCAAATTTTACAAAATGCTTCTAAAAAAGTTTATATTGAATTTTTAGTTTACACAACTGTGATTATCGAAACTGAATTCAATCAAATACTAACTTTATCTAAATGTGAGCGTGTGACAAATTTTTGAACGTGACTTATTAACCGGCTCACCCGTATTTTGATATAAATCTCAAGGAAGATCAAACTTCAAAAAAAAAAACCAAGTGGTTCCTGCAATACAGATTTGAGAAAATATTTTCTTATGCTGTTTTATACAAAATGTGGCTCATTTTGATGGGTATTTTTAGCCATGAAGTTTTCATCAGTGATTTTCTTACACTAAACGTAGGCTTTTTTCACGCGATGAAACTCTAGCATGAAAACTTTTATTTCTTAGCTCACAATTTCCCGATCATGTGCAAAGAAACAATTTTCGTTCTCACTTCCTGAATTTCCCAAAAGTCGATTCCCCTGTACCTTATTTCTAATTTTTCGAGCGGTACGTTTCGAACACTTGACAGGAATCGAACCTGCCCCTTTGAATTGGAAACCTGTCATGCACCATGGAGCACGAAGCTCAATTGTTCTTGGTTTTTCACACTGAATTTTCTGTTTTAGTATGTAAAACAGTTCTCGTATTTTCGTTTGGATTTGCAGAGACACTGCTTCTGACGGGATTTAAGAAGGGTGACCGTCTAGTCTGTGTAATTCGGGACTTACGTTTTGTAAAACCATGATTCGAGGTCTTTTTTACTTAAAATATTTATTTTAAACTACCACTTTCTAGATGGTTTTTTTGCTTATGAAATAGTTAATTTTTTATAATAGTCTGTATCAAAAATTGTGTGATTTAATAATCATTTAAGTATTATAAATGTTTCATACATCCTTCGTTGGCAGGTAAACATAAAGAATTTTTTTTTAAACCACTTCCCACAAAGCTGGTTGTGTCTCTCGGAATAAAATAATTATTTTTGAAGAACTACCCATAAGGATGTATAAGAATTAACTTATATCTGCACCTAGTTCTCATGCAACGCTAAAATTTACTGATAAGGTTTAATTTTGTAACTTCAAGTTGTAAGTTCCTTTTAATTTAGTGTCTCGCTAAAATTGTGGCCACTCTCGCGCTGTCGTCGAATAGTTTCGCGTCTGTCAGTCGGCTTTGAAGGGGATTTATTATTTTTATTATTGTTTTGCTCAGTGTGCACAGCTCTCGCCTTATTCTTCAAAAATTTAGGACGCGACTTTTAGACGACCAAATGTAGGTGGTTGGTAAAGTTATTTCATTTTACCAAGAAGTAAATTTGGTAAATATAACTAAATATTTCGCCAATTTGCCATATGAATGGAGTATATTAACCAACATAGGTACATCCGCTGCTGTACATCGCGTAGATATTTATTGAAATTGATAAATTATTGATTATTACGTGCAAAAACTTTATCCAACTAATCTTTACTTTGACCGGCTGAAAATTTTTTCACAATATCTTGTTATTCTTAGTGACCAGACTTTTTTTGTTTATATAAAAAAAGTATGAATTAAACCACAATTTTTAAATGCATTGGATTTCTCTACACCTTGTTCTCGAACATCTGTTATTAACAAAAACAATCGCGACTATAAGTCGTGTCTAAAACTGTTTTTATTCTTGGATTAAGTTATGACTGGAGTAGCGCCAGAGGCGTTATTAAACCTTTTTTTTCTACCCTCTTTGTGTTCAACAATGAGGTGACTCCGAGGGTGTTAAAGTGATTGCTGGTGATGGCTTGTGAAAACATCTGATAGATTAAATGGGGTTTTTCGTAAATAAATTAGTAAAAGAGACGACTGAGGATGCTGGGTTGTGGTATAAAAAATCAATATACAGGCTCACTTACTTTATAAGTAGGTAGGTAACTTAGATTTTACCTCTTACCAAAGTTAAAGTTATAAGTTTTTCCAAGTTCAAACTGATGATTCTACCATAGAGACGCCATCGTGATTCTACAAAATCTCTACCGTTTTGGTTTAGGAGATGCGGGTAAGAGCCGAACTTTGCGTTCTTTCTGGCTTCAACTCTTGAACTCTACTTCCAATTCTATGGATGTACAATTTACAAACATTAAAAAGTGCAGTGGTGACTTATGTAGCTGGTAGAGCTACACTGCGCGGTAGTACGGCATCGTCTCACAGTCCAGTCGTCTTTGCCACTCAGTGTAACTCATTATGTAATACTTAGTGTAATACCTAGAGTTTTTGTTATTTTATATTTGAGAAGAATGGTATTTTCATGCGTCAATCACAATTTATTATGAAAGATGTCTCAAAATAATTACATTTGGTTCCACATCATTCGAATCTCTTTCTCTTCTCAATTTTTTCTGTCAATTATCATGTCAGATTTTCAAATGCTTTCCACAAGGACTTTTGGGAGACACTTTACCGTAATTTCACTTTTATGACGTCATTTACTGTAATCTTGTTGCGAATTTAACGCGTCGTTTACGTGAATCCATCTTGGTGTACAGTCTTGAAAATATTTTTTCTCGCAAATATGAAATAGCTCTTAAAGTCACTGTAATAAGATCGAAATAAAAGGGTCTTGTTAGGTTGTACGCTAATATAAATAGGTGTCTACTTCTGGTTATCTTTGCAGTTGTGTAGATGATGTAACTTTTCATTATAAATTTTTTGGTTTAGGAAATTCTGTTTGTTTTCCGCTTTTTTTTTATTTATCTTCAGGTTCATCCATGTATTTATCAAGATTTGTGTTTTGCGAGTATCTTCTTGCAAGAGTATGGATTTATAACATTATTCACAGCAAAATAAAAATGATACTATATACCACTGGTTTTAGAACAAAAGTATAATAATTGCACCTTTATTTTAAACTAGAACAAACTGTTTTGAGCCTTGTTCCGTCTACTAACTTCTGGTGATTACATATTTTACCTATCTAGTGCTTTTCGATTTTGACTCGTGATCACCATTTGATACCTAGTCCTCATTTTGTCTACACAGATGATATATACACATGACACCGTGTCTTGTCTTGTCTTGTTGTTTGTTGTTGATTCCCGGTTCTTTTTTGCTCCTATAGTGACGTCGTTGTTTATCAAAATGTGGGTCCAATATCATGATATCTCCTACATTTACCTATTATTTAGATCGTTCTGTTATGCTAGTAGACTTTGAGACGACAGATGCACGATAACGGATTTGTTTTTTTTTCAACATCTGTGTACCAGGGTTACATGAACTTGAGAGAGATAAACGTTTAGTATCTTGTAAAATAAATTTTGCGGAACATGTAGGGTTATCTAGTTTTCAATAATTTTAGTAGATTTTATTATGTTTATTGACTGATTGCGCTGTTTGTTTATGACTAAGTATGACGTTTGAGTTTATTTTGCGCACTCTGTGGCGTCCTGTAATTAGGGAAACACAAAGCATTTCCTACTACTTTAGATCTAAGAATGTACTTGGTAATTGTGATTTCCTTGTTGGATGCTCTAAATACAATAAAAAAAATTTCTATACAAAAGCTTTTCTTTTGATTGGTACTAATACTAAGTAAGTATATAAGTACCAACTTTTTTTTATTGTATAAAATACCAATCAATTTGAGCAATAAAGTAAAAATCAGCAACTTTATCACTCCCAGAAATTTTCGGTAGTGGTTTTAATGCACCCTGTATATTTACACAATGACTTAATTAGGCATAGAAAACTTTATTAATAAAGCTTATTGTAAACAGAAACAAACCGGTTATTGATTGCACAAACTAGTATGAAAACCTTTTTTTGTTTGCACAGCCGCGCGATTATACGAGGGTAAACCTTTAGGTTGAATATACTTGGTTTATTTTTGTTAAGTTCTATGCCCTTTTGTGAACCTTATTTAGGTGAACTGTCTTGTTCTTTTCCTATGTTTTACTTGTAAAAACAATTATTTATCTTTACCTATCATAAGTACATAAGAAAAAATATTTCTTTCATCGTTGAGACCTTTTGGATTTATTCTGAAAATCAAACCATCAGATCTACTAAGTTTGTGCTATATTTTGGGTGGTGATATTAGATAAATAATTCATTTTGCTTTAGTATTTCGGTCACTTTAAGCTTCGACCATTTTGATGCAGTAATTTCTGATTCGGTTATATTGAATTATTGAATTTTAGATAATTTATTTAATTTCTATACTACGTATATTTTTATTATAATGCTAGCAATCTCTAGGTTCATTAAACTCAAGTGCGTTTCTTTGCCTTCCGAGTTCAAAATAGGTAGGGTTCGTACCTACTTCAGGTGTTTAGTCAAATGTTCCTTTGTGTACATTCGGCCCTTTTATAAAATACACTTGACCAAATACAGTGATAATGGTACTGCACTACTTTGTATCGTACCTACTTGAAGGGTTTAATCCACAACTTTCTTGGTTATATCTCCGCTTCTGTCGTGGTCTGAATCACTGGGTAGTTTTGCTTCAAAAACGAATTACGTTGACTGCACTTTTTTTAAATTTATTGCTTGGGTTTTATCGCAAAGCGATCATTTTACCCGGTTATATATATTTTTTATACTAATAAATGATGAAACAATCTGATGGCCCACTTGATGTTAAGTGCCTATCAATGCATTGTATCACTGAGCATGTCCAGTGAAGACATGCTCTGTTCACGCAGACCTCAAACATCACCATAAGATAAAATCTATTAAAGATACACTGTCGTTCTCGTGTAGATTGCAGGTAGTTCTACCGATTAGCTCATACAAATGTCTGTGACTACGTTTGCCTAATTGGATCTTTGTAGTCTTGATGACTATGTAAGTATAACGCACTAAGAAGCTACATAACCTATACTTTGGTATAAAATATTGTACGCCCAAAATCGGTAGGCTGTCGAAACTTTACCTTTTATTAGATCTCTTTTACACAATCTTACAATAAATTATTCTTATTCTAAGATTATTGTTACTATTTATATACTTTGTATATTCTATATGGTTAATACCCCTTTTACGTGAACAATGATATTAATAAAGCACAAATTCTAAATAGCCTGTTTCTTTAGCATTTCCATTTATTTTGTTAACAGAAATTGAATTGTCACTGCGTTGTTATTTTTCATGCACAATTGCCCCGGTGTGTTTCAATGTCGAATGTCGATTCTCACTAAAACTTTATGAAAGTCAGTTTACGATCTCACGTCAGCACTAGTCTGCTGGCATGAATTGAGTCTGTTATGACTGAAAGCGAAATAGCTTTCTATCATAACTTTGGCTCAGTTTTCAATCCCTTATCTCCGACCTAAATAGGACCATCGACACCAAACCAACGAGTGCACTAACCGATCGTTTAGCAATCCGCGATTACTGAGCCGATATTATCTCTGTACGATTAATGGTGGCCCTTTATCCAATGTCGATAACCAGCACACGTTGAAAAGCTTCAACCGCCTTACAATTTCAAGGGATATTGAACAACAATGCAATGCTCGTACGGGTTATAATCGATTGTTTGAGGAAAAGTTTTACCCTGAAATTCGGTGTCAACCGAAACTGTAGCCTAAGTTACTAAACTGAAGGCTGGTTTTCAACTGAAGGTTTATATTTTCTAAATAATAGGCTATGTGCAGAGTCAGTAGTAAGTCCTTGGGGGACAATAGGTAGGTCTGCAACAGATATATCTTCAGAACGAGACAATTGAAGAATAACAGGAATATTAATCGATAGCAGTGAGTCAATTTACTGTCGACATTTTCGTTTACTTTTTAGAGGAAGCGACATTCAAATTTAAATTTCTAGGCATACTATTTCCACACAAATGTCAAATTCTTTTTCTAAGTACTTAAGTATACCTCTCTTGTTGTGGTTTTGAACTCTCTTTTTGATTATTTAAACTTTCCACTGACTCTAAAGCACGCACCGTAAAGTTGTTCAATAGGCGTAGCATGGCATCCATTATCACCTATTGTTTCAGAGTCTGGTCTTGCGTTTTGTAGATTGTCATTGCAATGCTTACAACGATTTGAAACCTCTACAGTTTCAACTGTTTCAGTTTGAACTGAAACAAGGACGACTATTTCAGGAGACTCTTTACTTGTTTCTATAATTATTTGTTTAAACGGTGGCCTCATTGTCATTTCTTTGTAATTTTACAAATTGGAGACTGATTCCAAGAAAAAAATAATCTTCGTATGTATGTAATTTGTTGTTTTCTAGATTCTAGATCTACCAGGTGTTAATAGTACAATAATTGGCTTTTCTTTAAAAATATTCAAGTTGAGTTGTTGATTGCATCGCGCATCGTTTCTTGGTGAAGATCGGTTTTTGTAGTTGCAGTATTTCTGCAACTTTGTGAATGTACCTCGGAAAAGCGGATATCTAGATATTAGATCTCGCAGATTATGTTTTTGATATTTATTATCCTCATTATAAGCCTATCCATTACTGCATACATTTCCTGAAACGCCTTTCCCATACACCCACTTCTCTATATTTACAAAGTCTTTGGTCCATTGCTTGTTGTTTACTTATTAAATCCTAAAAGGCATAAAAATGATGCCTGACAACACGTTAAAAAAATACAGTAGCGGTATATAATAGCACTCAAGTGCTAGACTCACTTCAGACAAAGTCTAGACCAAACCAAAGTCAACGTTCATAACCTAAATCGATATTACCAAAGACTTATTGAAACTTACTCGAACAGGACTTAGTTCCCAAGTGGAACTTCTCAATTTTCAGTTTTCAGTTTAAGCTAATTGAAGTTGCCTGAAAATTCTGGCTAAGTTTTGAATAAGTAAGTCTAGTTTTTAAGTTTTTACTAAAAACCAGTCAATGCTTTTAAAAATGACTTTTATGTGGTTAGATTTTTAACAAATATTTTATCTACGGTGTTGTTCAGTACTAAAATCAAAGTCAATAATTTTCGTTTGAGTAAAATCACAAGGATTATTTAGAATCGTCTCATTCTAGGTGCTAGTTCCTCGCGACTAGGTTTCTACCGTTTTTTGTTTTTCTAACCGCTTTTTCAAACCAGGGCCAGCCTAGGCCTAGGCTAGGGCATAGCTCTAAAATTAATTATATTTCCTAAAAATATATTTTCAGATCTAATTTGGTGTGATGTACTTTGTTGTTGTTTTATTTTTAGTTGCAAATTTTCCCTATCTTTTTTAATTTTTTTCTGAAGAAACTTGAAGACTTAAAAAGCAGGCTGTTAAAGGAGGCGGTCTAGGTGGATATTGATTTGCTAATGGAAGTAAGCATTATTTTTTTCCATTGTATAAACCTTCTCACAGAAAAATATACTAAGGGCGTCTTGCACCAGAATCGCTAAACGCGTTTAACTCTTAAATAGTATATTTAGCGAGTTGTCAAGTCATACAAATACGTCAGATTTAAATCGATTTAGCTGTTAAATACGTTTAGTGATTCTGGTGCAAGACGCCCTTAAATGCTGAAATTCTAGTGCCATTTCAACTTGGCAACGCTTCAATGCAAGAGAATTATAAAAATTACAGCTCATTAGCTGTAATTTTTATAATTCTCTAACATAGAAGACAAGTTCGTAGTGAACATGACTTGCGTGTGCTGTCCTTTATATTTAGTATACTTACTAATGAGTAGGTACCATTAGAGTTATTTCTAGACTCTATCGACTGTTTGCTACTGTGCAGCACTTTTTTCTTTTATTTACTAATCAAAAGAAAAACATCTACGTACTGTCGATTTTATTTTTCCCGTGGCGATGGTTTTTTCAGAGTCCAATAATGCAATTTCAGTGTACGAACTAATTGCATCGGAGAGTTGGTTTTGGTGTCCGCTTCTGTATACAGGATGCTCCAATTTAGAATTGATTGGTTAACTTTGTTGTTTTAGTTTTCTTGTGGTGCTATTATTTTTAAATAGCTCTGCTGTCATCATCTATCTCACTTGATCCTTCCGTTAAATGTATGATGATGAGGTAAACATATATAAACCGAAAAGAATACACTAGAAAGCTAAGTAAACACAATCACAGAAGTCTTAGCATTGCTAAGCATTTTATGAAAAAATTTAAGTTTCGACTATTCAATGTTAGCTTATCTACGTGATCTCATTTGACGTCAGTAACGTTAGTATATTCTTTCTATTCTGAAAATCTACGTTTGGTATCAATTTTAAAATCCTGGTTATTAGTTGAACTTATTCGAATGATGATTTAATTTTAAATTTAGTATTAATACATCCTCCTGTAAATTCCAGAATAACAGACGCCACCTGGGACAATTGACTCAAAAGTATAAAAACAAACAAAGCTTAGAATGCGAACCTTACTTATTGATGGGTAGATCGATTGAACTATATTTTTAATCGAGTTATGGATGAGTCAATCGAGTTGCGAATACAAATCAATCAAGTTCTTTGGAATAGAGGTTATTCTCAGTAGTTCTTCACTCGCTAGATCAATTTTTTTTCAATTATCCAGCTTTTGATGTTTTTCCGAAGAAATTAAGAAACTCCACGGGGTAAGTGGTAGAGTCATCACTTGACATAACTGTATCGATTGACTAGTAAATCGTTACCTCGCGGGAGATGTTGTTTATAATTTTTTTATTAATTTTTGCATCCGAGTCGTTTCTCGGTGTTAGTGTGGTGCATTCACATAACCAGCTTGCGTCAATCATATTTTGTTCAAGTTCGGGAAAACATTTGCAATGAGTTCGTCCTCTGAACTTACAGGCTTGCAAAACTCATTAGAAAATTGAATCATGCCTTCTGCGTCTACTTGCATCTTGACCCTCGCCAATCTCCAACAGCTTCTGTGCATAAATATCACTTTCGTGGTCGTCATAAAGTTTAGACTCTCATTAATGGTGGTAAGGTGTAACCTCTTTACACTGGGCCAGAGCCGTAATGCTTTGAGGCATGCGTTCATGTCATCTGTCTCTCTCGATGACGGGTAAGGTCTGCCAAAAGTCTGCCATCCATCGGCGCCAGAGAGTTGCGAATACCACGCAAGCTACGATATAGCGCTTCCACGGCGTGTTTGTGTGACATGGTACACTCGTCCCATACAATCAGTTTACATTGCTGCAAGGGATTGCGCTGTTCTTGCTGATGTTGCATTTAGGGGTTTCTTCGTTGGCGCGATACAGTGGCAATTTGGAAACCGAGTGAGCAGTCCATCCTCCGTCGACCAACGTAGTAGCGATTCATGAGGACGCCACATCTAACGCCACTTTACGGTTCTTCCGAAGTTGTGCTAAGAGTAAATTCAGAAGAAATGTTTTGCCCGTGCGTCCTGGAGCGTCTCTCTAGCGTGCCTTCTTCCCCAACGTTTTATGATTTGAACAATTGGTTTAAGACTTCCCGTTGCTCGGTCAGTAGCTGTGGCTCGGTCTCAGTCACTTGAATTCGTAATGCATTGGAGTCGTAATTTAACTCTCTGGCTAGATCTTTCTGACATGTCAATACGTCATGAAAAGTATATTTTCAGCCATTTTTCAGTTTAAAATTTCAACCTTTTCAATTGAAACCGGAAGCTTACCAAACGTTAGTAAAATTGTGTTTTATAATATACTAATTTCTAAAAATTACATACCTACTTACCTCTATTTATTTTTAGAAAATTATTAGTTACATACAAGTGTTATCTACCTTTAATAAAACTAATTGGTCTGTACATATTTGGACATAAAAAATTTGAATTGATTGAATAAAACCTGAACTTATTATGTACCTGTTTCAATTCGAACTGGTAGGTATAGGTTTATGGAAGTCGGTTCACGGGTGTTGTTCGCTCGTGCATCGAACCCCGTGTCCTTGGCCCCGGTGCAACGTACAGCCTACGTATCGACTCTTCAGTCTTCACTGAATCGTAGATTATGGAAGTACCTCTTTACTTTTTATTTTTAACATCTACTATCCAATTTGCCCTCATGCACACTCAATGGGCAGGTAGGCTGACTTGTTTTTGTTTTCTTATCTTACATTAATATTATTATGTACCTACTGTATACCTACATACCTACCTGTTGGGGACTATCTACTTAGTAGATCTATATACTAAGGTCGGGTTCGACCAACTCTGAATAACGCTATTCGTCAGATAAAATACTACCTGTCTCTACTTTAAACTTGTCAAACACAAAGACGCAAATATTTTAATTTAAAGTAGGTATAGCGTTATTGGGAGTTGGTCGAAGTTTAAGTATCTTTTCTACTTTAATCTATACTAATAGTCTGAAATATAGGATTCAGGACATCATTCGTTTCCTTGTTGCATGATTTTAAAAGTTTTTATTATATATACTAGTTGAGCTAGTAATACATGTGGAATTGTTCATGTTAAGTAATTTTTTACAATCTTTTTTGAAAAAGATTTATTTCATAGTTTTATTTTAAAGCGGTCATTTCCATTAAGCTTTATATCGCAGACCAAAACCGACGTCTGGCAAAAGGTTGTGAGCGATGAACCTTCTCTTGCAGATTTGTTCTTATTGCGTGTGAATTCTGCGGTGCCCCAGTAGGTATGTTTTCTATCGGACAGGACAGCACACTTCCACGATACCACTTCGGCACTGTCATTTTTGGCATTACGAACACTAAATTTAATTAAATTTACTGAATGAGCGCCTAGATTTTCCAAATTTTTATGATATAAAATTAAGTTTTTACATTGCTAGTATTTAAAAAAATGTTTATTAATGTAGTCAAAATAAATTACCTACTACTTATACATACATTTTTTAAGTATTATTTCTTTAGCTATTAGGTATATCACGTAATAATTATGCATTATCAAAACTGCACTTGTTTCAAAATAGATATAAACCAAGCACGCGCTAAGGTTAAATTTTACTTTTCGCAATTTCAATTTATGCGAATAAAAGGTATTTTATTTTCATGGTATTTCGTTTATTACTGCAATTTATTATTGTTTATTATTATGCAATCACTCCCATTATTCATTGTCGTTTGTTTTCAATGCTTTCTGACTAGCTACCTAGTTAGTTCTATGGTTAAAGATTAGAAATTTGAAGGAATATCCATCAAATTTCCCGAGAAAGTTTCCATTATAGGCGCCTCAGTAATCTGGTTTCTAGCCATTAACTTTAAAATGGTAGTTCGCTTCTTGAGTTCGACACCCCGGGTCGTTAACCTGGCTAAATGTCAAAGGTTTGGTTAACAGTACGGAACGCATAGGGCTATGAAACGGAGGTATCATTTTGTTTCATTGGCTGAGAACAAGATTTATAAAACTGCACTAATATAATATTTTGGAATTTTAATTAATTTGTGGAAGCTTATGCCTAGAGCAAAAAGCTAGGTAATATGTAATATGGCTATTCTATTTCTTCAATATTTTGTCTTGAAAGTTACCTACTAGCTTTTATATAAGTACCTACCTTACAAAATTTGTCAAATATTTTTCTCATTTCAAAAATTATTAAGTATTGTTATTAGCCTCGAGTGCCCCACTGCTGGGCAAAGGCCTCCCCTCCTCTCTCCACGCTGTGCAATTCAGCTTTTTTTTAACATTTCAAAAATATTAAAAAAAGCACTTTATAACATCTAGCAGCAGATACGACTAACCAGATCAGCCAAGTTATAACTGGTAGGTATCCAAAGCTCTGGCAAACCATCGACCGAGTCCAGCCCGCGGCGGACAAGTCACGACTTGTTCCACCCGTCACGTTGAACTGCACACGTTGTGGTATAACTACATAGGAACATAGATGTGTCTGCTCGGTGGCGTGGCGTAGCAATCATTCTGTCTTTCAGGCATATGGCGGGGTGGGAATCTGACTGGTTGGATGATTTCAATACAGAAATAGTAGACTAGGTACCTACGTATCTTTTTCTTAATGTTTTCCTGTTCAGCCTTAGCTTGAGGCGTTTAAACGTACGATGATCAAAATTGTGTGGCTACAGTGTAATGATTTTGGTTTGTGAAATCATGGTGATACCCAAATTATTTGCTTTGTGGCTTTGATTCTACTGAATGGTTTTCTTGCAAATTTTTTATGCGAAATCTTTCTGTATTTTTTGAAGGTATTATTACCTAGTTTTACTCATAGGTACTACTTTATTTTGAACCAATGATTCCAACCTAGGTACATTGTTGTTTGTGTGATGCTGTTGACCAAAACAATCCAAAATATTTATAGCAACACTGTTTTTACAAAATACCTTTACATTTTATGTGACAACAACACTTCCCCTCCTTCTATGCATCAAGAAAAAAAATTAAAGAAGTATAAGGAAGTGAAGACTTTTTTTCTGGCACAAGCAAAAAACTGTCAGTATCTTTAAATCACGACGAAAACAACACTCAACGAGTTAAGAGTTTTCTATCAACCCTATCGATAAAAAGTCCTTCGCCATGTGTCTAGTCTACATCGCCAGTTTGTAGTTCGTCATTTGCGTCAGTAAAAAGTACATCAGTTCACTCGAATATGCAAAGGCAATAACAGGGGTGGCAGACGGTGAAATTCCCGCGCAATCTGCATATCTTGCATTGCATTATCGCGTCGGAAAATGGACGACGAACGTGCTCGGGAAAACGAATGGAAAGGGCAATCTTGTAGTCACTTTCAGGAATACAGTTGACCACTTTGAGTTGTCTTTTATTCTATAACTTCCGTCGTTTGGTACGAGTACAAGCGAAATGCAATGCTTAACTATTTTTAGTGGATTTACTGCGAACTAAATCGAAATTCCTGGTACTCTACAGCAAAACTATCCCTTTGACCGTTTGTAATGAATAGCATGTTTTATAGAGTGAATTATGTTTTTATTCCAAGATATTCAAAAAGTTATACTTAGTATCATTTTAATTGACAAAATTCAAAGAACTATGCAGTAGTTTTGTAGTTTTAAATTCAACTATTCCGCTATTGGTTTACAAAACACAATCGATTTTTTTACTTACGTGTACCACCAACTTCTCTCAAAGATTCTTAATAGTTTACGTATGATTCTGCTCATAAAGAAATAATACTTGAATACTGAGGCCCCAGTGTCGTCCAAGTTTTAGCACCATGAATGTATCGGACGTTTTCACAAATTGTTTTTGCTACAGCCTCACTATTTTGTACTAAAAACAACATTGAAACATAACATACAAACATAGTAAAAGCTTTCACAAATAAACGGTCAGTTTCTACGTGAGTAAAAACATTTTGCAAAGATTTATGCGACCAATATCCCGAGGGAATAGCGTGGCTGGACCCGAGCTTAAAATGTATTAAATATGTGCCTGATTTATTGGATTGCTAGGTGTTTTTTGCATACTAAGCTGGTGATCATCATTTTAAAGGTACGTCATTATGTTCAGTTCAACTTGATGCATCAGTTGTGAGGAGACTGGTTCAGGACCATGGTTCCCTAAGTTTATACCATCATGGTAGATGGCACAAACTTGAAAAAGCCTATGCCCACTATACCCAGTTCTGTGGTGAAGTCAACCTGTGGAAGATGATGATGATGAATGGGCATGAAGAGAATTTTCGAGTGGTTAACGGATACGGATTGAAATCTAAAATGCTTAAAATACCGTGATTTAAACAGACAATACAAAGGTAGATAAAATATTTGCATAATAAACATAACTGGCCGAAGCGCATAATCATACGAAAACAATAGATTCACTATAGTTTTTCTATTATACAAAGTTCAACAGCCAGGTCGGCAGTCAGTAACCTCTGGCCAGTTTGCTACTAATGGGTCTGTTTTTTAACCGACTTCAAAAAGGAGGAGGTTCTCAATTCGGTTGTATGTTTTTTATTTAATTTTATTTTTTTAATGTTTGTTACCTCAGAACTCCGTCATTTATGAACCGATTTCAAAAATTCTTTTTTTATCTGAAAGTATATACTTTTAGATTGGTCCCATTTCATTTTCATCAAAATCGGTTGAGTAGTTTGTTTGAATAGAAATAACTGAAAAAAAAATATGCCAACCACGTGCACGAAATTGCGTATTTTGCTTTCCTGTGACTTTAGGTGGTTTTTATACTAGAACATTCCTTTTTGGTGGAACAGATCAAATAAATCTTATTAATTAACCAATATTTAGCCCTCTGAAGAAGATAATCAAGAAGATGTTTAAAGAGCTCAGCCTAGTTTGATAATTTACCTAAGACTAGAAAACCTTGGTACTAAAAATGAGTCAGTCGGTCGAGATTGTATACAAAATTATTAAGATAATAAGCGGATACGTACATTTTGGTCACGAACCAATTGACAATGATCGGTAAGCCGCGATGCTAGTGATGTGCATGAAATCGATAAAATCTTAGATTATTGATACGAGTAATAATGACGTGATGTGAATATTTTATACCTAATTATAATCTGCTGTGAATTTTTATAAACAATGAATAATTCAGTTAGTATAGGTACCTATAATTTATATAACAGTACGTCTCAACATATTGAGTCTATGATATCACAGGTTTTTTTTCGTCGCTGCTTTTTGCCATGTTTCATGTTTTATTTTGGCAAAAAAGGTTTCGTTTTACTTTAATCTACTTACTACAACTACAAGGAAGACAAAAAACTGAAGATTAGAAAAATTTAAAATTTTTACTAAGTTTTCAAATTTTCGGTCTACTTTGTCGATAAGAACCCCATCCCTAACTGCCAACTAACCTTTACTCGAGTGTACTTTGCTTTTGCAAGTTTAATCATGCTCCGAGGCTGACTCGTGACGCAACGTTTCGCAAGCTTAATCATTATTTTATCTTACAAATTGTATTCATGTCGGCCACTGTCGGACTTATCGATAGCGTTTATCGAGGCGCACTGTGATGTGATGACACATCACTAAACGTAAAGAACTTGCTTTTTAACCAACTGCAAAAATGGAGGAGGTTCTCAATTCGGTTTTTTATGTGTTACCTCATAACTCCGTCATTTATGAACCGATTTCAAAAATTCTTTTTTTATCTGAAAGCATGTACTTACAGTTTGACTTATAAATAGAAATAACTGGGAAAAAAGTGCATGAAACTACATCACTTACTCGTACCAACGGACGAAAGTCAAAAATATGTCAAAACCGACTAGTAAGGACCTTCTTAAGGACTTGTTTTTTTTTACTTTTCCAAATGAGGCTCGTGATTTATGAAGGTTAAGTTCACACAATTAAATTAACACTACAAGCTCTTCTAAGTCATTGAACGACTGACTCATCAATGCCCGTTACCAATGACTAAGAATTAATTAAAACGAAAACCGATATCGAACCTCATTACACTAAGCCTTATGCATATACAAATAAAGTCAAAATTCAATTAAGCATTATCTTACCGTTACCATCTCGCAAGGATTCGACGAAAATCACGCCAATTTAGGATTTTGATCTTTTTTTACAAATGATGGGTTACCTTTTTAGGGTTCCGTAAACAAATAAAACTCAACTTCTTAATTGTTTTATTTTTAAAGAGACCTTCTTTAAATTTCTACCATTTCAGTTTTTTGTAAAAAATAAAACCTTGCAAGTATTTTAGTAAGTCAGTGTTAGGGTACAAAAATAATTGATCGATGGAATGAATATTAGTAAAAATTCAATCAATTACAGGGGTGGAAACATTTTTGGTACATTATTATCAAAATATTAAGTTACTTGGAAAAATGCAACAGCCGAATCGTCAGCATTGATTGCGTCGACTATGATATCTCCAGATATTAGATGATAGGGATCATAAAGTTCATCTCTCCGTCTCAGAATGATGGACGTAATGCATTATCTTGCAGGGCACGTTTTTAATGGACTTGCTCTGTAAAGTAGTTCATTGTTATAGGCAGAAGTAACAACATAACATCAGGTGAGCCGACTGCTTTTTCCATTAAGTATTATTATTAGCTATAATACGGGAACCCCCTACCTAGAGTGTTCCGACACACTCTTTGCCAGCTAATATTAAAATGAATTCGGGTTTAAATACCTGCTTATTATCATGATTGAATCCCACGCGTGGGCTTATAAGGACTGTTTGAAGAAACCACGTATTAAAGTTTAGTGTTACGACTGTATAATTTGCAATTTTCTCAATATGGATGTCATTAATTTTGTTATAATAGCTTTGGCTAATTCCTATTATGCTTTTTTAGCATATTTTGATACTGGTGGTCAATATTATGACCATAAAAAGAAGTAAAGTAGATACGAACTGATATTAAATATAGCACTACCTATTTGAAACTTCCTATTTTGGTGGCTATTGGTTTTATTATTCGTTTTACGACATTTTAGTTTAGGCATACCTAATAAAGATAATAGTATAAAAATCACACCTGTTTAAAATATTTACAACTACTTAAGGCCATTTACTTATATAAAACTGTTGGTACTTGTACATTATACAGGGTGTAAAAAGAACACTTTTGAAAACTTATATGAACAACTTTTTCATAAAAGTAACAGTCTAAAAACAAATTGCTGTTCACTTGGCAAAAACGTATGGAACACTTGATCTTCGCTCTAACGCTGATTGTTCGAAGTTATTTATATTGACAATTACATAAATCACGAAAGTTTTGGGAGTGGACTTAGAGAGTCTGTACATGTTACAATCATTAGTGTATTTGCATCAGATAGAAACATTCTAATAGAATACTTCAATTAAAATTGTACATTGCTATCTTATCAAGTGTTTGAGTTCTCCGCGTGTTAGTCAGGCATTTCTCTACGATGACTAAGTACCTACTACCTACTGCACTGTTTTGTTGCGATGGCATAATTATGAAATTCTTGTCATATCTACCAATAATACTGGGTGTACTAATACCACTTTTAAAAACATCAAATTCTGTTACTCTGCCGAGGTCCAGTCTGAAAACCAGCGCTGCTTCCTTACCTCCGTTCGGGAGTGGCATAAAGCTGAGACTGGACCTGTTTGACAGCAATTTGTTTTTGTATTGTATTTGTTTATGTCTGTGTTTTTGTGTAATGTCTGTCAAATAAATAAATTCTTATTCTTATTCTTAAGTTTATATTAATGACATTTGCATGTTGATTTTGTTGACAAAATCAGTGATCGCCTCGCAGACCTAGGGCTTCCAGTTCTTGATAATTTGCTTAGTTAACAAACGCCCTAAGACCCTTTCAAAGGTACATTATTCGCACTACCGATTCCAATGTTGCTAGTAAGCACGACTGAACTACAACTAAAGATTACTGCATCTGTACAGTTAACTTTACGTGTCAAGGGCGTAACAGATGTGATCTCGACCACAGGCTACAATAGAATAGCTGGTTTATTAGTTATTGGCAGAAAATTTTGCAAAACACATTTATTCTTTCTCAATTTTAAAGTTTCTTTTCTGGCTTTCGGTTTTTGCCCATCGCTTACCCTGTGATCAGTTCCCTCCCATCTCCGGTATAGGTATAGGAATCATTTTCATTATTATTATTTTGTTCGTATTTCATTTAAATTTTTTAATATAATTAAGTTGAAAAAAAAAATGAAAAAATATTTATTTCCAGCAAAACATACATAGGTACATACAGTAGGTAGGCAAGGGTAGGAAGGGTACATAGGTACCTACTTAACGAGATGGCTGATTAACTAAATGCTTCAGCTGTTAATAATGAGCTAGGCTCCCTAACCGTGCTTAATAATAACATGGTTAAAGGCCCATTAAAGTACAACTTGGGACATTAGGCCCCTAACGATGATTACCTACTGACAATAACCTACGTATTTATTGCTGTACCCTTTTGATTTATACTAAAAGTCAATGCACAAAAAGTGCTGTAGACTTTATGCAGTGATGCACTTTTCACAAACAATTTTAATGTATATCTTATCAAAATATTAAGTCAAAGGGTCTGGGGCAAAACTCTATGGAGCCCAGGTCCCGATTTTTTTAAACTCGCATTTATGAAACTTTCTTTATTACAATGTACTTGTAACGTAGTTTTAATATAAGTAATAATTTTATTAAAAAGCAACGGGAATACTTAGTTATTCGACATCCAAACTTCGACAAAAAACAAAGGTTGTCTGCCAGGAAATGGTATTTTTCGATGACTTAATTGACAGTTTGTATTTGTATGACTTACTAGCTTTCACCTGCGGCTTTTCTTGAAGTTTGTGATAAGTAATAGGTAATATCATGCTATCGTTTGTGACGTTTGTTAGGTATGGTTGTTAGGTAGTTAGCAATTACATCTCAGTTTGATAGGTAGATAGATAGATAGATAGATAGACACATTTATTCAGACCACCACAAAAGTACAATATTAATAGGCAAACAACATACATGGAAACAAAGCAAAGCATAACTTAAAACTAAAAATAAAAGCAAGTAATAACTAAATTAAAAACTAATATTAAGATCTACTCTGTGTGGTGGTGAATCGGCCTCAGCTCAGCTTAATGCTGCAGTATGTTGTATACTGCAGCGCTGGTTTTCTGCTGAAGCCGGCGTTGTTGACATCACGCACATCCCGACCCATAAATATCGTATATAGGTAGATCATATCTAATCACTAGGAACATACAACATCGACCAAGGTCGGTTGTTATATCCGCTTTTTATGTTATGGCAATGTTATTAAGATCTTCGCTAGCTTCGTTTGCTCGATTAGCAATAACTTTTCCTACTGCAAGTTTTGCTCGTCGTCAGAATCTTCAGTTTCTTCTTCAATTACATGGTTTAGGAACATAGCTGGTGCGACAATACTGTCTTGATGCCGTGCCCAGCTAAGAAACCATATAACTGTCATAACATGGGTGCAACAGCCAACTGTTCTGTTGCCCACAATGCAGCTACAGCAGTACCCTAATATATTTTCTACGTTGTTGCGGTCAGCCGGTTCACTCTCAAACATAACGTAGCTATAGTAGATTTTCCTACTAACGTGCCGTGACTTGATTCTTGCTCTAATTAAGATTGGAGTAACTCCTCTTAAATCGGCATCGTTTAGGCGTATAGCGAGATATGGTCACAGCTGGCCGCTTATAATGTGGTAGCAATATGGTGGGTTGCATTCTATTGTTGGCGGCAGGTATTCCCAAAGGTGCAGCAGGTAAAGGAGGTGGTTGTGGGATTCCTGGATTGGGCCCGAGATGTGGCTCTTGTTCGACAATTTCGAGCATATCCTGAGCTGAGAAACTGAGCTCTACTAAAACATCGTCTACATGCTTGATCATTGTTATTGACCTGAAATAAAATATGTGTGGTTAGTGATAAATGGCTTCATTTTATTGTTTCACATTATGTTTTACTATCCAATAGGTGTACATTTACATGTGCGCAATGCTAGTACCCTCAAACGGTGAAAGAAAACATCGTGAGGAAACCCTTGGTTTAGTCAGTTCCACAGTGGTTTGTGAGTTTCAAGTAGGTAATTACCTACTGGTAACATTTTCAGGACAAAGACAAGTTACCTACGATTATTTTGTTTTACATCTACATTTCAGCGAGATCACGCAGTTGTAGGTAGGTAGAGTAGAGTAGGTAGTTACTTTGGGTTATTGGGGGTGGATATGCGACGTTTTCTTGAATAAACCTATTTTAATGAAAACTTAAAAAACTTATTCCGCGCAGACGAAATCGCGAGTAACAATGCGCTAGTAAAATAAATAAATAGTAAATATAGTAAATAGAGAAATCATTTTACCTGGTACGGAATAATCCATGACGCTATTATATTTCCTTCTGCGGTATTGTAGATGGCATAAGATCTAGATCTCAATATAGAGCTTCCACAAACTCGGCATACTCTTGTGTGTCCATATGCTCGAGCTGCAGCTTGGCCAGGATTGTTTAGTCGATTTCGTAATAAAACCAAACATTCTTGGCATAAGTTGTTATTAGGCGAAACCTACGAATACAAGAAGTTTTGTATAAAAAGTGTGAATAAGGCGTAAAGGAAAATAAGTAAGTAGGTAGGTAGGTACTTACCTCTTGTAAATAAGTTTTGATTATTGAGAACCTTTTAAATGAAAATATAAGAACTTATACGAATATACTTTTTTTTATACAACTCAGTGATGGAACAAGCCGATGGCCCACCTGATGTTAAGTGGTTACCTCTGCCTATAACAATGCATTGCCTCACCGATACTTAACTCATTAAAATGTAAGAAGCTAGGTAGTTAGGTATAAGCATTAGCACCTACCTAAGTTAGTCATAAGGCGACCCATCTAGCGTACCTGTGTAGCTACATTATCAAAATATCAAAAACAAACATGCAGGCGGGTAAGTTACTCAACAACACTCGCTCATTGTTGAAGTTACAGAACGTCTCTACGCCACATGCTTGCATTGCTTAATGTGTTATGGACGCGCTACAATGCCACATAGGATACGTCCTCTGTGGATTGGACTTGTTTCGTCACTCGTTTCATAACAATAAAATAAAATAGCACAAACATACCTGAATTGGGGCTATCCACAATCACACAGCTTCAACAATATTAACTGGTTGAGCCTGCACCAAAAATCTTCTTCTTCTAGGGCCTAAACATATTGTACAATTGATGCACCGTTCTCCTTCTTCCATATTTTTTATCAGTTTAAAAATCCGGAAAATCAATAATAGAAAAGCCAAACAAAAAGTATAAATATAGTTAGTATAGTTATGCGTGCGCTTTTCAAGTTCTCAGAACAAACTTCGACGGCGTTCTTTTTTTAAAAAAAAGTTGTACATGGCCTGTAGTGATTGGGAAGAGGTGATGGAAAAAAAAGGTTTTACCTAATCTAAATAATACTTCATGTTTATTTTATTAGCTACATTGTCACTTGTTTTGTTAGATACCTCCCTAGATAAGTATGTAGGTACTTACCGAACAAAAAAAAAATATTTTATTTGATTTCCTTAGTATTATAGTAGGTACACTTACCTACCTCAAGAAAAAAATTATTGTTTAGTTCGGAGTTTATCTGCCTTGTAGTGGCCTTGTAGGTATATAATGAGTCAGCAAACTGTCCAAAGAGTCTCTAGACTTTTCTAACCCTCTATTAGGAATGAAAAAAAGATGTCACCGTCCCGGTTTCTTGTCGTGTTATCAAAATAATGACTTTTTATTACATTTTTATAATTCCCGCTGCAATAGAGATTTCGATAGAACAAATAACTACTTAAAAATAACAAAATTAATTTACTGCCACATTAAATTGTTGCGAGTGGAGACCTGCGTTGCCCCAGATCTTTTATGTTAAAGTTTAGATGTTTGGTTGATTGTTCCTCATTCACGTTGCAACTCTTGGTTCGAGTGGATGAAACTTGAAATAATATTGTTTGTAGCCTGGATTAAAATTAAAATTAAAATGTGGACTACTTTTGATTACATATTATTGTCCGGATTTCTTCGATTTTTGATTTTTTTTTATTTTCTTGTTGGTACCAAATGCAGTGATATTCATTTCTTGAACTATAGAATTGTATGCTGCATCCCGTTTTTGCTTTATCTTGTATTCCGGAGATTGAAAGTTCCACAGACACACGGACGTAGTTTATATTTTAACGTATGAATTTAATAGTTGCTTCGACGTCCCATTTGATATTAGCAGACATGGTGTATTCGTATTTGATATCCTTTTTTGGTGAATGGCGGATTTTGGAAATGGCAGATTCAAAACCACAATATAACGAAGGCGCGTGAAAATTTTACATTAAACTTATATAGACATTCAAATTAAAATACATTGCGCAGTAATATTTAAAGGCAAGAAATAACAAAATAGTCCCAGATTAATGAATTTTGTTTGATGCAAACAAATACGATGTCACTTTTGACCATCTTCTCTATATTTAAATGGCGCGAGACAAAGTAGTTAATAATTTACAACGTTTATTGTATGTATTATATACTATAACGTTTGTACCGTGGTATTAGAGATGTTTTTGCAATGATGTCGAGTTTATTTATGTTTGTTAAGTGACGATGCGGTCGACGATGTAGCACAGTAGCCTAGAAGGTACCCATTCACTCTCCTCTTGAAAACATCTAAATTCCAAGTGTCGGAAATAAAGTAGTTCCCATATTACAAACTTTGCTTAGTTTAGGACTAGAGGGCGTCGTGTGAAATGTCCATGAATATTAAAAAAAAAATGTAGGTTATAAGCCAAAGGTTCAACATCTTAGGGCATCTAGCCACAAGACCTAAGTCACGTAAACCCATCGATAAGGTAATCATAATCAGTGTTCGTTTGACCCGGGCAAAGTTTATCACAGTAATGAGAAGTTTAATTTCACGAAGTTTTTTTATCAAAACCTAGTGCCTACTGGATTAGAGTCACGTATGCATCAGGAAAATGTATTCAATAGAAATGACGATGATTTGGGGTCATGCTCGTAAGCATGACTTCAAAACATCGTCATTATCATCATAAATGATGATAGGTATTTATCATCAGACATCCGAGATCTGCTATTTGAACCGTAGTTTTTTTTTTATTGATTCGCATAAAGTGATTCGCAGTTTTTTTTTTTTTTTTTTAACCTGTACTTTCCCACTGCTGGGCAAAGGTCTCCCCCATATCCTTCCAATTCCTTCGATCACCCGCTGCTTCCCACCAGGCTCCGTGAAATGCGTCGAGGTCGTCACGCCAACGTTTTCTCGGCCTGCCCCGGCTACGTCGCCCATCTGCAGGCACCCATTGTGTGACGACTGTTGCCCACCTGTCCTCATGCATTCGGCTGATATGCCCCGCCCAATCCCATTTTAGCTTGGCAGACTTTTCGCCGACGTCAGTGATGCGGGTCTTCGCACGAAGTACGGTATTTCGGATCCTGTCGGTTCTTTTTACCCCTAACACACTGCGTTCCATGGCTCTTTGGCAAACCTTGAGTTTGGACTTTTGAGACTCGGTTAAAGACCATGTTTGCGCACCATAGGTAAGAACGGGCAGAATACACATGTCGATGAGTTTTCGCTTGAGAGACAGAGGAAGGTTTCCCTTCATCAGCGACTTCATGGACCAGAAGCTCCTCCAGGCATTTTGAACACGGCGTTCGACTTCTATGTCCTGCCGGTTTTTGAAGGAAACTATCTGGCCCAGGTAAATATACTCATCGACGTAGTGTATTTCTTGCCCGTCAACCTCGATCTTGTGTTTGGTGTCATTAGTCATGATCTGTGTCTTTAGCCGATTCATCATTAGTCCAACCTCAAGGCTTGCGGTGCTCAGGTCTTGGAGCATGATTTGGAGCTCTGAAGCGGTCGAGGCGAAAAGCACGATGTCATCAGCGAACCGCAAGTTAGTAAGCTTTTTGTTTCCGATTGTTAACCCTTTAGATGTCCAGGGTTGTACCAAAGTTTTAAAAACTTCTTCTAAGGTACTCGTAAACAATTTGGGAGAAAGCGGGTCGCCTTGTTTTACACCTTTATCGATACAAAAACGTGGTCCAGATGTTGTAAGTTTAATATTGGCTGTACTGTTGTTATAAATAATTTTAATGAGGTCGATATACGTTTTACTTATATTTTGAGATTCGAGAGCTTTGAAAATTGCGGTATGTTTGATGCTGTCAAAAGCCTTCGTGTAATCCACGAAGGCTAGATATAAGGGTTTATTAAATTCATTGTATCTTTCAATTATTTGATTGAGTGTGTGTAGATGATCAGTGGTGGAAAAACAAGGGCGGAATCCTGCTTGTTCAGGAGGTTGGTGGTAGTCTAACTGTTTGTCTATCCGGTTTTGTATAACTTTAATAAAGGTTTTGTAGATGTGTGATACTAAACTTATAGGTCTGTAGTTACTGATATTGCTCTTATCGCCTTTTTTGTGTAGAAGGATTATATTCGAATGGCACATATTTGATGGAAAAATACCTGTCATTAAGATGGAGTTAAAAAGATTTACTAAGTGTGGTAAGAGTGCAGGTGAGCCGATCTTTAGTGCTTCGGTTGTTACTTCATCCTCTCCAGGGCTTTTATCATATTTCATTGTTTTAAGTGTGATAATTACTTCTTGTCTAGTTATTAAAGGAATATTGTTGTCATAAGAGTATGTCTCATCCAACTTGTTTTTTGAGCTATCAGAATAAAGCTTTTTATAGAAATCAGTGCAAATCTCAGTAATTTTTGTCCTGTTATTATATTTTCGTCCGTGTTCATCTTGTAAACTGTTGATCCAAGTCTTTTCTCTAGATACTCCTTGTTTTGCTATTCTTAAAGATCGATTTTTTTCTAAGGCAACTTGAACCAAATGACAGTTTAGGTTCCTAAGGTCCTTTCTGATATTGCGCTTGACTTTTCTATCAATTGTTCTATATTCTTGAGAACCAATTACCATGTCTGATCTTTCTTTTATAAGTAAATGTGTTTCTTTCGTAAGTTTCGCAGTTTTTGTATGAGGAAAATGGTTTTTGACGTGAATCGAAAACTAGTTTTGTCCGCATACGGCGCATACTAAGGATTATTCCCTCCTGTCACCCAAATTCACTTTTCGCGTAACGACAAAATAAAAAGAAAAACTACAACTCTACCCCCTAATTCGACAAATGTGCTACACCATCGACCGCATCATCACTTTACATCAGGTGAGATCGCGGCAAACGTTTGCTTATAATGTATAAAAATGGCGTGTTTTTAGGCTATATCGTATTCATTCAGCGAACAACGATCTAGCTGCACAGTGAAGTTTCAGCTAAGCTGACGATCGATCAAACCATAGTTGGGACGTGGTCACTCGATATTATGTAGGTACCTACCTACACTATGTTTATATAAAGTATGAGAAATACACAGGTTGGAAATTTTATATTTTTTAAATACCTCGTTAAAACTAAAAGCATGTAAATGCTAAATCCAATGTTTCCGCTATTTACCCGTTGTACACTTATCCGTGTATTTATTACCCAAATATTCTGCTTTCTACGTTATTTACGTTGAATTAATTGTACAAACAACAGGAATCTGGAAACGAGTCTCTTTGTCCTGAAATAGGATGAAAATTTACTACATGCTTACACATCTCTTGAATGTATTGGGTGAAACAAGATTTAGGTTCGCATTCGTATTTACTGCTCAAACACTGATCCAGACACAGTATAGATTTTTTTTTTAGTTTTTTATGAGAATCTCCACTCAAATTTATCCTTGAGTAGGTAACGTGTTCTTTATCAGAATACGCGCCTTACTTATTCAAATTCTATATCAAATCTAATGACCCTAATAGACTGATTCAGAGAAAAAAGACATTAAAATTATGTTATTATGTTAGACCACAAGAGAAAGTTTAGCAATAAAGGGCGTTGAATTGTACATGATAATTTTATTTATTAATCAATCTAAGAAACCTTAAAAACTAATTAATAAAATCATGGGTTCTTTTTACCTGCAATTTAAGCTAAAACGAAGTTCATTGATAATTCTCATTTAAACTACAAACAGATACGATTTGAATAAGTAAACTATTTACAAAAAAAGCATCAAATTTTTCGGTTAGTGTGTGTAGCGTACACCGTATCACCTCCATATTTCTTTATTCCAAGTTCAAAGTCCGTTAAAGTCAGCAAATTATCCCTTTACATAAACAAATCGTTAAAATCAGTGAAAGCGCGTCGTGGACGTAAAATGTCAGTTAAATTAAACAGTTTAAATTGTATCGTATTGTATTTGGTGATGCTGAATTTTGTGACTGAATGTAAATTTAAATAACATTCTAAGGCTATTTCTCACTTAGGTAACAAAAAAGTTTAAAAACATTTTCGAATTGCTTTAAAAAACAAATCACAACGAAATTCACAAAATTTTGACTAATGAAGTCGCATGTCGAGTGGTCATATAACTTTTTTTTTTTTTTTATAAATTTATAAGCAAGCGTTTGACCGCAATCTCACCTGATGTTAAGTGAAGATGCGACTTCACTTAACTATCTATGATGTGATAACTATCTATACACTGCGCTGGATATCGCTTTACCTGAAAGGTTGACTAGAAAAGATACACTAAGATCTTCCCAAATGTTGCAATTTCGTTTTCTACTTCCAAGACACGTACAGTACGCACAACGGATCTTTATCCCTCTGAAGTTAGATGCAAGTGGTGCAACAAACAATTGCGCACGTATTGTTGTGCTGAAAAATTAGCTTACCAGATTCGACCAAAACTGGGTTCTGAGCAGATAATTCAGAGGGACAAAGATCCGTTGTGACTACTATTAATATATAAGTATAAGTACTAAATTAGTAGGCACCAATCATCAATCAATCATTTGCCCCTTGCAAACACCACCTGCACAAGGGATGATATTTTGGACGCCACAGACGAAGGGGTAAAAGTGGCGAAGTTCTATTTGAACTTCGTCTAGTGTTTGTTGTCACCATTGACACGTAAGAAGAAGAAGGCACCAAAATGTCGGTTTGGACAACTGTACGGATAGGTAACTGATTTTACTAAAATAGAAAATGAGGTAGGTATTTTCAGCTGTGACAGAATGAACAGATCAGTCGTCTTGTCGTCGTCCACTTAATATTTTTGGACGCATGACTGTCATTCGATTTTAGGCGATGATGCAGGTTCGAATTTGAACCACACACAACCTCCAAGGTGTAATAAGACTAACCCCTGTAAACTTTGTAAGTAGGTACCTGTAAGTTACAGTACCATAGTGTGGGCGCGAAAAGTGAAAATAGAATCTCATAATCTCAATACAAATAAAAATACAAATAAAAATACAAATAATCTACCTACTAAGGAACAGTTGTATTTTTTTTTTCCACGCTGACAGTTATGGTTTTATATAAAAAGTTGTTGAAATTAAATTAATGGGTACTTACTTACTTTGACCTCACAAAGTTTTCGGGATCTCTATGACCATACTTACTTTAAAAGCGCTGAATAAAACCTAATCAAAATTGCCTAATGTTTCACATTTATGTTATCTACGGCAATCGCTTGATTAGGTTTTATAAGAAACGATACACATTTTTAACGTTAAAAAGATTCATGTTACGCCTGTAATGATAATATCACAGTAATATTACAAGTGCAAATCGCATCCAGCAAGAGCGCATCACTGCTTTCAGCCGCCATATTTATTTATTTAGGCGCGGTCGTCGGCCGACGTTCTGCGACCTTCGCCCGGCGAGCTCCAAGGTCGCACTTCCACGATATTCTAGACTTTTCATCTTTTGAAATGAATTTTAAATAAAACAGCACAAATATGTCTTTTAAATAGGCTCATATTCACTAGTAATGTCGCCAGATTAGATATCATTAGTACCTTAAAAAGTAAATAAAACAGAAACAGAGAAAAGCAATGTTACTAATACTAACGCTTTCTTAGACAAATAATAAATAATAAGTCTGCGCTGCATTACATAAGTCATACCTACCGTTTGAGTAGGTAACTATTAGTTTACTAATAGGTACTAATCGACAGGTCATGGAAGTAGGCAAAGACCAAGGTCATTTTCATCTGACCCCACACATTTGGCTAAGTATAATAAGTTCGTCACATTCAATAGATTTTTAGAAAAAAATGTATGAAAACCAAACTTCAGTTTTCAACATTATCATCAGAGCTTAAACTCATTGTAGATTAAATAAATTCATCACTTTGACTTCGTAAGCGATTCCGAGAAATTATTCTGGCTCCCATTCAAATATTGAGCAATAGTGCGAAGTGTTCAGGAAATTTACAATCTATCTACAAATTAACTTGTAGGAAGGAAAATGCTGGTGTGTTTCTAGAAATATCAGTAATAAACTTTCACATGCAATTACAAAAAGATTGAGTCATTTTTTTAAATCAATTTGTAGTTCTATCAAGAAACAAGGTTCAAAACTTTCTATTTTTGGGTATTATTATAAAGGTGTTATTATTATACAAATCTAAAAAAAAAATTTCCTACAGCTGCTGAAATCGGCAATAAATCTGTTATCTAATTTGGACTTTTCTAAGAATATTCAGTATCAGATTCTGTAGGTATCTGATAATAATGAAAATAAGCAAAGAAACGTTAAATTTTAACCTGCGGGGTAATTGACTAGTAAGTAAAATGAGTCATTAAATCGCGTGACAATATGACTCCTCGGTTCTTTTTTCGCAGTCCGCACGTCTCATTTGTATCATTTAGTAATCGGATTCGTCATTTTTATAGGTATTTGTTTTGATTGTTGCTAGCTGTATATCACCACTTTAGTTTTCTATTCACTACTTGGCCGTATCATCTTTCTGTGTGTCATATTTTATTTTGTGCGTATTCGAAGAACCCAGATTTGTCTTTAAGACATCATTTTCCAAAACAGCCAAAGCTTCGTCAGTATCGTTTATGGCAGGGTCTCCATTATTTTTAATTTAATTGAAAGAAGTAAGAAAAAAATCATTTACATTTGCAGCTTTGAAGAACTGCTGGACATAAGCTTCCTTTACAGGTATCCAGGACTTTATCTTGTCTTCTCCGTCCACTAAGTTTTCGAGACCTTCTAAACGTCTCGTCGTTTCACGAGCTTTGTAGACTTTTGTCTTTCGGTTCGTGGATCGTCATGAAATCTCCATGAAAACACATTACTGCTTAGACTGAACCCAAAACCTTCTAATTTGATATTATTCTCCCCTACTACCTGCTTATTAATCAAGGTTATTATCAAAATAAAAAGCCATGACGTACGATACACGTACAAGAAATGTACGAAACTACTTCCTCAGTCATCTTGACATAATTTGACTCCAAGCTGATACTGGCAGGCGTCCAGATATTTTACGCACACGTAGATTTTTTCAATAGGCTTTGGTGTCATTATGATCACCATAACTGGCAACAGTTGGCAGTTGTGGTCGGACCTGACCTTGTGCTAGACCACCCAGACACCTTGACCTGACTGCCAAGGTCACTGTCTAAGCTTGGCTTAGATGTATGTCCATAAAACATGAATTTTATGGCAATTAATTTTTTATTTTTGTGTTGTGTGAATTACATGTGTATTTTCTGATGTTTATGTCCACGCAATAAATGCAACAATGTTTATTCAATCCCACCTTTACTTTATTTTTGTGCTCGTGAAGCTAGTCACTCTATTTTTGTTTAACCTTTGATAGTAAATAGTAACTATTTATTGAAACTAGTCATATTTACCTTAGTCAGTACAGAGGAACTATAGGTGTAGGTATATTTTGCAATGATCTACCCTCCCTAGTTCTCTTGGTTTGGCTTAATTTCCTTGTGTATTATCTTCAAATTAAAATATAAATGTGCTTAATTTCATTATTTTCTTCCAAAAGTTCTACTCTCTCCGCAAAGTTCATGGCTTTCTATTGTTTCTTGGAAAAATTATCAGTATTTCTGTCGCTTTGGTGAACCGCCTGAGACGCGGAGACAAATTAGTTTCGTTGAAATTTCGTCAAAATTTCTTACAATTTCTTGACTTTGATGTTTGCTCTTTTAGTGGAATTGATTATCCTCCTCGAGGAATATTAGATATCCAAAAGGTGTCACTTTTCATGTTTCGTATTATTGTCATACAAAATTATTAACTAAATAAATGAAAATAAATATTTACCCAATTGAAATTCAGATTTTCTAAGTCAAAATTTCCTTTTTACTCGTATTACTAGTCAAGACATAGAACAACCCTAGTTTGAGTGTAATATATTAACATTTAAAAAGTACTCTAGTCTATCATTACAAACATTACCATCATTACCATCAATAATATAAATACACAATTTAACTCCTATTTCCAGTTTCACCTCAACATTTTGCGTAACAAACAAAACTACCATAAAATGACTACGCATTTTATAGTTGTTATAAATCAATAGGAGCATTAAGTTCGGCATTATCTAGTTGGTTGCTATTGATTGTAAAATTCTGGCTTCGTATATAGCCATTTGATCCTTAATAGTTCAGATCGTAAACCCGGTTACAACGATGTAGTAATAGACTCGGGCGTGAAGGGGTCTGGTCTAAGTGAACATGTTACTTTAATATAACTGGATTATTGTTATAGAACTGTTTCATCAAATCAAAACCATGCAGTCATTGGACCAATGCTTTGTACTATTGATGACCTTCGTTCAGGTGGGAAAGAAGTTCCTTCTAAGAACGTGGTGTGCTCCTGAAAGTCCGTATTTGCTAACAGGGAAACTCTTGTGAGCACCATCTATTTCAGCTATAGGCATGTTGTTATGCCCTAGTCTAAGTTCATTATCCTTTAGTGCAAACGAGGCGAACATGTCTAAGTATGGTCCCATGGTCCCATACCAGTTTTCTTCTTGGTCAAAGTCTTTATATTATTATATCAAACCATTTGATGTAAAAAAATTATTCATAAAGAAAATTACGACTAATACAGTATTTACAATATTTACAAAATACACATGAAACAGTTGAGCTATCTATGATCCAAATCAGTAGTACCAATAAGAAGCGTGCACAAGACACTGGCTGCATTGCCGCGCTGAATAGCAATGCTGATGCGTTGGCCCAGATACTCAGCCCTCGGGTCACGCGTTGTTTCTACTAGACGCCCTGAAAGAATTTTGAATACCCGAAGGGCCTCGGTATCCCACGGACTCAGAGTATCGACCCCAAGAGGAACAAATGTGTAGGCCCCGTCGAGGCCTGATTTGTTGTTGTTATTACCTTCCAAAGACCCTCTAGTGTCTTTGTGTCTAGAGGGGGTAGTTTTTTGCCATGAACCGCAGTTTATAAGATGTTGCAGCAGACTTAAGGATAATGTTGTACCTAGATTTTTTCACACGTTGGTTGTTTTGCTATGTTGTGCAAGGAGGATATAATGCTCACTATATGGTTTTCTACTGTTATGCAATACATAGGTACATCAGTGAGCAGTGTGTTTTCATCGTCAACTTCCATTGTCTTGTGAGCGAAATCGACGAGTTTTTGTGCTGCAAGAGTCAATATTTTCCAATGCATCTCTACTAATGCTTTTAAGGCAACTGAACTTCTTGTCTGGGTTCAATTCTATTTTGGGTTTCTTTGAGCTTTCAAATGCTTTATTGGTATCAGGGTCCACAATGCTATCCTCTTGACTTTCTCTTTGTGTCGCCTGTCCCGAATCTAGAGTTCAACGAGTCTTGGTAATTTTTTTTGTTCTTTAAATAATATGGAAAAGTGTTTTCGTTCTTCAGAGATTATAATATCGCTGTTCACTTATAACTCAAAAGCGATATAGGAACACTATTTATTTAGCAAGGAAAATTTTATTGTTTTATTGAAAATTACAGTCAACGTTTGCATTAAGCTGATTGTTTATAGCCCTATCCAGTCACGCACTATTTTGATTTTGTGTTATTTGCCGGTTCCACGAACACTGATCCGTTACGGGAAATAAAGGCTCTGTAATAGTGGCATATCAATAATTTGTAAAATGTTGCGAATTGGTTTGTTATCCGTGAAAAGGGGCTTTTAGCATGAAATGTACCAACCAGTCTTATTTAGTTTTTTTTTTTCATTACGATTTTTCTTATTGTTTTCTCGATTTTCTTTGAAAATAGACTGACCTTTGCTTGCTAAGTAAGCAAAATTTTTTTGTTTGTGCTTTATCAGGGTTTTCTTTGTCAATATAATGAAAACTGGTGATAAATTCTTACATTAGATTTACAGAACCTTTTTATTGCAGTTTTTTATGCAATGAAATAAAATCATTATCGTAACAATTATGATATCACAGTGCTATAAAAATATCAAGCTTATATACCCGAATAAAGGAGATCTATAAAACTTAGGATCTAATCACCATAAGTGTCTGTTTTAGAGATGCTGAAAAGTTTTCACATTCCATTATTTTATGTCTCTCAAAGATGTTAAGAAACTTGGAACAGGTCCGTAGTTTATACAGAACATTGGCCGTGGCACTGAAGTGCCAACAAATAACAAAGTCAATATATGAAAACCACGTAAAATATCCCAAATGTACTATACCAGCGTTCGAGTAACCCAAATCACTAAAAACGTGAATTTATCACTGCCCCGTGAACCAAAGTCATTTTTCTGTCATATTCATGTATTCAATTTGTTTTTGTGCTCCATAGACACGCGGAAATTGTACTTTTTTCCTTTATTTACTGTTATTTATTTGAATGGTAGAATGTTAAATGCTTGTGGGAGTGTGGGAGAATGGAGGTTTTTTGTTCTGAAAAAGTTAATGAAATCTGGTTGTGACAAAATGCGTAGTATTTTTTGTGGTTTCAGTTCTTTACAGCTTGTTAGTTTTTTGGGGTTTCTTGTATAGCCTTTCGTATTACTTAGTCGTGAATAAAGATTTATTGTCGTTACTTACCTACTTACATTTCTCTATGGCTTTTTCGCCATTTCACATGAAAAGTATATTTCACATGAAAGAAATAAACTTATTCAATTTTGATGCGGTCCACTCTTTGATCACTTTGATCAGTAAAATTTCATCAATGACATTTTCAAACTAAAACAAAATCTATATTATTATTATCTTGAGTTTTAGTTAACGTCATTGCCTGTGCGGGAGGACTTGTGCTATCACTCTTTTGACATAATTTTCTTATTGATAATGTGTCTTGTGGTCTTATCATACACAGAGAGGATGTCATGGACCTCAAATTCACAACTGTGCTTGTCCTCTGTTTAGGTAGGAAGTACCTTCATTCTAGGAGTACATGGTAGGCACTATTCAGTCCATATTTTGATATGGGAAATGCAGTGTGCCTCTATACTTCTTTGTCGCGAAGGTCTGATATCGTAATCAAAGTAAATTTGAATCTTAAGGAAACCCTGATAAGAAATTCCTGTATGGACCTAATTAATGTCTCTATCCATTATGTTAATTTTGAACTCTTCTAAAACACTTAAGAGAAGCAAGAAAATTTTAAACGTTTCTGGAAAAGGTTGCTTTCACGACTTGCTTAAAACTAGTCTGATTAACTCAACTCCAGCTCATTTGTATGAGCCACCTCGCCTCGACTTTATACACTAAAACGAATGAAATTAAAACAGCTTAAAATTCGCAAGTTCCTCACTAATCTGTAACTACTTCGCGCGAACCGCATGCGATGCGCAAATATTTACAGGGACACCCTGGCTGAGGTCAATTTTTATTTACATCACTCCAAGAACAACCTATAAACGTCAAGCTATCCTTGCGGAACTCAACGTTCTCCAATAGCGTTTTAAAGTCTAAATTTCAGCGGCAGCGCGTCGTCGTAAAACCAAAGTTGTACCACGTAGTCGGAAATTTCAGTTTAAACACGACGAGTTAAAGTTTGATTTACAATAAAGTTCTTGGATAGATAAAATTCGCATAAAATGACGTACAGCATTTGAATTCTTACGCAAATGTTGCCTTTACTATCGTGATAATAGGGCCGGTTTTTTAATGACTGTTTATTCTTTTAGGTGCACTGCACTTTGCCTTCGATGTACCTCGATCCTCGAAGCAGTCTGATTTATAGTTATAATAAATATATGGCTGTTTAATGTACGAGATTATCTATCGTGAATAATAAAATTCCTATAAGAAGGAGAGCATCATCAATGTTTTTAACTAATGCAAAATCTTGGCCAGTTTTGCGACCCAGACGCCCTCTCGCGTTTATGTAAACGTAGGTATGCGAAAATAACTTTTACTACCCGAAGTCTGATGGAATGATCAATGCTGCATCGAATTTGATTTTATTTATTTTTTTAACGAGAACGTATATCGACATTTGGTGTTGCTCTGTAAATACTTTTAATGCGCTTTGGTTTTGTACTTATTATGAACCAAGGATGTACCATGGTTCATTTTTCAAAGAAAAACATTTCTTTTTTGCGATACATTATTAAATGTTATGGTTTGCCATGCACGTTCTTTTCTACTATAGTTTTTGACATAATGAAAAAGCACCACGAAGATTCGACCTATAAGTTCCACTGATACATATTTATTCGTCAAAATAGAGTTTTCCAACAACTGTCAAAACACATGTTTCGATTTTTTGTTTGGCTACGCAAATAGTCCGCCGTGAACTTGGCCGCCCACCAAAACACCGGCATCTCAACTAATGACGGGTTTCCTGTAGTAGTGCGCGCTGCTTTTGGCCGAGCTACACTGCAACGCAAGCTTCAGTATATCTTTTTTTTTCATAACCTATCTCGTCCCACTGCTGGGCAAAGGTCTCCCCCAAAGACTTCCAATATTTTCTCTCCTGGGCCTCCTCCCACCATTTCCTTTCAAAGGCGTCCAGGTCGTCCCGCCAGCGCTTTCGGCCACGAGACCGACGTCCGTCGAGTATGTCTATCGTACCTATATCAAAACTATCCATAATTTAATACTACCTATTTCTGCCGCCAAGGAGTGATGCTCGCATTGCTGTGTTTCGTTTTGAAGGGTGCCGGCGTAATTACAGGCACATGACACTTTTATGTCTCAGAATGATGGGCACAGTGTAATGCAGCACAGGACACGTACTTCGTGGACGTGCTTGATGAGGCAATGCATTGTTATAGGCAGAGGCAACCACGTAACATTTGGTGGGCCATCGGCTTGTTCCATCATTAGTTGTATAAAAAAACTCTAGTATAGTTTACGGCTCAAACGTTGAAAGGATTATCAACATAATTTTTGAACTGATCAATTTTCAAAATGTTACTTTAGTTACTACCATTCGAAGTATTCGGAAGTGGTCTTTTAACAATAGCCTGTATAAAGACTAGATGCAGAGAGCGTGCGCTAGCAAGCCCTTAGGTATATAACAATCGCTAATGATAAATGCGATGTCATTCTATGTTTTATTTTCTACAGAATTCAAATGATAATTAGAGGTAAAAATGGCATTTGATTAATGTTCTACCTTGAACGTCACTTTCGATGACGGTGGTCAATAATTTGGTTATAAAATTATACCAGTTTTTTGTGTAGATAACTGTTTTTAATTAAATGAAATCATTATAATTTGAAGATTAAATTTAAAGCATTTAGAAAGTAGTGTTAATTGATGTAATTTGACATAAAAGTGATGTAGGTGTTTCTTGACTGGCAAGACACTAGCTTTTCTAAGATTACAGATGTCCTGATACTTTAGGTACCTACACCAAAGGCTTTCAACACAAATAAATGTGACAATCGTAAGCATATCGTAACAGAAGCTTATCCGAGATACACTGCGCGGTGACGCTACAACATTCGGCAGTCGAGCTGGCGTTGACGCGCAATCTTTTCTTATTTTTTTTATAATGTTGTTACAGTTTACGTTTAGTCAACACTGAAATCACAATAATATTCTTATTTACCAAAATAATATCTCTCGAACACGTTAGTTTCCGTCTTTCTTTCTGAGACTTTCATGCAATTCTTCCAATGTGGTAGTCAGTGTGTTGACAATCTGCGAGAGGCTTTTCCCCGTGGTCCCTACAATTCGTGGTCCCTACAGAGTTAAATTAGTTTGTTCGTGGTTATCCCGGCATTTTTCTTCGAATGGTGATTATGATGTGGGTACTTACATTACATTGTTTCGAGTAAGTATCTAATTTGAATAGGCATCTCTTCAACAGCTCGTAATACAACAGGATGTATGCGTTGTTTAAATGGTAACAAAATATTATCAGTCGTAAAATCAGAGGAATAGCCCAAGTCCGGTGGAACCTATTGTGTTGGCTTAATTTGATTTGGTTTACGACCGACAAACCATTGGGTGTATCTATCGTTTTATCTTGGTGGTATTGTTGCTACGGTCATTCTAGTTGACTTAGCACCAAGGGCTTCGGTAGTGGAATTGATGGTTCAGGGACCTGAAGAAGTCTTGGTACTTGAACTGAATGCAGTTGGTCTTATTGCTGATGGAATTTGAATGGATTTTGAAGATGTAAGTAATCAAGTCACGGCAACTTGAGATGTTTTATTGGAACCGCCTAGATTTGAAAAATATGTTTAAATCTAATTACCATTGTAAACTTGCTTCGATAATTTTGATGTGGGCTGCCAACATGTCAAAAAGTCCAAGAAGAAACTTTACAATGATCTAATTGCTCAATGGTCGCAATGTCTGACAAAACAAATTAGAAAGAGAGTAATTTTGGAATAAAAGTTCAAGTCGAAAAGTGCAAGATAAATTCTTAATGATGATTTTGTTTGCAACTAGACTACTGCCATCTGTCGGTGCATAAACAATCATAAACCTTGACCGAGTCGACAGATCGACCCGGAGCGTCGACCTCTAAACCGACGCACGCGCATCTACACAATATTGTGCGTTACTTGCGTGCTGATGCAAATATTTAATTTGCTATTCATTAAAAAATATGCAAAGTGATCGGTTATGTAAATCAATATAGCCTCAAGGCTTTAAGCCAGCATTACAATTTACACCATGTGAAAAATAAATTATATAAGTAGGTAGGTACCTACTTGGTTCAAAAATGCGTGATGAAATAAATTTAATTTCTCTTAAATTTTTTTAAATCATGATTTTTGAAGATGTTTTTATATTTAATACTTACAGATTATTTTTTGTAAATAAACTCCCAACAGTTTTAATACTAAGTACATGGTAGTTTATCTTTAAAATTGACTATAAAAAGACGTAGAATATAAGCATTTTTTCTTTGAAATATTCCACGTAAGCACTACCATCTTCCCCACACTACACAGAGGTTAGTTGGAATAAAATACTAAATAGCATTGAGCTCGCCTTTGTACAATTTTATTATTGTACGCAATAAAGAATTTTCTAATCTAATCTAATCTAAAATAATATACAACCCTTCATTTTGTTCCTCTTTTTGGTTTGATTAGAGATTTACATTCCTAATCTAACACATTCCTTGTAGACATGTCTGCAAGGAAGCAATTGCATAGTAAAAGCATTTTTGCTAATTTCCGCCATCAATATTCCGCTTCCGTATCCGGAACACTGTAAAAGACACGCCAAATAAAGATAGGGTAAATATTTGCCAAAGAAACAATATTATTTTCTTTCGTACGGGACGGAGTCCGCGCAATTTGTAGTCGATATGGGTCTGTTTGGCAAAGAGTAGGTATGGTAATGGATATTGCAGATAAACTCTATTTTATTAACTCTTTATTATTAGATACAATACATTCATACCATAAGAAAGTAGGTAGTTTACAAACAAACTCACTTTAAAGCTTGAAAAAATTGAAATCTATGACCATTTGATTTTGTAGTCATTAGATGACATTATTTACTTCAACAATTAATCCAAAATATGCGCTAAATAGATTATTAATTTACATCATTATTTTTTTTAGATAAAATTTATTTGGTATCTAATGAGAGGTCCACTTGCCAGAACCTAGTTTCTTTACGTAATTCATCAAAATTAAAAAGTAGGATACCAATTCTAAAATTGTTTCCTACTTCTTAATTTTTATGTATCTATTTTATCCATTTCGAAGTTTTTTAAAGCTTGGAAGGTAAAGTCTGTTCTCCGCAGCCTGCCAGCTCTTTGAGTATTTGTCAACAAGTCCGGTCACGTTCCCGACCGACCACCGTAAGCTCGGTTAGAGCGATGCATAAAAACTAAGCTTCGGTTTGAACTTTGAAATTCAAAATACATCGATACTATACATCAATATGTCTGCCTTTTGATAGGTTTTTTATGACTACAGAGATGCAGGCCGTGATTGAAGATTAGGTAAAACCATAAAAAAGTGGAAGCGTTTGCGTGGATTTAGACTCGCTGTTGAAATTGGCTGAAGTGAGATTTCGATTTTGCCGTAAATCATTGGTTTTATTACCTACTTACTACCAGTACCTAAGGGTACTAGAAATAATACAACTGGAAATAATTTAACGCTATAACCATTGGTTCCAAATACCTGATACAGCAAAATAATTGATATGATTGGAATGTCTGTAGATTGAACGTGGGCAGAATTTTGCTTTGATGTGTTAAACAACGATATTTATTTGTAAAATCAAAGTAGCCTGACTTCTCAATAAGGTTGACCAGTCAGAAATTTACCTAGATATCGATCGAGCATAAATTTTTTTAGAACTTGATGAATTTTTTGAAGACTTGCCTGTTGTAAGCTCCGAGTGTCAGCTCTTCAGTTAAATATACGAAAAATGACAGCACTTTTATAAAAAATACGTAAAAATAAACTGGAAAATCATTACCCGACTAACGTACATGGCGTTTTTCCAAAGTTTTTTGCGACCTCGTAAATTTTCATTACACCACCAACAAGAGCAAAAATGAGCGAATTTTTTTGTAAAGAATAAACGTCAAACATGTAAATACTGTAATACCTACATAATTTGGATTAATTTTTGCGACGTAAAAATATCTTGTTTGTGTTTTCAACAGTTTATTAGAGCAACGAAGTCGTAAAGAAGTTGCGCTAATTTGTTGAGAGATTATTGTATTTTGGTTCTCGAAGAAAGTTGGGTTGAAATGTGTAATCTTCCGAGAAGCATTCACCCAGTGCCACCCTTATTTACTAAAGCCCATTAAATTTGCTTATTAACTTTGCTTATTACTGTTTGTATAGTAGTTGTAGGAAGTTTTTCAATATAGGTTTTATTTTCAGTATGTTTATCAGTTTTTTTTCACATGTTCATCGTTTCTCTAGCAACTATCAGGATCTAGTAAAAGTTAATGTTTTTTTTCTCTAGCCTTTTTCATCCCACTGCTGGGCATTACCAAAACCCATCCACTTATCTCGGTCTTTGTCCGTTTCGAACACATCAAAGTCATCTCTCTAATTCTTCTCGTCTGACTCTTAACGCTGCAGGTATATTCAGCTGGTGGAGTCCACTGTTCTAAGTTAAACTTTTACACTCAATGATGTAAAAACCCCCGAAGTCAGAAACAGAGGTTGAACTGATTAATCTGCTTCTGAATTCACCTTTAGATTGCTTATGAGTTTAAAGGTTAGTCTCGTAGTGCGCAAAAGTTATTTTCACTAGTTACTAGCCAACCCACTTCAAGCTCTGACGAGGTACTATGTAGGTCTCTTTAAATTACCTTGTACGAGGAAAATACCTAATTACTGCGTAATAGAACAAACTTCTCGAAATTCCCATTAATTTTCCAATAATGTCTGTCTGAATGTCTGCCAACAGACCTTGACCTGAGAAGGAGGTTTTCAGTACAATTTAACGTAGTTATATACGCAAAAAGGAGCCAACCCACATCAAGTCAATTGAAATACGGTTTGAAGGTTAAAAATGTAGCGATCTACAATCATACATCTGGGATGGTATCATAGATCAATAAATTTAACAGATTGTGCCCGGCCAGAGCAGAGTGTGCTTTCATCATGTCTCAAGAGAAATAGTTGATGTTCTTTTATTAATTGTGAATTAATTATATTGGGAAAGTTTTGCTCGCCTAACTCCTTCATGATGGAACCCTTTCATGAATTATATATACTCAGCAGGGTTCTCACTTGCCTTACACAAACACAAAGGTAAAATAAAACCAATAATTTTCAAAGCTCCCTCCCCGCGGCTCTCAGAAATAAAACATTCCTAAAACCTTATCTTCGGTAAACCTTCTCTAGCAAGCTTCTAGAATAAACTGACTCCAAATATCCTTCAAAACCAAATTTTCTCACAAAATTTGAAAAACCGAATTCTTTTTGAAATAAGGATGATTGTGTTTTACTCTCCAACATAAATTATGTAAAGCGTAACTAAAAACGTATGCAGTGTTCCAAACACCTTCACTTTTAGCTTATATGGTTTAGCTTTGATTGAGGTGACAGACAGACTCCGAAATGAAACTATAAATGCTCCGTTTTTTCAAAACTGAATCGAAACTCTAAAAAAATAACAATTTTAAATTTAGAAAAGAATTGGAGAACATCTCGGGAACACGCTGTGATGCAATCCAGGGAGGATGCGAGTCAGGATGATCCGGAACGGAGGATGGATTGAACTTGTTTCTTAAGGAGTTCTTCAGTGGCAGCGAGAGGACCATGGAGGAGTTAGTTGGAGAGAATGGTGGATGGTTTGAAGTTGTATTTATTTTACACAAACAACAATATTTTTACCTTTTTCGATATATTTTACCAACTTATTGGTATCAACCTAAAACTTGCGGTAGGTCCTTTTTAATCCTTAGAGGCGTATTGGACCAAAAGTTTGAAACATTGAGTATTATAATAAGTGCCTATTTCACCACCTCCGTAAATTATTCAAAATACAAAATAGTGCGGTGACAAATAGTGATAAGGAGAATCTTAGGCAGTGTTTAATTAAACAATGTTTAACTTGAGAAGCGATTATAAGTAAGCCTCTAAATATTTCAAGGTATATCTAGTAAAACTATTCTCAATCTAGATTACTAAACTACCTAGTAAAAGTTAGTGCCAACGCTATAAAGCGACTGACGAAAGTTCTTGACTTATATAGCTCTTTCTCAATCTTATTTAATTAAATGTCCTTTAGCTATATTTATTACGGAGATCACCGTAATTTCTCAGATCATAAACAAATTGACCTGAATCTACTTCAATTTACGAGAGAATACAACACCAATAAATGCCAAAACAATACCTATAGCTCTCACAAGATTGCCTTGCCAAGTACGAGTATTAACGCGCCCGCTTCAACTTCAATACGTATCGAATAAAATTCGCTATAGTGTCATTTAATTCACAATGTACTATGAACTATTAGGTGCGAATTTAAGAACGACTAAGTATTATTCTAGATTTAAAAAATTTGGTATCATTCTGATAGATATTGCTTGACTGACATGCAAGGAATGGGAATTTTTTTCCAGGTGTACTTGTTCAACAAGAGATTCTATTGTATTTTTGTGGGTATTTGAGTAATTTATATTAAAATTGCTGAATTTACACCTTTCCGCGCGTGCCGACCCAAATTGTAGTGACATTGACATTACGGGCCAAATACGTCGCGCTGTGTGGCACTCCAATGTTGAGTTTGCGAAATTTGTCAGTTTGATAATGTTTATTGTGTTTACTAATTTGGTCGTGTTCTTGTAGTACAGTTGTATAGCCTTGAGTACTAGTGTAGCAGAATTTTCAGACGTTGGCACAGTATGAGTAGAGTTAGTAAGCGGTAGAGAAGAGACTACACAAAAATTAAAATTATTTTTGAGAGAAAGGAGCGTGGTTTATTCGCGAGAACTTGAAGATTCTTGAATAGGGCTTAACCGATGCACTGCATTTACTGATATAAAAAGAACAGCTATGAGCGTAAATAATAAATTAAGTCTAATTTTAATCGAAATTCGATTTGTTTCACCGGTTACCAAAAAACAATTGGTGTACCGTCAAAACCCATAACCTGTTATTAATAAACTCGATGTAAGCTTTGAATATATAAACCATGTTTTGTCTCTTTTGATCGAATTTGAATCTGCTTGTCAATGGAAAAGACAAAACACGGTGTAACTATTCCAACCTTACAGGAGCGCTCCTAACAAGACTTTTCTAATTAAATATCACTGAAACAGTAATGTTGATCTTCAAAAAACATGTAGGTAGTCGAGGTAGACTAGTAAAGTAGATACTGTAAAAATAAATGAATTCTGTGCAGCTAGAGAGATTAAAATGTCGTCGTACATTGCAGTTGACTGCGAGCGCGTGACGGGAATCTGCAATTCGTTTTATTTTGATTTTGAAGGGCATGGTCCGTGTTCGTGTTTATTTTTAGAAGAATGTATTTACTTCGCTTCTGTTGATTTAGATACCTTTTACTTAAATTAAAAATTCACAGGCACTGTTATGAGTATTATCCTCTCTAATTTCTTGATACTTTTGAGGATATCTAGAAATGCCAAAGTCAAAAGTCAAAAAGCTTTGATTCAGTAAAATCGCAAGGATCATTTATATTAGTATTAATATATGAGACTAATATAAATGATCTATGTGCCAGCTCCACACGACCAGAGCCTAAGCAGAACGGGCAAGAAACTACGGCCTGGTTCCTAGCGTTATTTTTTGTATGATATCCTTCTTACAAAGAACACACGTGCAATTACATTTTAGAGCTTGGCTACATTTTTCAGTAGTTTGTAATAGGTGGCAAGCCTAAAACTTTGAAGAAAACTACCAAGAAGTAGCGTTCTTGACAAGTTTTTGGATGAAAACGGAATGAAAGCAAAGAGTAAAATGTTGGGCTTCGATCCTGTATCTTCAATAGTACCTACTCAATTTACTACCACTATTACACCAGAGTTCTCTACCGTTGCGGTATCAGTACATTAATTATTCAGTTTCAGTTTTGCACTGTAACTTTATTTCATATCATTCCTATTTGTCCGGTTAATATTTAGACATCTCTATCAGCACGTCTTACGGTTGCTTTTTCTTCAACTCGATAGTTTTTGGAAGTTTTCATGTATTAAATAATCAGCTTTAAGGCTACGACTTAAGATTTATACTGCATTAAACTCTGTTTATTGATAGGTTATACTTGGGTAATTGTGATGAGTACGACATCAAGTGTACAATTTCCCGCACTTACTGCAGCCTTTGACACTGAGGTTACGTTTGCAAGATGTGGCACGCAAATTGGCTTTACAGAAAATTCTATTCATCACCAAAAGTTTTAGTGATGTTTAAACGGAAACAACAAAATAGTTATACATAGCCGATTTCGCCACCTTATACTATCCGTCAGTTATATCTTCGTCTCTACTTTAGACTTGTCAGAGACAAGGATAGGTATAATTTTATTTGACGGATAGCGTTTCTCAGGGTTGGTGAAACAGGCCCAATGTGTCAAATATAACGTTTAGACGTTCTCCGGTCGTTCTTTCAGTAAATAGTAGGTATTGTGAAGAGTAAAAATGTTTTGTACATAGTGAGAACTGTAGATACCTACTCACATATTATGTATATATTGAGCACAGAGTACCTACTTACTTATTATGTAACATATTTTTTACTAATTTTGTATAGTTAACTTTATATTCAACGCATCCATCTAATAAGAGTCTTTGATAAACCTTAGTATTTATTAATAACCTTGCTTGCATTTAGCTTTGAAATATTTAGTAAGTCTGGATCGGGGGTTTGAACCAAATACGACATGACAAAATGAATATATCCGTTCATTGACTTTCATATTTAACAAAAACGAAGAGACATTTAACAAAGCTCTATTTTAGTATTCAGAGCAAAGAAATCAATTCAAAATATCTATAGACGAAATAATTGTTTAAATATTAAGAGTACCTACTTTTTTTGTTACAACTAAATGATGGAACAAGGCGATGGCCCACCAGATGTTAAGCGGTTACCTCCGCCTAAAACAATGCATTGCCTCACTGAGCATGTCCACTGAGGATCTGCTTTGTGATGCATAGCACTGCGCCCATCACTGAGACATAAAAGGGTTAAGTCTCATGTGCCTGTAATTGCACCGGCACTCCTACTGTTCTACTTTAAGCGATAAGGCCGCCCATTGTACGTTATGTCTTTCTGTGTGTTCTTTATAATAAATGTGTTTCATTTCTCTGTTTGGTTTGATTTCATGTACCTACAATAAAGTTTTTTCATTCAAACTTTAGGTAGGTTTAACAAGTTGTTATTGACACTGGGTTATCTTTTTGTAATAAGTCCAACGTAACTGACAAACAGCCTGCAATAATTATGCGCATACGATATGTCAACGTGACGAATATATACAATTGTTACACACTTAGTTTAGACTAGCTTTTTCAAACTGTCTTGACTGCAACAATGGCTATTGGGTACAAGAATTTATTTGCAAAAAAATTGTTTATATATTTATTTAACGTTAACAAGATAAGCGTGTCAATCTCGAACTGTCAATATTAAAGATCTTCGCATACACTATTTTAGTTTTTTGCGATTAGACAGTTTCATTGATTTCTACTGAATTTTATATTTCTGAAAACCCTGAACTGTAAATTAATAATAAATTCATACATATTTCACATAACTCAACTGCTTCATGTGTATTTTGTAAATATTGTAAATACTGTATTTGTTGTAGTTTTCTTTGTTCGCATATTAAACTTTATTCTGTGTATTCCTATACAATGTCCTCATCTATTTTTGAAGCCAACATTATTATTATTATGAACCCAGTCAAATTCGATCACACTTCAAAAAGCTACAATGGTTGCCATCAAGGTTATTGTTGTCAGACCTCATCATTATCCTAATTGATTATTATTATGCCATTGTGCCACTGGAATACCTACCAGACGTCTACATTAACTCCTCACCACCGGGGTTGCTTCTTCTAGCTCAGTTATGAATAGAAAACCCAATTAAAATTAGCCCTATCACTGTTTGATATCACCCATTTATTCAACGGGTATCATAAGTTTGGCCATTAGTAGGTAAGAAATGAGTCGATAGAACAGTCAGGAAGACTGAAAACTGGGTATGTTGATAAACATTGACAATGAGCCTCAATGCCATGCGGGCTGGAATTCCGCTGTAGGTAACTATGAAAAAATCCGGAAGACCAAGCCAGCAGCTGTGACAGAACAGCTAGCTCATCCGTAACGTTTTGTTTTTTGAAGATGGAAAATTGTCAGCACGATTTCACTTTGTTTTCTTTATTGGATGTCCTAATTAATAAAATAAAGTAGTCGACGACATTATTTTACAACTTCTAACACTCGAAATAAAAAAAATAAAAAATATGTTTAATTTTACACAAACAAGTTTACAATATTAGACTTACATTAAGTACAACTTTTACGAGCACTTAGTGTCGACCTACTTTTCGAATGAATTTTCAGTGAATATGTAAGTGTTTTGTAGGAACTCACCGGCGTCTCCGATAGATCAGGTGTAAGGTCCAGCTGCAGCTGTCTTCTTGTATTTGCCGAATCCAAGGGGGGCAAAGCTCTCAACACCTCAGAAGGCAAGCATTAAAGGCTCTGTAAGGAGGCGGAAGAAACGCCTCTTCACCTGCTAGGGGAGTGTGGGCCGCTGATGCAAAAACGCAGCACACATCTGGGAAAGCATATTTTAAGCCCAGATGAGCTAAAAAACCTCACCCCTAAGAAAATCCTTCAGTTCTTAGCAGCTGCAGGGTTTAGTGGTGAACTATAAACGCCCCAAATAGGGGTGGTACTTACACAAGTGGCGATCACAATAGGCCAGAAGGCCGCAGTGATATCATAGCCGCAAAAAGCTAATAAAAAAAAGCATCAAAATTCACCAAAATTACCAATTATCTATTATTTTCTAATTGCGCACGCACATCCAATTAACGTCCATTTGCATACTAGCTGAATGGCGGCGATCGCGCAAGCTCGCCAATTTTGTCATATCTAAATCATCTCTTGCTAGACAAGCAACGCAAGACTTACTCACTAGACAAGGTACGTAAGAGCTAGGTCAAGTGAACCAGCTGTCACTACCATCAGCTATAATCTGTAAGCATGCGCAAGCTCATGTTTTATGTTAATCAGTGTGTGTATGACAGAAAGCATTTCTATGTACAGCGGTGGATTGGCGGTGTGCCAGGTAAGCTCGCTTCCTGGTGGTAAAGGATTTAAATTGATGTGTCAGCCCTGTCTAAGAGTAGGTGTTGATATGTCCAAATGTCTTAAAGTCAGCCAAATCGGAATTCTAATCCATCCTATGAACGTGAATGTTGCTATGTTTGTGACACCATCTGTGATTGCTGAACCAACTTCTCATGGCCTCGTGTCTCCGTCTCTCCCCGCCGACATATGCGGAGTCGGCGCAACATTTTGGCAGACTTTTGTTTTTTTTTTTATAAATAAATATTCATGGACATTTCACACAACGCCCTCTAGACCCAAACTAAGCAAAGCTTGTCAGATTTTTTAACTAGTGTAACTCATTGCACTGCTGGACAAATGCCTCCACTTCACTCAAGTCCTACCACTCAATTTAAACCTGGCAATATAGAAAATTTATCACTTACTAAACTCCTTCACTCCTTCACTCCTTCAGATAATCTCACTCTCTCCCAATATTTGAATCAACAGCCCCAGTTTATCGCCCTCTAAACAATGCCACTAATTTGACAAATGTCAAAAACGAACGCATGAAATCGTGCAAGTAACCTTGGCAAGCGCAGTTTATATTCAGCCAAATATAGCACTTCCTTTTGATGCGAGTAGAATTTTCATTGGAAACTTTTAGCCGGATGTTTTTCTTCGGAAAGTCGGACCAAAAAAATCTAATGCAACCATGCAAGTTTTGATAATGTGTTCTTAAATTTGATCTGAGGATCTACTACAAATTTAATAGATTTAAAAAAAATATTGCGTTTCGTTTCCTTCCACACATTTATTCGCAGCGCCCCTAGCGGAAACTTACAGGAACTACAAACTCAACTGTATTGAACAACTCAAATGTATTGAAGGAACGATACGAAATAAAGTTTTCATAAATTATCAAATCTTTTACTACACCCCTGTTTTTCAGAACTAGAAGCCACAGATTTTAATTATGCTCTCTTTCTTTTTTAATTTCTTATACAATACCAGTTTAGGAGTTATACTAAAAGTTTTTGATCGGACACCAATTACGAATAAATGCCCGTCTAAAACCAAATGATTCACGTCTCTACGATATCTGTATTGGAGTTCAGTATCCACCATTTTGGAATCCTTGAGATGTTGGGACGAATTTGGTGAATCTCGGATGTTAAATTTAGTAAATTATAATGTAAATTTTTGAGTGTTGATGATATACGTGTTATGGCAAATTAGCAACGCAGTGAAGTTTAAAATAAAATGGTTTGTAGTGTCCCATAAAATATATTTTAATAATACAGAATAGAATAATAGAACAAAAAGAGTCAAGAGTGATGCACATCCTCAGTAGACTTGCTCAGTTAGGCAATTCATTGTTCCATCACTTATTCTTTTAAAAAAAACTGATTTCCTAATGCTTCTAACTTTAAAATAAGATATATACTTAGTATAATTTAATTCTTGGCTTGGTTCAGCTTAACATAGGATAAGGTAGAGATGACCCTGTCTAAAAAATATTTTTTGGACATGTAGACCTGTAAGGTAACTAAGCTCAAAGACTCGTCTTTTCTAATGTCCCATTTGCTCACCTACCTTCCTAATTTGTGGAGGATCCGATACCTGCAGATTTTTTTATATAATGAGTAGGCAAAGAGGCTTACGGCCCACCTAATGATAAACAGTTAACGTCGCCTATTAACATCTGCAACACCAAAGGCATTGTCGATGCGATACCATGTTTTACCCGTTTTTCGAATGCTGTATTTACTTCAAATTTAGTATAAAAAGGTGTGGTTCAGCTGAATCTGCAAATCTACAACCCTGGGCCGGTCGACACCCCCAGCGTCTCAAGGTCACTTCACTTATTGCCGTTGTTAATAAGCATTTGTTCTGTGTCTGCTCGGTTTCCTGCGTTATCCATCAATTTGCGTGCAATTTGCGCTTGCATCGGCCTTGTATCTCTGTAATCCAGTAAAACTTGTGTATTGTGTATTTCAGCGATTGTGTGGTTGGCGTGCTTACTCATTGATGTCTGTACTCACTTTTATTTATTACAGCTACCATAAAGCAGAAAAATTACTGGATAAAAAAGGACTAGGATTTTATGAGCTTACAAAAAAGATCTCATAACTGTCTTACCAAAAAACATATTGAAATTCTTAGCTACAAGGCCATAGACAGATAGGTACTAACATGCTAGGGTCTTTAACCTAAGCGACCCTTTTTATCCGAGGTAAAAAACACCTTTGATGTGTAAGAAGAGCTTTGAAGTATTAAAAATATAGATCCAAATTCTTTTTCAAATTTGAAACTAAATATGCGAATTTAAATTCAATGCAAACCAAATCACCTTTCCGAGACCTTACATAAACTAATGAAAACAAATAATACTAACTGAAGTAAAATACTATCATGTACAAAGTTCTGTATTCTAGAATAAAGAAAAAGTTATTTCTGTATTCCAGAACGAGATCGTAGGATAACTACATAATGTAAGCAACAATAACTTTAGGGACTGTAACTGTGTTGCACTCGGTACATTGCTCGCCGACCGAAACAGTCGGGTAGTCCCGCTGCTAATGCGTCGAGTTCTCTCGCTAACGTTTTTGGCAAACTCTCAACTGTCACACGCATCGTGCGCGCAAGAGGCGATGTACCCGTGTTCCTCTGTCAGATATACTATACAGGAAGTGTTCAGGAATAAATAAATCCGTAGAAGAACCAAGGTCGCTACAGGTCTCAGAATTAGCTATCAGAAATAAGGAAAGTAGAAAAGCTATCTTGACTTTATGTATTTATCAAATAGTAGACTTTTTTAAAGAGTAGGTATGGAAGACTGTGACGTAGTTTCTCCTATTTAAAAACCATTTCAAAACGTTTCCGTTTCTCCCCTAAACATCCTAAAAGGTTTTAAGATCATGTCCCCAAAACAGCCTAAGTACCTACCTAAATAAGTTTTATACGTTTAATTATGGAAACAGACTTCAATTTGACAACCTTCCGGCTTTATCTATTGCTATTGGGATTATACGTAGAAGTCACAGAAAAGCAAAATACGCAATTTCGTTTACGTGGATAACGTATTTCTTCTAGTTATTTTGATAGTTTTGAGAAGATCAACATAAAAAAAATGATAATTAAAATACAACCCAATTGAGAACTCTTTTTTTGAAGTCTGTTAAAAAGAGATATTGCTCGATTTCGTGATATAAAAACTTGAAAAATAGTATTAAGCAAAATACCGTTTTAAATCTAACATGACTATGAGCAGTCGATGAAAAATGCGATGCAAAATAGTTGTCGCGTGTCTTTCACTGCTGCACATTCCCTCCGTTCTACAGCATTCCTACCCCCATAGCACAGATGAGGCACCAGTGTTTACCTAAATATGTTTCACTTATACTAAAACCCATACTATGTAGGTCAATATCGCTTGATCACGTGCTTCAAAGTGAACTGTTGAAATATCAAATTTAATTAGTCTATGAAGATCATCAGCGTTTGACGAAGTTCAGGACGCTCAAATAACTGAAACCTTTTTGAACTTTATATACAATGAAATAGAGTTTGTTTTATGTAAGCAGCAGGCATTGTATGACACAAGCCGAGGGCGGGTCATATTAATCTCTTTCGCATTTCCACGCGACTGTACAGAGATATTGCTCAGCGTACCGTTAAATGGCTGAAATTGTACTCTTTTAATTAATATGTTACGGTACGATTCTTTTCATTATCAGTTTTTGTGTAATTAACGCTGGTTGTAGATTAACTTTGTAAATTTCAGGAAAAACAGGCATTTGTCATAAGCTTTTTTTCCTACATCGGGATAGTATGTGCTATCGATTTGACCTGATTTATAAGATTGATCTATAAGTAAACTCTAGGGATTCGAGTTCTGTCATTTGCAAAAGCAGCATAGCACATTTATTTTAATTGTTTTTCTTGACGTTATAGTGGGTATTGTTTCTTAATTTTGGTGGAATTTTAACCTTTAATACTAGCGGTCATAGCATAAAGTGTGAGCCATTGGAATAAATGTGTATTATGTGTTTTTATTAAGTAAGTATTTGATGGATTTTGTCTTCAAAACAAACGACAGCCGACTTGACGAATGACTCGCCTTGACTAAACTTATTTCAAATAATCCACTTGACACATTTCACGCGCTATTTTTTTTATTTTAATTAAATTCCTAGTTATATTTGAGATAAGTAATTCTGATGAAAAACTCAAACTCAAGCATAGATGTGAGTAGAGCTTCTCATACAAAACGGTAAATTATGCTTGAGTAGTTGAACAGTGAATGCAAATTACCTAAGAATTGAAAAACAATAAAGCTCAATTCTCATGGAAGCAATACCTACAATATATAATTTAAAAAAAACTCTGTGAGGGTGTCTGCACGGCAGTTGCAACGTGCTGTCAGTTCAAAAAGTCAAAATGTAAAAATTATATTCATTATATTATATACTAATATAAGTCGTAACTACCAACTTGCATTATAATAGGAAAGTCGTTATGGTCAGTTCATAAAATTATTTTTTCTGACTCCTGAAAACAAATAGGTACCTAGGTACTTAATTTTTGCATACAACTTTTTGAACTAACGTGATGTTTAGTTTTAGTCATTACTACAGTACCTACTCTTTTTATTGAAAATTGAGTAATAAAACAGTTCCGTGTTCATGGCTGTTTACCATACCCATGGCTTATTCCCATTGAACTTTACCATAATATCCATGATTTCCCATTGAATCGAACCGATTAATCGTTAAACCGTAGAGTTATGACATCGGATGCTCACATGGTTCAATTTAAATCTCTTATTCAAATGAATCGGAATACATTATTACGGAGAATAGAGAATTAAAATGGCGTGCGTGCTTCCGTAGTAACAGGTAACGTTGAACACGCTATCAGAGTGTCACTCAAAGAGTTGCGAGGACGATACAGATAGTTCACTCGTATTTTTTATTCTAATAAATGATGGAACACCTGATGTTAAGCGGTTACCTCTGCCTAGTGCGTCCACTACTACTGTTTATAGGTACTAGAAAAAAAAACGGTAGAGCATAAGCCTCCCGACTTTATGGAATTTGGTCTGGCTGGGGTGAGGTTAGCAGGACAATGGTTTTTAAGAATGATAATGAAAATGGCAAAAACTAACTTACCAATTTAAGTTATCTAAATTTTGAATTGGGGGAGACCTTTGCCCAGCAGTGGGAAAGTACAGGTTAATAAAAAAAAATTGAATAATCAAGTTGAATTCGCAACATTTACAAAGAAAGAACCTTGATTTGTATGAAATGAACTAGCTGTTCGATCTGCTCTTGTAAAGCCAACCGTGTCTTAGCCAGTTCTGAGGTCTCGCATGGCGCTGGTGACCACAAATCCCTCACTTCCTTCTTTAATTCCGAAATTCACCCTATTTTGGTGGAAATAATTCCGAAAATACCCTGTTTCGGGCGAAACTCAATCTATTTGGACAATAGGCGAATAGTTTGTGGTCGCGTATTTTCTGATTGGCGAAATTTTGGGTTGATTTGATTAGGAACTGCTTTTACGTGTGTTGTTAATTTATTTTAGCGTTGGGTGCCTATTGTGTTTTATTTATTTCGTTTTAGATGCACTTGAGTATAGGGAAAAAAATTATTTAATTATTTGAACAATTGACTAATAATGCCAGTCCTTTCAAATGGTGAAGGAAAACATCGTGTGGAAACCCGCGGGCTTAATCAGTTCTTTGCGAATTGGCATTGTCGGATAAGGGCGACTAGGCTGAGAGGATGATACTGTATAGTTATTGGACAAGCCTAAATCTAAATAATGAATGATCCAAGGACTGCATCGACCAGCAGGGGTATTCCAATCTCAGTTGAACTGCAAAGTTTTAAATCATGGTCAGTTCATACTAACTCATAGTTATTCTGTGACTAAAAAGTGACATTACTTATGATGTCATTTAATTTGTTTTCGAGCATATTTTGCTGTCAAGTGTCTAAAAAGAATGATCACCTGAAGAAATTACACTGGGCAGTGAAATATAACTTGACAGCAAAAGATTGGAATACGGGGGCTTTTCATCGTAGCTTAAAAAGGTGCCTACCTGTCAACCATTGTATTCTTACAAAGGAGCGCAGGAAAAGAGGTTAACCTCAATAATGCAACTTATAAATATTGAGTATTTTATAATTTTTAACTACTAAAAACGTAGCCAACCCATGAATTCTGAGAAATAAAAACAATGTAAAATGATATGTGGTTTCGGAGTAGAGTGAATCACCGGCGATAATGAGTGACAGAGTTCAATGCCGCTGAAGTAAAGATTTTTAGTAAAATATGTGTTTTCCGAGAATTTAGATTATCTTTACTTTGAGGTTGGGAAATTCGGTTGCACATTTTATAGAGGAGATACTTAATGCATTTTTCAAAATAGTCATAGAACAAACAGATACCCTAGCCTGCTTGTCATGTCATAGTACACGTCTACTGAGAGCGTGCTCATAATGAGATTTGGCACCGCGTCCATCTCACTACTAATAGTTTCATGTGCCTGGAATTGCACCGACATCCATGCCCATCAAATTGGAACACAACAATGCGCACAGTGGCAGAAAAATAGGTACGGTAGTAGGTACTTCCCCGGACAAATTCTTTTTCACAAAATTATCCACCATTTCAATTTTGAATTTGGTATCTACCGTTGCACTTGTAAAACAGATTTTCCGCCAATTTGCGAACAAACTTGCCAATCAGCGCAGTGCAATGATCTTAACTTTAGTGATGGGAAAAGCAAGACTTCAGAAAAAAAGACTTTTTAACTAGATTTTCTTATGCAAATTATTTTAGTACCTAGGTACCTAATTTAAAAGTTGTGTATCTAAAATACTAGTACTTTTCATTGTCAACAACTAATTAGGCGTATAAACAAGAAAATCTATTTTTATGATTAATTTGAGAACTAAATACTTGTTTTGAAATAAATTAAATTATAGAACCTAAATTGATGGGATTTTCTGAAAGTTTTCTTCTGATGAGGAAAATTTGTAAGTATTTAATACGTAAGATAAACTGAATTCGGGTTTACAACTTGTAAAATATAAAATATGTATATTTATCTAAGAAAACTTCTAATTTTCAGTAATTGCCTACCTGAACTGCTCTTTACAAAAATGTAGAAAAAATGTAGTCTTTTAGTTTCTTTAGCTCCAGTTGTTTTGTTAAACTTTCCATGTTTTTGCAAATTTTAAAAAAAAACTCTGTGTTTTGTTACCGTTTCATTCAAACTTGAATACTTATATTATACCGACCGAATTTCCATTATTTGAAAAAACTGAAGACTTCAATATTCATACACTAAGGGCCGTCATTATTCAGAAGTGTGTCATTTCCAATACAGAACGGTATTCCAATGTAAATGTATAATTATTTGGCATCCTGCATTTTGCACGAGTACCTATAACGGTATCCATTGTACATGATGGACAAATGATTGCAATTTTTTTCCTCTTGTTAAGTTTTTTGTCCACACAAAAGAGCTGGTTCGACCTGGTTTGGGTTGCTAATGAAGATTTGTAGCCGATTTCGTGCGTATATTCGGCTTCGGGCAAAGTCAGAGGAGAAGAATTGACCGAATTTGTTGGCCGAAAGATAGCTGAATTTTGCTCATCTAAAAAATATACGCTTAAAAATGATCTCAACAAAAGTTAGGCAAAATGTATAAGTTGGGAGAGATGATTAATATAATAATAAATACCTATATTATTATGATAATGTAAAAATTATGTATGTAATGTAAGAATATAAAAGTTCTATAAATTTAATTTTTTTTCTACCCACACTGGATTCTATCACAAACTATCACTAAATAACAGAATAATGACGTGACACTGGCAGAAATGTCCAATTACAAAATGAATGCAATAAAAAAACCCAATATTCACAATTCAGTAAAGGATTATGTCATCGGGAGCTCATTGCGTCAAAGAACGAGTACATACATTTTTTGACTTATTTGCCATAAAAAGCCGAAAGATCGTCTTCAGTATTTCCCATCTCTTTGCGTTACCCAGAACACGTGCATTATGCGATAGCATTGAAAGGCAGGACAGATCAGTAGAGAGATTCGTGTAATTTAGTTAATTGTGTGTAGAGGTATAACGATTTGATGTGACAAAAGGACCCCTTTTGTGTGTAGTTAATTTTAAAATATCAAGTCTTTGCATCTAATCTAGTTGATTTATACATCGTCGAGAGCCAGTTTATACCCATGCTGCGATGAACAGGACGTTGCAGTACCTGGGACATGATGGAGTAGGCTTGCCCAGCACCTATACCATCCTCTCACCCTAGTCTGCGTTATCTACAGGAAAGACGAGATGCGAAACTCATAATGTTTTCCTTCATCGTTTGAAAACATTGTGAAAATGGAACGGTACAATTCTGCTTAGACGGGGCTGTGAGTACATTTCTTAGTTATACTTAACCTCTTGATCAACGATCATCTAGGGTTAAAGCGCCAATCTGCAATGCACGATAAACATACTACTTACAAGCTTAAAATATTTACAAAACTGTAAGGGCGGCTTGCACCAGAATCGCTAAACGCGTTTAACTCTTAAATAGTATTTAGTGAGTTGTCAAGTCATACAAATACGTCATATTTAAATCGATTTAGCTGTTAAATACGTTTAGTGATTCTGGTGCAAGACGCCCTAAATGTATTACTTAATAATAAATTTAAGATCTCTTTTGTACAACAGTTAAACAATAGAAATTTTCTGATTTCTGATGATATTTCGAAAGTGTCTTTAAACGTTTTTCGTAATGAAATGATGGTTTCTTTGTGTTATAATTCAATGATTATTATAATAGATATTCTGTATTCTCCGAAGCTCTGCCAAGCATCAACTATTTCATTACTACGAACAATATTATACAAACACACACATAGTTAAGAGCTAGGGATGTGGTAAAGTGCAAATATTCATCATAAGTTATTATTTACATGTATTTAAATGTTTAATTTATTTTATTCCAGGCCCTGTAAAGGTATCTCATGGCGTCTGGAAAAGATATCAATGAGACTAAATTTTTCTATCTTCCATCTATGTAGGTACTATTTACTACATATTACTTGTACTATACTGAGTAATAAATGGCTAAGAAAATGATTTACCTACTTCTTATATCGTGAACGGAAAATGTTTTCTTTGCCAACTAGCAATTACTACTATTACTGACTGTAAATGTTATTACTTGCAATGTAATGTTAAACTTGTTAAACTTTACTGTAATGTTAAATTACTTGACTGTAGCTAATTTAACTTTTATTAATAACAATACCGCTTGTACTTATTTACAGATATACATACAAACATAATATTTACATAGGTACAATTAACTTGGAAACAAATCTTAGCTTAACAAAAACATTAACTATTAAGGAAACAATGACTATGTCATTGTTCTTGCTTATTTTATAAGTGCCACGAAAATAACATTAAACATCTGAATCAGAAATCAAATATCGTGTACAAATACAATTAAATAGCCTAGTCTAGGCCTGTCAGCCTGTCGCGCGACAACCCTACTTGGTACACTCACTGTGTAAACAGAATTGGTAATTTAGCTGTTAATTGTCGCAGTAGCTAGGCAAATAATGTACCTATTATGTCATGAAAACGTACATAATGTATCCGAGATTCTTGAAGTCAGGATAATTATCTACCCAGATAAAATCGAGCTGATTTCCCAAAGGGTAGACAGATCAAGGCCTTGCACGTAACTACTAGTAGGTATATTGGTCAAATTGAAGGCTACGTACGAGCACTAAGTTTTATCTTACCTATGTCTTATCTTCATGTCAATGTTTAGGATTTTTGTATGGAGTGATTTTTAGCCTCTGGCCGAAAAACGAAAAGAGTGTTATAAAGACGGGGTTATGTGTGTCTGTTTGTCTTTGCCCTCGTAGCTCTGAATGTAGGGCTTCGATTTGAATGTGGGTTTTTTGTAAGAAAGCCGGTTGATATGGGATGGTTCTTAGCTATATTTGGTGAAAATTACTGCCCATATTTGTAAGTCATGATTATTGTGACGGGATATTCATCAAATCTGAAAACGAGTTTTCAGGAATCTCAGAAATAATTGAATTTTGAAACATTTATTTTTTCCTACATTTTTCACATGGCTTTTGGTTTGATCCATAGGTATCTAAGTACGTATTAGGTACTTATAATTCGACTCTTGTCTTTTGGTCTGTGCTAATTTTTTTTACCTTTTATCATCCCATTGCTGTATTTCCCAAAGCCTCAGTGGTAAGTAGTCTTTGTAAACTGGGCCAAATAATGAGGGCTTGGTAGAGTTGAACTGATTGCACCAATCTAAGCGCAGTGCGCTCGCGCGGGGGCGACTCATTGCACTCCTCATTAGATAATTTGAGCTAATCTGCGCGTGCGCACATATAAGTACCTAACTAGGTGTCGGGTTCGCTGAACTGTGCTGATGAATTGATTGTCCTGTTGTGGTTTTATTGCGCAATACTTTTCAACTCGAATATACCAAGAAGTTGAAGTTGAACTCTGTAGATATTTAGGTGTTTTTGCTCATAGGTCATGTCTTTCTGCTATTAGGTCATTTGGCTCTTAGTTCAATTGGCTTTAGGTCAATTTGCTAAGATCTCACAAACATCAGGGATTTTGAGACTTTTTGTTTCAAGATCCCCTTGATTCAATTAAATTATCAAAATCAAGGTGATTTTGAGACCAATCCGGTCAAAACCTCCGTTCTCGTTATTAAAACAAAAAAAAAACAAATACTGAGTAAAAATATTGGCTATGTTTATAGTATTTCTTTTGAAGCAGATTTTGTTTATGTAAATGCATTATTGAGTATTCCAAAGCGTTGTTAACATTATAAAACTTCTACGAACTTTACAATGGACATTGTGAATAAAAACGAATATTTTATTACATTTTGTTTGTATCCTAGCACTAGTTCCTCAATATTTCTAGGCAAAAAAAAATGTTTTTAAAACTTCATACCTTAATCTATTGAATGACCGCAAGGCAGTTTTTGCTAGACAAGTTAATTTTACAAAAAATTTAGAATGAAAATCTCCTTATTTAGATCCTTTTCATCATTGCTGGTCATCATCAGGCATTGGACTCTCAAATCTAACTGCACTACATTGAGATGAACTAAATGCCTGAGATTCCTCAAAATTGGTTTCAGATCTGATGAACATCGTCCTAGCTTGAAAGATAGAAAGAAAAAGTATATATTTATAAAGTCACACGGAAAATAATAGGTCAACATAGCACAGACACACACACAGCATTTTAAAATATATTATTATGGCGGGATGTCGGTAGTTGAAGATGGTCCAAAATCTAAGCGCACAAGCCAAGATAAGATAAAGATAAGTTTATTTCCAAAAATAATGTGGTAATACATTTCAGTTTGCGAAGTTATTCTTTCTGGAGATCTAAGTGGCTGACCTACATTCAGTAGACATCTACAAGCTGATACGGTGATGAAGTAGGAACTTCTAAAAACTGGTGCTAAGAGCCTCATAGCATACCTACATAATATAGGTAGGTAGGTAGGTACATGTAATCGCAGTGCACATAATAGAACGATAAATAATGATAAGTGCGGGAGAACAAACGCTCTGCGTTACGTTCAACGTAAACACTATCAGAACACTGATTTATACGTTTGCGAAACGTAAACGTTAACCAATGTACGTTTATTTGAGCAGACAGAAATTGGAGTTTACAAATTATTTATTTATTTAGGACCCAAATTATTTAACTATCTTGGTTGCTAGCGTTGTGTACATGAGGGGGGTAGGTAACAATGCAAACAATTTTATTATATTTTCAGTTGAAATACATTATTCTTTGAATGTAAGTATTGCAATTTTATGATGTTTTTCTGACACGTATTTCTTTCTAACCAATAAATCAAAATATTGGATGGTCCATTGGAAATCGCTGCAGCGTAAGTGCCTGGGTTGTTTTTAAACTAATGTTTTTAAACTTCACGCTTTTAAAAGTATCTTGACATAAAATACTTTATTACCAATATCCAAAAACCATTGTAAAGGCGTATCGTGTACCTATACCATGGCACCTAGGCGCCTACTTACATATCCTATTCTGTCTAATTACGCTGGATAATTCTGGAACATGCCTGACGATGCTCCTACTAAAAGGACCTGCTAAGCTGCTCAAGTTCTTACCAAGTTTTATTTTAAAAAATACCAAAATGCACTGTAAGGTATGTACTGTAGTATGTACTGCATGCCCGTAACATATCCTGTTAAATTGGCCGTTGCGCTTGGTATTCCGCAGCACTATTTGTTTGCGTTGTTATTTTTGGCCGCACCGGTGCACCCGTTCGACGGAATTTAATTTCGACCAGTCTGTACGGTTTTCCAAAATACGGCACCCGTCTTACGACAGTCCTCCGAATGAAAGAACCACATCTTTAATCGTTTCCCGACTTTTGGACATCGTGACTCCGTGCAAGGACTCTTTAAAAATAGCTTTTTCCATCTCCCACGGTCTACGGCTTGATGATCACAATATTGAATGAAAGAACATCTAAACTCCATTGTTCAGTATCTTCGCCAGCTGCAAACGTAGGACGTAAAAGCTATCAACGTTTTCTGCATGAACATCTGACACTATGGACTCTTTTAGAGGCACTGTGTAGCGAATTTCTTTCTTTCTACGACTATGTCAGACTATGTGAATGTCAGGAGAAACTCTAGCTGTTTTTAGGCTGCCATCTAAAGTGAGGATAGTGTTTACGCCATACTTATAACTTTCGAAGAATATTAGGAATCCAAATTTTGTACAGGGTCGAAGGCAGGATTTCTGGTCTCTCATTTTACACCACTCTATTTGTCAACAGTTCGACTGGATTTAGTATGTTGCATCAGTTTTCTTTTAGTTTTCGTGAGGCTTTCGTGAGTGTTTCAAGTCATCAAAACCGTCAATCAATTTTTTGGTCGCACATTTCAACATTTTTGAAGATATAAATCACTAAAATGTATTTATGCAAAATCGCAAACCTTCATGTTCTCTATAGAATAAAAATGCGAAAATTCAGCAAAAATATCAGCAACATTTTTTATTATTTTCTATTGTCATTTGATCGAGAACATACTCTTCAAAAATGTTAAAATATGCGAACGAAAAGTTGTTAGTCGGTTTTGAGCGTAACATTTCTATAAAAATATTCATTTATCTTACCTTCTTAAAGGTTTTAAATTTTGTTATTAGTCCCCCATATTCCTGCAACAATCCTGTAAAAGCAGACTGGAGTTATACGTCTCTGTACACAGTTCAGATTCCGTACACGCTAACGGTACGTTCACACGGAGACACGATTTGCCGAATCTTATTTTCATCGGATCTGGAAAAACCGAATGTTGTATTCACACAGCACATCTTGCTTGGCCGTATCCGACGGCCTCGTATCGGGATCTCGTGTGAACTCCCATCCGGCTTTTATTAGCAAGAGCGCGCACAGTTCCTCACGTTCCTCACCCCTCCTTCCCAGCTTGTGCGACGCATTCGGTTTCAAGATCCGACAAAAAACCGAATCTACCCCTGCGTGTATCGTATGAACGCATGTATTGAATGCCCTATACCACTGAATCGGATCTGCATTTTGCAGTATCGCCGGATCGGTTTGTAGTCGCAAAATCGGATGTCAACTTCAGCAAGATTCGGTTTTTTTGTCGTGTCTTGAAACCGAATGCATGTGTGAACTCCTTCATTGAAATACTTATGCCACTAAACCGAATCCTGCAAAAAACCGATTCGGTAGAGAAACACTCGACGCCGTGTGAACGTACCGTAATGTGTTTTGCGGACGGTACGATTTGGTTGAATTGGTTGATTTATCTGGCTTTCGTGTCATCGGCTGTAGGCATTTGTGAATCACTAGGGTTGCCTGCAACTTTGCTTTTGTGCTACTTTCGAGTCTCAATAGCTGGGTCTGCTACTGAAGACCCAAGTGGAATCAGCTGTCAATCATTTGCTGCAACTTTTAGCATTATCATTCTTCATTATACCTACCTACTAGGATCCTACTAGGATGCACTCACTACGGTACATTATCAAACATAAATTTTTATCGCTTGTACTTTTGTTTTGAAGCTTGTTGTCAACATCATCATCATTATCTCAGGCAGTTTCCACCCTCTGATGAGCATAGGCCTCCTTTTTATTACGTTATTTTTTTTGGGCCTCTTGCGAGTCTGAGCCATTGATTCCTAGCTCGTCCTATGATATCATTGGACCACCGTTGATTGTTGTCATCACGCACAAAAAATTGTCATTGACTTTTAGACATTGTTTAATTAAAGAACTACTTTTGGTGGTAATGCGTACCCTTCCAGGTCTTTCGCAATTATCAACTAAGCTACAGTATACCTGTTTCATCTAAGTTTTAGATACCATAACACCCTGTAATCATTCCTCGTATCTCAACGTATAGGTGATCGGGTTTGTCGTTTGGTTTAAGTTACTAAAAGTAAGCTTAAAACTTAAACTTCTAATGAAAATCTTGGAGACAGAAGCTCAAGTAAAGTTCCAAACGATTAACATTATCAGTTCAGACAGAGTTCAGACTAAGTTGGCTATTCAGACGGACGGGATCGAGCGGTCTACAACACCTAATGATTTTCTCTAAGCACTCAGCACTGCAAATTTTTAACAGTAGTCACAGTTATGAGTTAATTTGTAACTTGATCTTGATGAGATAAACAGCGTCAGGGCCACTTTTTACCCATCCCTCTTTGAACAGGACGTTACAGAGCCTGGGGCATGATTTAGATCCTCTCGGCCTAGTCGGCCTTATCTACAGGAAAGACAAGCTCTTATTAAGTCAACTCCATGTGGTTATATTTCAGTCATTTTACTTTTTTTGGAACAAACATTTACGACATGTGTCAGCCAATCAGTGGATTTCTCTTCTCGATATTTTCTTACCTGGTTTTCCTTCCCCTTTTTTCTGATGCAAGCTAAAGAACCACAAGCTACATCTTTGCTCTAACTACCGATACAGCTTACTGTGGCTGAACCCAGTCGGTCATTTCGTTTAAAATTATCTCTTTTCCCCCCATTTCTGTGTTAATTTTGATAACGCGCTAAACTTTACATTCGTGAATTTGCAAGTTGGAGTTTGTTTTTCAGAAGTTTTGTAATACATGGTGTCCTGGAACTAGAGTATTAAGCCGGATCAGGATGATTCAGCAGACCATGAAACTGAAAACCTAAGCGTAAAATTTCCAAAAGTTGTTTATTTTATTTTACAGTTTCCAACATTTATTTTGCACAAAAGCGCATTTTGAAGAAATATGCAACAAACCTTGGCTGCACATTTTCTTCAATGAAATTATTGAATTCATTAAAGTCGTAGAACATTTTGTTATTCTCGTAAGTGTCGAGAATCGCTCTTTTTGGGATAACAGAATAATTGTGGGACACCCTGTGTTTGCTACATTTCTTGTGTTTCTAGCGCAATCGGTACCATTATTGTAGCAATATGAGAAGTTTGGAATGACGTCACGTTTCGCGTTGTTGAATGCACGCTGGCGCTCTCTCACATGGAATACAAATACCGTTTAGTCTAGTTGAAAGTTCGGTAAAGCAGAGCTTTTATTTTATAAACGTTTACAAAGCTTTTTAAAAAAAGCGTCTTAACGTTTAAAGTAATTTTTTTTATCTTAAGATCGAATACCACAGTGAAATAATACTTTTAAGTTTTATATCACAAAAGTGCTGTAAGGACAGTCAGTAAAAGATCTGAAAAAAAAAACGTGCTAGGTAGGCAGGTACCTACTGTTTAAATTTCACTCACTTTGATAAATGAGTACAAAACAACAAGTTTGAGTACCCCAGACATTCGTCAGTTTGATCCGAGGAGAAATAAAAACGGAAAATTTACGATGCGCTGCGCACGTGGTGCCGAATCAATTCTTACGCGAAACGATGTGAGTTGTTTTACTGCGCTTTTTATATTCGGCAATCTTTTATTTTTATAGAAGCAATCAATGATGAGATGGTTAAAAGAACACTCAAGAGAAGCCAGGACTACGTGCGTGACGTACATTGTCCTGACTCCAGCCTCCTTATCTTAACAAAAATAAGTACCGTGATACCACAGCATCATGACCTGAAACAAAATATCATGCTGAAATAGAAATGTCAAACAAGCATTTGCCCCCACTACACTCAAGCCTGTTACTTTGAGTGGCTGGACTGAACTGCCATTCACAGCAACGCACAGATAATTAAGCATAAAATAAGGAATGGTAGTCACAATGATTATTATGGATCTTTGTCCCTTTGAAGTATCTGCGCAAAACCCATTTTTGGTCGAATTGGAGGTAAGCGAGTTCTTCCGCACAACAGTACATGCGCAATCGTTTGTTGCACCTAACTTCAGAGGGATACAGATCAGTGGTACGTACTAGTAGTAGGGAATTGATTACTCTGGATCAGTTGAATATCTAATGAGATATTCAACTGCTCCAGAGCAACCAATTCCCTACTTATATTCGAATAATTCAACTTGAATAGAAGATCTATTTGAAAACATATAAGTAGATATCCTACTTCTATTTGAATAACTAACTCGAATAGAACATCTATTCGAAAACATATAGGTAAGTAAGTGTCCTACTTCTATTCGAATAACTAAGTTGAATAGAGCATCTATTCGAAAACATATATTTGAATAACTTGAATAGAACAACTTTTCAAAAACTTTCAAGTATTTTTAGTTTGATTTGAATAATTTAACTTGAATAGAGCATCTATTCGAAAACATACTTGTGAATAACTTGAATAGAACATCTTTTCGAAAACTTAGAGGTAGTCTAGATTGATTTGAATAACTTAATTGAATGGAGCATCTATTCGAAAACATACTTTTGGTTAAAATGAATAGAACCTCTTTTCCAAAACTTAGAGTTATTCTAGTTTGATTTGAATGAATAACTGAATAAGATCTTCTTCGTTATCATGATATTTAGAGAACGTTACATTTGGAGCTCTGTTAAGAACTTGCTTCAAAAATATATAATAAGGTTGAAAAAAGTTTTTGAATAAGTATAAGCACACATTTTGAAATCTTAATCCATTTCATGTAGGAGTAGACCAATGATTAAATTAGTTTTCCGCAGTTCGATGGAGCACATACTAAACAACGTAGTGTATTAGACAAAAGTTTACCATTTCGTAAATTTAGTTTTAGAGAATGAACAATACGGTCGGCTCGCCAGAAGTCTCACCGGCCGTCTCGTACGGAAAATCGGACGATTGTGAACGCATGACTGCTGTTAGACCTTTTACTTTCAGAGATTTTGCGGAACTCAGCATCTGGAATTTTTAACACAACGTATCGTATTAGGCAAAAGCTTACCATGTCGTGAATTGGGTTTTTGGGAATCAACACTAATGTCATCAAATTGTAACGATATTGGCTGTTTAAAAACCTCATTGTTTGAGTGCCTTAAGAAGAATGACTTTATAAATAATAAGTTCCATTATTATATTATTATCTTATCATATAGTTAAACCAGGTTGATAAACAAACTTTAAAAATAAAAACTAAATTTAAGTTGTTAAAAATATATTCTAACTATATTGATATACACTTTTCGACATACAGGACATATGTTATTGTTTATTGATAAAGCACATTTTGCACAAGCCACAGCATGACCGCATGGAATGAAACAAGTGTTTAACTCATCATCTAAACAAATTTTACAGATTAGTAACGATTTTTCTGGTCGTTGATTGTCATTAGCTTCTAGATTTGTCTTAGTAGACGTTTTACACGGTTCTCTTAATTCATGTTTCTCACCTATTACGGTTAGCACATATTCTTTTCCTTTAACTAATAAAACATATGGACAGGACTGGTACCAGCGTGCATGTTCCATCCATGGTTCATCATCATCGGAACACCAATCTTTTAACCCACCATTGCAAAAGTAACACTTTACTCTATCACCTTGTCCTGTATAAAAAAATCCAGCATCTGCCATATCTTGCGGTTTTTGAGTTAAGCCTCGCGGCCATGTATCGAAGCTTTTCAAGCGTATGGTTTTAATAGAATAATAAGGATGCTCCGGTTTTAATGATAATACCATACTTATTTATTAATTAGCAAAATAACAAAGAAACTTGTACACAAGACACACTGCACACAACATTTATGACTGTCACGTTTTATCGACTGTTAGAAAGTGATGTTATAATTGCGTAATAATAATAATATATAAAATGTCATAATAAATTTTTGCAAGTAGACTCATGTTAACATGAAGTTATCTGTAAGTTCCTCCTTTAAAACGGCAATATTTAATTATATTTATCTCTATGTGGTTTATCGATAATATGCTCAAAAGTAACCGATTTCATACTTATATTTGAATAATTCAACTTGAATAGAATAGAATCGCATGCTATGACGCCCTATAAGTATGGGAGCACTATTATTATAAATAGATGCTCTATTCAATTTAGTTATTCAAATCAATCTAGAATACCTTTAAGTTGTCTAAAAGATGTTCTATTCAACTTATTCAAAAGTATGTTTTCGAATAGATGCTCTATTCAATTTAGTTATTGAAATCAATCTAGAATACCTCTAAGATTTCGAAAAGATGTTCTATTCAAGTTATTCAAATATATGTTTTCGAATAGATGCTCTATTCAACTTAGTTATTCGAATAGAAGTAGGATATCTAGTTATATGTTTTCAAATAGATGTTCTATTCAAGTTGAATTATTCGAATAGAAGTAGGGAATTGGTTGCTCTGGATCAGTTGAATATCTCATTAGATATTCAACTGATCCAGAGTAACCAATTCCCTACTACTCGTACTGTACCTCCTATTCTTTTCTAAATAATCCTGTCTTATTTTTCTTAATTCTTAATTCTTTATTGCACACAACACAGGACATAAACAAAAGACTGAAATAGATGACATGTACAAAGGCGAGCTTAACCCTAACAAGAGTTTTCTTCCAGCAAACCTTTGGGGCTAGAGAGGTGACTATAGAGGCATTTTTATATAATAACATCTTCTCTAACGTTTAAATTACTGTCATAAGCGTTACCTATTACAAAATAAGCTTGTATAAAGTTGGTTCCCTGGCGCGTAGTTCAAAAGCCGACTGAATTTCTCCGTCATAAACCTAAGTTAGGTTCGTTAGTTAGGTACGCCAGGAGGCCCCGCGATAATGTCATCTGTCAGTCGTTATGTTAAAATAAAAGGAACGTAGTTACACATCGCGGCCACGCTGAATCGCAACGTTGTCCTGTACTTTCACATTACATGTCGAGCTCTTTCATACTAAACCCCCCAGGATGAACAGATACGTATCAAAATCATGGTCTTAAGTACATTGCCCACTTGCGCGTCATTTAAAAGTATTTTCATGCCCAAAATAATAAAAATATCAACGCCAAATTATTAATATTTTTAGCCAAAAAACGTCTTGTATCACTCGCCAGGAGAGGAAGCTGTAACAAACGTTCGACTTGTAAAAAAAGATTTGACAGCGGCGTATGTCAAACGTGACATGTACGCATAATAAGTGTCCCTCTCGTCAAGGACCCCTTCTCGGAAATGTAATGTGATGTGACAGTCATTCTTTCTCGAATTCAGAGCGAATTTATTTTCGTGGCTGACTTTTGTTTCAGTTTTGAGACTTTTCAGCCGACTGAAACGAGCATAACTGGTCGTTAAAGATATTAAAGTGAGTTATAAATAAGTTCTTTGAAATAAATATGAATTGTTGGCGGAATTTTCAGCGAAAAGTGTTTTATTATTTAGCGAAAACCTTTCGTTTTTTTTTAATTTTGTTTTCAAAACTCTTTGACGATGTTCATGTGACTTAGGTATTGCTTAAATGTATACCTAGACTTGGAGCCTGCTTCACCATCAGTAACGCTATCCGTCAAGTAAAAATATTTCTATCTTGGTTATTGACAAGTCGTGTTTAGGTGAAAATGTGGTATAGGGCACCTAGTTTTTATTCTTTATCTATCTAGATGAATATATTAACTTTCATTTTTAATAACAATATCTGTTCACTTGTTATTTCTAGTTTATTGAAATCATACCTAAAGAACATTGATATTTGTAATTGGAAATAATTATAACTGATGGTAAACGTAATCATGAGATGGTGAAATAGGCATAGACTATATTAAAAAATCACGTCGAATTTGGCCTTTGAGTATCCTTCGTCGACATAGAATAATTTTCAGTACCAAACGAGTGATCAGTCGATAACTGTATAACAGTATTTCATTTTTTTACGCAAATATGAATCACCAGTCTATACTCTTCTTTTGTCATGACGTAAAAACGCGGTAGGTATTTTCGTGGATTGCATCAGATAACACAAAAAACTAAAACCACAACCTTTTTGCAAATCGCTATCTTTATTGTATCGGGTTGAACCATTGTCATCGGCCATAATATTAGGACGGGAAGTTTTATCTCGATCTGACTATTATCAAAATCTGCACCCATAATGTGGAACTGAAATGGATGAGAATTCAAACTCTTAATATATTTCTCGCTATCAAAGCCTGCATACCTCTGTTTTAATCAGAAACGGCTATAGAATTTAACCTTTGGTGATATTCATAAATATTTACTATCACCCCATTCAGCAATACATTGAATAATGTGCAAATCAAATCCAAATCGAGACTCCGGCATAGAAATATTTGTGACAGAGATTTTCATTGAGAAGTTCCAAACATTTTCGAGCCGAAAACATGCAAAAAGTTAACTTCTGCAACCAATTTTCATTGACAAAGCAAGATACATCCCGCAAGATTTCAGAAAGAATAAAAACAAACAGCAAGTACGTAATTTTAAAATGTATTATGTCAGAAATGTTTAAATAACACGCTATAAGAGATTATAAGAACCGATGACTCATTGTTTCGTTTAATTGTCTTGAAACCTGTAGGTACACTATTATCTACTACATTTTCTATGATTTCATTTTTCCCCATAGCTCAGCGTAATGACACCCTATCATGGCCTGTGATCATAACAGACGTAATAACACGTATTTAGCTGTACTAGTACGGTTACTTAGTTTTTTGCTTCCGAGAAAAAAAAATTCCTGTTTCGAAAAATTATGGGGAAGTACAACTATATTACGTTTCTACCTATTTTTATATTGAGTCAAGTGGTAAACATTGACAGTGTAATCGTTTCATCCAGATCTGGTATTTTACAGCGGTTTTCCTCATACGATAAACTGAATTTCATGACATTGAGTTCATAGAATTATTACCTACTCATCAATGTTTTGTGCATTATATCTACAGGAACCTGAATCGAAAAAATGTAACACTTAATTGGTATAATAATCATAAAATACTATACCTACTTATTCTACACATTTAATGCAAATTCTATGCACTATTACGAGTAGTTACATATATCAACACATAAAACGTAACTGAACAAATTAATTATGATTTAGCAGAAAGTATATTGTTTTTATTCAATGTGTCCGTGTAAGTATCATAAACTAATTACGAATTATTTCTGTGTTGCAGCTGCTGAATTGAAGCGCAGTTTCACTTGTTTCAGTACCTACATTATCTGTGGTAAATGCGCAGAACTGTACACGTGCAGAAACTATCGAAAACATGTTTACCACTTACCATCGCTTAGATTTATTGGAATACCTAGAATACCTACCTTTTTGCTTTTATTTATGACTCTGAAATCGGGTGGACGTTCGGACATCTTCAAGAATTTCGTTGTAGAAATGTTTAGAGGGGGTTTTCGCTTTTTTTTTTAAATCTGAAAATAAGTCAAAATATTTTATGCTTCCTCAATTTAAATGAACACAAAAGTACCAGTAGAAATAAATATAAATAAAGTACCATACATTATTATCATGTTACTGTGACAAGCTATCCCCTCATACTATGCCAGTTTAAAATTGTTTGATATTTGCAGACCCTGTTTAATTAATCCCTACGACTACATACAATCAATACCTACGAATAATAAAGTAGGTGGTAACTAGCAGTTATAGGAAGCCACATAATTAAGATTAAAAAACAAAACCTACTTATTACTGACACTTATCATAATGATAAAAGAATGACCCCTTTTCGGATTCGTACATTTTGTATTACAGAATTTAATAGAGTATCGTACCTATTGTGTTATTATGTAAGTAGGTAGGTATTATAGTCGGTCGGTAGAGGTTGATAAACTATAGGTCATTAACTGTGTTTACGATGATAATTGAGTTAATCGTAATTTATTACGTTTGCAGGAATCAAGGACGCACATCTGCTGTTATCTTGTAAACGATTACTTATAGCTTACATACTACTTAACCTACCTACATATAGGTAGCTACAACGGGTCTTTGTCCGTCTGAAGTATCTGCGCAGAACTCATTTTTGGTCGAATTGGAGATAAGCGATTTTTTCCGCACAACAGTACATTCGCAATCGTTTGTTGCACCTAACTTCAGAGGGATAAAGATCCGTTGTGCGTACTGTACCTACATATAGGTACCTAAATACCTACCATGGTTGAAACTGTTGTCGGTTTACGAGCTATGTAGCCAGCTCACTGTTATTACAACTTAGAGCTAATATGTCGGTGACCTTGGTTCTGCTACGGATTTCCTCATTTCGGATTGCAGTGAAACTCCCAACATACTTGTAGCTTTCTCCATAGCCCGTTGCGCGACTTTCAGCTACAGTTTTTTTTTATACAGTTAAGTGATGGATCAACCGTTGGCCCCCCTGATGTTAAATAGTAACCACTCCCTATAACGATGCATTGCCTCACTGCAACATGCCCTCTGATGCATTGCACTGCGTCCATCACTCGTAGACATAGAGGTGTTAAGCCATAAAGCCATTTCATATTACTAGGTAGGTACTTCTAAACTCTGAACTTCAGAAACTAGTTTCCATCCAATCGTATACACCCGATTAATTTATTCCATTTCAATAAACAAGTCAAGTAGCAAATTGTGCCCGCCATCGAGTCTACCGTTCCAAACACCGTCTATGGAATATTCGACTTTATACGGATGACGTACGGTCTAAATGCTGCTGCTGTTGCATTCGGCGTAGTAATACTTGCAATTAGTGCAAATAACAGTGGCAAGTGTCATCGTGAGTGTCTCCAGATGCTAGAGAGCAGTGTCGCGTGTACGGTGGGTTTTGATTGGAAGATTTTGGATATCACCGATCGAAAAAAATGTTGTCTATGACTGTAGTAGAGATCAAGGTATTGTTCAATCAAATCTATAGATTACGTTGAATACTTTCACATGGTTCAAATTTAGATGTTACAGATTTGTGTTGGATACCTACATATAAATCTATATTAACTGTTGCCATCAGTTATTTCAGGGCGTCAATGTGCGCTTAAAGTCCATTACATTCAGTCCATTATTGGTACATTCGCACTTCTTAGCGAGGTGTTTTGTGACTGGACCTGAATACTTAAAATTCCTTTTTTTTCTTTGAACGCTTATTTTATCAGTGTTTGAGCTCGTTTAGCACCACCCAAGGGACACGTGCAGAGTTGAAAAAGGTAACTCCAGCGGACGCGAGCATGATCATCCACCAAAAAAACTACGGCATCACAACACAATAGTCTTTGACATTTTAGTCTTTTTTAATTTAGCAATTTTACAAATGGGCAGCAGAATATATCGTGATTTATTTTAGCTTCCTGGACTGTATTCTAATGTCTATATGGTGCATTTTCTGTCATGAAAAATTGGCGTGTAAGTCCACAACATTTGCACCACTGGCACTGTGTGCTAAGCACTGTCTCTCGAGACTTACGCCATAATCTACCTTGACATTCGGCACAAAGCCGCGTTCTGATGCGTTCTTGAAATTCAGCCACTGAATAGGAATGCTAGGATTTTATGTATGTAGCTAATCCTCCGTAGCTGAAACCTAAAAAGTCGTATTACCTTGACGAATGACGTGTAACCGTTTTTGAGTGAGTTGACGATATATTATTGGTTTTGTGATTTGTGAAAATGGTCTGCAGTTTTATTGAAAAGTTGTGAGTTGTATTTGATCAGTTACTTAACGTTATGTAACCTTCACCCTTTCTTCACCCCTTGTGAGTTGCACAATATATAAAATATATAGCAGGTTTTCGTTCATTGAGTATCCTATGGCTGAAATGCCATTGCCAATGACTTTAGTAGTGTTATATTTCTTAAATTATAACGATTCAAAAGTCTCTCATATGCTATCTAAATAAAGCGGTTTGCTATTCGCTTCAAATATCCATCTATGCGTAAGTAGTGCTAAAATACTACTATTTGTCAGTCGTCAAGATAAATGTCAACTAGCTACCACTAATGTTCCTATAAATTATTTTCCGAGGATGATGACTATTATAAGTGGTGACAAGTTAATAGAAACGTAGTTTTAGTTCCCTAAGAATATGTTTATTTGCCATGAAATAAGTTAGTAATCGATGACTGTCGGCGAGTGGTCTTTACGATGCCGTTATTGTAGTTATTATTTCTTGATTAGATTTATCCAACTAAGATGCGATAGAGTGCCGGTTTGAATCCCGTATTGGGACGCAGTATAAATCTTTTATTATAATTTGCATAATCGACAAATACTTTTGACTAAACTTTTGTATAATTTATATTTTTACTACACCTACCGTAATGTATTTTGAATACTGCACGATTTTTTATAAAAAAAAAGTACCGTCTAAAATGTACGTATCTAAATTATTTTAAAATATATAGCAACTGTTATAACAACGGTTTTTTAAACAACAGCTGCTTATTTTTCATATAATAACTTTGTAATGAATAAAGATGAAAACGTTAAGTTCCGAGCATCCACAAGTACAGAATTACGCAGTGGCATAGTCCAAGTACAACAGCTAGAACACTCCAAAAGATATATAATAGTTGCTACAGAAAAGTAATTCAACTCTTTTGTAAACCTATAATCAGGATGGCCCTTCTGTAGCCCCATAATAGAGGCGCATGCAGTTTTCATTCATGGTTTGAGACCATCGCATGCGACGCACTACACCACCTATAGTGAGGGCCGGGCGTGGATTTGATTGTCCCACAGGCCCCAAGCGTGCTGGCAGCTGTGGACGTCCCCGTCGTCGTGCAGGTGGTCGTGGCGGTGGGGACATCGGTGGCCCACTCTCGTTGCTTGTGTCCGGTGGTGTGACAAATTCATCTTCTGATGATGAGCTAGACGATGACGAGGTGGGCAGTGGTGGTGGGTGTGCGTTTGTTACATTCGCTTGTTTTTTTCTTTGCCGTGTATTCATAACTTTGTAAAATATTTTGGTTTGACATCTGCCATTTTCATTTTTATATCATTTTCATTTGTGTAAGGTTGTAGGTAATAAATAGGTTGTAAAACTGTTGGAATCGGGTAAAGGAAACAGGAAAAATAATTAATTATGAAAAACACAGAAAAAAATTGACTGAAGCAAGCGGTGGTTTTTTTTTTATTTATTTCAGATACATGATCCATTTCACACAATGACATATTAAAATTATAAGTACGCTCTCTCTCTGTGGTCGGCAATTCATGTCTGAAGATCGTAATCATAATAATCATTGGTGGGATGGATGGCTTTATTGTCATGGAGTGGACAAGTCGCTTTACGTTAATCATCTCGAATAACAAAATAAAATTCAGACTACAGGCTCTGGCAACCCCTAAATGAGGAGAGTGGAAAGCATATTATGAGAAACCTATGTTTAATAATGAGTCAAACATAGGTTGAATTGAAATAAGGATCATAAAAGAAAAAAACGCTAGGAACCGGGCCATAGTTTCTTACCCGTTCTTCTAGGCTCTGGTCGAGTGGAACTAGCACCTGGAATCACTTAGTTATGACAATTCTAAATGATCCTTGTGATACTATTGAATAAAATACTTTTGACTTTGGCTGAAAAATGATGACGCATCGTAGGTATTGCAGTGAGCCAGCCGTCCAGGACACCCTGTGCGAGTAAATGCAGCCAATTTGCGCGGTTTAATCTTCGTAAAAGGTCCCGCGTTGCTCCTTTTGCGGACAGCCGCAAGCGTGAATAACCCAACGTAGGTGCTTGACCGAGTTTGCGCTTACAGCTTTATATTTATCATCTCTAAATAGCGCTGAATTCGAACAGTGAAGGAAAACAACGTAAGAACCAATTGGTCTAGCAGCGACGAGTTTGCAACTTTTTATAAAACACTCATCATTCTCTGTTGTTTTACCAAATAATATTTGGGCTACATGAACTTTTACACTTTTACATAGGTAGAGTTCTCAGAGAAAGCGTTTGTCCCGAGAAGTACTAAGTACTTTCTCTACCAACTGTATACCTATTACAGCCAGCTGCATTTATGTTTTCCAATTTAAAGGAATTTCAAGCACAATCTAGCTTCACACTTATAAAAGTCGTACTAAACAAAGCAGTCATCTGATGATAGAATAATTATTTTTGTAAATACCTACATTATTAACATATTAATACCCAGATACAATAAACATCTGCGTTCATCATAATAGAATATATCATGCTTATAAAACTCATTCCACAATCATCATAAAACCTATCAGATTATTCGCATTGTTATCTTCAAGTTAATTGTTTCCTTTTCTAACAAGTAAATCCTTTTTGAAAATTATTTTGAATTAGTTCCAAGTACGCAGAAAAAATTCTAGAATAAAATTATTCATGCAACAAGGAACTTGGGTTTCCGCATGTTTCAATGACGCATCAAAAATGCTACAGCAATGTTGTCTTTCCATTTAAGTACCTAGTTTTAGTCCTATTTTGATGTAACTACGCATCAGATATGGAATTTTACAGTGCTTGCCTTGTTAATGCTACATACAGAATTTACACACTGGATCAAATCTAATAAGATGAAATACCCTAATTCGTTAATTCATGGTAGAGTATTATAAGTTTTTAAATAATAAATTTCTAAATTTTTTTCATCAAAGAAACTGTAGGTAAGTACCTACAATGATTAATTGTATAGGTTAAAAAAGTAGTGAAAAATATGATTTAAACTAGCCAAAACATTCAGCGTTCAATTATTTATTAGTTTATCAAACTGTCAGTGACAGACAATGTTGATGACCTAAAAGTAAAAAAAGTTAAACTAGAGGCAAAAAAGTTGAGTTAGGGTCATGAACCCGGGTCATTAAGACCCCCACGTCTGACTTTCATCCTCTATCAATAAACAGAGAACTTTATAAACGACCCAAACAGCCCCGAGACCAGTGGGGGCCTAGGATAGTGATCAAAAGGATATTTTGGACCTCTGCCGCGCATTTAAATAGTATGAAAGTTTTATTCGAATTAAGTAAAACTTAGAGGCACAGATAATATAAACTATAGAGATAAGTATCGAATACAAAAGTGGGTCAAAAATTCTGTATGAACGCCACAGTGATATTAGAGGTCTAAGGAAATGACATCATAAACGGATGAAATTTTCGCGATCATATTTTTTCTGTTATTAACACGATACTTAATATGAAAACCGAGGTAACAGCGGCCAAAGACTCTACCAAACAAATATAGTGCGCACGAGTTGAACACTCGCGAATATTTATTATCTGTAAACACTCACGCACACACCCTTGCGGGACGCGTGAGGTGTTGTTGTGTGAGAGATGTAGTAGGATCGAGCAGTTTCGATCATTGTGAATTTTCTAATTAGCTTTCATAGCTTAGCTTGGCTTATCATTTTGAGCTGATTAATTACATTACACAGATTGCAGTGTTGTTTAAAAAAAAATGTCTAGTCACTTAGCAGTGGTGGAAGACAAAAAAACTCATCACAGAGTACGCCATAGGCGCAATATATTTTAGGCTAATACCAAGATGAATATATTATTTTGTACTATTAGGTACTTAATTTAACTAAGTAATACTTCATTTGAATCGTCCCCAAAATCTCAGCCAAGATATCCCTAATAGTGATAAGAGGTAGATAGTAGTTTTTCGCAATGCCCAGTGCTGTAACATAGTAAAAAAATGTATATAAGTATTATATAAGCATCTAGTTCCCATATTACATAGCTTTGCTTAGTTTGGGACTAGAAGGCGTCGTGTGAAATGTCCATGAAATTTATTTATTTATGCTACGATGTTAATTATGGTTTTTGTGGTGACATAAAATAAAACTAAAACCTATTTGCTTCCAACCTTGAGAACTGTATGGATACCTAACTGATGAAAAAATATCAAAAGTACAGCACCGCGCTACACGCTTCCATGTGTTGATGTAAACAAGCCTTCAGCGCTTATCCATGCAGTTCGCACTTGCGCGTGTGTGCGTGCGCGCATGGGCACGTAGCATTGAGCCAGGTCATGGCACTCGCGCGTGCGGTTTATTTGTACGATCATCCACGCCTATGTACCTACCTAACATTTGATTGGGCGTTTTGACGTGACAGGAAAAAGGTTACCTGGCGGATGTCACGTCAGGCTCAAGGCTGCAGTTTCGGATATTCCAAGAAGTAAAAAAAATATACTTAGTGCGTCTTGCACCAGAATCACTAAACGTATTTAACAGCTAAATCGATTTAAATCTAACGTATTTGTATGACTTGACAACTCGCTAAATACTATTTAAGAGTTAAACGCGTTTAGCGATTCTGGTGCAAGCCGCCCTTAGTGTAATATTATTTCATTAAGACGATTAATATTGGTAGCTTTAAAAGTACTTACCTTTTTTTCTAAAATAAAATTAGTAGGGCGTTTTAAAGTTCTTAAGGGGTCGGCAATGCGTAGGTATGTGATACCTCCGGTATTGCAGGCCTTCACAGGCTACGGTAACCGCTTTCCGTCAAGCGGGCCGTATGCTTGTTTGTTTAACTTAGTATAAAAAAGTGTTCTTATTTTCCAAAACTCCTTTGGTCATCTCGAATCTCGATGTCGTGCTGTGGTATCCGTAAAAGTCTAAAATATAGTAAATCTACTCTATTATTAGCTCTACTTAATCTAATCTAATATAGTAAATCGGTAGCTCTACCTAATCTAGTCTACTTACATAAATGATTCTTCTAGTCTCAAACGATACTAAAGCAAAATGTCTTCCTGCAGAAGGCCAGACCTATTAAAATTCTGCACATAAGGAAGCATTGGAGGTCAAGTTGTACTCGTCGTGTTGACATTTGTATGACTCGCAGATAGACACATAGATAATAGGTACGTATATTTGTCACTGAAACACGCGTCAAAGTTTACACCCAATAAAACTCATGGACATTTCAGACATAGTCCCGAACTAAGCGAAGCTTGCACTATGGGATTTAGATTGCTAAAACATATTTTTAAAATGATATTTCCTTTCGAAAAAATAGCATTTTAGCAGTCCAATTTCCAGATTCATCCCACAAAGTTTTTATAAAAACTGGTTTAGTAGTTTGGCTTTTGAATCACCGAAAAAATATGCCATCCACGTACACGTATTTTGTTTTCCTCATTTGAGTATGTCATTTGAATATTTCCAATCAACTGACATCATAATCATCATCTGATGATGAAGCCGGAAGTTTCTAGTTACTTAAACTTATAAAATACTAGCAGTTACCCGCGACTTCGTACGCGTCTAGTTTCCGTGTACATTATATTATCTGTGCGTGTACCGAGCGGATACTTCTTTGAGAAACTTGACATTACACCTCATTACACCGAACTCGTACCTACTCGAATGTCAAACGCTAGTGGTTAGACCAAAGAGGTAGTACTACGCCCTGTCAAACTGACGTGACATGACATGACAATGAAATCCTCTTGCCAATTGGCGCTGCTAATCCTTTTCGTTCATTTTATCCTTTAGATCCTGTTAATTATTCGGGATTAAAAGTAGCCTATATGTTAATCCAGGTTACGAACTATATATATGCCAAGTTTCATCCAAGTTGGTTCAGTAGTTTTGACGTGATTGAAACACAAACATCCAAACATCTAAACATCCAAACACCTAAACTTTCGCATTTATAATATTAGTAGGATAGGATAGGATTAGTAGGATAGGATGTACAAAAAACAAAGACAGATAAAAAATGCTAAGAGTTAAACCGTACCTAAACTTTTTGCCAGCTTCGACCATCTACCACCACATTGTCATAACAAACCAGAATCAATTTTCACAATGCTGTCAGAATTTTACAGTAAAATGACACACGTCTCACACAAGTGTTTGCAGACCTGTGACTCGCATCATCACCAGGGTTCAATCACCATTAAATGCACACAAGCACCTGCCAAATGCATACAAGACAAGCAAGAAAGGTAAGTAGGTAATTAATCATTCCTCTCAGACATACACCCAAGTATAAGTTAGGTAGGTATAGTAGTCTCAGCGGATCTTTGTTTCTCTGAAGTATCTGCACAGAACACATTTTTGAATAATCAACTACAAAAATTGGGTTCTGCGCAGATACTAAGGATAATATGTAAGTGAATTTTTCCGCACAATAGTACATGCGCAATCGTTGGTTGCCCCTAACTTCAGAGGGATCCTTTGTGCGTAGATACTGTAACTAATTTATTTTATAAGCAAGATCTCCGTATTTATTTTTCCAAAATTTTAATAAGCTTTCTAACGATTGTAGATTGAAGAGCTGCTAATAAAGTTCCGTTTATTCCTTACAAAATATTTTACCAGGAAAATGAACACATGATTGATTCTTTTTCATCATATTATTATTATTTATTTATTTTATTTATATATACAATATTCCACAATTTCTTTGACAAACTTAAAATAAAATAAAAAATAAATATTCATGGACTTTACACACAACGCCCTTCTAGTCCCAAACTAAGCAAAGCTTGTGATATCGGAAACAAACCCATCTAACCATTATCTTAACCCATTTGAGACGGGAATCATAACTTTTTATTGCCATTTTGTTACCGAAACGCTCAGCTCAAAGTCAATTACGCCAAGCCCCGCGCAATAGCACCTCTAAGCAAATGTACTGAGAAAAAAATTATATTATTTAACTGCATCCCGTAAGAAACTCTTTTACACAAAGGTTGTCTAGAAGTAATACCTCTTTTAGCGATAAGACCGCCCATTGTACATTTATAATTTTGTTTTTTTTTTGTTATTAGTTTTTAAGGTGTATTAAGAGTTTTCATTCATTCATTCAAACTCTTTTTGATGAACCTTTTTATACGTAACTTTATTTTTTTGTGGTCATCACAACCAATGTTAGCAGAACGTTCTACGTCAGCATAAAGCCTGAATCAATGTTTGAATAACTGTTTTAGTAACCGTCCGATATTGCCGACCACAGTGCAACCACGCAGGTTTTGTTTTGATTCATTTTTCAGTATTTATTTTTAAAAAATATGTATATCCCGTATGTTAATTTGTTTAAACTGTATCCGAGTTGGAGCGACCAAGTTTTTAGACTAGATCAACAATTTAACTATGATGTGTGGTGGATGAAGGAGGCACTAAGGGCGGCTTGCAAATAACGATTAGAAAGAATGAGGACTTATAAAGTAAGTTCATATGAGTTAGCAGCCAACTCTGGTGACGGAGTTTTTGGTCGTGACTTAAACGACTGTTAGAACCCGTACCGACAGTTTATCGTGCCCTCCAAAGTACTGAAGCGCTCAGATGTAAATGACACTAGCGGTCACCCATCTAGATGGGTGACCGGTGAGATTTATATCTATTAAAAGGTTATTTATTAAAAGTAGAATGCCTGATATAGTGTTTTTACCCATGTGTTATTTTCCATCAACAATTTGTTTTCAAACTTTGAAAAACCTACGAGAGTACTCCACCAAGTTTTTTTTGTGCCATTAATGGCGCTTGTTATAAAGTTTGTTGACCCAAGAGAAGCCTTTTTAAGATACTTTATGTCGTCACTTTGACGATAAATGTCTGTAAAAAGATTGTTCATCGTCCCATGAGAGCGATTGAACTTTTCGCAATAAGGCTGTTTTACGTAAAATAAATATTTAGTTCACTTAAATAGGCTTTTAACCTCTAGATAACTTGACGTCTGGGTTTTAGATTTTTTCTTTTATGTATGTCACACTCTAGGGACATGGTTTATATGTCAGAATAAACAGAGGCATAGGTACTCTATTAATTCTATTTTTGTGGTCAGGTAGATATACTCAGGTAGATTTTTTTCTATCTAGCCTATCTCCACCCCCACCCCCCAAAACCTTTCCATTTATCCCCGGTCCTTGGCGATATTCCACCAATCCGTTCCATTGTATCATTAAGTTTTTTTATGTTATTAAAGTATTTTCTATCTATCCATCTCAAACACGTCAAGAAAGATAAAGACCTAATTGCAAAAAATTATACATGGCTATTACGATGTTTTTCATCACCTTCTGCTATCAGGTGATGAAAAACATCGTAAGGAAACCTCTAAGCCATGCATCACTTTCTGATAAAAATGGTTATAGCAGTATAGGACTTAGTAAAGACTAAGTTGATACATTTATTTTCTTCTAGCTCTAAGAATCAGAAACACGAAATACTACTTCAAAAGAAAAACACATTTCCACAAAGTAAACTGGTTTTCTCCATCACGAAAAGGAAATTAGGAAAAACCTAGCAAAAGTAGGAAAAAGTTACAATAACAAAACAATTATACGTAATATTTCTAAGTCAGGCTCTTGAACCGGAAAAACTGGACATCCTGCCGTAATGGAAAAATCTATTACACAAGTCAACATTAACTATAGTAGATAAAGGTAGGGCTGTAATCCTTATAGTTTGATTTAGTTATAGATTACTTACTCACATATTTTTAGATTAAATTACTTTGCAGAAATTGGACCCTTACCGCGAAGTGAAAACCTAATGGAGTTCAAAAACATTGGACGTTATCTTAACAACTTTAGCATTACCCAAATCATTTAAAAATTAAATAACGGATAATTACTAGCGTCTAGTTTTAACTTATAAAGTTAAAATTATAGTAGATATCACTAATATTGCAAAAATGGCAACCAAATTTTTTGATTTCCATCACCCTTTCATTTTTGCGGTCAGGAAGTCGATACAAGTCTTTCGAAAAATCGTCTGATAGAAAGCAAGAAAGAAGAAGAAGAAAAAGTATACAAGTTCAGTTGTACATATAAAACAACTTCGACAATCCCCTGTTTACCACTGACAACCTAAGGGCGGCTTGCACCAGAATCGCTAAACGCGTTTAACTCTTAAATAGTATTTAGCGAGTTGTCAAGTCATACAAATACGTCAGATTTAAATCGATTTAGCTGTTAAATACGTTTAGTGATTCTGGTGCAAGCCGCCCTAAGAGTCAGTGACAGTTTCAAATATCCCAGAGGTCTATGCAAAGCCATCATTGTAGATTTGTAAGCAATTTTGTTCGCAATACACGTGTAAAAGTGACATTACCAACCAGTCTGCAGCCTTGAAGACCCGCCGTGCCGGTCAAGTTCTTGGCAATTTCATGTAATGACGTTTTTATGTGATTATAATAACACCAAGATTCAGATTTACCATTTTAATTGTTTTCCTATAACTCGATTATGGCAAGTTTTAAAATGTCATCGGACTGGATTTAAGTGGGCTGGTGGCCTTCTATTTACCCTGTTCTGCTCGAGCGGGGTTTTCAGACATCAGGTAGGTAGTAGGTATTTGAAGAAACCGCTGAAAAAAAAATTCCTGTAAGGGATTCGAGGACAGTTTATTTATTTGTGCGTTAAATTATACCGAATATCGTACTTTTTTAAAAACAACTAAATGATGCAACAAGCCGCTGGCTTACCTGTTAAGTTACCACTTAACGACCACGAGCACGACGACCACGACGTATTGCCTCACTGAGCACGTCCACTGAAGACATGCCTGTAATGCATTGCACTTCGCCTATCACTCTGAGACAATCGACTCGAAGAAGACTCTGAGACATATAGATGTTAAGTCTCATGTGCCTGTAATTGCACCGGCACCCGTACCCTTCAAACTGGAACACAGCAATGCGAGTATCACAGTTTGGCGGCAGAAATAGGGTTGTAGTACTTCCCCGGACGAGCTGAGTATGATTGCAACCCCATTTTGAAAATTAGTTAAATCTATGAACATTTTTTTGAATTCGTAGTCATAAAATTCTATCACATTTTGTCGCCTCACACTCGACATAGTGATGGCAGTAATTAAATTAATAAATATTAATTAAGGCTTAGTATGGAAACTAGGGGTACACGCGATGCGCTGCACGCAAACTCACTACCCCTACTACTTACCTCTACTATGGTTTAAAACACTGCTCCTATTAGTTGGCTTATAGATCATGTTTACGAACAAAACTTACCTATACGCCTATGCACGTAGCATTACCATATTCAGACGTGTTCTGTGTGGACAGCAAACAGAAGATTGCCTGTGGCGCTCACACTAGAACATTAGGGATGTTCTGAATTTTAAATGTTGTTTTAACTGCTCTTTTCATCACCATCAGCATAATCAGCCACTGGTGGACTCCCCCATATTTTTTCAAAAAGAGCGATTTTGGTCCTTTCTCCATCGACGCTATCCTTAACAATGTCATCAGTCCATCGGGTGCTTGCTCCTCACAACAGGGTTGTTTCGACCACATTGGACGCATTTTCTTTAAGAAGCACTGGGGTACTTGTAGCTTTATTGAAAAAAAAACCGATGCCATGCAGTGTAACTACTGTTACCACTATACTACAAGTGTGTAAATCAACCTTTAGATATATAAGCAAGAAAATAAGTAAAGTTTCATACAAAACTCACTAGTGTGACTTTGCAGTCTAGTGGTAGCGCAAACCTTCGCGGGGTTGAAGCCTCAACGACAGGGGATTATTTTCAGGACTTTAATATTCAGCTTGTAATTAATGGTGGTACAATCTGACAAACTATATAAAATGCTTAGTCAAAGTCAGAATTTCTTTATTCAATATAAACACATGGATCATTTAGAATTGTCTTATATAATATAGTATGTCATTATTTGTTCTAAAATTAAAAGTGAAATAAATGCTACCTCTTCATAGTTCCGCTCTCTTGGTACTTTTATCTAAGTTTTCTTCATATCAATAAATAACTTAATTTTTAAAGTTATTATAACAAAATCTTTTAATTTTGACAGCTCATTATTCTAAGCAGTCTAGTTCGCATCGTCACTTACATCAGATGAGATTACGGTCAAACGTTTGCCCATAATGTATTAAAAAAAAACAAGCAAAGGAATATTTATTTAATGACGTTTTGCATTTTTTTTAATAAAAGATAAACTTAGTGATAGGTACTTACAATAATTCAAAGTACCTTCATTCTATCAACTAGAAAACAAACAGTAATTATCTGTTCATAGCGAACTGGGCAATTACCCAGTGAATTGTTCACCGTTGCAATTGTGTTTATCTATTTATCTTATTACATTATCTAGCAGAAAAAATATTATTAAACGAGTACGTTTTTTATAATGGTTTTTCCTTGTTGGGTTTACCTGCTCGTAGTTGGAACCAACACTATTAGCGTGAAATTAAATTCAGTTACTCCATACATTGCCAAGTAGGTTGCATATATTTTGTATGGGAACAGTCGATTTATTTTCACTTGCACTCTTTTGTTTTGATACAAAAATTTATTTATATTGATGGGAACTTTAACTTCCTGAAGTTTTTTGAAGTGGTGTACGTACACCCTGTATAAGCTACCATAATACAAGTAAGTCCCCACAGTAGAGGATCCAGGACTTCAGTTTGAGGGGCTTACCCAGCTATTTACGAGGTTCCCGGACAAATACTGACCCCCGCTTGGGAATCCCCGGAGCTTCTGGGGGCTTGAGCCCCTACCATTGGATCCACTAGTGCCTCCCTATATTTAATGCTTTGTGTCTGAGTCTCAGTCAGTAAGTCACGTATTCATTATCATTGTGCCCGCTTTACGGCTCTTCTTATCCAGTGATTGCCAGATTTGCCAGCTATATTTCGCAGATCGTTACCTCATCTTGCTGGGCGTCCTATAGCGCTTGCCTAAACGTGGACTACACTCAAGTATTAGTTTACTCCAACGGTTGTTGGTTCTACGGTAAACATAGCCGGCTCAGCTTTCAGCAGCTCGCTAATTCTCTAAGCTATATAGACGAACTATTACGTATTAGTTGTGTATTATCGATTGCACGATTGTATACGTGATGGTAGACAGCAAGGCGGCGGCGGTCGTCGATACCTAATCATTAGGCCCTCGTATTGGTGACGTCATCATCTTATCTGCAGTAGACTTTACACGTGGTTTTAGGATTATTGTTTTTGATAAGACTGTCAACAATAATACCAGCCGTTTGTACAAGCTGATGTAATTTTAATAGAATAAAGATTAGTCATTGAAAATTTGTAAAATTGATGTCAGTTTTTCTTGGACTCGTGAGTTGTTGATTTAACATGTTTCAAATTAACATTTTCGGTATACCTACTTACAAAGGCAGTATATGTATGTCAGCATAGAAATGGTTTCTGTTCGGCCTTATAGACTTGAGTAAGCCCAGTAACTATGGATAATTTTGAAATTATTCATAGTTACTGGGTAGTAAAATGTACTGTTGAAACCAAAAATTGTTTTTTCTACAGAAATGTTATAAATAAACTGCCCTAGGGGTAGTTTATTCTCTATCTTTTCCCCTCAAAGTTAACTAAAGGGTTACTATGTAATTTATTGTTTTATAAAAGTAACAGCATGTAAAATTAAACTGTCTACAGCCAGCTGTATTGTTATTGGTAAGCAGAAGTATCTAAGTAATATTTGTGGTCTTAAAATTCAACAGTGAACGGCTGAGCGGGCATTTTAAAGGGAGCATCCAGAAATGTGGTGTGCTGGGGACCGCGCTGACAGCTCCTGTCAGAAACTTGTATAATTTATAGGCTTGGTAGGTATAACTCGCTTTAACATGCTGCGGGAGAAATATTAAAACTGTTCTGAGATTATGTGGTCTATGTATCTGTACTTATATTCAAAACAATACACAAGTTTGAAACTGAGGCTTAGTAGGTAAACCTCGTATTTTGAAATAGTCTTTGAATCTGAATCGAGACCTTAACAAAAGTTTTTGGGCAGTTTTCAATGATAATTTATACTTACTCAAATAGCTATACTTGTTTCAGTCTGAATCGATCTTTTTTTGATGATTTTCAGGAAAAATTTGACTCTCTGTCACCCGGGTCTTGTACCACGGGTATTGTAGGTTGAGTAACGAGTTAACTATTTATCTATTGTAGGTTCTATTACGTGAAAATTGTAGCTAAATACATAAAACATTCTATGTAAAGTGTACAAAGTTCTAAGCTGCTCGAATAATCCACACAACAACGTCGTCGTGGCGTCGACCGTCGCCTGTCATATTACCAGCCTGCGCGCGGCTGCTCTACAATATGAAGATCTTTCTCTAATCTTATATCTTTTGTCAATTATGCTAGAATTAGCTTATAAAATCTGAGCTGATTGTGTTTACTTGCTTTTTATCTAATAAATATAGCGTTTTTAATGCGAAAAAATTGCCTCATACTAACAAATTACTAAAGAGCTTGCCGTAACGAATAGATTTACCTATAATATGTTTTTTTATTTAGGTCTTTTTTTTCTTTAAGTCAATTTAAAGCGATACTACAAAATATACTGTCATTGCCACTTTTATGCCATAAAAAAAACACCATGTGTTATGGCAATAGTTCGGCTATTTTTGCTAGTGAAGCCCTCAGCGAATAAGCCCTCATTTAATCAAAAACCCACAGAAGAAAAATCATGGGCAAGAAACAATAAAAATGTGAATGTTCAAGAAAATAAAGTAGCGGTTTCTCTAGAGTACAGTCCTTTCAAGATATCTGCAATCAGATGAAATCAAACGTCTACTATAATAATTAGCATTGTGCGCGCTAAAAGCGGTTTATTTTGTTTCGCATTTGTTATCTGTGGTGCCATCTCTGGGCCTAAGCTGGCGCTTTTCCAATTATCTTATACCACCGTGAATTTTGCTAAGTAGGTACTTATTGCTTTATTTATATATACATTTCACCAAACACGTTGGCATGCAAATTTTATCTCTTAATTATCTCTCTTATATAATTTACGTAAATAGGTTGTTGATCATCATGCATGTTGACAAAAAGTTTCCTTTTACTGGTTAGATACATTATATATACCTATGGAAATGTTTTACTACCAAACTAAAACATAATATTATTAACGGCTCCGTTCAGTTGGAATTTTAATTTAAGCAGTTTGTATCTTAAGAAGCTTTACTTAAATACTTTTTTTCACAGAATACCTTGCCCTTGTGGCCTATAATGTAAATTTTTATTCATTTATAATTATCTAGCGATTGTAAATTTATCAACTTGCCTACTTGATAGAAGAATTTATTAATTGTTGAACATTTTAGACGCCCAAGCTTACGCACCGCACGGGGGTACTTATTCAGTTTTATTTCACAGAATGACCACTATTAAGGATTGTACAACTTTATGGTATAACAATAGAAATAGGTACTGTTCAGCTTTCTTGATTTCTTGGATTTGCTTCGTTGAAGAAGAAAATATTGAATAGAATTTGCGTAGAAAATAGGAAAAATATTACCTACTTAATTATTTTTATTATTTTAGACACGCAATGTTAGATAAATACGGGTATAAAGTTCTAGTAGATTCCGTCATTGATTTCATCTTGGTTAAGATCTAGAATTATACATCCTAGAATCCTTCTTTATTTTTGTATTTATTAATAAGAATAATAATAAGTGACAGGCGTCACAGCTCAAAAACATTTGTGCGTGGAAAACATAGATGTTTGTTCTATGTCTGGGTGTTACTATGAATAATAAGTATGTATTTACAAAAAAAAAGTATATAAGTATTCTATCAGCCATCTAGTTCCCATATCACAAGCTTTGCTTAGTTTGGGACTAGAGGGCGGTGTGTGTAAAGTCCATGAATATTTATTTATTTATACAAAAAATCACTTGTACAGGCTTTATTTAAATAAAAATGGGTGTGAAAAGAACGTAGCTAAGAATAAAATAAAGCGTTAGCGAAATGCCCTCATATCGCATACAGGTTTGAAACCTTCGCGAGCTTTGTTCGTGAACAATCATCGCACTTCCTGTGTGTAATTAAAAACTAATTCCAACGTGTTACAACTCAACAAAAGCTCATTACTAATCCATGATAGGTACCAGACGCGTTTAAAGAAAAAATAAATTAAAAAGAAAATTGGAACAAAGGGTATTGCGCAAATTTTGACAGAACACGGGACTTATCGCTTCACGCTTCTATAAGCGTAATTAAACAGACTAATTTTTATACCTAACTTTTTGCTCTTGACATCGAAATTAAAAAAAATAACAGGCTCCGGTCGGTAAAACTACTTATCATTGACATATATTATTATCACACCTGTTTGTCCTGTTTGAGACTTTTTTTTTTTTTTTTCAAGATTTATATATTGTTAGTCACCTTGGATGTGATCCGAATAACTATAACCAATAATAGCACTTACAGCGCACACGTCGATAATTTTTATTATTTCTGATTGAGATATAGCACTTAGACTTGCCTCTACCATCTGACCAATCTATCTGGTGTAGGATCTTACGCGAGATCGCTTTTCCTCAACAATCGATCGATGTATTGATCGATACTCGACTTGATCAATTGATGTGGAACCCCCCAAAATGTTGTACAAGGGCTCTGTCAAGGCTACATTTTGCAACAAGAGCTTTTTTTACACGTAAAGTGCATTAGAATTGTAACAAAGGTACTTGAATCGTTTTACAAAGTTTACAACCTTATGGGTTCTTATTGTTTTGCATAATCCATCCAAATTGTGTTGTTGCCTTTTAATTACGCTTTAAACTAAGTTAATTGCATTTTTGTGCTTTTAAAATGAAATACAAAGGTAATGCCTGTCACTTACGACAAATGACTGGTTTATTACAAAAGATTTAGATCTGAATGTGGACTCTTTGTTTAACTTTTTATTGTTAAAACATACGTTCATATTTCAGAGTTTTGGAGTGCCGAATTTTTTTATTGAATCGAAAAGAGAAGATTGACGGCGATTTTGTATAAAAAAAAATGGTTCTCAGATAACTTGAGTGGTGTGCTTATTAGGACGTCTTATAAAAACAAAACTCTGCGAATTATATTATGCCTTCTAATACGGCTAAAGAGGACGAAAATAAATTTAAGATTAATGTAAGATAAATACAGTAGGTACCTTTATTAAATAAATAAGTAAGCTAATTTGATTTAATTTGATATTATACCTCCACCGATGTCGTTCTATTTCATAAACAATCCCGACTAGGTACCGCATGGTTCCCACAGGGCTCGGTTGTGGGACGGTCCGAGATTGCTGCCCGTTTCTTGCGCCCGCGCAGTGTTGCGCGGCTGCCAATCGCACTTTAGTCAAAGCAAGAGTCTTCCCTTTCCTTTCACCGTTCGATAGCACACACCAAGACCTCTATCTACCTAACTCGATCGTCAATTTTCCAACTCAGTCTCAAAGTTTCCCCAATCTGCAAGTATTTTATTGAAGTTAATAAGTGGACATTTTCATACATAACTAACTAGGACCTATTCAATAACTGAAGGTATTTCTTAAAGTTAATTAATTTTAAAAAGTATTTTTGAGTTTATACAAACTGTAAAACAACACTTTATCAGAATTCGAGATAATCTTCATACGGAAGTCGTTTCTCAAACAACTGCATTTAACAAAACTTAGTTTCACGTAAACTTATAAATTATGCTAAAAGAATTCATCTCGACGCTATAAATTTATGAGAAAGCCGCTTTTACAGGGCCGACTACACGAGCGAAGTAGTCAAAATAATATCGATCACTATCGTTACAGTCACATAACAATTACTTACCTTATTAGTTATTACTTAAACCTTCCAATCATCATCGACATCATAGTTTCATCATATGTAACTATATGTGATCTATTTCCACTTCAATCTAATCGTAATATTAGATGCCAGAAACCAGAATTGGCAGTATTACGTGCCACCCAAAATTAGAAAACGCTCAAATAAACTCGAAAACCTCCCAACATTTTTTTATGATAAAAATAAAAAATAAAGCCTTATTTTTTAGTGTCGAACTTGCGCATTCAATGAGATGTACTATTTCAAACTTCAAACATGCGAAGTAGGACTTGCGCGTCTTGCATAGAACTATGAACTACTAAGCACGTGTGTTTGCTGCCTTAAATCTGGTAGTATGTTATCAATTTCAGAAGAACTTTAATACTTTATGCCGACTTCCACCAACTTTATGCTAATAGAAGATGGCCAAGAACTTTAGCTTAACCCTCGGTTTAAGTAAAACAAAGTGCTCTGGGCTCTCTTAAGTTTTAGTTGGATAAAAATTTGGAATTTATCCTTTAATGGACTTGGAGAGTTGTTACTAGTTTCGGCTTACTGTCTTTTGAGTATTTGGCCATTTTATGGTCACCCAGTTTAAGGTGTGCGCACACTCTGATTTCTAAGTTGGTAAAGCTTAGATATCTAAGTCTTAAAAATATTAGATCAGGTTTATTAGAGCAAGGTTGTACCAGTTTTATCAAAAATATATTTATTCATATCTGAAAACTACTCAATAGATAGCCTTCTTTTTGGGCTTAAAGGTTTTAAAATATAACTAAAATCACTTATTTCAGGTAACAAATGAATGTACACAACAGAAATATAGGTCCGTAGATACACCTTAAAGACTAACATATACACAAATCATACTTATAACTATACCTACCCCACATTTCTATATATTTTTCATTTAACATGATACTTGGCATTACTGGGTACGATAATTACGATAAGTTTTTCATTCAGAATCTCAACATGAGTGACTGTAATCAAGAATTTGAACGAAATCATTTAGAACGTTTAAAGGCACTCATAGCTTTACTATGCACACCGATACCTGAAAACCGACAAACTCAAGGAAACTGCAATAACAACCCCTTTTTTCCAACTTTGCAGTCGGTTAAAACGTGACTTATTTTCCAAACATCTCAGGCTGGTTATCCTGACAAATCCTCGCTCACAGTCTTAACCCTTGAGCGTTAAACTGAGCCGAATAGAATTAGCATAGAAATTGATTCAGTCAGGGCTCTTTTAGCCCCATCATCGCCTAATCCATTTGCAGTGGCCAGGGGTAGTCGTAGTTACATGACATGTAGAGTAAGTCGTAGTGGCGTACAGATGTGACTCTCGTGTATTTTATGATGCCTACACAAGTGCTTCACTCTCTACTTATATAGTAATACATTTTGCATTCTCTTTTATACATTGTAGATCTTCGTACCTATATTTTTAGGTCAAACACTTTTGAGATTCTTTATCTAAAAACTTCTGCAACCATCAAATCAAATATTATCGGTTTATCGGATGGGAGACCATTCTACGTATTATTTTCCAGTTTTAGTATCAGTATTAATGAATCTATGTTTAATCCCCAACTTTGAGAAGAACAAAATCTGGCATATCATCAAAAAAGCACCTTACAATATGGCCATCGTAAGCACGAATTACAGCACGAATTGTAGAACTGATAAAAAATACTCTAAAATGCGATTAAAAATATCCCTTCTGAACTAAATTATGCACATAATCTTTGCCAGTCCAGGGAAACACATAGTGCTATCGATTTTTTGACGTGTTGAAAAATGGCAAGCGGAAAATGACAGGCGTCGTATTGTGCGCGGACGAGTCGTGAATGAATGAATGATTATAATGCTAGGGCGGTGAATGGACTGGCTTTTTAGGGTATGTTTTATGAATGAGTGTTTCGGACCTTTTGGGGTCACGTGAATGAATACGCTGGAGAGGTTTTTAGGATCAACTTAGAAGTTATTTTGTTGGGAGCGTAGTTGAATGTTTACTGCTTTTGCTAAGTTCTTACCTACCTACTAGTTCTTTCTTAGTTACTATGGACACTAACTAGTTTGAAATATATTTAGTAATAACAACGCGTGATATATGGTTTTCCTACAATTATTACAGTGCTAATAAATTGTAACATCGAACTAAATACTACATACCTACTAAATACTAGGCCTGAATACTAAACTAATTTATTAATACTAAAATTAATATTAACATTAATACTGATATAAATTAATACTAATTAATACTAAATACTAGACCTATAATTTATCATGGGGTTGTTCAACTGTCGTATCAATAGTCATTTATAGGTAACTGCGTCGTCCAAATTGCCTATTGTGACTATTTTAGCATTTTTACCCCATTAGGCATCAAAACTCCTTTTTCCAAAGCCATTCACAAGAGTCACCAGCGCTGTTTCCAATTGAAACGGTTAAAAAAGTGGAGTGTATAAAACGGGACAAAACAAACACCGTAAATAGAAGTGACCACCCGCACCAAATGGCCTGCGAAAAAGAAGCAGAGATCTGCAGGGTTCTGTGAGATAGCAAACGCTTTAATGGTTCCAGTTAAAAACTTGTACAGACATGAACGAATAAGATTGTATCGACAGGTCATAAACTCCACTGTAGAAGATGTAATTTCATTCACGGTCCCTAATATTACACACTTATTAAATTACACACATGATTATTTTTACCCAAAAGTGAAAACCCCATTGAAATAAGATGAGTCATTCAGGGGTTAATTTTGTGTAGGGTAACCTAACAATATATTGAAAGCAGCCTGTTATTTTACACGTACTTAAAAAATATTTCATCTCAATCGTGATCAACAAAAAATCACGTCCTTTCTTATCAGTGTAGCAGAGACCTTAGTACGAATAAATAACCATCGTAAACGTACCGTAAAGGTAGCGTATCCGAGATACACTGCGCGGTGAGGTTACAACATTTGGAATTCGTGCTGGCGTTGACGCGCAATATGACTCGTATACGTAAGGTTTACGTAACGCGACGACTGATAAATTTATTCGTGCCATGAAAGTTCCATAATTTAAAACACTCAGTTCAGACAGCCGACTCCCGCTTGCCCACTTTTTTTCATTCGACCAATGCACTCTCCATTCGCTGGCTGAAATAATTTTGCATGGACCTCATTTGTATGTAAATGCATCTCCGCCTTTATATCTCTGTTTGCCGCTTCTGTATTTTTATAGTCTATGCATATAAAGCGTAACTTTTAAATTAACTGGATTGGGTAAGTGTTCTGGCGATAGAAAAGTAGAAGTTGTTTCAATGAAATCATGAAAATCATTTTTATAAACTAGCCAGTCAGCCATACGAGGAACTATTTTATTATGTATCGATTTCAATAAAACCATAAGGATTAAACTCAATCAATTATGTCAAAGTGTAGAGATTATTAATAAAATTAATAATCTTGTGGAATAATAATTTTATAAATTGGGAATATACAAAAGATCTTGTTTTTCACATTGATGTCGTATCGGAAGTTTTTACGAAAGTATTTGACATAGGTACCTACATACTTAAATTCTACACATAGGTTTTACACTGCTGAAATAAGGCTTTAATTTAATTATAAATATTTCAACACCAAGCGGGTCTAATAAGCAGATGATTATTATTATATCTAAAGCTTAAATTGGCTTAAAGCTTATATTTTATGAAGTTACTCAGGAGTTAACTATTAAAACTGAGACCTTGAAAGGTTAATCCATTGTCATAGCAACGGCTTTTGAAATTCATAATGAGCAATTAATTAATTTTCGTCAAAAAAGGGATAATGACGAAGGGCTCAGATACGTTTCATCAAAATTAATTTAATATTTTCCCGGCACTTAATTAGGAAATTTTGAGCGGTAACGAGCGATCACAAGAAAGGTAAAAGAATTTCTTATAAATGCCTTTGACATGATCTCAAACTGTTTAAGATATTTTCAAGAAACTGTCATACCTACCCAACCTTTTGTTCTGTTAGAACAGAATATCATAATAAAATATTTTGTAAAAAATAAATGAGTACTTAGGTATTTGAACTCGCGTTACGATTGGCAACCCTGTCAGGTACCTGAATTGATAAATAAAATCACACTTAAATAAGATCTAAAGTTCTCAGTTATAACCTAGACAGACACTTTTATTATCTGTAGGATTTCAAAATAAAAATGTGTAGGTACACTTTTTTTTATATGGCTTCTGTCTGTCCAGACAATTTTGCCAGTGTCAAGTGAATTATTTGAATTAAGTTTAGTCAAGTCGAGTTATACGTCAAGTCATTTGTTTTGAAGACAAAATGGTGGATTTTCCCTTCAAAACTTGAAAACGAATTCCATCAAATAATAAAAACACATAATACACATTTATTCCAATGGCTCACACTTTATGCTATGACTGCAAGTATTATTGGTTAACAGTCCACCAAAATTAAAGAACTACATTCATTAGAACACCAAGAAAAACAATTAAAATAAATGTGCTATGTTGCTTTTACACATGACAGAACTCAAATTATATCGACATTATTTTTATTCAAGCTGACTTTTCAACCGAAAATGAAATTTTATTCAATGTAAACGTAAAGCGAAAAACACGTTAGAACCAAACTTAGTTACAATAAGTAATTTCGATTGCAATCGATTTCAATATTTGCAGTTTGAACTTCGTTTGACAATCAAACCGCGTTGAATAGGTATTGTGTTTCGTTTAGCCAATCGGCAGCTCGATGCCTCAGGGCTTACTGAGACAATTTACAACTGGACTCTAGAACTTTTAGGCGTGTACCAAAATAAAAAACACGAGAGTCCCACTTTTCATTACGGATCAGAAGGTTTTGGAAGCTAAATGTTCTTAGGTACACATCGACTGTAATGTAAAATGCTCTGAGAGCAAAACGTCCTCAATTGAAAATGGTACTGGAAGCTAAATGGCCTTTCCAATAGTTAGTCCTCTAGTCTTTATGTCTTTGAATCAATTTGTCCATTACGGAAAAACGACCATGGAGCAAGTCATCCTAATATCAGAAAGTATTTAATACAGCTGGCCTTCAAAATCAAAATAAGTTGAACTCTTCATACAAAACCTCTTTAGAATATTATCTTGAGTATGATTTTTATTGTCATAGATATGTCAGCAACGATGCTGACGACATTTGTTCTGAAAATGCATGTTAGGTCATCATGAAATCTTTTAAAATGGAAAATAATCCAAGATTTTAAGTACCTAATCTAAACTTAATAAAATATTAATAATAAAAATAAAAATAAAATATTTATTGAATCTTTTCATACCTTCAGTATCACGTATTCTCAAAATAGGATTTAGGCAGACAGGATTTAAAAATGTCTGACATAGGTACATTTTAAATTGCGGACATTTAACTCTCATGACGTTCAGTAAATAAGGACGTTTTGCTCTCATGACGTGTTACATTGCGAACATTCAGTAATAAGGACTTTATGCTCTGAAAACTAGCAGTCATTCTAAATTGAAGACGTTTTGCTCTCAGAGCATTTTACATTACAGTCGATGTGTACCTAAGAACATTTAGCTTCCAAAACCTTTTGATCCGTAATGCCACTTTTGTACTTAATAGTTTTTTTTTCTATCATGTACTTTCTTATTGCTACCTGTGGCTGTGGCTGTGTTGTGTGCCAAATAAATATATATACCTCTCTCCCCCTCTCTCTCTCTCTCTCTCTTTCTCTCTTTGGGCGCTCTCTCTCTCTCTTTCTCTCTTTGGGCGCTCTCTCTTTTGGTACGCGCTAAGATTCCTAACTAACTGCGCCATGGTGAACTTTAAATCAGTGTGTGTATATTTTAAAAAGCAGCACTGAACACTCTCGAAACTTGAAAAAAGAAAAAATTCTCAGAAAAGCTTTTCAAGAGTCAAAAAATTTTTATCTCCGAACAAACAAATAGTCATTCATCAAAATGATATTTCGGCATGGTTGATTTCGTAATTATTAAACAATATTTTTTTCAAATTCATTGATGATATTTGATATGGTTATCCAGTGGTTAGTACATTCAAGTCCTGTACCAATGAAACTGTCAATTATTGAAACCTTTGAATACAAAACCAGAGACAAACCAAAACCATTATTTTCACTCAGTTAATATTTAGTGAAAAAATAATTCACTTTACTGTTATTTTTATACATTAACAATAAATTGTTCTGTATATTTACTAGCAAAGAAAATTACAGCTTTAGGCAGCTGTAGTAACCCACTTCTGGGCCTATGCCTCATCCCTCAAACGCCACTTGTAACTATTTTGGGTCTTTTGCAACCAGGTCATAATTCATAATATCTTTATTCAATAAATTTCAGGTGTCAAAGGATCTTAAAAAATAGCATATGATTCACTAAAACCTGCCTTTACAGGCGTATGAATAATTAAAATAAGTACATTAATAAATCATTCTCGTTATAAATTAGTCCTACCTATATTTTATAGTCAAAGAATTCATTTATGCTATAAAACCATTTTTCAGCAAGCCATTGAGTCAAATTGGATTTAAATCTATGAAATGTCATAATTTTCAAATTGTCTGGAATTTTATTATAAATTTTTATTGCCATTATAAATCTATTATTAGAAGATAATGTCAATCTGGTTAATGGCCTGAATAATTTATTTTTATATTTAGGTCGAACGCTGTATTTACTCATAGTACTTGCTTCTTGAAATATACTTCTATGTTGAAATACAAATACACTTACATCAAGTATAAAAATGGAGGTCAATGTTAAAATCTTATGTTGTCTATAATATGGCCTACAGGAGTCTGTCAGTTTTAAGCCAAAACTAGCTCTTAAGCATGGTCTCCCCACGGCAACGATGTCATCCACCCATCTGGCTGCTGCCAAGGCTTCTCTTGTGTCCCCTAGGCCACTATTCTGTCAAGACCTTACTCCACCTGACATCACCAAATCCTCATTTTATTTTATTAATTTGGACATCCAACGTAGAAAACACAAATAAAATATAATACAAAAGCTTAATGGGTCTTATAACTATGTGTTTCTCCAGTTATAGGATGCCACTTGTCTTGCCACATCTTGCCAAGTGTCCTGCCCCAGCTCCACTTGAGTTTCGTAATGCGGTCTCCAATATCTACCGCCTTCTTAGTCGATTCGCAATATTCCATAATAAATAAATAAATCCATGTACATTTCACACGACGCCCTCTAGTCCCAAATCCTTTATATTATCTGTGCCCAAACTAAGAAAAGCTTGTAGGGAACTAGATGCTGATAGAATACTTATAAGTAATTAATATACTTTGAGTACGAAAATAAGTTTTGAATCTTGTGAGATAGGTTGGAAAAAACATTAGCGTAGGTTATTTCGCATAACATTTTATCCATCACACCACTCCATAAACTTTTGAAGTGGAAAGCAATTACAGTGTCGGATAATGTAGGTATAAGGTGTAACTGTGAACAAAGTTTCAGTGTAGGTGTATGCAGTTTCAGGTAATGCGTTAAGTTTGAGACGCTCTCGGTGGTGATACGTGCTAGGGATGGGGGAGAAACTTATCGATTCTTTTGTTATTTTAATAAAAAAGAAAAGCCATTTTTTATTATGACGTTTAGTCGTGCTTTGGTAGTTTCAATTGTCAAAATTAGTACTAAAGTATGAGGCCATAAATAAGAAAAGAAGATTTCGAGGTCGAGTCGAAGCCAGGATTATTCGAGATAAAAACTAAGAATATAGACATACGTTCCTACAAAATATCTAATAGAAGGATCCATAGGTTCAGTAGTAGAATTTTATGGCCAAGACGGTGCTGATGTTTTTTCTCAAAATAAATATAAATAAATAAATAATAAATATTCATGGACTTTACACACAACGCCCTCTAGTCCCAAACTAAGCAAAGCTTGTAATATGGGAACTAGATGGCTGATAGAATACTTAAATACTTTTTTTTTGTAAATACATACTTACAATAAATAGTAACACCCAGACATAGAACAAACATCTATGTTTTCCACGCACAAATGTTTGTTCTCAGTGGGGATCGAACCCACGACCCACAGCACGGAAGGCAGAGCCGTTACCGACTGAGCTGTGACGCCTGTCAGGAATGAAAAGGAATTTATCCTGGCGTTTGGTTGTTTTGAGCCCCCAGGATGGAGCTTAAACCCACGACCGTCGGTTTCACCTTCAAGTGGAATGATGATGGAAATCGAAAAAATAGCTGTTTTTTTTTCATTTTTAGTTAAATTTACAATATTTAAACTTGTTATGTTAAAACTAAACTCTAATAACTGTATCTTGAGGTTGTAAAAATTACAACCAATGATTTTGAACTATATTACCATTACACTTGGCGGTTATACCGTGACTTATAGAAGACAGTGTCAATAGTGCTGCCACTGCTCTAAAACAGTCCTCCTTAGCTAAGTGATAGAATAATATTATGTTGATATAAACAGAATATTCAAAGCAGAGTACATCACTAGTAGTTAATAGTAACTCGTCGTCTCGTAGAGAACGTCTTTGCTCTCTTAAGACAATTTCCAAGAGTACACGCCATTGCATCCAGTTAAAGCGTCGCCTGCTGCACTTATTCTGGAAATACCTAAACATCTGCTCGGAAGTAGCTTTGGAAATACATCGAAATAAATGCATTGATGACAATTTGATTGTTACAGCAAAGATAGATAGAAGATAGTTACAGCAACTAAACAAACTAAATAAAATTAAGTAAAAAAACAGGTCTAATCTCGTTTGGGCTAAGATTCAAATTAGCATAACTTCTCAATGAGAATCTCATCAACAAACTTAAAATTACCTAAAATTGCGTCAAAATAGCAGACATTTATTTGGTGCTGACTTATTTCACGTTATGAATGAATACCATGATAAATGGTGAGCGACATCCAGAGTTTTCCCAGCAACTTTGGATTGGGTCAAATTTTCTCTAGAGTTTCTCTCGTCTCTCAATCGCTACCCTGCTCTCATTTCTCCCTGCTTATCCAGAATACGTCTGTTTCGTTCTCGACATAATACCGTAGCGTGTTTTATCTGAATAGCCACTAATACAATATTATCGCTCGCAAACGTTTCCCACGCCATTGCTTGCTCATTGATTTTATATTGAAAAATATTTATTTTCCAAATGTCTGCGGTTTTCTTTGTCTAAAATGTAATCGTTTTAGTGTGGAAATAAAACTTAGTGTTTGTTAAGAAAATGTTTTCATTATTTTATTTATTCAAGACATCTAGCATCTTTGTGAACTCACTGGGTAGGCTTGGGTTAATTTCATCTACCAATGGGTCACGTTCACCTGTACTTATGTCATTCTTTGATGAAGGTCTCTTGGGTCAAAAACTGACCTATTTATCTTTATATTGATTTAAAGGACTGCTGATGTTCATATCTCCCTGATTTTCAATAGTTATTGATTTTCTATGTTTACAACGAATGATTTGAATTTTAGAAAAAGCGGAGCGCTGATTCATCGTATAGCGTAATCGTAATAGACAGGTACCTATTTGTGTTTTTTTTTCATTTAATTTTATTCATTCACTGACATCTATTCTTACATGTTTATCCTAATGCAATAATAGTCATGTATATTTTTAATATTAAGTATTGTCAATTTTTTTATACTAAATCAACAATATTGTACAAGCAACATCTTAATACGAGTATAAACCTAGTTCATCATTTTAAGTTCCATTTCCTCCACATTCGTCTTCGACAGCAGCAATCTACCGCTAAGTAATCAAATATTAGCTAAATCTTCATTTTGGTTTCATCACTTGAGCGTAGCTAATGCACTGACATAATGGATCGAGTAATACCTTTGTGCATTTGGCGGAGCACACTGTCAGTCTGGCTTGACGCCTGATCAATCAACTTTTATTTTGATCTATTCGTAGCTGTTTTAACCGACAATTGATAGGTTACCACTACGACTCTCATACGGTCTTACTTAGAGTCGCATTTTCCGTCACTTTAAAAAAAAAATTCAGGGACATTTCGCACAACACCCTCTAGTCCCAAACTAAGCAATGCTTGTAATATGGGAACCAGATGGCTGATAGAATACTATTCACTATCTAAACAAATCGAGGTGCCACTATTTTCAACGGTGATTAACTTTAGATAGAAATTGAGAGGCGATTTCAAGTAAAACTTTGCTTTGAGTACTTTTAAATTTAAACTTGAGCTTTGATTTAGAATGATTTATGATACAAATCTCTTGATGACAAGTTTACATTGATCTCGATTTACAATATAAGTATTTTTTATGTTACATCCTATAGAAGTCCATTGCTGGACATATGGACATAATTGGTTTCAACACCGTGTTAATTAATTGAATTGAATAAATGAATAAAATAAATAAGCCTCCTCCATACAATTCCAGAAAAAAAAAATTTGAACCTTCTCCATCATCTGTTATGATGATGAAACATAATTATCATAATGATCATTTTAGAATTCCCCATTTGAATACCTATTATGCGTAACGTCTTCGATCAGTTTTCAGTTACAGCTTGACAGTCTGCCACGGGCTTTAGTATTGCTCCGAAAACGCCAATTTTCCATTAGAATGATGGTTTATGAATACATGAGATAAAATTTCAATTTGTTTGCATATGTAGACAGGTAGGAAGGTATTATTGTGTAGCTATCGAGATCTGTGGCGTGCATTTTAATTACTCATAGCGCTTCAAAACGAATCGGCTGCCTCAACGGCGAATGAATGAGAGAGAAACGAAACCCTATGAAGAAATGTCTGAACAAATAGTCAACCAAATCAGTGATACCTACCATACCCCAATTACCCCATATAGTCACACACCCATAACACTAAACATGGCACCAAATTATACACCATTTTCCTTCTCTAAACATTTACAAACATTTTACATTCATTCTACCCTCAATATCCCCGTTTTTGAACACCCAATAACAGTGCGGCCACTAAGAACGCTTCAGTTCAATTCTCTTGTACTTCAAAAACAAATGAACTTACCTGCCCCCAAAGCAAGGGTCAGTTATTCACCACTGGGGACATTGAAGGTGGTGATAGCTAGAAATTGTTTTTAGTATGCGTCCCATATGTCACCACATGTGATGTCCCCATTGGGACAAATGGGAATGACATGCTTGCCGCTCCCAGTTGTCTTCTTCTTTTCTTATTTGCGGCTTCTGTCCTTCATTTTGACAGACAATTTTGACAGTGTCAAGTATATATTTGGAATAGTCTAGTCAAGTAAGTCAATTCGTCAAGTTGGCTGTCATTTGATTTGAAGGCAATATAGTAGATTTTCCCTTCAAAACTTGCAAACGAATTTGTTGCCAAATACTTTAACACTACGGCTTGGATGTAAAATATCTGGCAGTAGCAGATATGTGGTAGTAGGGTCAGTCCTCGCGAAGTTCGTGGCCTAAAGTTGGGCCATAAAAAATAATGGTGCGATTCCAACTGCGCTTGATGGCTCGGTGTGACATGGAAAACGAATTTTCGAGATTTTTTTACGTATAATGACCACTCGGCGTTACCGCAAATTTTCGATGATGGCATTAATATTTTAACTTATGACTCTTTTATGGTGCTATGTGATATTTTAGCTGTAATTTGGTATGAAATTGCAGGTGAGCTCGTAAAAGTTTATCGTGTGGTTTCTTCGTAACATAGTAACATAGAAATAACACAAACATTTAAGGAACTATGTAGTACTTACGTTTTTATACTAGACAAAAGGCACAAAATAGATAATTAATTCTTTAAACTAGTCATCTATCAAAATGCCATCGCTGAACATTGTATAATGTGTTGGGAATTTCTTTTTTATTTTATCTGGCGGTTAGCGTTACCCAAGGATGGTGAAATGGGCCCTACGAGTAAATTTATTTCTATAAGTATCAACTCTGAAAGATTTGAAAGTGTATGCTGTTGAACGCATGGATGTGTTTTACAAAACATCAGAATCGCCATTTAAGCCGCGTAACGTCCAATTCAAAATAAAATATGCATCCGCAGATAATTATACAGCCTTTGGCTAATTTTTACAGCCTTAATCCAAATTTGTACGTGCCAGAGGATTTCCGGCCCACCTGTGACGTGTACTGGCTCATTGTACAGATAGCATAGCAAACTTTTTAATGTTGTTCCTAATAAAATAAAGAGCTTTTTATTATTTCTCAGGTTACCATTTGTCTCAGAGTGATGGGTGCAGTAGAATGCTTCACAGAGCATTGTTGTACGCAGGGTAACCGCTTAACATCAAGTCGTGGAGCTTGTAACGTCAATAAATCTCATTGAGAAAAATCTATATTGAAAGTTGTTGAAAAAAAAATACGAAAAAGAAAGTTTCATTATAAAAATAAGTAGGTAAAACTCCATTCAAAATGTTTGAAATGATTGCTACGACACAATTTTTTCATGGTCAAATCTCTATCATAAGAATTCATTACATCTTAGATCATTCATTACATTACATCTTATTAAAAAAGGAAGATCATAAAATCAGAAAATGAAACAAAAGCGCATCAATATTAGAAAACATGCTAAGTAATTAAATAATGATAAAATGAGAACTGCTGTGTTAAAAAGTTTATAACTTTCTTGCAATCTGTACCGCTTGTTTTATTGGAAAACCTCTTTGTTCGAAGTTTTAATGTTTTTTTCTCAAGTATTATTATAATTCCCGTTATATTTTATAGTTTAAAGTGTCATAAAGAAGTTCTAAATGGGATCACCTTTGTTTGACTGGCGTTTTATGTACCTAATCAGTTTTTAAATCACTATAAGCGCTGTACAACAATCGTAAAGATCTGTAATTAAAATTTTGGTAGCAGTGACGTAATATTTACAACTTCTGTGGCATAGTAACTACATAGTTGTCTTTAATGAGGAGCAAGTTCACGTCCCGTTGTAATTTTTTTTTTTAATTATTACAATTTATTTATTCTTTCTATTTACGTCAAGAAATTCAAATCAATTTTCAAGAGTATTAAGACATTTTTTGTCTATCTTTTAATACATTTTCTTTTTATTGGTCGTATGGAACTGGCACCTAGCACCTATCATCTAGTTACGAGTAGGTATATAAGATGATTCTAAATTTATTGTTTTTTTTTATTTGTGATTTTATTGAATAAATTTTTTTGACTTGGATTTTTCAAACCCACATACATACTTAGGTACATTAATATATTCGTCATAGATACTCGTAACATCAGAATCGTATCATTATTGCATCTCGTATGAAACGGTTAGTCACGGATATGGATCTGTAATTAATATCTCACCACTAGAGGACAAAATGTCGGTCGGTCTGATGATGATCTCATCGGTTCTCGATTTTTAGTAGCCAAGTGTATAACTCATAATTTGAAAAAACAATTTTACTTGCGAAAAACGAATTGATGTAAAGTTTGAAATAAATCAAAATGTACCTTTTGGTATTTTACTGACGAATGTCGCAGAATATAAAATTTTAGTGCAGCAGGTTAAAGAAATTCTCGCGTTACAGGCCCGTAAAGGCACCGATAAAGATCTTCATAACAACGGGTTCCAAGAATTCGTGATTTTGAGTTATACCCTTTGATCAACACCACGAAGAGTACCTACTACCGGTTGTGTTGAATTTTTTGATGCATTTTTTGTGTAAATGCATAAGTTAAACTACAGGGTGTCCTGACATTAATATTATAAAAGCTAAAAGGTCTAATAAGACGGTGGCGGATATGTTCAAAAGGATTTTATTTAATTTATGCAAATTTTAATTTTTTTTATTATTAATTATTAAGATTAAGCTGTCATGTCGTATAAGGTGTCCACCTTATACGACATGACAGCTTAATCGGAAATATCATTGAAGGGAAGGTAGAAGAAAAGAGAGGAAGAGGAAGACCGCGTATTAGCTACATGAGCCAAGTGAAGGCGAAGATAGATGTCATGTCGTATAAGGACGTCAAGGAAGCTGCCCTGAAAAGAAGAACCTGGCGGGAAATGCATACATTACGCCGACAAGGGCATAGCTCTTAAATTAGAAGAGAGAACTTTTTCATCCACAGCCCGATTTCAACCACTGCTGGGCTTTAAACATCATTCTGTATAAATACCAAATGTAATAAATTATACATCTGACTGGCATCTGAAGCAAGTTTTTTGCGAATATTCATTACAAAATGTTATTTTAATCACTCAATTAATATGAAATCAATACTGCATTGTATTTAATTGGCTGTGGGTTTTTTGTTAGATGCACTACTAAATCATATTTTTTGCGAGTTTTTACGAGTGATCAATTTATAGGTCACCTCTGCGCGTCTATTGTGAGTCAAAAAAACAAAAAAAATCTCATCATCAACCTATATCAGTCCAATGCTGGACGTAGATCTCTCCCAAGACGCGCCACTGAACTCTGTCTTCGGCTCTTCTCATCCAGTGTAACAAAAACCTAACCACTAACATAAGTACTTTACATATTCCTGACCCACACATCAAGAGTTTTTTATTGACAATTTTTTTTTAGCCGGGTGCCTTTTAACTCTGTTTTTCCCACACACCTTCCAATAAATTGAATCATGCTTAAACATAATCAAATTCATTTAGCGGTATGTGATCACTAGAAATATGCATTGCAAACAAAGTTACGGGCGTTCCACAATATTTTTTATAAATATCCATAGATATTTACTTGAAAAATATTGGTTTAAAAAAATAATTATGTATCAAAAGAATCGTATTACTCACTGATCGAGTTTTTGTGCTCATTACGTCAGTAAATGCCTCAGTGTCACGTTACTCAATGTGGATATTCTCACGATCGCTTCCCGACTCATTAGCTTTCCTTGTATGTACGAGTATTTGTAGTAATCGGCTGTTGCTGTGGTACACAGGCTTTTGAAAATAGCATTTTATTATATAAACTACTATTACAGAAACTTGGTTGAAACTAGGCATCGTTGGTTTTTAACGTTTATTTGTTTATTTATTTGAGTCGCCAACATTGTATACACTAAAACACAGAATAGAAAAAAAAATTACAAGGAAGGAATCATGCCAAGTGCTACAATAGTTACAGGAGACAGACAACAAGCTATTAAGATTAGAGCGAGAGCGAGCAGATAGAGCAGATAGCAGATAACGTAGGCGTGTTTTGCGGATTCAATCAGTTTTATTTTATATTGATGAAAAAGATCTAATTCAAGTTTGTAACACAGCAGGTCATTCAGGTCACCAACCTTTTGGATAACTAAATAAATAAATATTCATGGACTTTATACACAACGCCCTCAAGTCCCAAACTAAGCAAAGCTTGTGATATAGGAACTAGATGGCTGATAGAATACATAAATACTTACTTTTTTTTGTAAATACATACTTATAATACATAGTAACACCCAGACATAGAACAAACATCTATGTTTTCCACGCACAAATGTTTGTTCTTGGTGAGGATCGAACCCACGACCCACAGCACGGAAGGCAGAGCCATTACCGACTGAGCTGTGACGCCTGTCAACTCTTTGAATAAAAGCCTCTGGACGGTCCTAATGTCCTGACATGGTGGTAAACATATTTCACCCACAACGTCAGTAAGTGCCATAGCAGCAGTCGGCACCTGCACTTGTATGTATGGGATTAACATTTCACGGTCGCCCGTCTGTCTGTCAAAGGCAATAGTCGCCTAGTTTGTATAATGATTAATTTGATTAAAAAAATAAAATTAATTGAGAGGTTCAGTAGGGTTTTTTAAATAACACGTTGAATGATTGAATTGTTTTTTCTACCAAACTGTCAAGTTGTATAAATTGGTAGGAGTAGAACTTTACGAAGGATAATTTTAAATTTTTAAATCGGTGGATTTAAGTGACAATTGTCATAAAAATTAAAATGGCCGAGTATTTTTTGAAGACGCTATAAAATAAGTAGGTAATTAAATTAAAAATTTTAAAAACCCCCGAATCTTGGACCGATTTTCATCAAACATAGCTAAGAACATTCCCGACTAATTCACCTTTCAAACAAAAAAAAACAAAATTAAAATTGGTTCATCCGTTCGGGAGCTACGTTGCCTCAGACAGACACACACACACACACACAGAGACACGTCAAAGTTATAACACCCCGTCGTTTCCCCCGTTTTTGCGTCGGGGGTTAATAAAAGGGTAATTGAATAAAACGTACTTAATACCTACTTATCTTGTTTAGTTGAGGAACCCTAACTCATTTAGGTCACAATTAATATTGCTTTAAGTAGGTACCTATACTGAAAGAATTCCGCATTACGTATTGCTAATAAGTGCTTACCTACTTAATCTGATATACTATTACAATCGTTGTTATTTATTCACATTTTATAAACAATAAATTTTTTTTTATAAGCTATTTTATAAGCATATTTGTCTCACCAATAATGCGAGATGGGGCGATGATCTGCGAAATGTAGCGCAAACGCTGGATGAGAAGAGCCGAAGACCGAGCTCAATGGCGCGTCTTGGGAGAGACCTACGTCCAGCAGTGGATGAATATAGGTTGATGATGATGATGACACAAATAAAGCAGTTAAGAGTGTGCCATAACGCCGAGCGTGGAGCGGGATGACTAGATATGGGTTTTCTCGTGAGTGAGGAGGACAGAGCGCAACGTTTTTACATGCAAAAACAGTTGTTACCTAATTACAAGTTAATTAAACCACCAATCGGGAAATTAAAAGACGTAACTGAACTTCTAGGTTACTTACAAAGCAAAACCTACAATCAAAAATATTATTTTGTTATTACACCCTGTATTAGTTAGTTATTACACCCTGTATTAGTGTACGTCTACCGACCTGATTATGTTTAATTTTGTGGAATCTCTAGTTATTGTTATTTTCAAGCGCTTAAATTACTATCTAATTATATCAACAGAATCATCTTTTCGGCGCCGTCACATTCGAGTAAAAATGAACTATTTCATAAACATAACTTTCCTCACAAACGGGATATTTGTGAGATACCGGGTGTAATAAGAACGCTATCCAAAATTTTAGGAGTGTAAAAATACCCATTTATATGAATACATGTGAATAGAGAGCAAAAGTTGCAATTTTAACAACTTATTGAAATAACTATTTTTCTTTTTATTTTATAAAGTCAAAGTCAAAGTCAAAATTTCTTTATTCAATAAAATCACAAAGATCATTTAGAATCGTCTTATATAACTAGGTGATTCTAGGTGCCAGTTCCACGCGACCAGAGCCTAGAAGAACGGGCAAGAAACTACGGCCTGGCGTACTATAAATTAGCGACAACCCTAAAGTGTTTGTTTACTTTGTATCAAGCCTGTTAGTACGTACACATGCACACGCACCCTCTTATCACGTTGCACTCACACATAGGTAGACACTTAAACGCGTGTGCAAAGCTCTTCTTATGGAAAGTTTAGGATGCATTTTCATGTATGAAAAACTTCGAAACATTTAAAGTCGTAGAACAAACGTCCGCCATGACACATGTAGATAACCCCCCTTTCGGGCTTATAGGGACATTATGTAACACCCTGTAGAACATAAACTTTTTCTTGCTCACTTTGTTGGTTCCTTAAAAAAGCCCCGAAGTTTTCGGCAGTGGTCTTTTTACACCCTGTATAGAGTTATTCTAGAACACCACAGTAAATAAGTAGCGATGTGGTTTTTTTAAGTGAATAATTAAATAGGTTAAGTCAGCTCTTATCTATACACGGAATAAATAGTAGTTTGTGTACTACGCCGCATTTTATTATTTATCGTTCTAGCGCTGCTATAGCGTTGACAGATAACATGGACGGTATTATGCGATACTTCACATACTATAATTACCTACATGCACTTACATATAAATCCTTAAGGATTATTATATGTCCTTATAATTTTTCTCTAACCTACCTCGTTCTACTGCTGAGAAAGTCCGAGTCCTTCCAGTCGTCTCTGTTCTACGCCATCTTCCATCAATTTCCCTCAAAAACATTCAGGTCGCAGGGCTAAGGGGATTTCTGGATAAAAAGTCCAGAAATCCTCTTCGCAGGGCAACACGCAGGAAATTTCTGGAATAAGCCATCCCACCGCATGCGGTCACTACTTCGAGATACCAAAGTTTAATTTTAATTTTTGTTTAAAACCTGTGTACTATTTGACTACCTATTGAAATTATAAACTGCAGTTTTGTCCATTGTGCATAATCTTATTATTTAGTAACATTGACATAATTTAGATCATTAGATGTATTTAATTGACTTTTTGTGCCTGTGTGTAATTTAATTAATTATTGTAATTGGTGTTAACCGTAGTAATTAATAATAATTAATAATAAATAAATTAAAAAAAATATATGGGTGACTTGAGAACCTCCACCTATTTTCGAAGTTGATTAAAAAGTTAATTCACTGAAAACTGCTCATCTGATCTATGTTTAGCTAGCTGGCACAAATCGTTACTATTACAACAGCTAGGTATAACACAAATGATCGTCTCAGCCATTCAGTCTCCCAAAATTGTGTCTCTGATTAAGATGGTACAGGAACTTGGCCAAATATCGACCGCATCTTTACTGAACATCAGGTGAGATTGCGGTCAAACGCTTACAAATTTATAAAAAAAAATGTTTTCTGGCTTTTCGTAACATTATTTTCACTGTTTCCTTTTATTTTTTTATGTCGCTCTCCCGCATAGAGCCATCCACGGCCAGTTGCGCACGCAGACGTTATCGTAGTTTCACTTTTAATTACAATTTAAACAACATAATTAATTATTTAAACGCAATTTTGTTTAGTTATTATTATTGAGTTGGTGATAAATAATTACAACTTTGTCTAGAACCTGTCTGATGACTCTTATTAAAAAAAAACTAGTTCTGTCAACGTCATGTTTTGCTTTCATTTAGTTTTTGCACAAACAGCTAATTATTGATGATAGCATGTGAAATACCTCGCAAAAAAGAATCGGTGGCGACCAATTCTAATTACAACAATAAATAAGTATTTGCATCTAATCTAGATGATTTATTCAGCGTCATGTCATGTCATGCGTCATGCGTCATGTATGGGGGACACTGTGGTGTCTAGTTTTTTTTTTTACATCCGGTAACATCCGGTTCGAAGGACCATAAAGATGTAGGCTCTCGCCCTACAACTTTCACGATAATAATGTTTTTGTTAATAATTGATTTATTGATACGATTGAATACTACGATTGCCGATTGAATGCGTATGGGTTTTATTTATTCTAAGTAAGCACAAAAATGCACCGTGGCAAAAATGTGCAATTTGCATTAATTATATATGTAAGCTTGGCCGGCACCTGTCCCATTCTCTCAGCCTAGTCGGCCTTATCCACAGGAAAGACAAAGTTAATGTATTATTATTATACCATCTCTTTATTGAATTACTAAAAACTTAGATTCAAAATGTCCATAACTAATTGACTAGAACATCAATATACTTTTAGTAACATTGCATCGCCTAGATTATAATTAGACACAGCTGCATCGGGTCAGAAGGGCAAACGAAACACAAATTACTGAGATAATTTCAACTTTATCCAAGAACTGTACATTTTATTAATATAAATATATATATAGATAGTAAATTATTTGTAATGTGTTGTGGTTTTTTTTTATAGATTTATAAAAATTTAACAAAGTACAATAAAATTTATCTCTCTCTCTCTCTCTGATAATCTATGCAGGATGTCTATGTTTATCAGTAGACGTCCAACGGCTGCAATGATGCAGGTACGTATCATACCTCTAGTCTTCATAAGTCATGATAACTGTATAGGTATCATAAGCTGTGTTTTTTTTATTTTTTTGGATATGCCACAGTTTTACACTGGTTGAACCTAAAACATTTTTCTAGAAATCAAGCTATTTGTAATAACAAAATTATTTCAGTAAGTATTTTTCAATAATAAATTGGTACAGCCATGTAAAAAAGATAAAAACATGTGTTAGACAAAACCACGGGTTAAGTTTAGCTCATAATGAAGTGTTAAATCAATCACAAGAAAGATAACCTTCATGTCAATTATTATTTCCTACACGAGTTGATTGCAACTGACGTAATAATCCTAGATTTTCTTGTATTCTGTCTACAATTAAAATTATCTGGAGCTAATACAATTACATGCACATTAATACCACAAAAGGTGACGAATAGAATGACACAACTCATCTAGATTATAGTTATTCCGCGAAAAGCACCAAGTACAAGCAGTCGGTGCTCTTCCTAAAATAAAGTATTAAAAAAAAAATCCGTGTATCTACAAGAGTTTTCTATCTATCCATCTATCTAGATGGATAGATAGAAAACTCTTTATTGTACTGCACCGGAAATTAGATATTAGACATAGTTTTATATTAAAGCGAAGTAAAATGGGCGGCCTTACCGCTATGAGCGATCTCTTCCTGGCAACCCTCGTGTAATAGGTACCTTACCACTTTCAAGAGCAAAGTGAATAGGTATACTTATAGATGTTTAAATTATAAATAATATTTACCACATAAGTTATACCTAACTAGATTAATTACCCATATTTTAAGTTTAAATTAAGAAGTTTTAAATAATATCTACTTAATTGGAGTTTCAATCAATATTCACAATACAAGAATCGAAATACTCCGACGCAATGCATTATCTCAAAGATGAAACTGCCAAAAACTTGCGCAAAAATGCAAATTGAAACACAAATGTTATACTTAACGTTCGAATTTATCATAATGGCCCATAATTCGGGCTGTAAGGGACTCAACAGGCAAATAAAAATTCGCGGTTTGACGCAGTGTTTAGGAGTTCACACACGATAAATCCTTTTTATAGTGTAAACTCGCCTTTATGGACAGAAATTCGTAACAGACATTCTCGTGAGCTAATGCAAGCCAGATGTTCTTATAATGGCAATAAAAGCCAGTACAATGTTGACTTGAAAAACTTGAAAACTTAACTTCAAAGACTTGAAAAAAAAACTGTTTAGAGCGGGTTGTATAATGTTAAATTGGTAGGAAATTTTGTTTGTTTTTAATTCTAATTTCAAAAACCTTACCTAAACGTCCCTCTAGTAGCCAGTTAGCACTTTAACTACATAGGTAGATAACTACTATTTCTGTTTGTTTCGCAGCAGTCGTTTAGTGTATCGATCAACAAAGCATAAGTAGGTCGAAAATTAGTAATTATTAAACTTTGGGCACTATTTTGTCTTTAGATTAGGATTTTTTTCTTTAGATTATTATTATCTTGATGACTGTTTGTTGCCAGAAAATTAATAAAGTTAAATTAGTAAAGTTAGCGAATCAGCATTGCTATTCAGCGCGGCAATGCAGCCAGTGTCTTGGGCACGCTTCCGATTGGTACTGATTTGGATCAGTTGAGCTATCTATAAATCGTTTGCAACGGTGTGTAGATGGCTCAACTGCTTCATGTGTATTTTGTACATATTATAAATATTGTAAATACTTTATTAGTCGTAATTTTCTTTGTGAATAAAATTTATATAAAGTTAAGGTATTTTTAATAATGGAAAATAACTTCATAATTGAAAATGAAAAATAAATGGCCCAACTGATAGTAGTGTCCTCATGTAACGTGCTCTATGAGGCATTGCACTGCGATCTGTTCAAGGTGTGAAGTCTTGAGACTAAAATTCATTGGTTAGTATTATTCTGTTTACTAATGACTCACAAGAACGTCAAAAGTTATGCCCCCTGAACTTTTTACTTTACTGACTGCAAGCGCTTAGCGTTTCACCATATTTTAATAGCAAAATAGTTGGGTCATAAAGTCGTCTGATTTATTTTATGACCGCTACATGGGTGTGGCCCGAGTGCGGGCGGGCGTGGACTTTTTGCTTGATATTTATTCAGAGAGGGAAAAATGAAGCTTTTTAAGTTGTACTTGTCTGGTTTACTTTATGAAAACGTTTCATAGTAAAGTCGACATAGTTTATTTATTTAGGTACCAAACCAGTAGAGCTAAAACTTATTTTTGTGCAAAGAACTAACATGATAATTATTAAGCAATATTTTTTTAGGTAATATAACGCTGCATTGCCTTACTGAGGATGTGCACTGAGTACGAGCTTTATGATGCATTGCACTGGTACTATCAGCAAAAGTTCTACCTTATCACCTTAAGGGTGCATTTTCTGTAAGCCGACTAGCCGTTAATTTTTGAATGCCAATAGAAGCAAATTATTTCGGGTGTAAAAGTTATGAAAACAATGGGCCGTCATAAAAATAAACAGATGTTTAGGTCTCTGGTTGGTCAAAATAAGAAGACAAAAGAAAAAGGCGGGGTCAGGTAGCTAACTGCTTGCAAGCGAAACAGTTTCAAAAGCGGTAAGGCGGAAATTTTGCTGATGGTACTTATGCCCTTTAAACTGAAATACAATGCGAGCATCACTGCTCCTACGGTAAAGGTATTCCCCGGACGAGCTCGTTCACAAGGAGCCCTCTACAACTAAAACTCTGCTACTACTTCTAATATTTTGGTATGTGACAATGTTGTTTTTTATCACCCCGCTGTCAGTGTGGCCACAAACAAAAGCGCGAACACGCCCGCACTACGGATTAGATAATGGACGTTTTCAAGAATGCCGAATTTTACGCGTTTTTAACGATGTTTTGACGGTTCTGTAATTAATACGAACGAATTATAATAAGCTCTAAGCATTAGTTACGTTTTGTTTTGTATGTTATAGTAGCCCTTAGGTTAAGGTGTGCAATAAAGTATTTTCTATCTATCTATCTACTCTAATTATAAAACTCACTATGATGCCATAAATCGCACTAGTCTAAGTATGGAGAATATTATGTTCGGACTAAGTGCCTATATGTTTATTTCGCAGTAAACCTATCAGTGGTTAATTTTGAAGGGGTCTTCTTCTTGTATTTTCTTAGTCGTGAATTTTTTTTTATTTCAAGCGCAAATTTTTTTTTTGTGCGGAAAATCAGCTTACCTCCAATTCGACTTAAAATGTGTTCTGCGCAGAAACTTCAGAGGGGCAAAGATCCGTTGTGACTACTGTACATGCTTTTTGAAATCGATTGTAATTCCCTACCTATTGTAATTCAAAATTATTCTCCTCACCGCAGTACCTACCTAATTAGTGAGAAGCGTGATTGCAGCTATTAGCCTTACGGTTATAGTCGCGGAGCTTGCGGTGTAGTCGAAGAGCCGGCGGTCTAATTAGTTAATCAACCCAGCTACTTGTCGGAGTTCAACTGCTATCAGTATTCTACGAACTTGCAGAGTTAAACAGGTACAGTTGGCCACAGTGGAGGGAATACAGAAGTCTTCATAGTACTGTGTTCCACTGGTGGATAAAAAATACTTCCCGTTTACACTACCGGTACCACCCACGGTACACTTTCACCCTAAACTGTATTTTCCCAGTATGACACAAAATAAATAAGTACAAATTAACCTATACTTTCTCACTACTGGGCAAAGGTCTCACCTATTCAAATTACCTTCCAATTCCCTCGATCAACCGTAAAAATGAGTAGTTTTCTGAAAAAAAATATTGTCATCTTAAGCCTAAAGCGTTTTTGTAACTACAGTCATTTTGATAACAACAATTTTATATTTAAAAAAGTTTTTATTGACTGGGCTTTTAAAAACTGTGTTACTTGAGTTACTGATTTTGCTGGTCTGCATCACCGCAACATAGAGGACACAGAGCGGCGGTGACCATTCAGTAAGTTCACTCCGTCTTGTCGTTTTGCTTTAGTTTTCAAAAGCTTCTGTCTCCGATCTCGGCGGAGTTGAGTCTGTATTGAATGTGTCTTCAATACTTACCTTTGCTACCAAAACTCTGAAGCTAGCTGAAAATTGAATCTTATTTCTGGAACAAGTTTTGGTATCCAAAATGGGATAATAAAGTAAGTTTTGGTCTGAGATAGTGCTTATTAGTTTGAATGATAATAAAATACATAAGTACATTTAATCAAAATTTATATAAAAAGTTTTATTCTCATTCAAACATTTTTTTTATGAAATTAAGTAATAATATGTGGTATTTCAGGCAATATAAATGAGTAGTTATCTGATTCCTAACAAATGCTCACTCTACTTATTCGTTTAGGACTATAGTTTGGGACTTGTAACTAAACTATTATAAAATGTGCAAAATATTTGAATTTATTGAGTATCTTCGATTGTGGTCTTTATCAAGAACTAAAATACAAAGATAGTACTTAAGAGTAACTTAATTTTCTTGGAAAAAAAATAACATATGTTATAAGTAACTTACAGTAATTTCAGCAGCTCAGAAGCGAAATAAAGCCATTTCCTAGGAGATATCGTAAATTCTAGTTTTCAAACAAAGACGTAGGACCTTGACATTGTAGAGTCCTTCTAGGTGCAACCTTGGAGACAGTTCCAGAGATAACAGAATGACTTTATAGCTAAATTGATTCGGTTTTATTCGTCAAACCTTTAATTTAATCTAGTTCCCATATTACAAGCTTAGTTTGGGACTAGAGAGCGTTGTGTGAAATGCCCATGAATATTTAAAAAAAAATTACACATGCATGTTGTTAGTAGTAGGGCTCTTTATAAAGAGTTCCGGGTATGTAGGTACTACCACCGTTCCTATTTCGTGCGCCAACCAGTGATGCTCGTATTATTGCTGTGTACCGGTTTGAAGGTTATATGGGTGCTATTACAGGCACAAGAGACTTAACACCTTTGTCTCAGAACGACGGATGCAAAACAATTTTTTTTTGGTTTTTTTCTCTTAGTTGTTGTTATCCTCTGGTTTTTATGTTTTGTTATCTACCTATTTGATAAGTCTTATATAATGCATGCTGTGGCATCCTATAATTGAAGGAACACAATAGTTTTAAGCCCATTGCCATGACATTTCTGTTGTTATCGTGCCACCTTTGTTGGATGTCCTATGAATAAAAAAATAAAAAATACGTTTAGCGCCATATTGAAAAAAAAAAAAAAAAAAAACAATGCCTCACAAGGCACGTCCGCATTGCACGTGCTCAGTGAGGCAACGCATCTTTATAGGCATTTGTTGTCACTTAACATCAGGTAATTTAAAATATTGTGTTGAGTTACAGTTGGAATATCACTATGTCTGTATTTTCTCATCACTCCTTATTTCCTTTGTATTTAAATCTTGCTGTTTTCAAACGTTATATACTTAAGTATTTTAAGTTTTAATAAAGAAAAAAACTGGCCTTACTAAAAAAATATTTATACACCGTCAGGGACTTTTTATCCATGCCTCTATGAATGAGAGGTTGAACTTATTTTAAGTAATTTGTAAGTAAACAAATACTTAATCATCAATTTAGTCATATCCTACTTAAGTCCTTCTCGAAACTAGAAAAATAATCTAATACGTTTCCATAATCGCGTTGCATATCTTCCTTATGGCATGTTTTTAACATCCAAAAGATATTGCCACTCAAAATACGTCTTTATTGCCCCTGTGTTTAGGTTTGAAACTCGTGTGGCTGTTTGTGTCATATGTTTATAAGGCCTGGCAAGGACATGACGGGCGTCACTTTACGCGGGAAACGTATTTTATTAAAATTTTCCATCTCTCCGGCTGTGCTCGCACGGGGCCATAGAGTAGGTATGTGTGCTTATGTAATTTCAGAGGAGACTTAGAGCGTCTTGCACCAGAATCACTAAACGTATCTAACAGCTAAATCGATTTAAATCTGACGTATTTGTATGACTTGACAACTCGCTAAATACTATTTAAGAGTTAAACGCGCTTAGCGATTCTGGTGCAAGCCGCCCTAAATTAGTATTCCTTTGCTGCTATTTAATTATTATTTCTATGTTCTGTGTATTTCTTTATACTAAGTATATTGGTTAATTTTTTTTTTACTTCTGTACATTTCTACCTGTTTCAACATCCTTGAGTAGAGACAGGCTATTTACCTATATCTGGATAACGTAAAACTCTACCAGACTCTACCGTCTCGGTATGCAGGTGCGGGTAAGAATCAAACTTCAAAACATCCAGGGTTACCACCAGCCTACGTCTACGTCAGCCTACGTCATGGTTCGTCTTTACAATGTTAAATGGGTAAAATTCACATTTTAGTAAAAAAGGTACATCTGTGCACCTCAAGGTCCCTACCTCATCTTTGCCTTAGTGCCTAACTCAGCGTAAGTTAATGAGTTCGCTGTTTCCATCTCCGACAGACTCAGCCTCAGCCACTGAATTCACTAATTAGTAGGTGTTCTACCACTAGGTACTTACCTACTTAGCTCATTAGCATACACAATCAGCATATTACGAAATGTTGAATCTTAACAGAAATACTGTGAACTAAAATATACTTTAGATAGGTAGTTAATTAATTCAGGCGTGACTTTGCGGAAGTACGTTTTATGACATGGCGGAATACTTAATGTTTAGATTTTTATTCTGACTAAAATACTTTATCTGAACTAATTTATAGGTTACTTTGTGCCAAAATGCAATCAAGCATTCAATTAACTTTTATCAACCGTCGTATTGTAGACATGATCAGTGATCACACGACGATATTATAGACTTGGCATTGGCGCTCTGAAAATGGAACGGCACAATTGTGCTCAGACGAGAACATGAGCACATGTTTTAGTTAAACATTACCATCATCATATTTCATATTTATTTATTAATTTCAAACCATATGGACATTTTTTTTAAAGAATACTTATTTCATCAGACTTAGAAGAGACATACGTAGACCCTGATAAAAAATGACTGCAAACCTGTTGGTTAAAGCTTGATGAGAGAACACTCTCTCTCTCTCTCCTAGTACTTACCTAAAAGACAGTAAGGAATATTCTACGGGTTCGTTTTGTTAGTCTAGACTGGCAATAGAAGTATGGAAGCCCTTAAAAGTGCCTACCTATGAGGTGTAAGGATTCCGGTGCTAATCCTTGCGTCAGATGTCTGCTTAATAATGCGAGCATCACTGCTTGGCGGCAGAAATAGGTACCTATAATGTTAGGGTAGCACTTTCCCGGACGAGCTTTTTCACTAATAGCTACAATTAAATTATATTATATTGCCTGTGGTCCGATGACTCTATTACTTTTTGTTCTGTCCAAAAAAAATGTATTAAGGTACAGTCGGCTACACATTAACCTATCCACTGTTTGAACTTTGAACTATTATAATTTGAATGTTGCGAATCAGGAATCGCAATAGATGTAGGCGCGTGGCGCGCAAGCAGCGAGTCTCACATAAAAACATATCGTCCCTCTCGCATGATTCGCAATAATAGTTCAAAGTTCGAACCGTTGATAGGTTGAGGTGTAGCCGATTGGACCAAAAGCGTCAGAACCAAACGTAATTATAACATGAATTTGGAATTGCTAAAAAAATAGATGTTCCATTTTAACTTGCACCCGAGATATTTTTAATTATTTGACCTCTAGACTAAACACGAATTATAGTACACGGTTGTTTTATTGGATATTTACTGTGGATTTTATTAGTCTGTAAGTTGTAATTGGAACTGTTTCCTTCGTAATATACACGAGTGGTATCTGAGGCCCATTTGCGTATTTTAAGGTGAGGTTTGGTCTGAGTGGAAAACCTAGGCGTCTTAAACTATAGATTTATCTATCTACAGTACACACAACGGATCTTTATCCCTCTGAAGTTAGGTGCAACAACGATTGCGCGTGCACTGCGATGCGGAAAAAATCGCTTACCTCCAATTCGACCCAGAAATCGTTTCTGCGTAGATATTTCAGAGAGACAAAGGTCTGTTGTAACTATTAAACCCATATTTGCATTTATACCTCAAGCACTTTCGCTATACCGACTTTGAAATACCTATGGGGCTTACAAATTACAATTACTATGGAAAAACAACCAATCTAATTTTGGATTACTTTTTATCCAATTTATCCAAATCGAATTTTAATCCAATAAGAGACTTACCAATTAGATTATTTACTAGAAAATTAAGATTATGGCTGGTCGACAAAACTTTCTATAGCGTTTATGACTTTTTTAATAGGTAATGACATTTTGTAATAATTTTTTAATTCGATATTAAATGTTTCTAATTTTATTTTAGTAGGTACCACTGATTCATCATCATCATCATCATCAACCTATACTCGTCCACTGCTGGACGTAGGTCTCTCCCAAGACGCGCCATTGAGCTCGGTCTTCGGCTCTTCTCATCCAGTGTCTGCCAGCTACATTTCGCAGATCGTCGCCCCATCTCGCCGGAGGGCGTCCTACACTACGCTTGCCTAAACGTGGTCTCCACTCGAGTATTAGTTTGCTCCAACGATTGTCGGTTCTACGGCAAACATGGCCGGCCCACTGCCACTTCAGCCTGCTAATCCTCTGAGCTATGTCGACGACTTTGGTTCTCTGTCGGATAACTTCATTTCGGATTCTATCCTTGAGAGAAATTCCGAGCATAGCTCTCTCCATAGCTCGCTGAGTGACTTTTAGCTTATGGACCAGCCCTACTGTCAGTGTCCACGTTTCGGCAGCATAGGTCATGACAGGTAGGACGCATTGATTGAAGACTTTTGTCTTCAGACATTGAGGAATGGGCGACGAGAAGACTTGACGGAGTTTCCCAAACGCAGCCCAGCCCAGCTGGATTCTCCGGTTTAGCTCTTTCTCAAAGTTGTGTCTACCCAAACGCAGGGTCTGCCCGAGGTAGACATACTCCTGCACAACTTCGAGAGGCATTCCGGCGACAGCGATTGGCTCTGGGGTTATACGATCATTGATCATAATTTTCGTCTTATCCAAGTTCATGCCCAGGCCAATCTGTCGTGAAGCATCAGCTAAGCTGTTTAGCATCTGTTGTAAGTCCTGCAACGATTCCGCCAATATGACGATGTCATCTGCGAATCGTAAGTGTGAGAGGTATTTGCCGTTAATGTTGATGCCCATTCCATTCCAACTCAGCGTCTTAAACAGATCTTCCAGCGCGCTCGTAAACAGTTTGGGGGATATGACATCCCCTTGTCTCACACCGCGGCGCAGCTGGATAGGTTTAGACTGCTGGTTCTGGACTTGGACAGCCATAGTGGCATCGTTGTATAAGCATCTCAACACTTCGATGTATCGCCAATCCACCTGGCATCGTTGCAAGGACTGTAGAACAGCCCAGGTTTCAACAGAGTCAAAAGCTTTCTCATAGTCCACAAACGCTAAACACAAGGGCTGATTATACTCCTCTGATTTTTGTATGATCTGCCGCATTGTGTGAATGTGGTCTATGGTGCCAAATCCGCTGCGAAACCCAGCCTGCTCCGGTGTTTGAAACTCGTCAAGTCTCCGCGCAAGACGGTTCGAAATAACCCTGGAAAACAGTTTGTAGACATGGCTCAAGAGTGAGATTGGTCTATAGTTTTTCAATAAAGCTTTGTTGCCTTTCTTGAAGAACAACACAACGACACTCTTGCTCCATGCCTTTGGAGTTCTCCCTTGGTTTAGAACGGTGTTAAAAAATACGTTGGACTTCCTTCAGAACTGGTAAACTACCTGCCTTTAAGAGTTCCGACGTGATTCCGTCTTCCCCTGGGGCTTTTCCATTTTTTAACTGTCTTAAGGCCATTTCGATCTCGTCAATACAGATCTCTGGGAGATCTTCTGTGTAGTGGCGACTCAACGTGGCTCTAGCATCCTCATTACTGGGTTCAGGACATGACACTTGCGAGGCGTACAATCGGCTATAGAAGTCTTCAATCTCAGCTAAAACTTCCGGCCTGGAGACGACGGTTTCACCCCTTGTTGTGGTAAGCTGTGTCAGATGACTCCTCCCCAGTTGCTGCATAAACACTTTGGACCCCCGATTTTGCTCAATTGCTCGTTCAATATGAAGAGTGTTAGAGCGACGGAGGTCATACCGTACGCGTTTGGCAATGGTTTTGTTCAGAGCCCGGTGTTCTGACAGCGTTGTGGGGGTAAATGGTGTCTGTCGTCGTTTTTCCATTAGCCGGAGAGTTTCATCAGAGAACTTGGACTTCCTGCCCGTACGTCTGACTGAGCAGAGTCTTGTACCCTCATCCCTGAGGATGTCCACCACTTTCTGTAGGTCCTGATCTACGTCTTCGGTAGTTTCCAAAGCAGCAAATCGATTTTCAAGCTGAAGTTGAAACTTTTCAGAGTGCATAGCGGTTTGTAATAAATTTGGTCGGAGCTTAGACTTCATCAAGCGGACGCGCTCCAGCTTAAAGTTGATATTCAGAGTACCTCGAACCATTCGGTGATCACTACCGGTATTGAACCTGTTGATCACTGAGACATCTCTGAATATATGCTTCTTGTCCGCTATGATAAAGTCTATCTCGTTTTTCGTCACAGCATCGGGGCTTCGCCAGGTCCACTTTCTCTGGGGACTCTTTTTGAAAAACGAATTCATCAAGAAAAGTCCTTCACGCTCTAAAAAGTTGACCAGCATTTGCCCCCTGTGGTTTCTACTACCAAAACCGTGTAGCCCTATCGACGATTCGCTACAAGTCTGTACTCCTACTTTAGCGTTAAAGTCCCCCATGACAATGTTATAGTGCGCCTTAGTGGTGGTATGTAAGGCCTTAGCAATGTCATCTAAAACAAACTCCACTTCATCATCCGAGTGTGACGAGGTCGGCGCATACACTTGAACTACCTTGAGGGAATATCTCTTGGTAAGTTTAAGTATCAGGTATGCTACCCTGTTTGACACACTGGATACTTCAGTGACGTTGTTGGCGAGGGACTTATGGATCAGGAACCCTATGCCGCCTTGGGAGGTGATGTCGCCCTCGCGGTAGTACATGAGGTGGCCAGATTCTAGGGTTATGGTGTCCTCTCCCTCTCTTCGGACTTCAGATAATCCCAGAATGTGCCATTTAACTTTCTCGAGTTCTACCTCGAGCTGCGCCAGGTGCTCATCTAGCCGTAAAGTGCGTCCGTTATACGTAGCCAGGGTCAGTTGGGATGGGCAGCCTTCCGTAACCCGGAGATTCCTAGCACCCCCTGCCCCGCCACTTCCATGACCGCTGCCTTGGCCAGGACTAGCGGGGCGACCGGGAACTGGGGGCCGTGTCTCTGTTGTGCCTATCATTTTGGGAGGGTTTGCCTTAATCGCCACGCTGGGCATGCGGGTTGGCGATCGCAGGGGCATAATCTGTCGCGCCGCTGATGCTGCTGCCCGTCAGCGGTTGGGAATTTGACTGTGCCAATTTAGGAGGGGCTATACCGCCATCGACCGGTCGTCAGAGCCTCATTGGTTATTGCAGGATGTACCGCGTGCAGGTTGAGGTTGACAATTGGAGCTAGAGTTCTTGTGTAGCTCCCTTACATCCCACCCCTCCCTCCCTCCCTCCCTTACACCACTGATTAACTTAACATAAATAATATAATATAAATTTGCATGCCCATGTGTTTGGTGAAGTATGTGAAACCTATTAGATACTGTAAGAACTTGTAACCATATTTGTAGCAAATAAACCATTTCATTTCATATCCCAAAATACCAACGAGTGAAAAAGTGAAAAGTATATTTTTAAGTATTTACTAAGTTGTGGGAATACTGCAAGGAAATCGCCTTCCTCCTACAACATAATGCTTAGAATAAATAATTCATAGGTTAAAACACAAGCAATCAATTAAAGGCATGTACATTGCGTCCTCTGACGCGGGACCGTCCTCTATTTGAATATTACCACACATAGCACTTACGGCATTTACTGTTTCAATGTGAAGGCCGTGCTAATAGATCGCTGAAAACTAGGTTTTTTACTAATTAACCCGTATGGCTAAAAAGTAAGCGAACAAATTTCTCGCTTAAAAAAACGAGTAAAGCGCTTTCATTTTCTAAAAAAATTTTGTTGTAAATAAGTAAGGGATGAAGAGGTCTTCTTCACTACCAGTAACGAAGATTTTTATTAATTTAAGATGACCATATCTTTCTGATGGAAGAGTGCTATATATCTTTTTTCTCATTCAAGATGAGAACAAGGTGCTTCAGTAAATGTTGAGGAAATCAAAATAAAAATCATCTCAACACTATGAAATACGGAATTGTGAAATTAAAACTGCCTGTATGCTTTAAATCGCACATTGTTTATTGATCTATGATGAATAACCTTAAAACCTTAAAACACCATTATTTCTGTTTTGTGGTTGAGCGACAACAATTTGCGTGTTTTGTATAAAAACAGCTTTAAGACAAAGTAAAATACAGTTTTGATGAATACCTACTTTTATAATTTACAAAATAATACAATAAATTAAATTTTATGTGACATGAAATTATTTTAACTAGAAACTTAGTAGTCATCCCAACTATTTAACGGTCTAGCGGTGGCTTTGTGCCTAATGAATTTAGATTACAACATTGTAATTAATAAAGAAATATATCTTTTGAGTATAAATTTAATAATTTCAAATAAATATTGTAAATACTATATTAGTCGTCATTTGCTTTGTGTATAATATAAAATCAAAAGTCTCTGCAGGGGTCTATGCCAATCAAAGTTGAACTGCAAAGTTGAACTGCAAAGTTTTAAATCATGGTCAGTTCATACTAACTCATAGTTATTCTGTGACTAAATAGTGACATTATGACGTCATTTGATTTGTTTTCGCGCATATTTTGCTGTCAAGTGTCTAAAAAGAATGATAACGTGGTACAAAATTGTACCACGTGACCTGAAGAAATTACACTGGGCAGTGAAATATAACTTGACAGCAAAAGATTGGCATACGGGGGCTGATCTCCAAGAGTCAGAATAAATGTCGTTTAAAATAGTTGAATCTTTATTACAATATGTAAAACCAAGAATAATTTTTGAAACTTTCATTGTTATGAACACAATTTTCACTGAAAACGGGAGGCCCTCTGAAGCAACTGTGACGTGACGTCGTCCTCGTGTCAAGTTCATTTTATCCTATAGGTCCTCTTATTTCACATTTATAATATTATAGTAGGTGGAATGTTTGAAAGTAAAACATAAATAATTAAATTATAAAATACCTATTAGCCTCGTATATTCAATGTATTATCCAGCGTTCTCAATCTTCGGCGCGGAGATCAAAGGCGCTGGTACAAAGCTGATTGGAATTCACTAATTGTTTACTAATAAGCATCTGTGGTGCGCCTGTTTGATAATCTGTGGCTGTCACGATAAGCGTAGCTTGGTGGTCCCTAGCAGAGTAATAAGTTGTTCTATGATATGCATAAGTTGTTCTGTTTTTGTATCAGCGGAATGAAAACTATCTGGTTGTCTATTGGTTTCTCTGTCTATGGTCTTTCCAAATTAATTGAGTTAGATATATAATAAGCAACCCAGGTGTCTTAATATTCATCATTATCAGCCTCTAGAAGTCAACTGCTGCTTTCCTCATAATAATCAGACTTTTGCATCTAATTTAGATGATTTACACAGCGTCAGGGGCCACTTTTTACCCATGCCCCGATGAACGGGACGCTGCAGTGCCTGGAACATGATTTAGATAGAGTAGACTTGCCCAGCACCATTAGATTCCCCTAGATTTTCTTTCCAAAACAACGATTTTGGGAAATAAAACCACTGGGGAATAAAGGTTCTCGAATGGCACCCACAAACCGGAAAGCGAAGTGTTGGCAGATCACGGGAATTCGATGCTATGGAGAAGGCCTATGTCCAGCTGTGGACTACAGGACTAATGATGAATGAATGAAAAACCTTAACAAATAAAAAGAAAAAAAGAAGATTACAGAACGATAATAATATGAATAATTATAAATGTACAATGGGCGGTTCTATCGCTTAAAGAGTGATTTCTTCCAGAAAACCTGATGAAGATAAGCGATAGTGCCTCCTCCAGCAGCAGAAAGCAGAGGATAACCAAAAAAGCACCAGTGAACGTAATAAAACTGTTGTTGAAAACTGTAGATAAATTCTAGATTTTACCACCTGCGACTGTAAACTAGGGTAAGCGGGGGTAGCTATGGGGTGGCAACAAAATACCTACCCCTTTTTAATTAAATACGATAGCGGCAATAAACTGGTAATTTTAACATTCCGTGATACAATACCTGGTGTGTTATTACGTTATTAGGTACGTGTTGTAACTTCTGTTGCTATCATGGCTACGACTCGTTATCTTTATAATCGACCAGTACAATAGTGTGTAGGTTCAATTTCCGTGGAGAGACAAAATTAAATGCTTGCATGCGTTTGTTTTAGGTCTGACCTACTAACATGCTGGCGTTTTTCATCAGCGAATTGGTCTTTATTATGTAGGTCTAATATTATTTAGTAAATGGATATATAAATCTTTTTTCATTAAAAATCCAAGTTTGTCTACCATGCATCCCGAATCAGCCTGATAAATCATGATTTTTATTCTATCAAGACCAATTCATTTTTCTAATTGAAAAAGTCGATGGCAATAGACACCGTTTGCTTTAAATGTCTGTAATAGACACAAACTGTATAAAGACTGGAATTCCGATTAAATAGGATGCTGTAAACAATGCTTTGACAGATAAATGCGAATAACGGTACAGTGGCGCTCGGATTTCATCATTTACAGTCTGACAAATAAATATTTTTTAATCAATTGATATAGCGCTATCTAGCCCTAAACTAAGAAGAACTTGTACTATGTGAACCTGATAACTGATAGAATAACAAGTAAACGTGGTTATATTTTGTAAACATTTTGTTTATATTTTGTACGCACAACGGATCTTTATCCCTCTGAAGTTAGGTGCAACAAACGATTGCGCATGTATAGGCCTTTACATCTATTGAAGATGATTTATACAGCGTCCGGAGGCAACCTATGCCTACACTTAACGGGACACTGTAGTGCCTGGGACAATGTTTTAGATGGAGTAGGCTTGCCCAGCACCTATACCATCCTCTCAGCCTAGTCAGCCGTATCCACAGGAAAGACAAGGTCAATACGTGCGGAGCTGACTAAGCCGCTGGTTTCCTCACGATGTTTTCCTTCACCGTAAAGCTCGTGTTAATGCGCATATAAATGCGCATGTATAGGTGCGGAAAAATTCGCTTACCTCCAATTCGACCCAAAAATGGGTTCTGTGGAGATACTTCAGAGGCACAAAGAACCGTTGTGACTACTATACCCACTTGTAATAGGTACTTAGGTACCTTAACATGACACACATGACAAACAGTTATGTTAAAAAAATATCTAACAAAATGTTTGTTCTCGATGAAAATCAAACCAACGACCGACAGCACAAGAGCTATGCCAAAACTAATAGAGGATTTGCCTAATGCGGGTATTTTATGATCAAAATACGAACATTGATTCTTTGAACACGACCAGCCCATAGCTTTAATATTTATATTTGATCAAGAAATCTTATATTTAACACGTAAATAAAACCTTATCAATCACTAAACAGCTCCTAAAACAATTAAGCCTTATCTCCGCATACTAAAAAGCCAGAACTCATCAAAACGAAATGAAAACTTTTTAAAGCACTATAACTCGAGTGTTGCCATAAAAAAGAATTACTTAATAGCACATAAAATCTCGCCGTCACTGTATCAATCAGTGTTCCGCTAACGTATTTGCATTGGTATCGTTTAGATATGCTACACCAATTTTTATCCAAATTTTTTTGTGGGTACAATCAAAGTCAATGTTCAAACAAAAATTTAATAGATGGAAAAACAACCGCGCGGTTGATCACCAGACTTAGAGCAAAACGCATTGTCAACTGGTCACCGGCGACTCGGTCTCTCCACGACTGAAACAATAAGAGCTAGGCGACCAAGATTCAAGAGTCACCAGTCGTCAATGCGTATTGGCATCCGCAGATAACTATTTCGTCGAGTTCTGTCCAACCAACTCGATTTTAATGAAAAATGTTGTTGCGGGTAGTTTGTTTAGAATCTTGCATAGGTATTAGTAAAATGTCAGAAAGTTAAACTCTTCTTTTTTCTTTAGTTTCTACCTCAGCCTGTTCCGGATATATTTTAGCTTTGAAATGTTGCCATATTAATGTTAGAAAAAAAATACTTATCGTGCAACTAGTGTTCATCTTCTATTTTTTTTGCCTGGTCGTCTGCCAGCTATGGCATAAAAAATGTTGCCTTAATTTTTTAAAAGAACTGACTATTGGACTGTACGCACACAATATTATCAGGAGATGCGCCGGCGTCGGTAGAATTCGTCCGTTCTGCGCGCTGAGCACGCGACGAAGCGAACACATTTTTGTAAATCTTTAGTTTTGGATAAAGTCGAGTCCACAACGGACTCAATTAAAATCAGATCAAATTAAAGTCAATATTGCAAGTTGACCTCATAGGTATTACTAGGACTCAGACAGATTGAATAAGTAAATCAGATTAATCATCATTCCCCTGCCCTTATCCCACGCTAGGTGGGGTCGGCACAACATCTCTTCTTCTTTCACTCCCTCATATCATTCTAAACTAAAGCAGATTAGTAAAGAATTAGAAATCTATTTTAGTCTCGATTCAGAACTTGATCAAAATTGCAGCATACCAGCTTAAGATTCCCTGAATCGTATCTCAATACCCAGATTATGCAAACTCCTTCAAAGAGGGTTCCTTTCCTACACATTTATTTTTCTTTTTAGAATATCTACTACGATCTATGGTTTAAGATGTGCGTTGACAACCGTTGGTGTCCCACAGGGGGGTGATTCTAGACCGATAGACTTTGTGTCACGATAGATATATCTCCCAAAAACTGTCAAAAACTGTCGAGTTTTAGAGGTCTAGAGTCTTTTAAAATTCCCCAGTCTTTGTTTGTGTTTCATCATTAATTTTCGTATACGGAGATCATCTGACCAACGTCTTCTTGGCCGGCCCATTCTCAGGCTCTTCAGGTTGCACACAACGTGACCTTATTCATATAATACCTATGTGAAATCTGAGTTTTTAAGGGCTGTATTTACATAAAACGTGCATTGTGAGCAAGCCCTATCATCATTGGAAGAGAACAATGCAGCATTGCAATAAAAAAGCGAAAGACGTGTGTTTGGACGAAAAAATAATGGTTCAAACGATGCGACTCGCGGACCGTGTCCACGGACGAACTTGCATGTTGTGTGATGTTGTGGGCAAGTGTAGCATGATATACTTTGTAACTGCCTTTCGCCTTCGGCATTACTCGCGTTTGAACATTTTTGAAAAGCTTCAGTTATGTGCATCACAAGGCACGTCCGCACTGGCCGTGCGAGGCAGTTGTCAGGACTTCACATCAGGTGGTCCATTGCCTTGACGTAATGCATCATAGCTAGTTTTAAAAAATGCTTATTTTCATCCCAAGCCTATACCACATTTTAAGTTTTAGCGAAATCTAAACCAGTGCTGAAGTCTCAAGTGAATCTTTTGACAGATTTTCATAAAGAAAAATGACAAAAAATGTTAACTCAACTCATTCCTGTATTGAGTTTTTAAGCTACATCAAAAGTAGGTAGGTGTATTTCTAAACCCACTTTTAATCAAGAATTTCAAGGTCAATTTCATACCATCTCTTAACAGACGACAAATCATTCAGAGTTCATAAACCTCCAGACTAGATTGTCGAGATTTCAAACACCTATTGTGATTGTAATACAACAAAGCCAGACGTGAAGTTAAATGGGCTCCCTCCTTAAGAATCAAAGTTAGGAGACGGATCCTGTAGACCGCACATCGCCAGACCTTGGCACTGACAGACAGTCAGACAATACGTGATAAAGCCTGGGTTCTCTAAACAGCGGTGGTCCTACATAGGTACTTTTATTTTTATTAAATACTAAACTTTTTATTTTGTTGGTTGTTTGACCGCAAATCTCACCTGATGGTAAGTGACGATGCGGTCGACGATGTAGCACATTTGCCTAGAAGAAACCTATTCCCTCTCCTCTTGAAAACATCTAAATCTAAATTGTAAGTGGTCGGAAACACAGACGCCGGCACACTCACAAGACAACTCACAATTTGTGCCTGCATGAAATAGTGACTGAATTCTCTGACGGAACTTATACACCGTTATATGGCGGTCGCTATTTTAGAAACCAAAGCTAGGGAAACCCATGGATGTCGGTAACTGACCACTTTTGCATACGCAGCACGCACCTGTAGTTACGATCAAGAAGTGGTAATGGAGGTGGTAAAATAAAAAGTAATATCTGAAAAAGATAATCAAAATTTCTAAAAAAAACCCAGTGTCGGCTTGAAGCCTGCAAGTAAAGATGCCTTGATTTCTCTCATCAGTGCACTGACTCTTAGACTCGAAGCCTAAGAGGTACCAGTAAATGAAACTAGAAATATTACGATACCATCCAAAACCTAAATTGAATTGTTACTAGTAGCCAAACTCGATGCTGATCTTCTACTGTATGACTAAAAAGCTGTGAATAAGCAAATCAATCATAATGACTAAGTCAAGAGTATATAGCACAAAAGAAAATAAGCAAAAATATAGAATCGTTGAGTACATACACAATGGTACAAGACCTAAAAACAGAACTCAGAGAGCATATAGCACTGCCGCATCCATTCAAAGAATCTTCGCACATCGTTGTAAATTGAAACTCATGGAAATCCTATGTGCTGTCAATTATTGCTAATCTTCAAGCTATGGCACTGCGCCAAGTGTACGCCGCTAGGAAAAAACAATCGCTTTTTACAACAATTTATATGCATTCTGTGTCCAGCGGTGTGGTTTATACGTGACAGTGTGATTTTTATGACTTATGTGGCTTATAGATAAACATTTTACTGAGGCATGGCTGTCTGTGTGGTCTGCTGTATCAACTTTACGTGTAAAATCTTAAGCGAGTCATGTCGTTGTAGTCTTTTGTAACCAATTCATCATCTTCCACGCTTGAAATGTGTCAGTCATCGCATGAAACTGGCTTAGATCTCTCTTGTTTGTAAAACGCTATGCTATTATCATTATCATTTACAGCTCTGCTATTGACATAATCTGATATAAAAACTTTTACTTACTTAAAATAATTATGAATAAATTATGCTGAATTTTACCTCTCAGAATAATGTTATTTGTTTGATAGCATTTTATTAGATGAATAGCGTTATTCCAAATTGGTAAGAACCACCCTAGTTTGAATACAAGACAAAAAAAGAAATTTAAAATATGCAAATCAGGCATATAGAAAAAAATATTCTGGCACACGACGCGACTTTTCCTGTTGGTACAAAAAGTAGACAGAAGAATAGGCAAGTCTGAATTTGATGCAAGTCCTTTGCACAGTTTTTCATATTTGACAAACCGCCAGCTCATATTTTCGCTTAAAAGTTCATCTAGGAACTACCTTACACCCCAATTTCGTCTTGCTCGTTTCGCCCCCACTGATATCAGAAGTGGGGTAAATTCAAAGCGCTATACTTTACGAGAGTCACACTTGCGGCCCCCATTATCGGCAGAGGCTTGATGGCGCATAAACTGGACGCAGCTGTCAGCGATGCAGTGCGACACATTTTACGGCGCACTCGACCATCTATCAACATCATAAACAGGTGGAACTTGGATATAACTTTATGTTATAAACATTTACTTGAGAAGTTTACGAGTATTTAGGTATATTAAAGAGAGCTAATAATCGATAGGAGACAAAAAAGAATAGAAGAAATATCGCAGACAGAGAAACAGGTGAAGTTTATGAGGTACGGATTTTTTTTACATTATAATGTGAATATGCCAATCAACGGCCAACAGCATATTGACAAATATTAATTAAGAAAAAAAATTATAACATTCTAGTACAGTGCGATATACCATTACAGGTATAAACAGATTTGATGTGATCTTATAAAAGTACCTACACGTTTTTTATGTAAAAAAGAAGCAACAAGCTTCAAAGATCTCAAAATAAAATGAAATTGATCGCTATAAGACCTCATGCATTTGCCACTGTTATTCCCAAATGACCATTTCTTAAACATGAGAAGAGTATAACTGACGCTATGTCATCCTTGCTTGGTTACAGCTTCAATGTCTGCTGAAGTGGCGCGCACTGCAATCGGTAAGGAAGGCGTTATTCTTATACTAGCAGTTACCCGCGACTTCGTGCGCGTCTAGTTTCCGTGTACATTATATTATCTGTGCGTGTACCGAGCGGATACTTCTTTAAGAAACTTGACATTACACCTCATTACACCGAACTCGTACCTACTCGAATGTCAAACGCTAGTTGTTAGACCAAAGAGGTAGTACTACGCCCTGTCAAACTGACGTGACATGACATGACAATGAAATCCTCTTGCCAATTGGCGCTGCTAATCCTTGTCGTTCATTTTATCCTGTAGATCCTGTTAATTATTCGGGATAAAAAGTAGCCTATATGTTAATCCAGGTTACGAACTACATATATGCCAAGTTTCATCCAAGTTGGTTCAGTAGTTTTGACGTGATTGAAACACAAACATCCAAACATCCAAACATCCAAACATCTAAACATCCAAACATCTAAACTTTCGCATTTATAATATTAGTAGGATTTCTAGTTTTACAACCTTGCGCCGTCGGTATCGAGCTACTTACACTCTCGACGATAAAACGTGACGCTTTTTGATAATTACGTCCATACCTAGGAAAGTTCCAGCTAGTGCCAGCCAGACCAACTTCGGTGATGGATATTTTGCTGATATTTACTGAATTCACGATTAGTTTCAGGTACCTTTTTCAGAAAATGTATTCAGTGCCGATGAACAAAAATGCTTTTAACGCAGCTGAAACAGTATTCAAGAATTATAAAAAATGTATGCGTTAGATTTCTCATTTTAAAGTAGGTCGTTTTACTGTTAATTTCAAAGTTTTTTTTGTAGAATTTTCATGTGTTACCTTTTAAACAAAGCGAACAATCATTGTAGGTATTTGGTACGTTACATCTCCTTTTCTTTTTCAACCCGCAACGCTAAATGTAGCTGCCATTAGAATACAATCATATTCTGGGTTCTCATAACTTATTTACTCAAATGGGGCCCAAATTGGGGCTTCAACTCTTATTATACTTACTTATGGTTTTTGTTTTGGTTTTGTTGTTTTTGGCAGTCGACGGCGCAATTAGTCTCATGTATCTAGTATCGTGATTTTGAATCCCATTCCAAAAAATTCTAACCGCAATGGACGCGTTGAGAGATTAAACACCTAGATTCGATTTGAGGACATCCTCTTTTTTGGAAATCGAACGAAAACTTGCTTAAAACTACTTAGAATATATTTTCACTACATATTTAAACGAAAAAATATTTTCCGTCTTGAAAATATAATTAGGTACCTCTACCTAAGTTTCAATAAGGAGGTTTATAAATGGAAATAAAAAAGTAATTCGTTTTACGACAAAAACACTGTTTTTCAGTAGAAATGACGATCTTACTCATAAACTAGTAAAATGAACACCAAAACGAAAGTTTATCATCACCAGAGCAGGAAGCGACACAATAAAAGCAGGACATCAACGACGTCTTGCATGCTATTATAAACAGCTCTCACCTTCACTCGCTGGCCAAAATTACCGGCAGGTTGGTAGTGTGGTCATGAGCGGAGCGATTTAGCAAAAAACTCAAGTGAAGTTGCAAAACTCACGTGATGAAAGCGTAATGTGAAAGCTGCGGATTTCATTAGGTAACGCTAAAGTTCCACTGAAGACAGTTCTCCAGAAAGATTGAAAATCTGTCTCTGTTTAGGAGTATACCTAACACGAAAAATACTAAAGGTTGATTAAGCTTTTCAGAATTTTAGTTCATAAAAAAGAATTGTAAATCAATTGGTAGAGCAATGGTAGAGTTCAGTATTATTTTTTAGAAATTATACACAAAACAGTGATACCAATAAGCATGGTTCGTTACTATAAGAATAACTCTGAAAACCATGTTTTGTGTCTTTTACTCGTCAATGGAAAAGAAAAAACACAGCGTAACTATCCAAAGCTTTCACCGCCGGGTTTATTTGTACAGCAAGTATAAAAGAGGTCTGGCTATGAACGAACAGATAGTAACCCTAAAAAAGTGTGTATACGTGCACCGCAATCCGCTACCGCTCGTGAACACAGCCGCAGTCGGAGTGCAACACACTGTACGTACGGCCGTGACTGGGCTAAGGCCATTCGCTTTAGTAGGCGTATGATACATCTACTGCATGTCATGTTTTTTTGCTGATGGATTTATCCACCTAGTGGTAGCAACCCCGCCTTCTGATCCTAAGGGCGTGGGTTAGAACTCCATCCTTTAGATTTTTCTGTTTAACTGTTTGTTATTTATCTTTTATCAAATTTTCTATAACAAGAAATTGTCCTGAGAGAGAATACTGGTGCAGGAATTAAACTTTAATTATAAATATAGGTAGGTTACATGCTAATACTACCTTAGACGGGGTAGAACTGCTTATCTTACGTTTTCGCATCAGTGATTTTATTCTGTCCCTAAATTAAAATAAATTGAAAATTGTCCTGAAATTCAGGGTTATTTTGATATTTGCTCGAAGAACTACCCGCTACTAATTAGTACTAAGAGGTGCTTGCACTGGAGACCTTGAATTGCAACGTGGGCACGCGGCCAACTCTGCTACTAATGTAATGCTAATCATCAACTCACGCCATTTCATAAAAGAATAGCCACTTAGGTATACAAGACATGATCCTGATTCTCTGCACATTTTCAGCTAAGTATTTAAGGTATCGAAGTGTTTTAAAATGCACCTGAATTCGGTACACCGCACCGCCGCCTCAGTCATATACTGTCATTGCCTAAGTAATTAAAGTTTTCTTAATGCTACGCGTCCACTGGATACGAATCGGAGAGTACGCAGGGTACAAGGCGTCGGTATTTACAATTTATATGCACCAGATATGCTGATTTAGTGCACCCCGCCACATGGAAATCAATTTAAAGCAAGAATACGTGCACTCCGATTTTGATGCAGTGGACGCATAGCATTAGTCTACATTTTTTTGACAGAGTTACATCGAAAAAAATTATGACTTTTTAGAACACACCTAAAAAACTATCAATAACCTAAAATAGTCTCACAAGTGCCAATATCTCTAGATAGAGCTTAAAAAAACTAAATGCACAATCTGCTGAAAAGCTGACCAAGAACAATAAGTTTAAAATTCGCTACAAATGCATTTTGCACAATTTTATATTTCAAAAGAGGTTTTTTTTTATAATTTATCTTCTCTATTCATCCATTGAAAAGCTCTCACAACAAATTATTTAAGCCGAAATAATTCAATATCCCCAGCTTCTCCCGTAAATCTTTAGAGTTGGCAGCATCGCGGGGTAATGCCAAAACATATGAAAAATCAAACGCAGGTCGCCGTTATGATATACAACCCAGGCTTATTATTTCCCTCGATTAAAATTACGGATGCCCATATTCGGTGTTGCCAGCAGTTGTTCATGAAACTCGTCAAAGTTATTTTAAAAGTAAGCCCTCTTAGTTTTGGGCTCATATGATTTGATTTGACGAGTCCAATAGATTATATTTTATTTATTCACAAAGAAAATTACGACCAATACAGTACTTACAATATTTATAATATGTACAAAATACACATGAAGCAGTGAGCTATCTACACACCGTTGCAAACAATTTATAGATAGCTCAACTGATCCAAATAAGTACCAATCAGAAGCGTGCCCAAGACACTGGCTGCATTGCCGCGCTGAATAGCAATGCTGATACGCTGGCCCAGCCCTCGGGTCACGCGTCGCTGCGACTAGACGTCCTGCAATAATTTTGAAGACTCGGAGGGCCTCGGTGCCCCATGGACCCAGAGTCTATAGTCCAATAGATTGTCTTGGCGTGTTTCAAAGTTTTATTGTAAGCAATTAAGATTAGTAGCGAGACAAAGTGGCTTTTTCTATATACTGACAGCAGCTCCCAAGACCAGATTATAATGAATTTAAGCGCTTTGTAAACCAGCTCCTTAAAAAACTACTTATAACAGGTGCCTTACTACTTCTCATCTACCTACAATCATAAATAATCGTGCCCGATTTTTTTAAATGACTTCATACAAAAAACTTACTCCTCATTGTATACAATGAACTATTTGTATTCTCAGACTCACGAAAACTTTTTAAATTTCGAGATAAATGCACTTTTGAGATGAAGGCTTTAGTGCTAATATGTACGTTAGATTTAGCGCACGCCTAACCAAGCTGTCAGCACTGTCCATATTTTTTCCCGACAGTAGGTTTTTTGGCACAACGCCGGCTCTGGCCCCGCTGTATGATTTTATTCCACCAAAACCGCGCATTGGGCTCGTAAATCAACTTTTGCATTAAGTAATTGAATTTATGAGCTGTTTATTGCTTTTGGAAATTGTTGGTAAGCGACTATTATTTTATTACAATTGTTTTTAAAGCGCTATGAGGCTTTTTGACTGTGACACGTCTTTTTATGGAAAAGTATAGCTGCAAACATACAATTAACAATTTAAAATGCATGATGTTGTACTATAATTATTGCAGTTATTTCTAGTGCATGTTTAGGTACTATAGATAGTAATATATCTACGCCTAACTGTTTAATATAAGGTCTTACAAAATTGATAAAATGAATTGATAAAAATTAGGTATAAGAGGCAGTCTGTTGATAAAATATAAATTAATAAAAAATAGTTATAAAAAATACATAATAAAATATTTTTATTTTGCTTGCAGAATCCACTATTTGAATATTACGCGTATAGCGTAAAGTTTGTTAGTCCCTGTAAAGCAATAAAGAAATATATCTCTGGAATAGAAAAACTCTGGACAGAATAACGTAGTAATCTAATTAAGTAAGGCAGAGCAAACAAATGTGCTACATAAAGGCTGATTAGGGCCACCAAAAAATAGCAGCAAAAAACTCCTATCCTCATGACGGACCTAATTTCCTGTACATTAACTTTAATTATGCCATAAAGCCGTATTGTCCATTCTGTCCCGTCAATATTACAAAAAGTCGCTACGATGTTGCAAGCTTAGCTCACTTTGGCTAGATCTAACCACTTTCTCTTTATTTGAAGAAACCATATTATCTCAATTACTAAGCATTGCGATAATAAATTACTTATAGGTAAGAATATTGTGATAAAAATAAATTAAATAAATAAATATTCATGGACATTTTTCAGAAGGCCCTCTGGTCTAGTGATAATAATTAAACTGTGCAAAACTTCAAACCATTATCACCTGTTTTTAAATACTTTTTATTAATTTTATTATTTCGATAATGTTAATATTTAAGGAAGAGTTCTGATCAATTGATCTCTGTTATAATATGACGTAGTGATTCTGTTAGGGACCCGTACCTATAACATATTTTTTGTTTTGAGTTTTTTTTTGGTGTAGCAAGTTGGCAACCCCTTTGTCAGAATGTTGTAGCTATAATAAGGAAATGACGTTTCTTTCATTTTGCAACGTTTTCTTAGTCATGGAGAAATCTGTTTGGGTTATGGGTACTCAGTTTTTCAATTTAGAGAGACTGTTTTCTTGATGACTTCTGTGGTGCAGATGGAGACGGATGGAATGAAAGGGGTGCTGGTTTGACTCCTGCGATGTAACAAATACAAAAAACATTTATTGTCCTAAAACATGTTCAAAATTAAGGTATATGTAGGTACCATGTCTTCTATTTTACTTCAAGCGAAAACTAGGTTACAAAATGTTCGTGAAACAGATTTACATAAATTACGATTTGCAATGATGTAAAAATATGAATTACTGATACGTACATAATAAGAAAACCTACAGATTATTAGTTGCTCTATATCGCAAAAATACAATGTAGCCTAACTTAATCATAGAGCGCTACTCAGTCATTTGCTTCAGTTGCAATAAAAAGTTAAAAGTTGTAAGAAAATAAGACAGCTTGAAGGCAAAGTCACCGGAATTGTCTAGTAATCATTATAACGCGATAATGGATACAATAGGCTATAAAATCAACATAATTATATATACATAAAACGACAATACCTCTTTAAAAAGACATCAAAAAGAAAATGTAACGTACCAGCAAATAAAACCGAAAAAGGAAATATGACCGCCATTTTCATTTTACCATTTTACTTTAGTAAAATAATAAATTAAAAATAAAAACGCGACCGTAAAATGGTCACACCTCAGTTTATGAGTTTTCCTAAGAGCAGTAAAATACTGTAGAAGCCGTACTAATAAAAACAAAAGAATATAGTCAACCTCTAATATCAGGACACCATTTACTTAAGTACCACGTTTTAGGACCATATGCTCATTTTTTACTTAATATAAGTCTAGATCAATCCTTAAGCATTGATCTTGAGTGGAGCTTTAATTCCGAAACGATGCAATATTTACATTTCGTCACACAATTCTGCCAGTGTCCAGTAAATTATTTGAAATAGTATTTAGTCAAGTCGAGTCATACGTGAAGTCAGCTGTCGTTTGTTTTGAAGGCAAAATGGTGAATTTTCCCTTTTACTCCACGAATACCTAGATCTTAGGATCTAAGACGACGTCTAATTCTATAAATAGTTTTCACTCAAAACCATTATCCGCCTAAAATTGAATTTTCCCATAGCCTAACTTCCACAGGCACTAAGCTTGCATTTACGTACTCTTGGTGCTTACCTAAGTCTTATAAAGTACCGGAGCTCCCATAACGTGTAATTGAAGCAACAATGTACGTTTTATTACCTCTCGGTCTATAGGGCCATCAATTGCACTTCATTAAACACTCTAAATATAGAGAAGTGTTAAAAAGTACAGTTTTGTTGAAAAAGGGCATGGTTTTCCAGGTGTGATTGCCTGTACATTTATGGGACAAAAACTAGGCCAGACAGTGGGATATCACCTTTGGCTGCGCTTGAACCAACATCGTCATGCATGTTCTAGGCTAAAAGCAATTCTACTAAGTTTATCAGAATTTATCTACTGCAGACTAAGTACTGCTAGAATCATAACTGACATGCCTTAAAGCGTCAAAAATGTTAGCTACCCCTAAAATACCTTTTTAAAAAGTATAAAAATCTGTCTGGCTAATAAAAAGGTTTTCACCGCTGATAGTATAATTTGAGGGTAGTCGACAATCGCGTGTAATTAGATGATTGGCGCCCGTCTGATCCGTGGCTTGGGGATTATCGATTCGAAAAATGCTCAATTATATACGATGGCTTTTTAGCTTAGCTATTTTGCAGTCCATTATTTTGAAAACTAGCGTGCACTGGATAATTTCTTAATAAAATTATGCCTTTTCAGAGCATCTGCTAGGTACAAGATACTTACGATAAGCTTTAGATTTGCCTTTTTCTGCTTTACCTATCAGAATCTCTGGTACCAGTCAACATTCTAAATTTGCCAGAGAATAAAACACTAAACCAAATGTACTTAAATATCATTACAAATATAATTTCTTAGCACGGTTATAGAATGTTATCTGATCAAGAGTCTAGAGTTGTGATTCCGCCTGGAGATCTAAAGACATAAAGTAAAGTAAAGCTTTCGCATTTCATTTATCAAGGTAAATTTTCCAAAAGCTCACGAGTGAGTCTAGAATCAATGCTTAGCGTTCCAATGAAACAAGGTTGCGGGTCCAATGAATAATTAAAACACATTACTCCTTTCGTAAAAACATCGAACACAGTGCAAACCTCGCAGAAAATACTTCAGTTTTTCACCAGCGCACGCTTTGGTGTTAGCATACGCCGCATTTACATAGTAAGCTACACGACGACGAAAAGAAGACTAATCATACTTCGTCTCTTTCTTTTGTTTGACGAAAACAGAGACAGGACTAGCTAATATATTCTTCCGTAAACAAATCGCTGTCTGAAATGCATCATCACTATCCCTTCAGGTACTATGCTACCGTTTTAGTGTTTGTAATTTTATGACTCTATTGCCAATGTCACTTACAGACTGGACACTTTCAGAGATAACAACAGATTTAGCGGTTTTTGTAGCTAGTGGGATTAGGGATTGAAATATAAATAACATCATTGTTTTGTTCTTTACGATGTCGATGATGATAGGAGAATGGAAGAAACAATCATTTTTTTATACAACTAAATGATTGAATTAACCGAGGGCCCAAGTGGTAATCACTGCCTATAACCAAGCATTGTCTCACTGAGGACGTCCCCTGTACACTAATACCAACCCCGCCTAATGGTAAAGGGCATGAAGGAGAAGAAAATAGAATAGAATAGAATAGAATAGAAAAGAAATTATTTATTTTACGCACCATACAATAAGGTACGTACTTAATTGTTTACTTAATAATAAAACGATAACATGCGTAAAAAAGGAACCCACTCAGCAAATGCGGCAGGTGCACGGTGGCTCCTTTAGCGCTGGTTTGCATTAGTGCCGAGAGTGGAGTGGCGCACAGCCTCTGCGACACGCGCTTTTTACAAATACTTACTCTACTAACAGAAAACAACATATAACTAACTTCGCTACATCTCTATTATAAAATGTCACCGTCAGAAAACATAACATTACATAACAGACTGTGGGCAATTGTTTAAATTCGCATTCCTGAGACCCAAGATACAGGCTTTTGCCTAGTTTGGGCCTCGCAAACATACATAATAATTTGTGTAGCGACTGTGTCCTAATACTGTTTACCCTACATCCTGTGTTCTATTTTTGGAAATGAAAATTATTCTATTCTATTCTAATATGAGCACTGTGCTTGTATCGGCGCCTGGAGCCAGTTTTCTACATAAATGCGGCCAGTGAAGGGGTGATACATAGTCCGGTTGCGCCGAGCTAATTTATTATTTACCGACGGACGGCGGTCCGTCACGCAACAGTCACAGGCGCAAAACTGTCGAGTGCTTTCAGAATAGGATACTTTGCTTTTACTACCAGCTTTTATTTAACTTGCATTGTGTTTGTGGGCACGTTTTCTATATCGTGTGGCGAAACGCTAGTGTAAATATTGTTCACAAGATGGAATTTAAACGAAGACCTCTCTTATTAAATTGTCATTCGAAGGATCATATGGAAGAAGTAGGTCTTATGGATGTTCAGGGTGGCTTATATGATTAAATCAATAATTAAAAGAAAAATATGTGTGATGCACAGTTGAGGTTTATTGAGAGAGAGTGAGTCCTACCTAGCACAGATGAAATATAGGAACGAACGTACCAAAATGAATGTTTCCAACATTCATTCACAACGCTACTCGTTAAGTTGAGCTATACTCTTATGATTTTTTTAATGGTTACGAGTACACTTACTGTAGCTCAAGTTGCTTCGAATCACTGCTAGGTAACTCTTTTTGGTCTTCTGTGCTGTTTGTGCTGTTACCTGGAACAATTTTTGAAAGGATTTCGTGTTTCATTCTGTGAGGATTGGATTACACAACTTTGTGCGTCAACTGTTTTTCTCTAAAACCTGTTTTAAAACTTTGCAATCAGATGTTCTACGAAAATTTTCTTCTATAATAGATTTCTAAAATTACTCTTTCAATCTTTTATGTTTCTTTTTGCGTTTTTAATAATTCTTAATCATTTTTAATCGTTTTTCAATTTTAATTTCATGTTTTCAATGAAAGAACTTAATGAACTACGAATTTTTATATCGGAAAACTTTTTTTGATTAGTTCGTGGTCTGATGATGAAGTTAAAGCTGCCCTGAAGCTTTCGTCACGGCTTCACTACGACCACAGGCGCTTTTAGTTAAGTAGGTATATATAGTAGGTACAAGTAGAATACCTACACCTCAGTAATTTCATGTAATTTTCACAGGGAACGGTGGCTGGCTGACTACTATATAGTGTACTTGTATATAAAATCAACAGATTAAAATGTGTATTTGCGCCGGCATTCACGTAATTGGACAGTCGTGTTCAAAGGGATTAACGTTTGAAAATGAAATACCTGTATTTGGTTACGTTGCATGAAAACATTCCAGTTAAATATTGGTTATTTTGACTAAAAAGCTCTCTAGAGCGAAATCAACGTAAATTGCTGTTGCATAATTCAGAAAGTTTCAGTACCATTGCATAAGTACATTATGCATTTATTGTGTAGTTATGTAGAGACGTTACATGTAGGTAGATCTTTGTAACGCGACGGAAAATGCCATTGACGTGGCCCCTTTTTGCGTTAGTATAGGTAGTACTTTATAGTACTTATAAAACAAAATACAAAGGAGGAAGAAGAAGAAAAAATTATGTAGGTATATTTTTGTACATTGTTTTTATGTCTGCTAGTCTATTTTTGAAATTTTATACTATAAAACATTTGCAGCAAATCCAGTTAGTTCCTTTCGCAATATAAGCTTAGTTTATACTATTACTGATACTTTTCAAGATCTAGATCTAGATCTTTTACCTAGAGCTCGACTCTACATTATCTTTATGTAGGCGACTGTACACAGCCGTCGCCTTTGCAAAAATACAAACATCCTTTGAAAAACTTATTCTAATCGAACACACATTTCCACTCCAAAAACCGAATTAAAACAAACAAAAGGAAACTGATTGAAAACAGAGAGCAAGTTCGGGCGCTTCTAGCTAGTGGAATCAATCAGACATAAGGCGTTTGCACACTGCCCGACACGATACGATACCCATAATACAACGTCAAAGTCTCGAACAAAAATATTGGGATTTATGGTATTTGATATTACGATTTTCAACCTAACTCTTAGACGTTCCAATCGATCGCTATTGAATTTGTAGCATTTCTTACTCTTGAATGCAAACCTAGCGCTAAATTAATTGTACCTACCTACGCATGTAATAAGTTAAGGAACCTTTTGTGTAGAGAAAATAAATGAGTTATTTATTTATTATTTATTTAATTTCAATATTGTGCGGGTATTGAATGACTAACTGCGATTGGCACTGTATTGTCAGATCCAATAAAGATAGTACTCATGATTCTGTTTTGACAGCTAAAGGACAATCTCGTACTACGTTAGATATTGCGTGGAAATTTTATCAAAATTTTCTTCTGATCTACATTGTATTGTAATTTTTATTCGGTCCAAGAGTTAGACTACCTCACTGAAGTAGAAAACCGATCTCAAAACTTTGCTGAACGGTGTAAAAGAGTTTACTACTAAATGTCATTAGCTCTTCGTCAATATCGTGTAAGTGTCGTGTCGTTGAGAGTCTGAAAACCATACGTAACACAGGCTATGGTAGACGAACAATAAAACAACACGAAACTTCGGACCGGAAAATCAATCCTGGCTCGTTACCTTAGTCTGCTTATTGGTTCTTTCATGGTCACCCAGTCCTCTGTGCGCCAATATCCTCACTGCTGAAGGTCGATCCATCGATGTGAACTTTACACGAGATCTTTTCCGTTCTATTCTCTCTGGAAAATATCAATACAATATTTTAATTATTTGTGAGAAAAACAAAAATGTGGCCAACTTCTTCGGACTCATCAAAATGCTTGAGATGATCAGAATACCTCATGCCTATGATCTACCTTAATATGACTTGAAATCACGTCTAATTCAGACTTCTTATTACGTTTTTCGTGGGGCCGTCTCTTGGCTTCGTATTGCTGCCTCTATATTTACCAGTGTTTGTTGGTACCGTTGGTTTGTTGGTTAAAAAACTTGTATTACAAATACCCTGACAATGTGATTGCAACCAATAATTTAATCGCAGTACATCTGCTACCAGTCATGCTAATGTGCCAGCTGATCGCATAGCTCGTTGCATTCTAACGATTGATTACACAGGTACGCTGGCGGATCTAGGGAGAGGAGCTAGAGGGCTCAGGAAATCCCCTTTCTCCCCACTGTTGGACCAGCATTTGTCATGGAAAATCCCCTAACGTCTGGGTCCCCCTCCCAAGTCAAAATCCTGAGTCAAGCCCGTCAAGCCCCTTCCAAACCGAAGTCCTGGATTCGCCACTGCAGGTAGCGATTACCATTGGCACAATCTGTGGTGGATGGTTTTGCATACACGGGATTTTAGCTTTGAACACGCTTATAAATGGTAAACTACCTAATACTTATAAACGATGAATAGCAATTGAATAACAAATTGAATAAAATAAGGTTCTCACCTAGGGCTCAATTCTACTAATTTATAACGGTTCCAACTACGGTTCGATCGATTTTCAACTTACCTTAAACGTCACTGTGAAGCTGGATCGTTGTTCCACAATAGAATACAAGCAGTTAAAAAACGTTGCTAAAAACAAATGAAAAGCTATGAATCAGCTACGTTTCAACTGATAAGTTTTTTAGTGAAATTGAGCCCCTGAAATTAACCCTGCCGCTGTTTGATATTACCCATTGGAAAAAGGTATCAACTATTTAATCAGGTGATTGAATTTATTCAACGGTCATACCTAAGCCATTATCATTTTCTTCTATGCTAGCTGGGGTCGGTACAGCATATTTTCTTCCTCAACTTTTATTATCAGTCATATTTAGATCTCTTCGTAGAGATTTTTAAGGATCTAAAAGTGACACGTCTACGTACCTTCATAAACGATTTTAATACATTTTCCAAGGTTTTGACGCAAATGCACGCAGTAAACTCATCATAAGACAATGACCTGACAATAAAGTTCCTTGCCATCCGAATGACCGTCGAGATTCACGTGACAATATCAAAGGCATTCCTGAAAGATGCCAAAATCATTTTTTAAGTTCAAAAAACGTGGTAATTGGGGAAATGATCGTTACGGTTGTTGCAGCACGATACATTGTCATCTTCTGGAAAAGAGAACTGTTTGAACCTCTGCTTCAAGGGTGACTGGGTGCTCTCATTTGCACTCATTTCATCATCAACAACCTTTGTTAGTCCATTGCTGGATGTAGGTATCTCCCAAGATGCGCCACTAAGCCCGGTCATCGGCTCTTCTCATCCAGTGTTTGCGCTACATATCACAGAATCGTCGCCCCATCTTGCCGAAGTGCGTCCTACACTACGCACTCATCTGAGAGTATTCAACTGTCTTGCTGTTGAATAATCGCAAATGAGTGCTTTTACCTGGCTGCTCTGCCTTTTTAGCCAAATTGACATTCCACAAATATTTAGCAGTTGGTTGAAAGATTCGTATTTACCGCTCAAGCACTGATCCGGGCTCAAGGATACATTTTTATGAGAATCTTTACTCAAATCAATGCTTGTGTCATTTTTAAGTCTGAGTTTTTAATCAGCTGCCCTACCGCGAAGTTTAATGGTAATGGAGTTCAAAAACGACACGATTTTTACAATCTTAGCATTAGCCAAATCATTCAAAACTGAAAAAGGACTGATTTAAGCTTGGCACGTTAAAAACGTAGATTCCACCAATATTATAAAATGCCAACCAAAGTTTTTAATTTCCATTAGGTACCATTACGCTTTGCGGTAAGGCGGCTCAATACTAGCCTAGAAAATAATATCTAGGACATAACAAGGACCTTCGGACGACCTAAGAACCCTGATGTCACCTGAGTTGGCCACTAGTATCAAACAAATGCGATTACTGTAAATAAATTCATAATTGTGTAACGCATTAATATGCATCGGGTGAGTGTATTGTCCTTTGGCATATTTCCCTTTGTTATGTTTCCGCGAACGCCACAAAGTGAGGCTGAGCTAATTAGAGGAAACACACGGGGGAGCGTTTCGCATCCTACTCTAGATTTTGGTAAGTCGTTCGTTCATGAGTTAGTGGCCAACTCTGGTGACGGAGTTTTTAAACCGCGTTCGTCGTGGCTTTAACTACTAAAACCGGAACCGACAGTGTAACGTGCCCTACTAAACACGTGAGCGCTAAGATGTAAACGGTCACTCATCCAAATAATGTCCACACAGAACGTCGCTTAATTTAGATAATCGGTGAAAATTGACTAAGCAAGCTACAAAATATCTTTCATTTTTTTTTAACGCCCTACGGAGCGGATATTTGCTCGTATGTCACCGCCGCGTCACCGGCATAATGTTGAAGATATGACAATGCGCTTTCGAGATATTCATACGTCACATTGGACACAACTGGGTTGTGAAATCGGCGGCTCGCTACGCTCTCTGCAATTTAATTTCTCCAAACCCTATAATACCAGTATTTTCTTTGTATAACACAATACAAACCTTATAACCTACTTACGCAAGTTTTACGACGGTTAAAGGACAGGTCGTGTTCCAGTGTTGTCCTCATCAGATATTAATAATTATTTAAAATCAAATACTTAAAGACGTAAATTACAATTCATTCGATCGCATATTTAAAATGAACCACTAAAGTGTTCATTTGATTGGGACAAAAATAACGATCATCTTGAGACTGCAAAATCTGATGATGATCTCAGAATACATAGACTGAGTTTTTAACCGGCTTCAAAAAAGGAAGAGGTTCTCAATTCGGTTGTATGTTTTTTTTAAATGTTTGTTACTTCATAAATCTGTCATTTATCAACCGATTTGAAAAATTCTTTTTTTATTTGTATATACTTCCAGATTGATCCCATTCAATTTTCATCAAAATCAGTTTAGTAGTTTAGGTTATAAATAGAAGTAACTGAAAAAAATATCCCAACCACGTGCACGAAATTGCGTATTTTGCTTTCCTGTGACTTTTTAATGCTGTTTATAGTCACTAGAACATTCCCAATGAACTGCCATCATCATCATCATCTGATAATGAAGCCGGTAGTCGAATTTAAGTCAGTTTTTCTAGTTTTTAAACTTAAAAAATTATATTTTCTTGATTTGCGATGAAGTGATTCACAATTTTTGTATGAACAACAATAGTTTTCGTTTGACCTGCAAGTCGAAAACTATTTTTCTCCATACAAAAGTTGCGAATTACTTTTTGCAAATCGACATAATAAACTCAGGCTACGACTCAGATGTAAAGTCCTCGTATATTAAGTAGGTAAACATTGACAGGGTTTCCGAAATGACACGAGAAATCGGTTCTCCTTCCAACGTGTATCACTTTCTCTTTCAAGCACCACAGATTAAACAGAGAAACAATCATTGTTGGCATTATTGTCTTTGAAAACTGCTTGAAAAAAGTTAAAAATTACAGACTGTAAAACCAGAAAAGATCTTATTTCTATTTTTTTTTTTGCATTGTTATAACGGTTAATTTGTAAACGTTTCCTCGCGGTCGAATTATTTGGTTCCCTGAAGTTCTATGTGAATTTTCTATCACAAAAGATTATGATAGAACTGAGTATAAAATCATTGTAATGTCGAATACGTGTCAAATCTCTTTATAATTTGTTGTAATTATCTTCTTTGTTATTTTTAGCGTTTTATTTTTCCGTTTTTCTGTTTTTGTCTGCTACCTACATGTGTTATATCTGTTTTCCTTTTGCTATTTCTTTGTTTGTGTGTTTTTTTTATGTACCTACCCAGCGTTTTCGTAACAAATAAATATATTTTATTCTTATTCTTAAATCAAATGCCTCATTTTACAAATAGCTGTTTTCGAATCATATTGCGCGACAACGCCAGCTCGACTGCGAAACGTTGTAGCGTCACCGCGCAGTGTATATCGGATATGCTAGGATACGTTACGATACGTTTACGTTTGTCGCATTTATTTTTAATCAAGGTGCTCAATTCTTCTATACAACGGTTTACCTGATCGTCTAGTAAATAGGCTTAGTTTTTATACAATTTAGTATGAGTAATTCGTATGTGTTGCAATGTATGTGAACGTTATGACAAGTCATACACGGAAGTCTGCGCCCACGCATAGGATCATTGCACGTCTTCGAACCAAGGCTGTAACACTCACCTTAAACAAACATTATTATCCTTCGTATCACAAGTTATTTTATTGAATAATGTTAGGTTAGTGACCCTTATTACCTGCCTTTATCGATCATTGGTTACTATTACAACTGCTAAACTGCATCAAACTGAGCACGTTTCGAGATCCTGTATCACTCGTATGTTTAAGGTTTTTTTTTAATTAGTAGTTTTCGGATCTGATGCTTTGGAAATGGGTCCACGGATTATCATGGGTTTCAATATGATCTCATCTAACAAAAAAGCCGTATTTGAGTATTCCTTTATGTCTATTGTAACTATAGTTTTATCGGCAGAGTAGACACCCCATGTAGCCATTTTGTACTCAAGAAGTCCAAACATTAACTATATTTATACATCTCAACGCTATAAAATACGTAAACAAACACTATAGATACTAACCAAATAAGATGCAACATCAAAAGATGTGCAGCAGCCTTGAGCTGTTCGTAAATCCGGAAACTCCTGCGCACGTTTATTTCACTCGTAAATATAAACGTTCCTGGTTTATAAATAAATAGAAGAGGCTCGAGATGTAGGTCGTAGGTAGCCAAGCTGAAGTGGGAATGCGGGTCACGTAGTTCGCATGGATCGGTGGATTAAGGAGTCACAGGGTGGATACCCCCAGGGGGTAGAAGACGTCGTGGCCTTCCGAGGAAGCGCTGGCATGACCTGGACTTCTGCGACCTGGAATGGGTGGAATTAGCCAGGGATCGCGGAGAGTAGAAGAGGAGATCTTTGCCCAGCAGTGGGACAGCATAGGTTAATAAAAAAAGAAGAGCTTGAAATGTCGTAATTTTTTGAATGGGTTTTGTTTATGTTTGTTTTTGCCACATCCAGCAGCATCCTACATCTCTGTCCAAGGCCTCTTAGTGAAGCAATTCAGTTTTATTGCATTAATATGGTGTTATTATAGTGCTTTATGCGCGTCCGTAATACTGTGTATAATTCTCTCGGTTTGTTTGCGTCTATCTTTAGATATAATAAAATACTGGAAGGTAAGTATCATCCGATTAGAAAGTCATGACAAATTTATAATATACAAGTTTTGATAATCCCTATAGCTATTTTTGTAGGGTTGTTTAAACATTGTGATTTGTACACGTATTGCAATTGTATATAAGTGTAGAGATAACCGCTCAATATCAGGTAGATCATTTGCTTATTATTATTTCTTCTCCTGAGGGGTATTCACGAACAAATTACAGTCGCCACGTTACGTAAACCTAACGTATTCGAATCATATTGCGCGTCAACGCCAGCTCGATTGCAGAGTGTTGTAGCGTCATCGCGCAGTGTATCTCGGATACGCTCGCGTTTACGATTGTTGCATTTGTTCGTGATAAAGGCACTGGTATCTCGTTGTGTATTGTTCCACTTTTGGACTTAAGTTTGTCTAAAATCGGCAGCTTTCCACTCTGCTTATCCTTTCATTGGGTTTTTAATATTTTTGTTTAAGAAGTTTAGTAAGTATAGGTATTGTGTTTGTAAGTACCTGCCTAACATTTCTTTGTAGACAGAACTCGTCCAGGCTACCTGTAACTGGTCAACTGCTTTTGCTTTTTCCCTTCCCTAATACGAGGTCTAATATTCGAAGAGGTCATCACATTTTGGCCGGGAAAATTGTTCATGTTGTTGGATACTTTAGTGTGCAGACAGACAGACAGACAAATTAGGGTTCGGCAGAAAATATTCTAATTGATGTAAATGATTGGTCTGAATTTATAAGCAATGTCTATACTATGCTGTGCCAAATCTTGTTGTATTAAATGGAGATGTTGGACTTCCTTCTAAGGACTTCCCCAAGAAGTACCTAAAAATAGAGGGAGATCTTTGCCCAGCAGTGAAGTTAAATAGGTTGTAAAAAGTCGCGCAAAATGCAAGAATAGTTTTTAATTTTATACATGGACCTTTTAAATTTAAACAATCATTACATTGCTATCGATTCTGTTGTCGCATTTTTCTAAACTAACCTAATTTGACAGCACTAAAAATGTTGCCGTCCCTTTCTCATAAACTGAAACGACAAAGACAGCTATAATTTTAGCGCTGTCAAATTAGGTTAGTTTAGAAAAATGCAACAACAGAATCGATAGCATTGTATCTTCTATGATGCTCCAAGCTTCCCGTCTAACTTCAAACTCGTTGGGAACCCATTATACTAATATATCTGTTGTGTTGTTTTACATTACGACGCGCTATCTATCTATAATAATTATTTATTGAAATGTAAACGAGACATTATTACAATAAAATTCACATAAAAGTTGAATGCTATGACTAATTCTACCTAAACATTTTAAAAGTAATATTTTTCCACGGAACCCCGCACACAATAGTCTAATTAGTAACCAAACGACCTGGTTTCATTTCAAAAGCTGCGCAGAAGCACATTTCCACATCGACAATTTGCGTATTAATAATTATGTCCTTTTATACCAAAGCTACGTTAGTCATAATGGTGCTGACTAATTCCTTTGAAATAATTTTAGTTGTAATTTAATTACATTTCAGTGGCCATCAGCTGCCGCATAGAATATTTACTATGGAAAATATACATGCTAAATAGGCTCGGAAGTGACTCTGACTACCCGTTTAAACATATTTTCTAGGGTTTATGCACTTAGACATACAAATCGGTTATGTTTTCTTTAGCATTTTATTATACCACTTGGGAAGAGGCGAAGAGACTCAAAACTTTACATCAGGTGACACTTAACACCGTTATGTCTCAAAGTGATGGGCGCAGTGCAATGCATGCAGGGCACGTGCTCAGTGGATGTAACCAGTAAGGAAATGTATCGTTAGAGGCAGTGGTTACCACTTAACATCAGGTGGTCCATCGGCTTGTTCCGTCATTTAGATGTAGGTATATAAAAAATGTTAAAAAATTTTAATCCTTGGTTTGGTTACAACTAAAAAAAGATAAAATGAATTATATGTACTTTGTATTTCAATAAATATTCTTATTTGAAAAAGCGTATGTTTGAAATAGCCCTGACACGCACAAAAGCTAATAAATGACAGTTTTAAACGAAATCGTACGAGAAAACGATTGAAAACGACAATAAAAGATTATAAAAAATAAGGGCTTGCACCGTCAGGATTTATACCTCAACATATTCCGCAAAATACTAATTTCACTTGTCACATAAAGTTGAAAACGTCCACATAAACTAAACGCATGTCAAGTGCGTTTGTCTATTACCTACACACAAAAATACACTCAATCCCAAAGAACGAAGATACATTCTCGAAAAACAAAGTTCAAATAAGACGTAACAATACCAAGGCCGAGAGAGAAACTGAAGAGATATAATTTCACAATAACTTGCCACAAATGGCATTTAAAACGATGTAAATAAGACTTATATTTGTATGGCAGTACATTAATTACTTTAGTATTTTTCCTGCAGTAAATATATTCACGAAAAGTATTTTTGTTTAATAACCTTTGGCTTTTAAAGCAAATAAAGGCTATTTTAATGCGGAAATCAAAATGTTACATGTTCTTTGTCAATTCAATAAACTGCCTAAGTAAGTAAGATTCGAACTTTTATTTACATTAACAGAAGCATTTTACATAATTTTCATTTAAAAAAACGGGTCAAAAAATGTATATAAAATGTTATTGTTGATGTAAAAAATAGTTCGAATTCAGGACAGTTTAAAAAAAATCATTTTAAGTATTTATTAAAAATATTTTTAATACCATAAGGTAGAAATTATTGTTACCATAAGGTAGAAAAGCCTAGAATGCCGACCTAAAAAGTATTTTAGCAACTCAGTAAGAAAAATTCTGTTAGTGAAAATAAAGGCAAAAACCAAGTAAATACTTAATTGCAAAGAAGCAGTTTGTATCGCATGTGACAATACGTCTCGATAATCGCAATGTAGCTAGACAGTTGTTTGCTTCAAGCCTTGTTGGATACTAGGGCTGCCACATCGCACACTCAATTTATCTTCTGACAAAACATAGATCACCAACAATCCTTTTTAAAAATGGAAAATTACGAAATTAGATAAAGGACTGACAGCGCTTGAAAAATGTCAAAAATACCTTATGACGGCAAACAAGCAAATGTAACCCAGTGGACACTTGCATTACCATAAGTATCATCACGGGTCTCCCACCAAAGAAAACTGATGTCTAATTAGATCTTTCCTTCACTGAACCGCTACAGTGAAAGGTGAGGGGCCGGCATTAGAGAACACGTAAATGTTTGAATCATACTAAGACCTAAATAGGTAATTTTCGTATTTTTAAGTAATCGGATTTATTTAAGTGGCAACCCTGAGCCTTCCCCGTCTTTACTTTTAATCTCTCCCTATTTTCCGCGAGAGTGTCGCGTATTTGTCTTTTGTTTAACGATTCCATCCGACTGGAAACAGGATATCCCATCTCTATCCAGCAATTGGATAGACTTAATACGTTTTAAAGTACGAGGAAGAATCAGGATGATATGCATGGAAAGATTGCGAAAAAAACTTGTGGGAGATTATTAAAAACAACGAAGCTCGTCTCTATCATTCGCCACATCACTGTAACTCAATATTTTCGAACGACAATGCCCAGATCCGAAATAAATATTTGCAAAACATGCAAACATTTTTCATCCACGTCTCAGCGGACAAAACGACTAAGTACTACAAACCACAAATCATAAAATGCTTGGCAAAATAGGTGAAAATTCTGTTGAACATCTTAAAAAACTGACTTCAAGATGCATTGGTAAATTGTTCTATTTACTTAGAAACTAAGTCAGGAAGAAGAATATCCTGTCTGGGGTCCTATAATTAAGCGGATCTTTCAATCCAGTCTACTCACAGATTGCAATAATCTGTGCCGCGACGCCCTCATGCGTGAATTAGCTGGCAAACAGTCATTTTTCACCCCGGGACGGACGGTAATGCGACTATCCGTGGTATTGCATATCATGGCGGCTGGCGGGTCACTCACCGCGTCTGACTACAACGAGCCACGAACATTTTGATGTGTTTTAATGATTTTTGAACCAGAAACTTGGCTGGCCGCATTTTGCACTAGATTTTGCACCGCAGAGCAGCAGACCAATTACGCTATTTCAATGATTAGTGTCATTAGCATCGTTAGTGTCGACGGAAAGTGACAAAATATCAAATTGATAGCAATTTCGAGTTACTCCGGAGGCTGGTTTTATGTGATTTTCTGACGTTATAGATAAAATATTTCATCATTATCATAGAATACAACCACTGAAACGTAGGCCACCCCCATAGTATTCCTAAGACCTGTGTGCTAGCGGCTTTCAGAAATCTTTACCGGCTCGCCTTTCCATATTTGAGTCGATATAGCACTACGCTGCGCATTCAGGTGCGTAGCCTCCACTCAAGAACCATTCTGCCCAAATGAAATGAATGAAATGATGGATGCAGATCAAAGATGTGGCAAATTACCTGAGGCATGAAGACATGTCTGTCTACCATATTATACGTTTATATGAGCATGGCGGAGGATTATAATAGTAAGCAACTTTCATGCACGTAAAACCACAGAGTATTAGTTGGTAAAACATGCCTTCTCCACATTTACCGGTCGCTCACATCTCCGGAACCCTGTCTCGGCATTTAGTATATACCTATCAGACTATCCGCTCGGGTTGCCGGCAAAGGACACTGTCGTATGATATTTTGAATTTAAAGCCACTATTTCCTTTCAAACCTACGGATCCCAATCCTTGAATCATAATAGCCATAACGCCATAATTTGCAATAATATCTAGCTTTTAATATTATGAATTCGATATGTATTTCGATATTTGTGACTTAATCAAGTCCTAACAGATGGATTGGTTTGGATCAAACATAGAATAGATTTACCCTCGAATTTATAAACGATGTAGGGGCTCCTCTAGAGGCGGATTCAGGCACTACGCTAGGCGAATACTGGTTGAAACCTTTGGGGGGATTGCTCAGCCTCTGTTTATGACTTTGGTGGTTAAATCCATACCTGCAAATAATACTTTTTTAAACTTTACTAATCTAAAACTGAAATTTTTTTCAGTAAAATTTCTATAATATACTTGTAAATAACATAAAAAGGGGTGATGCGAGAGCCCCTGAAGTGGTCCGCCTTCAGGCTTCCGCTCCACACTATTTTCTAGGACACCCTGTAAACAATAGTAGTATTGTGTTATTTAATTCAGCATGATTGTAAATTATTACTCAATTTTCACTTTACACACTAATTTATTTACTGAATTGTGTACCGATAATTAAATTCTATATGGAAGCAAGGTCTCTGGTTACCAATTAATACGTTGTTATTAAATTCGGTGCGAAATAATTATGTCATTCAATTTTCGAAGATTCGAAGATTCGATTGGAAATGAAAATTACAGCATTACGCGAATGTTTTAGAAGCATTTTAGAGCAAATAAAAAAATTACTGTTTAGTGTTTGGAAGTGCATTAAAAGGACTATCAAAACAAAAGTATGTAGATTTTCATACGCCATCAGCTCTCAGCTGCCTTATCGTCATTTACTATGTGTGAGTGTGGTGAAATGAGGTATAGTTTTCCTGATTTTATCATTCCAGAAGATCCTTCTACGAGATTGTTGCGTTAATGTAGAGTTAATTTTTGGGATAACCCTAGGGATAAACTTTAAATTTCAATATATCGAGGGCCTCGCTAACGGTCATTTGAGCCCTTCTAAACGCGCCATCCGTCTCGTTCTCAGTTCATCGTGTACTCTCTAATATTCATCACAGCTACCGAAGCTCAAAGGACTCCTTATTAGGACTGAGAGGTACGGTTATCCCGCAATAAAAAACACCCACTTAAATCGACAAGAGCACCTCGCATCAAACTGAAAGTAGCCCCAAACTGGGACACATAAAAAAGGTATAAAAACCATTCGCCATTGAAAACAATAGACCACGTAATTATGCTGGCAAAACTCGTAAAAACTCCACTATACGGCTATCAAATATTTTGCACCTAGGGCGGGGGCTATAAAAAAGTTGTCATAACCTTTGGGTAAATAATTCGGTGGCCTGCGTGGATGTGGATGGGCGATTCGAGGCGGGTAAACGGACGGACGGTGGGCATATTCATATTTGTGGAGCAGCACCATGTCATGTTTAAGAGTTTGTTCGCGGAGAGGGCGTGATGATAATATGCTTGCGATTAGCCTACCAAAGAATTATTTTTGCATGTTCTTCTACTTGTTTATTAGTAAACACTGAGAAACTTTATGGGTAGGGACATTAGGCCCTGGAATAAGTAATCCTCGCCTCGACTCGACCTCGAAATCGTGCTTTGGTAGGTTTTAGTTGTCAAAATTACAACCAAAGCACGACCTCGAGATGGAGTCGAGGCAAGGATTATTCGAGGTAACGACTAAGAATATGTGCATTTTTTGAATACATTATAGAGAAACGTTTGACCGCAATAAGATACTGCTTTTAAGAAGTTTTATATACAAAAGTTTTAATATCGTTGTACCCTACTTATTTATTTCTTGCAGTGACTCTAGATTTTCTCCACACTGGTATGTATTGTAACAGATTTTTAGTATCATCATTAATTTGAAACCTCTATTTTTCGGACAGATTTATGTTGATTTGTAGAGGACCAATGCTGGCACAACGCCCGTTTTAAATTGACGCTGTTAGGACAACCGTCAATGTACGGTTTATATCATTAGTGATGTATGCACGCGGGGCGTTTTTATTACGGCCCAGTTTTATAGTTCCGATGGGCGCTGCAAGTTTAGGAACTTTGTGGGCTATGAAGCCAGCGGACGCGATAAGCGGAGCGGTTTCAATGGCGCTGATAAAAAATGTAATGCCATTTGTCGTTGATACAGAGGGGTAATCACGAACAAATCTGACAGTCGCCGCGTTAAGTAAACCTAACGTATTCAAATCATATTACCCGTTAACGCGAGCTCAACTGGCAAACGTTGTAGCGTCACCGCGCAATGTGTCGCGTTACGATACATCTACGAATATCACATTTATTCATGATCAAGACACAGATCTATTGGTGACTTGACGAAAAAGTAATTTGACAAACAACTGAAAAAAAAAGAACTTGACGAAACGCGAACATAAAAAGGAACTAGGCAAACTTATTAACCATCTGCCTAACCTAGGTACTTACCTACTTCTTAATAAGTATGTATACATAGTGATTGTGCTGTTATTGTTTTGTTGTAGTAGGTATTAAATATAATAAGTACTTTACTTATCGATGTAGAACCTTGTACAGTCGGCTACACAGCAACCTATCAGCAGTTCGAACTTTGAACTAATATAATTTGAATTATCGTCCCTCTCGCATGATTTGCAACATGGCACGCAAGCAGCGCTCTCACATATAAACATAATATGTTTATATGTGAGACTCACTTCTTGCGCGCCACGCGCCTACACCTATTGCGATCCCTGATTCGCAACATTCAAATTATAATAGTTCAAAATTCAAACAGTGGATAGATAGATGTGTAGCCGACTTTACATGGTTGTGTGTTGTTGTATGGTTTTTTTGGAGCCAAATAAACTTTTTTGTTTGTATCTAGAGATGCCGCGCCGCCGCCGGTTCCGTGGCCCTCTCCTAGCACTGGCACTGTGACCACCCCCTAATCCGCTTGTTTTACGACCAGCCTTTTGTCGACGGCCGGCACAGAAGCTACCATTTTCATTTATCGCGGCGTATTGTGCTCCTTTACTACCTACCTACATAGATTTGGTTTAGTTTGTTACGTCATATAAAGTTTGTAACTGCTTTTTGCGTTTTTATTACAGAGTTTATGGAGTTTATCTCTAGGTGACAGGATGGAGGACAAAAGGATGAAACGACCTGACAGTTGACCAAGAGCTAAGATTTGAAACGACATTACCGCGAAGCTTAATGACAGTGAAGCTCAAAAACTTTAATCGTCATTTTTACAACCTGTTCAGTGAAGCATCGTTATAGGCAGTGGCTACCGTTTAACATCAGGTAAGCCATCAGCTTGTACCATCATTTAGTTGTATTAAAAAAAATGTAAATTTCACTAATATTGTAAAAACGGTAGGTAACCTAACCTAACAATAGTTTTTATATCATTACACTTGTTGGTAAGGCGGCGCGGCGTGTCAGACCAAAGTTACTTGGTTTTATGTCTTTTTGATGTACTTACCTACACTATTTCCGCTTACACTGTGGTGGGAGGGAGTATCTTTAATAGGTACTCAAAAATTATCAACCTCTCTTGATTGAGAATAGCTTGCAAACGTTACAACGACTTACCTATATAAAATAGGTGGCTTGACTTTTTCGAAGAGAGAAAATACAGCGTGTATTAAAAAAATATCGCACCACATCGTCACTTACCATCAGGTGAGATTGCGGTCAAAGGCTTGTCTAAAATGTATAAAAAAAAATTCAGTCATTTGAAAAACTATCACGTAAGCAAAACCTTGCGTATAAAACATGCAGATAAACACGTTACCGGGTTCCCGCGAGGACCAGCGATCACCATTCCAAGAGGCACTCCGTTCCTCTGGCTATCAAACGCGGGTTCAACGTTATCTATCCCAAACTCTGGACCCTCCCATCAACTAATACAATGCGTGGTTCAAGGAGTAAGCATACTGCTCAATTTATTTTGACAGAACACCCTGATAAAATAAATAAATAAATATTCATGGACATTTCACACGACGCCCTCTAGTCCCAAACTAAGCAAAGCTTGTAATATGGGAACCAGATGCTGATAGAATACTTATATACCTTTTTTTTGTAAATACATACTTATAATACATAGTAACACCCAGACATAGAACAAACATCTATGTTTGCCACACACAAATATTTGTTCTTAGTGGGGATTTAAATAAAAGTTCACATACCATTATTTTAAATTTTAAGATCATTTTCATGTTACCTAGTGCTAGAGACAATAAAATATTTATCATTGAACACCCCCTTGGTGACTGAATACTAGGGGGGGGCTTATATCCAGTAGTGTACTTTTACTAGCTGATATGATGATGACGTTTCAGACTACAGTTGTGCTTGAAACCTCTTTTAAACATGGGTTGAGAGCTAATGGATATCAGCATTACTTGGAAACGGCTATACTGAGTTTTATAAAACGTACAATAATTCACTGCGTTACCACACAGTGTAACTCTACTCGCTACTTTACTTACCCATGTGTAAAACATGCTCTGACCCTCGAATTCATAAACGATGAAGAGGTTCTCTAGAAGAGGGTTTAGGTAACGGCGGCGATGCTCTTGACGAATGCTGGTGGAAACTATAGTTTAGCGGAGACTGTTTATAAATTGGGGAGTAAAGTCGCGTCCGCTTGCAACTTGCACGCCCTCTGCAGGGAATCCCTCTTACTAATGGGGCACGGTTGAGAGCGCTCGTGTTTACTTTTATTGTCAAGATAAATCTGTCTTAACTGTCCCGATAATCGCTACTAACTGCCCCGGGATAAATATTGCCCCATTTTAATGGTCAATTGTTAGCCAGGGAAAAATTGAATGTAATGTCTTTATTCAACAAATTCAGTGAATGTTTCACAATATGATCTCCTCCCACTAACTTTTGAAGAATTTCTTTATGTATTTTAAAAGAAAATATGGCTAAGAATATAGAAAAGAGTTATTTTAATTTTTAATATTAATAATTTCACAATATTGTAGAAATATGCTTGAATCAAAAGAGATCTAGGTATTGCTGTCGATTCTGTTGTTGCATTTTTCTAAACTAAACCTAATTTGACAGCACTAAAAATGATGCCGTCTCTTTCTCATAAACTGAAACGACAAAGACAGCTATAATATTAGCGCTGTCAAATTAGGTTAGTTTTGTTTTTAACTAAAAATTTTAATAACTATACGTGGAAACTTGTAATTAGCTTTTAAGTAACCAATGTATCTACCTTTACTTCGTCTAGCTGTAAGTTTTCCAAAAATTAAAAAAATAAAATAAAATAAAATTTATAGAAATGCAACAACAGAATCGATACCTTTATGTTTGTATGTCCTCAGCGACCCTTCCAACTTGATATAAACCATTAGAAACCATAATTTTGTCCTTTGCTACCAAAATTATATTAGGTATACCTAAACTATATTGGAAATTAATCTTATCAACATAGTTGAAGGGTTTCCGTAATACCTACCTTCTCCACATCAAAGGTTTACATCGAACTAATAATACAATTACACCTATATTTAAGGCATGCTCTCAACCTTTTCTCCACTCAGCTCTCTCAGGAATAAGTGGTGATGCTGAGTCATGTAAGCTAAATATCAATATTAATATTTCATAACAGAATTCAGATCATTTGTATGCTCTTCTTCTTGAGTAAGGGAAATTGACACTTTCAAGATGCTTCCTCTTCTCAAAAATTTGTTTTGCAATTTTTACTTACTATGAAAAAGTTGAAAATCTTGAGTGAGTTCTGAGATCACGAAAAAATCTGACAGTCGCCGATTACGTAAACCTAGAGTATTCGAGTCATACTGCGCGTCAACGCCAGCTCGACATCCGAACATTGTAGCGTCACAGCGCAGTGTATGTCGGATACGCTAGCGTTACGATACGTTTACGATTGTCATATCGTGATCAAGGCACTGAACTTAGAATACAGCATTTAAAAGCGTACGTTGGCCACAAAGGGATACCAAGCAAATTATAGGTCATACCCAAACGTATGTAAATTAGCCGTAACTAGTTACGGCCTTTTGAATATGTTGCGAACTTGGACCTCTCTATTGAAAACACAACACAGTTTCTGGAATCATTCAATTCGTTCACTTACAAGTGCTTAGTAAGGCACTCATTCAAACTCATTCGTTCAATTCTCAGACTCCTCTGTGTGGCAATGGTAAATAAATAGGCAGATGTAACCACGCATCATCAGGTGGGCAACCTGCTGGTTTCATCACTTACTCTCACAAAAATATTCGCATTGAAATAAATTTTGGGACCAAACAATAATAGAAATATTTAGTTTTTCGTCCCAGTGGGACGAGATACCGGTGGTCCGAAACTAGAACAACTCTACATTATAATTATTTCTCATACTTAAATAAATTACAAGTGAGTGATTTTGTGTTTGATAACACGAAATCTACAGATCAAAAAGATAAACTGAATCTATGGGTAAATTGAATTGAGGAGATCTCAAGGAAGCCAGCGAATTTGTGTAATAGTTTAACAATTTGGTTAAGTAAAACTTGGCGGTTATCGTGAAGAATGTTTTTGTAACGGTATTTATCCCTTTTTCATAATATCATGAATTACTACAAACATACTTCGTATTTTGGTTCTTATTTACGTAACTGAATCAATTTTGATGAATTTGTAACTACCTAATAAAAAAATAGTTATCAACAAATAACGACAATACTAAAGTTGCAAAATGAAGCCTTAAAATACCAGTTTTTTTTTTGTAATTAAGAAATAAAATAAATAAATAAATAAATATTCATGGACACAACGCCCTCTAACAAATAAAATTAATTAATTTAATTTTTTTGTGTGTAAAGTCCATGAATATTTATTTATTTATTTATTTAAGTAGGTGCACTATTTTTAAAAAGACCAAAGCTGTGATTTATATTTTAGGAAATAAACATATAGTAACTTATTTGTAGAGACAAAACTGGGTATTGAGAGTTGTAATAGTGTCACCGGAGAGTTTCCTTTTCAAAACTATAAAAGTAAAAAATGTTTAATTCAGAGAAAAAAGAAAATATCACTGCCAACTATCTCACCTCGTTTTCGTTTTGAAACCGTTTCCAAACCGTTCTCATATCGCACCAAAAGCAACTAAAAGCAAGATCTAAATTTCTCAATACCGGCCGCGACTCTCAAAGGATCCGACTTCAGAACTAGCTCCAACGTATTTGCAACTCATTGATGTTGCCCAACGCCCTTAAGTGAAATAGTTGAGGTGTAGCTCGATCCTTAAGGCGCACCTATTACTTAGTATTGAATAGTACGATGTAAGCATCTACAGTTATAGTTAATTGTGCCTCAAGTATAGTCTAGGGTCTGTGTGTGCCGCGCGAAGAGTGCCCAGCTTGGGCGGAGCCTCGCGCCGATATGTGTGCAATTGTTGGTAGCGATCTATCGCTGTCGGCTTTGGTTCGCGCTATGGTCGACAGTGAAGAGGCATGGAATGCGGTTGCAACCTTCTGCGAAATAGTAATGTTGCAGAAGGAGGCGGCGGAACGGGAGCGTGAGCAAGACCCAAACTCACTCCCGATCCGCCGCAGAAGGCCAGGCCGGCGTCGTCGGGCCATCTAGCCCAAATGCCGACCTGATGAAGACCCGCGGGCGAGAGATCGGGAGGATCTGTCGCCTGCACGTGTGGGTCAGGAGCGGGAAGGTGCCCTAGTGTTCGGGGTGCCTTCACCGAAGAGTAGCAGGGCGCAAGCCCTCCTCGAGTTGGGTCCGCAAGGACAAACGCCGTCGGGGTGGCGGTAGCAAACCGAACCCGTGACTCCGTCTCAAAGGCCAGAGCAGAGGAACACCCCAGGGGTTTTAGTCGGTAGGAGTCCGACATAACCCCCTAGCCCCCCCGGCTAGCGGGTATCCACAATGGATTTTGCGTGGGTAAAAAAAAAGTCTGTGTGGGCACTAGTGTGCTTTAAATTTTTATTCAGTAGAACTACTAACACTGGAAAATGAATTTGTATTCGTAGTTTCTAAGTTATTTCTGTTCCAAATGCAATGCGCTATTATTCTGAAACAGGGATATCACAAAAATAATTTAAAATGAAGTATATTAGTCACAAACGGATCTTTGTCCCTCTGAAGTGTCTACGCAGAACCCATTTTTGGTCGAATTGGAGGTAGCTAAGTGAATTTTTCCGCACAACAGTAACTTCAGAGGGATAAAGATCCGTTGTGCATACTGTAAGTGCCATGAAAGAAACGGTTGTTCGTTCACCTTGATTTGATCTATGTAAATTCTAGGATCGAGTGGTACATGATGATCACATAAAATACTTTCATATATATCGATCCTCCCACTAAGCAATAGCAGTCTCAATTTCCCCAGCTCAGTAAACCATAATAACCATAAATAAGCTTATTCCAATAATGTACAGTCAACAAAAGAAACCAGTGAGCAATCCTATTACACCCACGTGGCTCCGGGCGTCAATATCAAAATTCAAAGGCTTTTAAAGTCAACGCGAGTGTAAAATTAGTTGCCTATTGAAACGTTCCAAATAGTGCAAGAGCTCAGCTATTTATCCCACAGACACACACCTTGTTTTATGCACACAATCGTTCTTTCTACAAATCGATGCAAATTCGTATCAGCGAGCTTTGAAAATCGAATATTATACAATTACGACTAAAAATAATTTTATTGAAGTATCGTTTTAAAAAAAACTACAATCCAAAATAGCGGCTGCCTTTAAGATTTCAAGATAAAAATTGAACATTTAGGTAGTAGAAGCAAAGCACTTTCCAAAGCATACGATTAGGTTTATAAGATTGGTAACAGACCACAAGCTCTCGCACTACAAAGCATGACGGAGCAATATTTCCGCCGGCAGGCTCGTCAGTCAACAGCATTATTCAAATTTCGATTAAATAACTTCGGATTAGCGAGTGATCCTTCATCGGCAGTGAACACTCACCGACATTATGATACGGTCGACTGTACACGGACGGACGAACTGTGAATACTTATTAATACATAGTAATTGTTCTAATGTGTTTATTTTTGGTCATCATGGGCTGTGTTACTTATTTTGAATTTTTTAGGGGTTCTTTTTTTACACTTCTACGGCGAAGTATGATTTTTTCATACTTTTTAGACCGTGATTTTTCAATAGTCGGATTTCAATTTTTGGATTTACTTTTTTTTTATAGATTTATGCATTACTAAAAGTGCCTAATGTGATAAAAACTTAATAATTAATTATTGTTGTATACTTATGGTGAAATATTCTGAGAGAGAAAGTGTACTTTTAGTTTATCATCATCAGCCCTTTGAATGACTGCTGGAAACAGGCTTCCTCCATAGATTTCCAATAAGAACGAGTTTTGTCCATCAGTTAGTTTGGTCGTAATGCTGAAGCTTGTGATGAAGTGTAGTCCGACGAGAACCCGCAAAAAAGCGGATATAGAATCGACATCCTTATCTTAACACGACCTAACGCCATACTTCACGCGGAGGAAAGAACACTATCTTTCAAAAACACACTCGAAAATCGACCGTAAACCCACATATTTAAGACCTAAAGTCGCAGTTTAATGGGTACGGTTGGCAAATAAATTCGGCGGTGGTCGCTGACCGCTTCCTGGCGGGGGCTTGCCGCTGCCTTTTTTGCTATCGGTCCCGTTTTATTTTTTTGTAAACTTTACTTTGTAAGGCTTTCGGTTGAGTACCCTCACTACCTAAATTTAATTTAATTTTGTATTATAAACCATCTTCAATACCAGTTTAAAATAAAATATCTCTTTCAAAAGAATATTTTTGTGCAAAAGGAATTGTTAAGTAACAGCTAATGGACATGGCTTTGCCCGGAGCTTTGCTCGTCCACCATTCGCAAAATTAAATGGAGCAAAATGCATGTAAGTACCTACCTGTGAGAAATTACAAGCCCTTTGTTACAATACAAGGTTTTTTTCGTTTATTTGTGAGGTCCTAATTTAAATAAAAAATAAAATAAAAATAAGTGAGCGGGGTAACTCGTCCCACGCCGAGTTGGTTTGGGACGAGTTGACGACCAACTCGTTTTCCCTACTATGATGTTACTTGTGGAAATATTATAGACTAGAAAATAATAGCGTAAAAATTAGGGTTTGACCAAAGGACCGACGACGTTTTGAAGGTTGCGGCTCAAATCAGTGGATAGGGAGACTCAAAATTATTTTTTTCCTAAAAAATATTTTCTGTTAGACAGTCTATCTGTGGAGTTCCCTAGGATATGATGATGGAAGGAACCATGTTCCCAGGATCTTAGTTACGTAATACTCCAGCAGCGGTGATAAACTTGAATGAATGAATGAAAACTCTTTTATTGACTAGTTCCCATATCACAAGCTTTGCTTAGTTTGGGACTAGAGGGCGTTGTGTGTAAAGTCCATGAATATTTATTTATTTTATTTATTTATTTATTGAACACTTTACAAAGTAATAACAAAGGAAAAAGAAAACCACAGAAAAAAAAGAAATGTGCAATAGGCGGTCTTATCGCTAAAAGAGCTTTTTCTTCCAAACAACCTTTCCAGTAAAACCTGACACGTGTTACGCATTTTTTTTTTCAGAGTTTTAGAAATTCACACTTGAGCTTTGTTTTTACATGTTCATCTTTCAAGTCTTTGTGTAAACACGGGGATATTTCGTCGCTAATTCGCTGACGTTTCGGCTCTGCGCCCGCGCACCGAATGCCGAAACCTAATGAGAATGTATGATGACGATGACAGTTTTACGTGTGTATTGTCTTGTACTGCGAATTGTGTTTTAAGCCTTGTTTTTATGAGATTGTTACCGTTATAAAGCTGCTGCAGGGGTATGCCAATCAAAGTTGAACTGCAAAGTTGAACTGCAAAGTTTTAAATCATGGTCAGTTCATACTAACTCATAGTTATTCTGTGACTAAATAGTGACATTATGACGTCATTTGATGTGTTTTCGCGCATATTTTGCTGTCAAGTGCCTAAAAAGAATGATCACGTGGTACAAAATTTTGTACCACGTGACCTGAAGAAATTGCACTGGGCAGTGAAATATAACTTGACAGCAAAAGATTGGCATACGGGTGCTGTACTGCTGGTTGAATTAACAAGTAATTAAATTAAAAATTTAAAAAACCCCCGAATCTTGGACCGATTTTCATCAAACATAGCTAAAAACACTCCCGACTAATTCACCTTTCAAACAAAAAAAAAACAAAATCAAAATCGATTCATCCGTTCGGGAGCTACGTTGCCTCAGACAGACACACACACACACACACACACAGATACGTCAAACTTATAACACCTCGTCGTTTTTGCGTCGGGGGTTAAAAATTATTCTGCCTAGGTCATCAAAAAAAGTAGACTAACATTTAGATCACATGGCTCAACGTTATTTAGCGCTCACGTTCCTTTATTGTGATGAGGTACGCAAATATATCTGTATTTTTGCATTCGTACAATATTTTAATGTCATGATTTATGTTGACTAGTCTTCACTCGTGGCTCCACTCGTGACTCAGACTGTTTTTAACCAACTTCAAAAAAGAATTCGATTGAATTGTTTTATGTTTGTTACCTCAGAACTGTCATTATAAACGAATTTGATATGTTCTTTGTTTTTATTTGAAAGGATGAGTACTTCCAGATTAGACCCATAAAATTTTCATCAAAATCGATTCAACAGTTTGAATTACTTATAAATAAAAATAACTGGAAAAAATATGCTATCCACGTACACGTCGTACACGAAAGTGCGTATTTTGCTTTTCTGTGACTTTTAGTGGTGTTTACAATCACTAGAACATTTCCAATGAACTGCTATCATCATCATCATCCGATGATAAAGCCGGTAGTCAAATTGAAGTCCGTTTTCATAGTTTTTTAAACTAATAAATTATCTTTACACAATTCTGTTTCTGGGTGTCGTTAACTGAAGTTAAGCAACGCTTAGAGTGGTCACTTTTTGGATGGGTTACCGCTATGGTGTATTCGAATGAGCACTTTTGTGCATTGCGGTTAGCCTCAACCTCACCAGTTGCAAGTTGCAACCCACCATGACAGTTTGGGGCTGGCTCAAAGCATCGCCACCACATTGCCTACCTTAATTACAATATGAATAGTAAAACAGTACAATCCCTTCAACCAATTATTCTCTAATCACTGCAAGTAATTGAGAAACAGTTCACAATAATTTCTATGGTAACAATTTTCCCGTGTAATAGTTATAATTGCTCTGTGGCAAAAAGAGGGTGACCCGTGCGGGCTGGCCCTACATAAAGTATGGTGACAGGCTAACGGGCGTCGCGTGCCCTACATGGCTCGCGTGCGGTTGCTATCGAGTTGTGTGCTGTACATTGCCGGTTTGTACTATATTGTTTTATTATTTATTTAGGTTTATCAGTAAAAGTTCGGCGAGAGCTGCCTTAACGTGAAACCAACGCCCTTTGAACAATCATTTGAATATTAATTAAGAGTCCAAAAATAAGTAAGTAAGTAGGTAGTGGTACCTATGTGAAATGTTTATAAGTTAACAGGGTTATATGTGATTCCGTAGTATTTTTTTTTTCAGGTAAGGGTTAAAGTTTTAAAAATCTCTAAGTATAGCTTGTCAGGCTACTCTACACCATTTGCTCTTAGAGCATTATATTTCGACATCTGGTTTAATTTCTGCTTCCGTTACATCACTAGCCTTATATAATATTTATCTTCACTGTAAAACTAACCAAACAAAGTTGCGTACACTGACTTGTCAGTTACAAAGCCATCAATGTGCACGATACAACTTGAAAAAACCGATGGAGTCTTGTGAAAGCACTTGCCTTGGGCACAGACCATCTAATGATCGCTGGCGCCACCTAGCGGCGAGTAACGGTTGCTTGAGTGGATAATTTATGTTTACACCTTAATTCCAGATTTGAAGAGTGGAAGCTGCGTCGAATTGAGTATCATTTACAGAAAGCGCACACCAACAACAAGGGTATGTTCCCACTATTTGATAGAACTAATTGGTATTTGTCCATGTAAGTAGAAAATTATTTTGTAGAATATTATGGTGAGACTTGACGTCTGACTAAGATGAATTCCTCATCATTTTCCCACGCAAGGTGGGGTCGAAACAATATGTATTTTTCTTCCACTCACTCCTATCATTCGTCTACTCTGAATTTACTTCTCTCACACTAAGAAGAATTTATTTTATATCCATATGGTTCCCTAGGGCAACTTAGGCATCATACAAAAGAATTTCGAAATCCCATACATTGATATCCAGTTAGTATCCTCGATATTGACTAATGGTCGTTCCAAATATTTCATTTATCTCTGGCTTCGCCTTATTGCAGGATTATCTGAACATTGTTCATTTGTCAAAAAATATATGGCTTTTTCTGACACGCAACGCAAAAACGTCGATGTTTATTATATACGTATATTTATTATATACGTATATTTAGTATATATTTACTGATTTTGTCGTTTGTGTGCGCACTTGCTTGCGTTGGTTTTTTCGCAAACAACGTAAAAAGTAAAGGAATCAGGACGCGATATCTTTTTATTCATTAAAATCAAAAGGATCATCTAGAATCTGGAATCTGGGCATGAAGATGTTCAAGATCAGTCGCTCAGGAAATCTACACAACATTCGACAGTTTCAAAACAACAAAAGACTGTCTTATCTCTAAGAACCATCTTCCAGTTTGCGATGTTTTGTTTTACATTCAGCATTAACTTAGCAAATCCACATTCACAAATCAAAGTCGAACAAGATAAAACACGACTCTGAATACTTGAAAATTTACTACGTGACGTGAATTAATCGAATTGAATGGTGAACTTTTAACAATACGTCAGAAGTAACTGAACATCTTGTGATCCTAATTAAGCATAACAGGGTTACAGGGATGACGCTGTTTTGTTAGCATGATAATTTTCGAAAAATTATTGTGACTTATGAACTTTTTTCAACCAGACTGAATGTCAATTTTCAAGTTTCTGTAGTCTCATCAAATTAAGCATACCATTTTCCAGGTTTGAAAGAATCATACAAAAAAACGCTAGAAACCAGGCACCTGGCACCTAGAACCACCTAATTATATACGACGATTCTAAATGAACGTTGTGAATTCATGGAATAAAGATTATTGACTTTGACTTACCATAGAATTCATAAAAATTTAAAACTTAAACCCAGATTTAGATTAACTCTATGGATCAAAGTCAAAGTCAAAGTCAAAATTTCTTTATTCAATAAAATCACAAGGATCATTTAGAATCGTCTTATATAACTAGGTGATTCTAGGTGCCAGTTCCACGCGACCAGAGCCTAGAAGAACCTAGAAGAGATCCATGACCGTAAATCTCATTAGGGGTAGTTAGAGGCAAGATCAAACAATGTGCTATAAAATAAATAGGCAAAGAAGCTAACTCTACCTGTAAGGGAGAACGCAAACCAAAGACAAAACGTCTTGTCGAACAGTTAGTGATGTGAAACTTCTCAGTAAAACTTTTTTAGTTACGATATGCTTCTTTTTATTTGCTGTTTTCGTTACTTGCTTATTTAATGAGAATCATCCTAAGTACTTAATAATAATATTAAGTACACTACATAATTACTCTATATTCTTATTTATTAAAAAACACAGTTCATTCTCTAGGTATGTGCGTATAAAGCAATGTTTAATAGGTAGGTATTAAACAATGCTATAATAGATAGGTAAACATACTTAAGAAAAGTCTGTTGTGTCAATTGATGTGAGTTTCGTTATAACGAAAACAGCATATGACGAGGAAGCATTCGTCATATGCTGTTTTCGTTATAACAGAAAATTTATTTTCACGTCACTAAGTACGCGACAAAACAGTTTTGTCGATAGATGTGCGTTGGCCCTTACGCGATGGGAATCGTTCGGCGCGTTTACTCAGCGGAATCAAACAGCTACACCGAATCTCAATGATGTAGCTCACATTTAACAGTATCACAACTTGTAACTTCACAACTAATTACCTACCCACAACTTCGTACGCATGTACAAAGTCAAAGTCAAAGTCAAAATTTCTTTATTCAATAAAATCACAAGGATCATTTAGAATAGTCTTATATAACTAGGTGATTCTAGATGCCAGTTCCACGCGACCAGAGCCTAAAACCTACCTACCATTTTCTCAGCGGATTCTTTGCGAAACTTGACATTACGCCGAGCCCGTACTCGCATGTCACATGTTTTGTTGACGGATGTTTGTGTTTCAATATGTCGAAACCATTGAACTTTTTATCCCGAATGTTTGACAAAACGATGTCACATTTTCAGTTGCTTCAGAGGGCCTAATACAAGTCTTGGTGTCTAAAGCCGTATAACTCTGACGTCTGACTTGCGAGTGCCGCAAAGAATCCGCTCAAAAAACGGTAGGTACACGTACACGCGTACAAAGCCGCGGTAACAGGTAAATAGTCTACTGGTTTCAGTACACTGTGGCCATCAGTTTATCATTCAAGGCACGCGCCGTCAGAGGTCGGCATGACAGGTACAGACTCCAAAATTGAATTGATTTTATCAAGCGAACGAGGGCTAAGACTGCGATTTTTTAGCTGATTCCCCTTTTTATTATTTGTCATGGAAAGGGTAATTTTCTTAGGGGATGCGGGGAATAATAAGAAGGGATATGCATGTAAGTGTAGACTGTTGCTATGTAGACAGTAGGTATGCTTCAGCGTGAGATTTATTAATTTAAACGGATATCTCAACAATATCTCATCCATGCAACCTGTTTTTGTATTATTGTGTAGGTGTTTCTTTATTTTGTATTTTTCTATAAAAGATGTGAAACTAAACTCAATTTCTCATACAAAACAATAAAACTGCTTAGATCTCGAAACAATCGGATCAAAATATTAGGAATTTTAGTCAAATTGGTTCATAGAACCCTCCTCACTGTCAAAACACCGGATTTTAATTCAGAACAGAAAATCAAACACAGAGTTTTTGCTCCATCGCGAATATTTCGAAAATAATTGCCAACTTTCGTTACCTTTTTTATTGAAATAAAATTCACCCCAACGCGGTGCAACTCCTGACCTTCTATCTGTATCAATTCCTTCATTAAACCCAATAAAGAGTTCTACAATCAATTTCTAACCACGGCGGCACCAACTTACCTCTACTGGCAATGTGGCCTTTATGTTCATAGACACAGGGTTTAAAATAAAGATGCAGTAGACGGTGGCTGGCAATGCACGGAGTATGTCCATTCATTGCGGCGGGCGTGGATTGATAGGTGTGGATCGCAGAGCTGGTTTGCCACAAGACTTGTGTCTTAAACTGTACGATATTTGTAACATGATATTCTACATCAGCCCACTATTAAAATGGAACAATGCACCTTAAAAATTCACTTAACTAAAAATATAAAATCACAAGGATCACTTTGAAAAAAACTAGTATACTACTTAAAAACTAGCGGCCCACCTGATGGGAAGTCGTTACCGTAGCCTATGGTCGCCTGCAACGCTAAAGGTATCACACAAGCGTTACCAAATCTTTAACTAGTTAAAAAAAATTTAGGTACCAGTGCTTCGTGGTCAAAGCCTAGACACCATAGAATCACTATTTTTCAGTCCCTTATGAATAGTTTCCGGTGAAAGTATTACATTTATTTGTGAGTACAGAGACACGCACTTCCGTTAGGATATTATATTCTTTGCACGCACTTAACGGCAGCCATGCGCAGAAAAAAAAAGATACAAAAGTGTAATCGACATTGATCTCTAATTGACAGATGACATTGACATAATAACATAAGTGCTGTCGAATTTGTATCAAGTTCCACGATATCAGAGATACCCTCAATAATCTTAGATACCACGACATCCGAGGAGTGCCTGACGGTTGTAATATATTTTGAGAACACGGTAGATGGCGTGTTCTCCATCGCAAAGGGAAGATCTTCCGCGCCGAGCGGCTCTTGGCTCAGGGTCTGAGGACCAATGGATAGTATTCGGTAGTATTGCTTTATTCACTTCTTATTTTTTTTCAGAAAGCTTATACCGTAATGGTCGCATGAAAGGAAAACTATAGGCAACTAATTTGAAAAATTAAATAGTGTATTGGAATACTTATCTCCTCTCAATCCAGGTTTTATATATTTTAGAATTTTGGAAAATAAAAAGGTTGCTTCCATTTTATGACATTTTTTTTAATTGACCATAAACATGACATTACATAGAGAGGGGAAAACAAATCAGAGACAGAGACGCGGTATGGAGCGGCGGTGTAGGAATACGAGCACGGTGCTGTGGGTCCGAACAAATAGCAACTCACGTCTAGCCTAACCTGAACCGTATCGTTATTAAAAATCCTACAAATGGGAGCTCTTGTTACATTGGATTCTCACAAAAGTGGAGAGCTGGTTATAAAGCGAATCTTTCACTCGGAACACTACCATGCGCAAATAAAACTTGTGCCTTGGCCAGTTTATTTGAAGATCGTGTCGTACCCTTTAAATGCTCAGATGTTAGAACAGATCAGAAGGTGGAACTAAGTTGATGTATAGGAGGTTTTTGAAAGAAATTTAGGTGAAATAGTGGTCTTTTAGAGGAGAGATTTGGCTGCAGTCGGGACCACTCAGATGAATGACTTTTTAGTATTTGGCATTTGAAATATCTATTTGAAGAATGAATACTGAGTTTAATACCTTAGATATCTGCTTAATTCTAGTTTATTATTTACCATTACAGATCAGGAGGTTATGGAAGGTAAATGTTCAATCATTTCGTAAAATACACTTTTCTGCTTTCTTGCGAGTTGAATAAGTAATTGGTTTCTTTGGTAGTCATAGAATGAATGAACGAATGAAAAACTCTTTATTGTACACCTTAAAATTAATAAAAAGGGAAAAAAACAGAATAAAATTTGTAGAGTTCGCTGTATTCATTTAGATGAGTTCATATTACTGTAGAACCTATTAAGTTAGATAAATTAGGTATGAAGCGAACATAGAGCATCGACAACAAATTTCATGATTCCTCTTTGTCCAATGTCCAATGATGTTCAATGAATAGGAATAAAATTCACGACATCCGGTCGAAGGAATAGTCCTGTCAGACTACGCGTTTACAGGGAAGCAAATAAAGGTACTTACCTGACCTACTTCGAAGTGCGAACATTTGTGCTAACGATGAAATGCACAAATTCACAACAAACTTTCTTTTAAAACGAGCAAAACACAGATACGAAATCCATAAAGCCAGCAAACACATTAAAACACGCCCTAACTCCAGAACAATTTGGCTGTAATACAAAAACTTCACAATAATGTATGATAACAATTCAACGAAGAACTGTTACTATTAACACTGTCCAGTTTTGAATGTAACTCTAAAACAAACCTTTACTACCATCCTTACTACCCATATACCCTATTTGATTGAAAATAACGTTGAAAATCGCGTGATAGATGATTTGGTGGAAACGACTAGGGTTGGTAGACAAAGAGTTGCAAGCTTGGCAGGGCTGCCAACGCCGGTGGTCACAGGAGAATTGTTTAGTTGGCCTGTGGGCACTGGGCACCAACCCTGGCGGCTAGTTTGGATTGTACTTTGTACATTACGTCCAGTTACATACCTTCTATATAATGCTCAGGTGAGCTATGTCTGCAATCTGCATACGGTTACACACGTATTCCTGCTGAGAAATCACATCTACGAACAATAGCCACTGACAATACCTTCAGATACACATCTAGCTTAGCATTAAGATGGTATCGGACTTACATAATATAATGGGTTGGTTTCGTACCGCTTCAGCCACCCCATATGTGTCATGAATGTCAAGCACTAAGGGGCTTACTTATAATTCTCTAACTTCTGTGACTATCTTAACTAAACAAAACGAGATGGAACTATATTAATTACAATCGGCTGTCTCGCCATCTAGGTTTGCTGGAAGAAAACTCTGATAAGGGTTAAGCTCGCCTTTGATTAAGACCTTTATGTAAAAACTGTAGGTATTCCTAATATGTGTGTACAATAAAGAATGAATGAACAACTATTTAAAATTAACATGGTTTCTTACAGAATGAGGAAGTGAAGTAACCGTTAGCATAATCGATACAAATGGTCCGCAAAAAAGCAATGTACACAAAACAATAAGGAAAAATCACCAGCACCTACAATGTCAGTCCGTGCGAACGGAGGCGCCAATTTCTGCCGAATCACTGAACAATATTAGAGGCTGGGAGCCGAGGATATGGTTTCTTAAAAAACTGCTTCCGTTACATTATAACGGTGAACGACAAAGGTGCGATTCAAGGGCCTCTATGAACCCATGACCCTTTATTATGAGACGCTGTAACCCGGGGTAAGATTTAGATGATGTTTCAGGTAAGCAATAATTAATAACGAAAAATAATAACCTAAAAAATTCAAAAAAGCTTAACAATCTCAACATTAGGTCTGTCAATTGGATATTTCTTGGTTTCATAGCGGCCAGCATGTTACGGTCACAGAATTTAACAAAAACAGCATAGCAGTGAGTTTTTGGATGGGTATTTGCTTTTCTGTGGGAAATAGCTGCTCTTCCCCGCTGTTTTAGAAACATTTTGCCCAAAATAATTATTTTAACTTGGTATTTTTAGAAAAACTGGCATCAAAGCGTTCTAGGATAAAGTCTGTTAGTATTTAAACTACTAGAGGGCTTGGGATTACATTTTTCAGAATATTTAGGAGCCGTATACCTACCTTAATGAACGTTTTTATTTTTAAACTGCCGCCGCCGACATATTTTGATACGCTCGAATTCAGGAGCCACTTCATAAGAAAAAATTACGAAAAACGTGGCCACAGTGAACAACATCAATAACTATTCTCCACCATACAATAAATCAAAATTGTCTAAGAGTTTCAGTTTCAGAGATTAAAAAACGCCAAAAATGGTAATTTTCGCGGTTGTATTGTGATATCGCTCTTAAGATATCGGTGAAGAATTAAAGTCAAGAACGAGTGACTAAGCCTGGATTCGACCAACTAATGTGGCTTATGCACATTTAGGTACCTACTCGCACGGTCAGGGCTGTACGGCACACGATCATAAAATATATGCTAACCTTTATAAAAGCAGAAAGAACAATCAGAGTTGGCGGAAAGCATAAGAATTAGCAGAGCTTTTAGCTAGCGCAGTTTTGGAAGATCAGAATATACCCCTTAGTGTACTTAGGTACCTTCTACTATTGATTCACGTTGCCAAATGAGTGCAATAATCCTTTCAAACATTAAAACCATCAATCAAACGAAGGAATATTAAACGTGCGCCATCACTCATCATGTCACAAGCTGGCATCAAACCTGCTAATTTTACCCACTGACTCACCAACACACTTATAGTAAGTAGATGAGTAATGCAGTTAAATACTGCATTGCCTAATTTAAGCTTAACTGTTTTGAGAAACAGTTTCAGCACCCATACCGACATTCACGGCTCAGTCAGTAATAGCTCTGCCTTCCGTGCTGTGGGTCGTGGGTTCGATCCCCACTGTGAACAAACATTTGTGCGTGGCAAACATAGATGTTAGTTCTATATCTGGGTGTTACTAAGTATAAGTATGTATTTACAAAAAAATAAGTATTCTATCAACAATCTAGCTAGTTCCCATATTATAAGCTTTACTTAGTTTGGGACTAGAGAGCGTTGTGTGAAATTAATATTAAAAAAAACGTGAGCAGTGTATCACTGCACCGATGTGGTTTATTATTCAATTTTAGAGTGATCCACTGATTGTTCTGTGCATCATACAGACAGGTACACAAAGAATGATCGATGATAGCTCAGGTGCATCCACCTGAGTCATTAGCTTATCATTATGCATTATTAAGTAAAACAAAGGTTTTGTTTTTAGCTCGTCGCGTGTCATTCGCAGTCATATTATACACTTTTACATCACAAAAACTTTTATTAACCCCTGATAGTAAACAACTAGTCCTCTTAGTAGTTCACGCTGGAAATCTCAAGATGTTCTGAGGGGTGATATTAGTCAATAAAATCTACCTACTAAAATATCATGTTCAAGTGGAACTATCACCTGGAATCACCTAGACCTGGGGTCGGCAACCTGCGGCTCTTTGGATGTGAAGCTGCGTCTCTTTAGTTCCATACGCAAATATTATTTATTTTATTAAAATAATATAAATCCTTCTGAATCGATTAATGAGGATTAGGCATCTCTCAGCCACTTTTACTCGTTTTTCACCGCATCTATTACCGTACTATTTATTGTTGTCAAGAAAAAAATTTGTGGCTCTTTAAAAACATTGAAATATTGTAATTGTAATTTTTGACTCTTCTGACTCAAAAGGTTGCCGACCTAGATTCTAAACGATCCTTGTGATTTTATTCAATAAAAGATTTTTAACTTCGACTTTGAATTTTTTTTTCTCCGCCTGTAATTTTCCACAGGCAATAATTTTAGTGGGTGTAAATTAACACCTCAATTTTTTGTCGTTACCTATTGTTAAACTTCGAGTTAGATTTGATGTTATCTATAATAATGTAGGTAATCAGTAAACACGTAAAAACATCTAGAAAAACTGACAAGAGTGATTCATAATTTTGTGTAATACTCGTAGCTTGATTAAAATGTGTTGTATTGAACTCACATAACAAAGAGTGAATTGTTAACGTAATATGTTTTGAGGTGTGCATCGATAATAATAGGTAGGTACTTGAAAAAACTGTGCTGAGTTGTGCAAATTAAACGAGCACACCAACTTTGGCGACAGTGTAAGTATTAGTAATTTAGTACACTATTCAAACGATCGAAAATATGGGAGAAATATCGATTTTCACTTGTTTTATATGCCTTCCGAAACACGGAAACGCCCTCTATACTTAATTACACTATCCTAATCACAGGACCAATTTAAGTGAGCTTCTATATAGGATGTTACAAAATATATGCATACCTATAGCTGGTCGTTGGAAAACATTTATGATTTTTTTGTAAATATGTATTTGTATACAAACTGCCTTTATGAATCTACTAACTAACAAATAACCAGGTAACAAGCACGATATAATCCACCATTATTAAGTGATTTTAGTAGAAAGAAAATTAAAAATCTCTGTCAGATAGCGCTCAGTTTTATAATAAAACAAAAGAAATGTTTTATTTGCTTGTGGAATATTCATCATTCCCCTGCCCTTATCCCACGCTAGGTGGGGTCGGCACAACATGTCTTCATCTTCCACTCACTGCTATCATTCGTCAACTCTGAATCTACTCCTCTCACATTCATGTTATCTTTCACACAATCCAACCACTTCTTCTTCGGTCTTTCTCTACTCGCATAACCAGTCACACTCATATTCATAACTTTTTTCGTAACAGTTTTTGCTTGTACGATATTATTTTTGTATATTATGCGTATATTGTGTTAGACCCTGTATAAACTCCTAACCCCTATGTAATAGGTTTATCACTAAAAACCCCCACACGAGACAGATATGTAAATAATTCTCGTAACTTCAAAATTGGTCGGACCTTCGCAAACGTAATTAAAAGGACCCCTAAAGTTAACTGCTTGACCTCAAAACCATTTTTACTCCGTTCAGCGTAAACTAACCGTGAAATTAAACTCAAATTCCGAGAAACTAATATGAACGAGTACATTTTCCTGTTGAACCTTTTTCGAATTTTTTTGAAACTTAATTGGTTATTGTGAAACCTGAGTTTGATTCAAATGTTTAGGTACCACTTAAGCTGACACAAGCATAGCAGTTAAGTTAGATTTAAAAGATAAGAATGTAAATCAGATTTTTTATGCATTTCATGTTATGCTGAAATGATCTCATTATACAATTTTATACAGACTACTTTTTATCAGGTTTGAGATATTTTATTTCTCTAAGAATACAATTCACTTATACGAGAAATACAAGGTTAATTTAGTGTAAATAAAAATAACAAAAAAAATACAAGAAAACCAAATTTTGTTTTTATTCATTATTTACACTGAAACTTTCATTCCTTCAGTGTTTATAAGAATCGTTACATTTTAGATTTTGTGTTTCTTACATACTTATATGTAGGTATATAGGTACATAATATAACTAAACAATTATAATTGTCTGCTTATTACTATTATTACCGTGACAATTTCATCGATTTACACAATGTTAATTTTTTTTTTCATTCAAATCTCATTTTGTATTTAATTCAAGAAATAGGTGAGAATGGTACAGTTTGATATTTGTTTTTTGTGTCATTCTTTCTACAAAATAATCTAAGGCTCCAGTGTGGGTAAACTGGGTCAAACCCAGTTGAATCTAGATTTTTGACCCGTTTTTGCCTTGGTCTGAAATAATAATGACAAAGTTAAATGTCTTTACTTGCGACTGCACTATATATCAGATTCGCTCAGCGGCGAAGATCAAAGTGATTGTTTTGGTTTTTTGCGCGTGATTTACACGACTGACGCGAAAGCATTAATAAAATTTTGTTTTGCACGAATGTGGAAAGAGTTATGCACCTTGCATTATTACGCTTATTTATTTCTGTAGCCTGTGGATGCTTATATCAATGTTTTTTTGTGTTATAACAGGCATGTACAGTCGGCTACACATCAACTTATTCACTGTTTGAACTTTGAACTACACGCGAGAGCAATGATTCCGGGTCACTTAAAGAATGTTAAAAATCTCGGAAACTAAAAATAATAGGTTAATGCAATAAATTGTATTTAATAGACAATGTAATACTCCTTAAATGAAGGTATTAAAACTTCTTAGTTATTGTAAAGTTATATCTTAAAAAAATCAAATTTGAAAAAGGGCCACTTTCGAAGATGGAACTACGAAATTACAGCATTTGGTTTTGCTTTTGTTTGTAATCTGTCATTTATGTGGGTATATAAACCATGTTGATAGTGCTCTATATTCATTATTCAAGCTGAAATTATGTCGCTTACGCCTGAAGAATGCACCAGAATACTTACAATGCTGGAAACCGGCCGGAGTCAGCGCGATACAGCCAGGACTGTCGGTGTGTCGCTGTCAACAGTACAAAGAGTTCTCCGACGTTACGAAGAAACTGGTTCTAACCTACGCAGACCAGGAACGGGCAGAACCAGGTGTACCACAGCACGAGAAGACCGATACTTGGTGAACACCATGCTTCGAAATCGCTTTCTCACAGGAACTGAACTCACAAATCAGTTTCGACGCCTCGGAGGAAGTAACCCAAGTGCATGGACAGTAAGACGTCGGCTTGCTGAATCTAACTTAAAACCCCTTAGACCTGCAAACGGCCCTAAACTGGAGCGTGGGCATCGTATTTCAAGACTAAGATATGCCCAGAGCCACGTAAATTGGAGTATTGAAGATTGGTCAAAAGTTATGTTCTCCGACGAATCAAAATTTATGCTCTACAAGCACGATGGAAGACACAGAGTGTATCGAAGACCAGGGGAAAGATTCAAGCAAGCATGCATCGAAGAAAAAGTAGCCTACGGTGGTGGGTCTGTACTTGTGTGGGCCGGAATTTCTTCTGAAAGTCGCACAGAGCTGGTGATCATAGAAAACGGCTCTTTAACTAGCGTAAGATATGTGGAAGAAATCCTCAATGATCATGTTGGTCCATTTATGGTCAATTTAGGTGAGGATGCTATATTTATGCATGACAATGCCCGACCTCATACAGGTAGGATTGTGAATGACTACCTTCAAGAGATGAACATTACTCGTATGGAGTGGCCAGCGCGCAGCCCGGATATCAACCCGATCGAGCATGCTTGGGACGAGCTAGGCAGATGCGTAAAACAACGAAACCCTCCCCCAATCACGCTTCGTGAGCTCAAAATTGCTCTCACAGAGGAATGGGAGAATATTCCCCAAAATCGTATAAGGAACTTGGTGTACAGCATGCCAAACCGCGTAAACGCAGTAATGGAAGCACGAGGAGGCAATACGAAGTATTAAAATTCAAGTCAAATCGTAATAAAGTTCAAAAATTTCATGTTTCCTATTTTTGTTTTAAGGAGAGATCAGCAGTTTTTTTCTTTATGTAATTTTGTGTTAATAAAATGTATGGTGACTCATATTTTTTTACTTTCATTTAAGGAGTATTACATTGTCTATTAAATACAATTTATTGCATTAACCTATCATTTTTAGTTTCCGAGATTTTTAACATTCTTTAAGTGACCCGGAATCATTGCTCTCGAGTGTATTATAATTTGAATGTTGCGAATCAAGGATCGCAATAGGTGTAGGCAGGTGGCGCGCAAGCAGCGAGTCTCACTTATAAACATATCGTCCCTCTCGCATGATTCGCAACATTCAAATTATAATAGTTCAAAGTTCGAACCGTTGATAGGTTGATGTGTAGCCGACTGTACCTGAGTGCTGACTGGCATATTCATTGCGCGTTACAGACCTACATGACCTACTCGTAGGAGATAACACTGATATTTATTTTATGGGTTTTTTCATTGTATAAAGGTGGATCTCGCATATTATATTTTTATAAATATCTCTTCTTATAGGCAAATGTTTTCAGTGTTTTAGTAATTGAGATATAAGTGTTGTAACATTTTAAAATAGTAAATGATAAACACTTGAATATCTTGAAAACCATAAATGCTAGCTTAGTGAAATTACTAATAATACAAATAAACAATTACTTTTATTGTCTATCAAACACAATTTATTTGACCACGCTAGCATTCATGGTTTCCAAGATACCTATTCAAGTTTTTATAAATGACCCGGAATGTTTGCTCTCAACTGTATTAAGTAAACCTAACTAGGTAGGTATCAAATCTGAATTTGTCATCATTGCAGTCAATATACCTAGTATCAAAATAAAATAAGATGACAGGTACAATGTAACAGGTTCAAAAGGTTTCAATGAGCGTAACACGAACATAAAAATTAGGCAGTCCTGAGCCCACTCCTCAGTAAATATTTAGTAAATAATTTCGCAATGGCCCGGCTTAGTTCACGGTAGACGAGTAGGGTAATCGGCTTACGTCTACCGCCGACAAAGAGTAGTTAATGCACAAATAAGATGGTTGACAGTCCAAAAGGTACAAGCATAAAAATTCAAAAACTACGTGTGACCTTTACATATAGAACGAATACTTGTTGGATAACACGCAAATAGGGGAAGGTCGAGGAAGAAGTGGTTGGATTGTGTGAAAGATGAAAGATCAATGAGAGGAGAATGGTGGCTTTTGAACCTTTCCTATAAGATCTCTTTTACACGGTTTTACAATTGATTCTTGTGAGTGGAAGGGAATATTTTGTGCCGGGACTTAGCGTGCGATAAGGGCAGAAATGATGATGGTATTCGTTGGATAACACAATATTAGCTTATTTTAATCAGAGAGTATGCCTTTATTTTCAGTCATAGCATAACAGATATAAGAGACTGAGTAAATAGACTGGCAGAATTATGACAACAAGTCACAAAAGCTATAAACCAAGAGGTTGAAGTTAGATCCTTCCTTGGTTTGTGAAGAGTAACAAAGCGAGTGTCTCTTCTGTCAAAATTATGCTTTATCAGCAGAGTTTTACTAGCGTAGTGGAAGTTTGAAATAGCGGTTCATAACATAGTGATTGAATGAATATGGCGTAGGTATACCTGAGAAACCTGGTATACGGCTTCGATCTGTACCTTTACTCACCTTAGTAGTCTCCTAGGTGTTAAAAGTTTAGTTATTAGTTACATTTTTTTCATCGATGTTTTTGTTAATTTTCTGTAGGCTCTGCAGAGCCTACAGAAAATGGTCTCCATGGAGACATACACTAAGATTTCCTGCAATTACTTTGATTTTTACTACTAAATGATGGAACAAGCCGATAGCCTACTGATGTTGATGATTTGCTGCACTTCTAGGAAATCAACAAAATAAAATCCAAAATACGGGCTCAGGGGGGCGATTCCAATCTCAGTTGAACTGCAAAGTTTTAAATCATGGTCAGTTCATACTAACTCATAGTTATTCTGTGACTAAATAGTGACATTGTGATGTCATTTAATTTGTTTTCGCGCATATTTTGCTGTCAAGTGTCTAAAAAGAATGATCACGTGGTACAAAATTGTACCACGTGACCTGAAGAAATTACACTGGGCGTGGGCAGTGAAATATAACTTGACAGCAAAATATTGGAATACGGGGGCAGATGTCTATTGCGCCTGGGTATCATAGTAGGTAAATAGTGAGCAACAAAATAACCGCTTTGAACCCGTGGGTACCATAAACTGTGTATAAAAATCTAGTGCACCACCAGAAATGAAATAAAAAGTGCTAAATACCTTTTACAATAAAGCAGTAAAACACCGCTGTCAGATGCTGACCACGTAGTCACGTTACTCATTTGGGCGGGCGGTGACGAGGGCGGGCGGCAGGGCCGGACTCAGAACAACCAATGCACTCATTTAAAGCGATGGGTAATGTCAAACAACCTTCTCGCTCGCACATTTCAACATTATTGAAGATATAAAGATACTGAATGTAATGCAAAATCCCAAAGCTTCACGATCTAGAGAATAACAATGCAAAGGTCCAGTAAAAAATATCATTTTGATACAAACCAGTTTTCCAACCAAAAAATGTGTACCGTCCAAAATTGATCATATTGGTGCTAATTTTCTGGTTCAAAATCTTACTAATAAACCTTGGTTGTTATTTTTACAATATTACTTGCAATTACTTATGAGTTTATGAGCATTCTACTTGTATTATTAAACGGTGTGTAACCGAGTCTGGGCTACGCAGCGTTTAATGTTACAGTGAGTTCAGGTTCGATTCCTGCGGCAGTATTTTCCTGGTCAAGTCAAAATCAAGACATTTCGCCTAGGGCGGACCTGTGTGGTGACGGGCGGGCGGTTTTTATCGTTTTGCCGTCACGTGCTATTGCGGCAGTTCAAAACGTTTAAATTGCTGAGTGATTTAGTATTGGGAAACGATATGGGATTTTTCGTGTAATAAATTAATATTTTCACTTCACTTTGATATAAAAAATATAATCTTCATTCTTATCTACGTGAATTAATACCCTATTTTGGTGATTCTAATTTATATAAAAACTAGGACGTTGAAAAACCAACGACACTAATATTAATCACACAAAAGCAAAGCAGTTCTCCAATAATGGTACAAAATTTTCGCCCTAAATATTGACGAAGAAAAAGAAATCCATCAGGAAGACTTCTTCAGCCTGATAATGATGGAGCGTTTTAGAGTTAATAGCCCCTACCCGCTTAGGTAGGTACTACTTTATTTACTTAATTATTTATGTTCCTATTAAAGTAACTATGTGTACTAAACAAGATAATTACTTGATTTGAATTCAAAGAGAATGTCGTGCTGTGCTGGCGCATAGTAAATGATGTTGGCTCAAGCTGCACTTTATCATAGTGAGGGGACGCACAGTCTTTGAAGATCGTTAGTCTAGCTAGTCTTTTTTTTTACTTTTTTTGCTGATGATACTCATTGTTGACAGCGTTTAGGCAAACTTAATGTAGGACGCCTTCCGGCAAGATGGGACGATCTGCGAAATGTAGCTGGCAAACACTGGATGGAGCACAAATGTACCGGTCCATTTTCAAAGTACCAATGCAACCAACGACATTCAGAACACCAATGCAATAAAATTGACAATGACAAAAAACTACATTTATTTATATCTACAATAAAATGTATAAAATGTCGATTTTCAGTAAAATCACAAGGATCATCTAGAATCGTCTTATATAAATAAGTGATTCTAGATCAGGTGCCCGTTCTACGCGACCATTTTTTGACACATTTGTTGTCATTGTCAATTTTATTTCATGTCAAAAAAAACTCGACTTGACTGAACTTATTTCAAATAATCCACTTGACACTGGCAAATTGTCTGTCGAAATGACGGACAGAGGCCATATAGAAGAGAAGAAGAAGAGGACCAGACTTATCGACCATTAACCTTCAACCATCCCGTTAATGGTCCGATTCAGGCCATCCCTACCGCTTCTCCAAAGTAAACAAAATAAATTGGTTAAAAAACATCCATGCACTGTTTAGCTGTGGCCTCTTTGGCAGGTCATTTTATTTTTATCAGATCGCAAACAAACCATCAATAGTAAGTATGGGATAGCATGCAAGTGTCATGGTTTTATCTATCTATCTATCTAATCAGCTGGTAACACCCGCTGGTAAGTAAATGGCTCTTCGGTATCACGCTACTTGTAGGTAAGAGCTAGCCTGGCTTTTATACTAGGTCAAAACTAGTGGGTTCTCAACTGCTCAAATCGAATAAAATCTGAAAGCTGTAGAAAATCTAAACCAGTGCGATCATGACCTCCGTTTGCTTATTCTTTCCAGTCTCATACAAGTCTCACTTAATGATTCCCATCTTGTCTATTAAATATTATGTAGATGAGTTTGCAGAATACATCGTTTTGGTTGCACCTGCCAAAATAATTATAGCAAACATATCAGGTTAAGTTTTCCCGTGCTATGTGAAAAACATCAGGAGCATATAAAACTAAAAAAAATAATCATACAAAACCAATTAAATAGTCGAACATCTCAGACAAATCAAATAAATCACGGTAGAGTCAGCAGAATAGCGCTTTGTAATTTAAAAACGTAGATCCTTAGATTGCGGACTGGTAGCGTCAGCAAATATATACGTCTCGCTATCGGCTACTCGATGTGGATTTGTCAGACTGCAGCCGCCAGCCGGCACCCGTTACCGTACCGACAGCAGAACAATATTTCCATATAAGTATATAACTGCAAACCGAATACTGGACCGCAGTCGTTTCCGGTGTGAACATCATTATTTGATAAATTATTCATTTTTTCTTTAATTATAAATTCTAAAACAACGCACAGCGTAATTAACCGCTCACGATCAGGTGGGCCATAAGCCTGTTTGCCTAACCATGGCAAAAAAAAGTTCCTAAGGCATAATACTTATTTGTAGAGTAGCTTTTATTTCTCGGTACATTGGAAATTATTTCTGAAATTGAACAATTTTTTTTCTGTTTTTCTGTCTAAAAATGAGTAAAACAAACATCGATGGTGCTGTTTTTTTTTTTCAATGATTTTAATTATGCTTAAGTACTAGTATTAATCCTGCCTGTTTTGGGAACAGTAGGTACTTCGCGAAATCCCACGCTTCTCTCGCCGGGAAATTGAGTGAATGTTTTCGTATCTAATCGCATCTGCTTGATACTAGAGTGTTCCACCAGAGAGCCAAATGACTAGGCGTTGCCTAACTACCTCCACATACTTAGTGGGGATTTCTGTAATAAAACTCCAGAAATCCCCACTGCTACACCGTAGTATGCTACGACGCAGCCAGTGGGGATTACTGGAATATACACTACATGCAAATAGGTAGTAAGATAGGTATTATTTATTTGGGGAAATGTTTGTTTAAATACCTAGTTAAATTTAATAATTTATTTGATAGTAAACCCGGCTAGAGGTCTCATTGTGAATGACGGGCACCCTACCTACTACAAGTAAGTAGGTAGTATTATGATGTAGGTACCTACGGTATGGTACAATGCAATGATGTGCTTTGTATGAGGTTATGCCTGGGACGCCAGAGGTGCCGCTTTGATTCTGCAAAAAATTGTACGTATATTGCTACTAATTTCTTTATTACAATTTCAATTGCACTTCTCCAGAATAGAAACTATCTGCTTGCAATAATATAGTGTGCTTTGTGTAAGGTATATGCTTTGCACCACGCAACATAGAGTCAATTGAATAGAGGGCATTTGTCGTGCAAAATCAAAGCGACACCAGCGTCGTGCCCCAAGGTAGCTAGTGTCGTGCACATTATCGAATAGAGTCGTTAGAACGTGTCGTTGTATGGCGCACGTAAGGCCATTCACGAAGGAGCTGAGCAACGAAAAGAAGGCTATACCTACCTGAATAATAGTGATGGGGTAAATGTAACCGCTGAGGTAAGGGTTGGTGACCATCTCGTGTCTGCAATAAAGATATATTATTACTAACTTGAAAGTTTGCATTGACAAGCAGATTCAAATTCGATCGAATGAGTCAAAACACGATGTAACCATTCCAAGTTTACATCGAGTATGTAGACACAAGGGATCTTTGTCCGTCTGAAGCGCAGAACCCATTTTTGGGTACCTCCCGATTTTTTTACTTTTTTTTTATTTTTTGATGGGCTGACGATATTCCTAGCGTTGCAGGTCGGACCTGGATGAGACTGGCGCAGGACCGCGGAGAATGGCACAATGAAAGAGAGGCCTATACCCAGCAGTAGGTGAGTTCGGGCTGCGGATGATGATGATGATTTTTTCCGCACAACATTTTTTCCGTACATGCGCAATCGTTTGTTGTACCTAACTTCAGAGGGATAAACCGTTGTGTGTACTGTAACAGGGTATGCATGTATAAAGGATATTATTATGTGCGAATACATCACATCACTAGTCAAGAATCCAGCTGGGAGCCTTTTGCCACGTAGAGCCGGCTGTGAAAGGGGTGTAGGTGTGAAAATATCTGTGCTACGGGAGGCAACCTACTGGAAATATTTGACACGTTTTAGCTGAGGGTCCGCTGGAGCGAGTGTGAATTCCAACTTTGATCAAGCTCGTCTTGTATGTAGCTATCCAACAAGGCCATCCTATGTAAATTAGGTACCTACGTAATTTAATACTACATTATACAACTTTATTGTTCCAAACAGTCTCATAGTTCCCCCGCTAGATTTTCAACTCTACCGGACTGTAATTAGCGATTACAGTTATAAGCCTTTTTTCTTTTCGACTCGACTACGGAATCAAAAGTCTAGTATTTTCGACTTCTTAGTCATCTTTAACATTACTACTGAAATATTCAAATCCACACTTATAGTATTATAACAAATAATACTTGTAGAGGATCTAAATCTCTACCATTATTCGGATTTGATGCACAACGGTGCAGAATGATAGAGAATAGCGAAGAACTATGGAGGATGGTAAAGAATGATGGAGAATGGTGGCTTGGACGGTGTTAGTTACGGTCGCATTATGCGGTGGACGGTAATGTACGTCTGAATTTCGCGATGTACGGCGAATGTATGTTAAATGTACAGTCGCGTAGACTACTTCATTCTTCTATGTTATAACAAAAAGGATATAAAAAACAATCCCAGAACAACGGATACCTTCGGATCATGCCTCGATTAACGATTACCAAAAAAATAAAAAATATAATAATAATAATTTCTAATTAGTTATAAATACATTCGTATTTTTTGCAATGGTAGGTATCTAACGATGGCACTCAGAGCCACGTTAAAAAGATTATATTTGACACTCACCCAGTTTTTTTAGCGGGTAATATTTCGAAATTCCTTCATGACACGGGGATAGTCAGTGGCAACACCATTTATTTAATTTAAGTAACAAAATAAATAAAATATTTTTTTTTATTGCAGGTAATTTTCGTACAAAACGCACGAATACACCTATATCACATAAACAATTACATTTGACACAGTTCATGTAATGTATTCGATACGTGGCAAAGCCCGTTTTAGGTTATTATAGATCGAAAGCACTTTTGAACACGACTGTTATTTGATGGCGTCAGACAAAAATGCAGGCGAAGCGAGGTGCTAACACTAGTTAAATCATCGCAGAGACAATTTATGGACGCACGTACCGCGCCCGACTTCTCTCGGATAAGCTCAAACTACGGTTTTTTAAGAAACGGCTACCGTTATATTTTTTCCGTAAAAATACTGCAGACATAGATATGAAACAAGAGCCTATAAGCTATGTATGCAATTTGACGACAATTCAATATAAAGTGACAAGAAAGCCGACGATAGAGATCTTCCACACAATAAAATAAGCAAAAAAATGTAGGTGTTGTGTGTTCCACTGAGGACAAATACTTACCTAGAATATTTTCATATTTTTTCCTAACATGTAGACGTTTAGGTTAGGCGATCTCGAGTGTATGCAAAAATGATAAAAATATAAGTCATGTGAGGCGTGTCCGTGTGTGTGTGTGTGTGTGTGTGTGTGTATATTAACTTACAGAGCTAGAGACATTTTTGTACGGAGAAATAAAAAGACATAATTATTGTTATAATACCCAGTACCTACTGCACATATTGTTATTATTTTCAGTAGACGGACGTTGATTCTATTGCAGCAAGAATTTGGATAATATAACGGTAGAGGTTTTCCCAAAACTATAGTTTTACAACATGGTTTACGATGACTCTTTAAATTGAATTTTTATTTTAATTTTCACGGATGCATTGCAAAAGGTACCTACCATAAATTCTCAAAATTATTATAAGAGCAGTGTTCTAGCGGGGCGTGATGGGGCATCCTGAGACGGTGGTGACAAAATGGTAGTAATTGCAGAAGTAGTAGAAGAGCTTCTTGTGAAAGAGCTCGTCCGGGGAACTAATTACCATCGTACATATTTCTGCCGTCAAGCAGTGACGCTCGCATTGCTGTGTTCCGGTTTGAAGAGTATGGGTGCCGGTGCTATTACACGCACATGAGACTTAACATCTATATGTGACAGGCGTCACAGCTCAGTTGGTAATAGCTCTGCCTTCCGTGCTGTGGGTCGTGGGTTCGATCCCCACCAAGAACAAACATTTGTGCGTGGAAAACATAGATGTTTGTTCTATGTCTGGGTGTTACTATGTATTATAAGTATGTATTTACAAAAAAAAAGTATATAAGTATTCTATCAGCCATCTGGTTCCCATGTTACAAGCATTGCTTAGTTTGGGACTAGAGGGTGTTGTGTGAAATGTCCCTGAATATTTATTTATTTATTTATTTTATATGTCTCAGAGTGATGGGCGCAGTGCAAAACATCACAGGGCAATAGATGAGAAAGATAGATATTAATTAATTAATGGGACAACCATTAATAAGATGTTCGTGAAAGTTTCTCACAAGTGCATAAGGTCAGAATCTTAGGTCAAACTGTGGTCAAACCAAATAGAACTCGTGAACATAAACTCGATAGTTAGTTAAAGAGCTATCTTAATTAACCGAAAACAAATCTTTCGAGGTAATAAAGTTGATTCATTAAACAATTTTAATTTGCAGTATTTCATCGAAACTGTTTTTGCGTGTGGCTCAAGCTACAAGAAATAACTGAAAGAATTCAAAAGCGTGTGAAATGTAAAATTACGAAATACCCTCTCCCGTTAGTTTGTAAATATTACATTTTACGTTATTGTTGGAAATATGGCTGATGGGCATACTGACAGTACTGTCGCTTCTGTTGTTGCAGTTTTCTAAACTAACCTAATTTGACAGCACTAAAAATGTTGCCGTCCCTTTCTCATAAATCGAAACGACAAAGACAGCTATAAATTTAGCGCTGTCAAATTAGGTTAGTTAAGAAAAATGCAACAACCGAATCGATAACAGTCAATGCTCAACATTAGCTAGCAGACTAGAAGGGCAGTTCTCTTTGACCTAAAAGTAAGAGTGCCTTCGAGTTTATTATTCCGAGATGGCGCCAGGAATAAGAACCGCAGATTCGAGAGATGTCTCTGTCTGAACCTGCTCAGTGCAACAGCTCGAGTGTCTGCAGACACTGAGACAAACCTGATAAGGTATTACAGTGTTTTTATAATAAGTAAGTAAACCTTTTGATAAATAAATAAAAATACAAAATACTTGAAATTCGGAGTTCTACTTAGCTTGAGAGTAATATACTAAGCTAGGGTGCTCAAACCATCCAGATACCGAAAATACCGAGGAAAAAAAAATCCTCTGAGATAACCAGTTATCTGAGAGGATTTTTTTTCCTTACAGAAAACCGCGGTAATCTACGAGGAAAAAAAATTCCTTTGAGATAACCAGTTATCTGAGTGGAAAAAAAATCCTCTGAGATAACCAGTTATCTCGTCTTGGTTATCTGTCAGGAATAAGCCGTTTATTTTGCCAAAATAAGTGTTACAATTTGGTTTTATGCTCAAGGAGGCACTTTAAAACTTATTCACCCTTTTCGCAAAAATGAATAAAATATGCTTATATTTATATGTAACTATGGAGAATCAAAAGCTCAAAGCTTATGCCTCAGGCGGTGAACGCCTTGAGTTAAATCATCAGAATATTAATTTTTGCCCTGGGAAACGTTTCGTGATGAATTTTATTATCTGGCTGGTCCCGGCTGAATCCAAATTGGGCCATTACGCCAAATTGATAACACACTAGAAGAAGGAACAATCATTTTTGTTCCGGAGAAGATTTTCGGTGAATAACGATCTCTACGTTTCGATTAGAGAGTTTAATAAGAATTTAATGGGAGATTTGATTGTTAATGGCTCCTTCGCGAGTTTGTAATCATTGCTATTGTTACCTTGCTTACTAATTTTGAGCGGAACAAGGAAGTTAGCATTATAAGGATAGGCGTGACAGCTAAGTCGGTATTAGCTCTGCCTTCCGTGCTGTGGGTCGGGGGTTCGATCCACGTTGAGAACAAACATTTGTGTGTGACAAAAATAGATGTTTGTTCTATTTCTGTGTTACTATGTATTATAAGTATGTACAGTACGCACAACGGATCTTTATCCCTATGAAAGCGCATCAACGTTTGCGCATGTACTGTAGTGGGGAAAAATTCGCTCACCTCCAATTCCCAACTGATGTTAAGCTGTTACCTCACGATTAATCCACGTCTAAAATTACCATTACTATAGGTCAGATAAGCTCTGGCTTCCCCTATCCCAATTAATAAGGCGAACTTTACACCCTATTCAATAACTTAACCTACCTTGTAGCGGAAATATTTTTTGTACCGCAAAAGTTGAGCACGGGCCGAACTTTGTATCGTGTAACGAGCCAACTCGCCTCCGCGGGCCTTGACAAAGAAAAGTTGTTGAAACGAAACTGTCAGTTGCAGGTATCGGTGGGGCTCCGGGGCTCCGGGGCTCCGAGGTACAGGAGTTGGGGATACCTGGGGGCAAATCTTACTTGGAACGGTAAACTTGAGAAACTTCAAAACACTGAAAAAGATCTTAAGAGATAGGTAAGTAAACTCCAAATACTTACTTTATTAAAGGTATCCAAGTAATTGCTACTTACAACTAAGTATCATAGTACTTATAAGTATTTGAATAGAAGTAACAAATTATGAGATCATCATTACAAGAGCACAGACCAGTGGTTTTAATCTATAGAACAATGAAAACCCCATCAAACGAGAGAAATCACTCACCCACTCATCATCATCAGCCATAGCATGCCCTAAACAAAACCCCTTCATAAATTCAAGTCTCAATTTCTAGATTTTCAGAGCTATCTTGCGTGGCTTGCAGAAGGTCTAAGAAGTGTCTACCTGATTGGAAGTCCAAAACAAACACACCAACTGTTATTATGGTCTCAAACGACTGTTATATTATGGTATTTCTGGCCCTGGGTTATCCATTTTTGTACCGCACCACACGAAGACACCCGATAGTTTGAAACTTTCGTGATTTGTTAAAAGTTTTTCTAAGGTGCAAGCTTCAGGCTGGCTGAATTGTTTTACAACTTATATAAGCAAATTTACTGCCGATACAGTACTGCATTTTTAGAATTAACTTTATTCTTATAGGAACAAAGTTTAACTTGCTTTGTATATGTGAGATTTTTTTAACAAGCTCATAGCTGTAATATCCGCGCACGGTAGACAATCTTTTAAGATCTTTGAGTATTCCGAGACCCAGGAATCTCAAAGAATGTATATTTTTCCCACCGTTTCAGAAGGTTCTAAAAGCAAACTGACCCTTGAGCAAATTCAAAATAGTCAGTGAAAATGTGTCCGAAAAACCATCAAAGCTGAGATGATTTTATCCAGTTTACTACGTACTTATTGTTCAGGCTTAGAACCTAAACAACCCTCAAAATTCATAGTCCAGCTAAGTATCTTCATTTATAAAACAGACGTGATGCGACGGGACGCGACGGACACTTTGAGATAGTGATACAAAATGGAACTTTATTTACTACACAAAAAGATACACCTTTTATAAACATAATTCAAATGCTGAAAAATGCCCCGCGGTGTCTTGCGGCGCGGCGGCGCGCTGCGTGAAACGAAACCACTAGCCTCTTCAAGCACCGTCGCGACGCGTTGCGTCGACCCTAATATACCAACAGGATGTCGTCAGGATCAACAAACCTAAAATTCAATTTAGATATGTTGAATGTAGATCGTAGAAACAACATTAGACAGCACCCGAACTGAGCACAGCGCGTCAGTATGCACAGCTCTGCTAAGTAGCCGCCACTCAGCGAGTACGACTCACCGCTAAGCTCATTTCGCCCGCTTTCCTTTTATAAAACTAACTAAATTCCTACACAAAATACAATGATCTCATAACATGTAGAGGTGGCAAACAAAATTCATACAGAAACTCGACACGACAACGATTTTTGTCTCAGTTTTTTTACCGTTCTTCCTCAACTTTTCATGTTCTACTTTTTTGGCAATGCCCGCTATAGCAAAGATAAGATTTTCTCTAACAATACAAAATGCTAGATTTTATACCGGTGGTCCTAAGTGATCCCTAAACGCAGGCAACTTATAATGAAAATGTAAATACTTTTTCCCTGCCAAATTGATGGTTTGCTCAAAAGCGCTTATGCCATACCCATACCCATTGCTAAGGAAAACCACAATGATCGTGCATAGTGAATTATACTAGGAACCAAGCTGTAAGGTTTTTCCCCGTTCTTCTGGCTTTGGTCGTGAGAAAACGGTATTTGCCCTCTACAGTTTCTTGAAGACTAGCGGACCTTTGGTGCTTCCATTGTATTTATTTCTCTGCAGCTTAGCTTTTCGGCATTGACTAAACATTTTGGATCATAAAAGGTCCAAAATCTGAGAGATATCTACTATCTGTTCATCTTTATGTTGTCCAGCGATCTTGCCACATCCAAAACCATCGCGTTCGTGCATCTTCCGTCATTTCTCTCGCAGTCCGCAAGCTGAATGAAATTTCAGTAATTTGGTAAAGCGAATGCAAGGTACGGGCCCCAAGCGGGATTTTCTTACAATCCTTGCTTTGTTACAAGTCCGGTCGAACCCAACCATTCACATCTGACCCCTCAAGTTTTAAAATCCTGTTGAATTCCTTTCGAGCCAACGGTTTTTCACAGCTCAACACGATTGGTCTCCAATTTGCAGTGGCTGGAAACTTATTACGATGGTTATAGATGCTATAATCGCTTGGCTGGGGCAATATCGCTAAGCTGAGATATTAGAAGGATTATGGGATGTTGCTTTTCGTTTTGATTATTACCTTTTGTGGAGGTAGTATATTGTGGTTGCTCGCAGCGGAATATAAACTCTACCGTTTGTATAATCATAGCTGTTTGTGTGGCACATTGCTATTTTAGCGTGAAAATTACACTGAAATAAATAGGCAGAGAGTTATTCTATAATTCAGCACCACCTACATATAATTTTACGTGCCATATTGACAGACGAAATCTGTAGAGTTTAATGTTTAAAATAGTATCTACATACATAAAAACAATTCTTAGAGTACTTTTGTAAAAAACACTTTGTACATTTTGATCAACCCAGCAAGTTATTTACTCTCTACATTATAGAGTACATACGTTACCGTGGCAGCCTTAAGGGATGAGAACTTGATATTTTGCGGAACAGACCCTCAGTACTCTGGGGAGGGATTTAAAGTCGGAGATATTCGACCTCCCGACCTCCGCATAAAAAGGCCTATCGTCTGATAACTCTCTCTAATAACTTGATAAATCCTTGTCCTACATCAGTCTGGTTTAGCTTGTGTAGTAAAATGAGCCTTATTGCTATAGACTAGGATTTAATACGGTGTGTTTTTGCTATTTATGAGTGTTTTTAAACAGGCACACTGACAAGACTCACCCTTTTTACATCTCAAAGTGATAGACTCAGTACATTACCTCACAAAACACGTTCTTAACAGACTTGGTCAGTGAGGTTGTCATGTCGATGGCAATGGAATTTTACAGGCACTAGTTACCACTTAATATCACTTAATATGGGCCATCGACTTGTTTCATCATTTATTTAACTCTTTATTGCTTAATTTTTATAATTTTTTTTTTGTGCATCTATATATTCAACCAGTGATAAGTATAAAATGCAATCACGTCGTTGGGATCCGGTTCAGACACTCCTAATCCTTGTTCAGTGCTGAAGGCTACATGGAATGGAGTACAACCGTAATTCTGAACAATGCTTGCATTTCCGAGAAATGCCCTTGTGTTGGGACAAGGTGCCCTACTGTGCTGCCCACGCGAGTGTCAAAGAATAACTAATAAACAGATGGTTCATTAAAAAAACATAACACAGATAAATGGTTCATTAAAAACCGGCTTCATCATCAGATAATGATGATGATGGCAGTTCATTGGGAATGTTTAAGTGACCGTAAACACTGCTAAAAAGTCACGGAAAAGCAAAATACGCAATTGTCGCATATATTTTTCCGGTTCAAATCTGTTTATAAATGACGGAGTTCTGAGGTAACAAACATTCAACCTAGTTGAGAACCATTTTATTTTTTGATGTCTGTTAAAAAAACCATTATGTTCTTACTAGTGTAACATTAATCGCCAGTCAGCTCAACTGGTGGTAGTTTGCTAGTTGGAAGTCGCTCAATGCACTTATCCTTGTAGCTCTTATAGAGAGAGCTATGCTTTGAGTTTCAGTGACGGGTACATTCTGAAACAAACTTATAGCTCAAACCCTATCAAGCAAACTGAGCAAACTGGAATGGTAATAGTAGTGTACTAAAACTCTGAAAAGTTAGTAAGTAGCGTAGTGTAAAATGTACCGATCTTTTTCTTATTGACTTTTGTCTCATCTGTCTCATAATTCTGTGGACTGAAATGAGCCAATGCATTGAGTGAGATCACTACTTTGGGACCTTGGCCCTTTTCCACAAAGGCCAAGGATAACACGAGGACGTTCAGTATCTAAAATCCACCACTTTATATAACTTTTGCCTTGTAATGCATACAGGATGCTCCAGAAATGGATATTAATATGAGAGTATTTTTTTAAGAGACCAGAACGGAATATTTATCATTATTTTGTGAGTTTGATTTATTGTCAATATTTCGACACAAAAGTTTTAAAAACTGGCTGTAGAAAATTCCTGTATGGTTTACTTTTACCATCATTTATGTTAAAAAATATATTTGTACTGGCTCAATCATATCTATGAAAGCCACAAACAGACAAAAATCTCGCATTATATGAGATGAAAAATATACCTTTCTTAAAAAAATACTAAAGTACCGTACCACCCAAACAGCTAAATATCTCACTAAAGCGAGCAAAGTCGCGGTTAACAGTGTGTATTACAGAAATGAAGAGCGTTTTCTCTTCGTTCCAGAAGCCCTCTGTCAAAACAAAATGTCTACTTTTTAACATGCTCACGCAGGGCGGCTCGTGAATCCTTCAGTTTTCACTCAAGTACAGATTAAAAATGTTCAAGAGGGTATTACTGGAATGAACGATATTTTTCGACTTCAACTAAAGATTATAAAAACATCATCGACTTGAAGTATTATTTCGAAGAAAATAAAAAAGTGCTGCTTGGGATTTTGTTTGTTTAGCATTACCGACTCCAAAATCGGTGAGATTATTTTTCAGTATTTTTGAGTCTGATTTGCATCACACTAGTAACACAGAACACTCAGTGTACATACTCCCCCGTGACACTATTGGCACTACCAGTAGTGATATAGGAACATTTTTTCCCATTGACACTACCCACAGTGTCACGGGTAAATGAGCTTGTCCCGTGACACTACCACTAAAACAGCTGTGTCCTATAAAAATAAATCCTATTAATACTATAAATGTGAAAGTGTGATTCAATCACGCTGCATCTACTGGTCTGATTTGACTGAAACTTTGAATATAAGTACATAGTTCGTAACCTGGATTAACACATACCTAATTCTTTATTGCACATAAAACAGGACATAAACCAAAGATAGAAATAGATGACATAAACTACTTTTAATCCCGAAAAATTAATACGACGAACGACACGCGGACGCAGTCCGGGGCGGAAGCTAGTGTTGAATAAATGCATACTAAGAACATCATATTTATAATAGTTCGTTTGGACTAACCGAACGACCGTAATGTATAGAATAGAATAGAAATATTTATTTTACGCAACATACAATAAGGTACATACTTATTTACTTAATAATAAAACGATAACATGCGTAAAAAAGGAACCCACTCAGCAAATGCTTTGGGTGCACGGTGGCTCCTTTAGCGCTGGTTTTCAGGGGTGCCGAGAGTGGAGTGGCGCACAGCCTCTGGCGACACGCGCTTTTTACAAATACTTACTCTACTAACAGAAAACAACATATAACTAACTTCGCTACATCTCAATTATAATTACAAAATAAAATAAAACAAATACCTAACTACAAACAAAAATGAAAACACAATTAACCGGATAAAATAGGAGTTCCTACTTATGTCGAGCGATTCTTATGATAGCCCCCGGGTGGGTAACTTACCGTCACTAATGAACGCCAGATTTTTTTTCCGATTTTTTTCCGAAACAAAGGGGATGTTTTGGCACAGGTCAGGTATAATGCTCGAATCACGTATTTCTACGAGTCTGAGTAGGAGTAATACAGGTATCTCGTGAATTTACTAAATAATGAAGAGGTTTGTACTGTTAGTAAATAAATTACATGAAATGAAAATGAACCATAGGCTCACGAGTCATGACTGTAGCAATAAATACATAATACACAACTGTTTGGTAGACTAATAGCTTATTTCACCATCTCCAACTAACGCTTTCCGTCAAATAAATTTATACCCGTCTTTGTCTTTGACGAGTCTAAAGTAGAGACAGAGATATTTATAACGGTTAGCGTGATCATGAGATGGTGTACGAAGTCGCGGGTAACAAGCTAGTGACAAATAGGAAAAAAAGAGTCGCATTCCATTAGACTAAAATGTCCATTCAGCTTTGATAGACGCCGGCCCTAACGATACCGAAGGCAAATGGAATAGAAACATCGAATAGTGTCGCGGAAGCACAACTGTCATTCCAATGTATTGATTTCGCATTTTTAGCCGATTTTTATGAAACTTATCGCAGTATCTAATGCCATCGTTATATTCTATTGGCTCGTAAAATATAATAGTTTACAATTTAAGCTGTCAATATAACCTTTTGACATGCCACAAACCGATTTGGGTATATGAGGTTAGCGGGTTCTTATGAGGCTAAGTTTGGTGATGTAGTTTTAAGGCCGCCTGTAGGCCTCCACCATGATGACTGCTTACCGAGGGCCCAACACGGTTTTTCGGAATGCGTAGAAAAATTTATTCTAACAAGAGGACTGCCCATCTCAGGCTTTAGGCATTTTGATCGAGACGATTCATATTAAAATGTAACCGTACATGGTACTATTTATTACAGAACTGATATAAGGAAGAAAAACAAAATACCGAACGTTCCGGTGGCAATATTATAAGATAGAAATAGTTGTGGTGACACGTCCCAGCCGGGGAAGCCCCGGAATGTCTGAAACGAAAGCGTTGATTACGCTAAAGTAAATCACGCGAAGACATATTGCTAAGTGTGGCTGCGGGGCCATCAGATACGCGGGCAAACTACGGGTACTCAATTATGGCATTCAGTTTGAAACCGCTCTGAAGAGCCCTGCTAGACGAACGTATATCGCGGTAGCAACTCCTCGACCGATAGACGGATCGATATTCTCTCCCAATAAAATCAATCCTGACTGCGGTGAGTTGCGATGACAAGCGGAAAAGCGGACAGGCATCGAAGAGAAAGACCACAAGTGTTACGTTTTCCAAAACTCGCCTTTGCATCTACCTACTCGTAAGGCAAGACCTATATATTATAGACAGCGTCAGGAGCCACTTTCCACTTAGGTATGTTTTTATTTGCGCAGGCATCTGGGAGATAAGATTGAAAAAAAAAATGAAAATGAAAAAAATTTTTTTGGCACAAAAAAAATAAGACATAGGTACACAAAGAAAAATATAATAAGAAAACAAAGAATAGGTACAGGCAAGATACAGAGATATTATAATATGTAATATGTAGGTAAGTATAGGTAGGACACAAACTTAAATAAAACAAAACAAACAAAGCAAAAATAAACAAAAGCGGTCCTATGCCAGGTAGGTATTGACAAGCCAAAAACTTGGCAGAAATACAAAAAAGGTAATGCTTTTTTATATGATTTGTTGGATTATTTAGCTCCTCTGGTTTAGTGGCCGCCTCGGGGGAATCGGAGCCGTACGCGGGACGCAGCGGAACCCTGATTTATGCGGTACCCATATAAATGCAATCTGCTTAATTGCTGTTGCCAGCTAGTGTTGCTCGCTCAACACTTTTCAATTCCAACGGTTCAGCTAAGTCCTTCAATTCAGGCAGGCTGTTTACCAGAAGAAAACTTCTCTAACAGTAGTGAGTACTGAGAGCTGATGAAGGGAAATCGAAGAAGCATTCACTACTGTCTGCCTCCACAGACTGTCCCCACACGGTGCCGACGGCAAGGAGCCAATTTATTGTTGGGTAAAATGATGTCTGAAAAAAAAAACATCTATGTCCACGCCGAGAATAAGGAAAAATTAAAAACTCGATAGCCAACCCTATGGTATCGAACAATCGACTAGTTAGGTAGGTACCTCAGCCGTGTGGATTTTAGTGCTGAAAGTAATAGCTTCAATCTGATCCTTAGCCTGAAATATTGCGAGTTGTGGGGTGGTGCACTTTGGATTCAAATGAAACCTAATTGCAGTCAGATAGTATATTTGAGCCCCAACCCAGGGCATCTATGGCGTTCATCCAAAGGACTACCCCAGGATTGCAAAGGTGATGAGTTTTTTGACGAAGCTCCAGCCTGTTATTCTATATGTTCATCCAGTAGTATTTTGGAGAATTAAAAAGCTGTGTGGTAAAATCAAATAACTTAGTTGGCATATTCAAAAAACAGTTGGCATAGTCAAAAAACAATAGAACATAAATCGAAATGGTATCCAAATGTTATTTGAAATAGTATCTAAAATGGCGGTTATCATCAGAAGGTTGTAACTGGATTTAGAGAAGCTTAAAATATTACACCGATCTGTATGGCTCTATGGTCCAAGTTATAAGCTACAAGCGACTCGGTGTTACCAATTTTTACCAACTTTTGACATGATTCAACAATTTTATTTGAGTAAAAATTATGAGATGAGGTCGGCAGCATGGACTTACGGGGACAAGACACCTATTGATTCTTACTTTGAAGTTTTTTCTGTGCTGTGAAGGCACCCAGGGGCGTGATTCTGGGTATGGCAGAGATTTTACTCTAATAGAGATGACGTCAAATCTCGGTCGAAAACTGGTTTCACCCACTAGTGACAGCAGTTGTCAACGTCATTTTGACGACATCCCTTTTAGAGTAAAATCTCTACCGAAATGAGAATAAGGCCCCAGATTGTATTCAGAACTGGCAAATGATAGTAATGAGAGGCTTAAAATAATTAGAATGAAAACGTTATTACCAAACGTGAAAAACATCTAAGTCTATCTATCTAAGTGGTTTATTGGCTCCACCCGCTTGCGGGCATTGCTCCTCCATCCGTACGACGAGATGTTGCTTGCGCATTGGAAAAGTCCAAGCAAGAGCAGGACTACCGACATCCGCTCTATGGACAGCAGCCCCCAAGAGCGCGGCTAAAAAGTCGGAAAAGTTTTTTGCGCTTCACTTCAGCCGTTCAAGAACATCCAGCCACACTTAAGGTCACACTCTGGAAAAAAGAGCAACCCGCACCACCTGGTTTTATCACAAAAGAACATCTGCCTCCAGGACGTGACCTTCCATGGCCAGTGTGGAGATCCCTTAACCGACTCCGAACCCAGGTTGGTCGCTCTAGGGAGAGCATGTGTAGATGGGGCTATCGCGACCCTGCTCTCAGCCAATGTGACTGCGGGGTCCCCATCCAAACGATGTCCCATTTACTCATTTGCCCCTTGTGCCCTACCACCTGCACAAGGGATGATATTTTGGACGCCACAGACGAAGGGGTAGAAGTGGCGAAGTTCTATTCGAACTTCGTCTAGTGTTTGTTACCATTGACACGTAAGAAGAAGAAGAAGAAGTGGTTTATTTCTTTTTGTTATTATTTCTATGTGTTTTTAACCTGTATTGTTGTGGTAAATAAAAGTTTGTCCATACCTATGTATCGTCACTTTTCATCAGATGAGATTGAAAGGTTTAAAGGTCGAAAAGTCTATCATATGTTTAAAAAAGTCTATGTCTAGTAGATAAGTAGGTTCTTAGTAGGTAATTGTAAAGAGAAGCTCTTGTGACTTGAGGTGTGGAAAACGGCTCAGCGTGCGTCGCGACTCATGGGAAATCTTTTCGACGCCGACGAGGGTGGAGTCTAGTCCGGATTAACTCTGGCAAATACGTCAATGTGGTCGTGGCTTTGCAACTATCTATACATTCTATACGCTAGGTGTGTGTGTTAAAGATTCTAGATGAGCAATAAGCATTGCGCATTGAGCGGCAACAATATTTCGTAGCGATCTAGCGTTTACGATTTTTACCTTTACACTGCTTCACTTGGGTAGACCAGGTCTAAATGATTCTCATAGCCGACTAAAAAAAGGTGGAAGATTAAACTCTTTGGCTGTTTGTACACACAACGACACGTCGATTAAGACTGTTAGGACTTTGAACTATTAGAAGTTGAACTTTGCGAATCGTGCGAGGACGATTGTTTTTGTGTGGGACATGCTGCGCTGTCTTTCCAACGATTCTTTGCATTTTTTATAGCGTAGTTATGCTATATTGTGTGTATAACCTGACCTGTGGCCGTGTATACATGCTGCCGGAGCGTGCAAGTAAAAAGGCATTGCATTGTAAAAATAAAATTCAGTTTTGCGCACACGCCACAAAATGCTAGTGGAGTACAAGATGAAAATGATGTAAAAAAAAAAGCAATGAAGAGGGTTATATCTCATTACTTACAAAGCTACACTCGAGAGCAATGATTCCGGGTCACTTAAAGAATGTTAAAAATCTCGGAAACTAAAAATGATAGGTTAATGCAATAAATTGTATTTAATAGACAATGTAATACTCCTTAAATGAAAGTAAAAAAATATGAGTCACCATACATTTTATTAACACAAAATTACATAAAGAAAAAAACTGCTGATCTCTCCTTAAAACAAAAATAGGAAACATGAAATTTTTGAACTTTATTACGATTTGACTTGAATTTTAATACTTCGTATTGCCTCCTCGTGCTTCCATTACTGCGTTTACGCGGTTTGGCATGCTGTACACCAAGTTCCTTATACGATTTTGGGGAATATTCTCCCATTCCTCTGTGAGAGCAATTTTGAGCTCACGAAGCGTGATTGGGGGAGGGTTTCGTTGTTTTACGCATCTGCCTAGCTCGTCCCAAGCATGCTCGATCGGGTTGATATCCGGGCTGCGCGCTGGCCACTCCATACGAGTAATGTTCATCTCTTGAAGGTAGTCATTCACAATCCTACCTGTATGAGGTCGGGCATTGTCATGCATAAATATAGCATCCTCACCTAAATTGACCATAAATGGACCAACATGATCATTGAGGATTTCTTCCACATATCTTACGCTAGTTAAAGAGCCGTTTTCTATGATCACCAGCTCTGTGCGACTTTCAGAAGAAATTCCGGCCCACACAAGTACAGACCCACCACCGTAGGCTACTTTTTCTTCGATGCATGCTTGCTTGAATCTTTCCCCTGGTCTTCGATACACTCTGTGTCTTCCATCGTGCTTGTAGAGCATAAATTTTGATTCGTCGGAGAACATAACTTTTGACCAATCTTCAATACTCCAATTTACGTGGCTCTGGGCATATCTTAGTCTTGAAATACGATGCCCACGCTCCAGTTTAGGGCCGTTTGCAGGTCTAAGGGGTTTTAAGTTAGATTCAGCAAGCCGACGTCTTACTGTCCATGCACTTGGGTTACTTCCTCCGAGGCGTCGAAACTGATTTGTGAGTTCAGTTCCTGTGAGAAAGCGATTTCGAAGCATGGTGTTCACCAAGTATCGGTCTTCTCGTGCTGTGGTACACCTGGTTCTGCCCGTTCCTGGTCTGCGTAGGTTAGAACCAGTTTCTTCGTAACGTCGGAGAACTCTTTGTACTGTTGACAGCGACACACCGACAGTCCTGGCTGTATCGCGCTGACTCCGGCCGGTTTCCAGCATTGTAAGTATTCTGGTGCATTCTTCAGGCGTAAGCGACATAATTTCAGCTTGAATAATGAATATAGAGCACTATCAACATGGTTTATATACCCACATAAATGACAGATTACAAACAAAAGCAAAACCAAATGCTGTAATTTCGTAGTTCCATCTTCGAAAGTGGCCCTTTTTCAAATTTGATTTTTTTAAGATATAACTTTACAATAACTAAGAAGTTTTAATACCTTCATTTAAGGAGTATTACATTGTCTATTAAATACAATTTATTGCATTAACCTATCATTTTTAGTTTCCGAGATTTTTAACATTCTTTAAGTGACCCGGAATCATTGCTCTCGCGTGTATTTATGATCGGTTTTCAACGAAAAGAAATTAAGTTGAGGGCGAATAACGGGCATTCAGTTTTGGAAAAGACTTGTGCACCATTTAATAGAATAAAACACGCATAGAATAGATTCAGTACTGCAAAAATGTTGACCTCCTTCTAGCTCCCAAGCTACGCATACTCAACCCACCCTTCAGAAGTAGTTCACGCAACAGTTAGCGACATGAGAACTGCGCAGCTGAGGGCCACAGCCTCTCTATTCACTTGTTTCACTTTCAAATCTTAGCATAAAGATTTTATTTATGAATCTATGCTTTCTCGTCAAACCCGGACCTTCAATACAATTCTGTGTATTCTGCATAGCTTAGCTTTCAGAAATCACTAAAATGTTTATGGAGCCCATACCTAGTGAATCTTTTTATAGGACAAACCAAGGTGGAACCATCCAAAGGCTGCCCAAGGTCACCCAGTACCTACATTTGGAGAATATAAGTTTCAACTGTAAAAAAAAACCAGTAAAATTACAAAAAAAATTCATAGAACAGTGTAAATTTCAAAGTCCGATCGTCACAGTGACAGTATAAAACACTAGTACTGTTATATATTCTGTGGTCTCTCTTAGAACCGTCTGTAGGTCTCTGAGGGCCCTGGAGGCCTTGTGAGGCACAGCCCTAGTGCACACATGCTTGTTGAACATAATCGCTTGATGTTTCAGCTTACTTTGTCTGTGTGAGTTCGTTTATGCCCAGTTTCTATAACTTTACAGGCCATAGACAACAATCCATCTTGTAAAAAAGAGGTGTGCATCAGTGACTGTATCTATTATGAATATGAAAAATAAAGTAGGCTGTAATTCTGAAGGCATGGTAGATATAGATACGCACCTCAGGTAATGTAATACTTGGACGAATCCCATAAATTTAGTGCAATTCATCACAGGGCACGTCCTCAGTGGACGTGCTCGGTGAGGCAATGCATTGTTATAGGCCGACGTAACCACTTAATATCAGGTGGGTCATCGGCTTATTCCAAAATTAGTTGTACTTATTAAAAAAAAATCGTCGTTAAATGACTTTTGTGTGTTATAAACACCTTAGATTACTTTCTAATGAATTCACGACCTCGCCGATTCTTTTTTATACCGAGGAAGTTGTATAAAGTGATGTTTTCCAAAATATTCGTAAAGCCGCAACTACACAGCTAACAAGACGCCCCACACGGGAGCTCATTACTCCAGCCGAGATCAAAAGAGCGCGTCTACGCTGTTTATTTGTGAACTGCAATGTGAACTAGGTTTTATTTCAGCTTCTCGCTCCTAACGACTACACTGCCGGCTTGCTATGAAACCACGACTGACAGACGCTACTTCTAAAGCTATGAGATGGATTAACCGAGCGGTTTATGTGAGCTAATATCTATAGAGAGCAGAGAAACTGTCAAAAGTGGTAATGTACCTTGCAAATGCTAGCACACTTTTATGGAGGACAACAAAATAAGTAAAAATACTCGTCTTATGGCGTTTATGAAAGAATTTTGTGGAGTTTATCGTAGTCTGAATCTTTTTCAGCTTTACAGGTCTTTTAAATGTAGAGATTTTTATAGATAAGGCTTTTCGTAAGACTTATCTATTCAACTTAAAATTGCTATTTTTTCATGAATGATATTTTTGCGGCTGTTTTATTAATTTGCGCCTGAATACCATTCATTCAGCACGAAGAGCAACATGAGGCTTCACTGAAAAATTCCCACGGAAACATTCATTTACTTCATAGAAAAAAACCTAGGAAATAGGCAGTGAATCAATATCGCTGGCTGAATAGATTTTGTTTTTATTTACGTGGTAACAAATTACTTTCTTATTAATTACTCATTATTCGTAATAAAAACAAATTATAGATTAAAATAACTGCGTATTAAAACAATGAGTATGAAATCTCCGGACAGATTATTGGTGTGCTAAACGGACTGGCGAATCAGCGCTTCTTCGTCAAAGTTTCAAACAAGCGCGAAACACGACCTTAATCGAATTCCGTATACACGTAAACAGTAAAAGCTGAACATTCAGGTGACGACTAATGGTACCGTTTGGGCCGTCAAACGACTGACGAAATCACGGTTTAGTTGTGTTACCATGGCTATAGTCCCGAAACATAATCTTTAATTGGACATCTTTTGAATTACTTACCTCCAATTTAATTTAATTTAAAGTTTGCTGTAGCGTTGTTTATCGACGGATTTCAATCAAATTTGAGAAGCTCACTAAAGACTTCATCTTACACAAGATGATGTAAAATATTTCCAAAAAGGGGGAGTGGAAGGGGGAAAAGAGGGGATTTTTTTTTCATTTTTTTCCCGCAAATTTACTCCTACCAATATCAATGAAACTACACAGTCCTCTCCGCCTTTACGAGACAAATTCGTAGACACCAGATTCGACCTCTTAGGACCAAGGGAACGCGAGTAGAATCGCTAAAACTTATACCCCTATTTTGCTCAAAAGTCTACATAGATAGGGCCTATTGGAAGATTCAAGCACCTGAAATTCGATTTAGCCAAGGGAAAAGGGAAAGTGTCGGCTATGGCATGGTTATAAAGGCTCGCGAGGTCTATGTTCTCATAGGACAACTAGTTAAGTAGTACAAGTTTTTACAGTTTGTCCGTTCCGGACGTACAATAAGAGGGTAATGAGTAAGCTTGCGCACCCAATAATCAACAAACTGATATGGAAAAAGCTACTTTGCTCACCTAATAACTACTAAAAGCTTTTGTATACCACTCAAAATATTCGTTTAGACTATAAAATGCTTCGAGCTGATGATGATGACGCAATATTACGCATCATGAATAGCCAGCTTTGCTGAAGGTATCCGATGTGATTAATCGACCAGACGAAGTTGTATCTACAGCGTGTTTCGTTCTGCACTCAACAATGATGGATCACCCCACAGTCCACTAGTTCACTTGAATACGAGTCGTTTGTCACAGACTGCTCTAAAGTTACAGTTCCGCTGTAAAGTTAAATCACAGATAATACAATCAATGACGTAGGCAAAAACGTCTTGAAACAGAACTAAACATCTCGTTCATTCATTTTCATACTGAATGAAAAAATTGATTTATTGGAAAGACAGTGGCGACCTCAATTTTTTCTATATGTTTTTTTTTCTTTTTCTACGAAGTTTTCACTCTCGAATTCATAAACGTTAGAAACTAGGTGAATGCTAGTTAAAACTGGTTTGATGGAGTATTCAGCCTCGTTCTATAAATTCTGTAATTAGAATCAAAGTCTCGCAAGATATGTTTGATTCACGGCAGAGCGGCTGTCCCCGCCAAACTTCAATGCGGCTCAACATTTTCAATACGGAAGTACACCAACCTTAATAAATCAGAGGGATGATTTAAGCGATGTTCACACCATCCCTATTTTTATTCGTCGCCATACCATGCGCACACATCTACATATTTTGTACGTTTCATAAAGCGCCTTGGATTTATAAAAGTTGTGGTGTGGTGGTTTTGTTTACCTATATTGGACTGATTCACCTCCTTTGATAGAGCAAAATAGGGTGTGTTTTTAAACACGTACCCTACCCATTCTAGATTTATTTTTGCCGTAAGAATCATTGACGAGAATTATGGCCATTTGGTACCACCTACTGTTGCAAATCACAAACACCGATGAAACACCAAGTACAATTTAATTTTATGAGAGATAAATAAATTGTACCACATCCATTTTTCCTTGCTGCTCCCACATTATTCTCTAGCGAAATATAATGTACCCTCTTACGAATAATATAGCGATAACTAACGGCTGATGTCAACTGGTCAAGCTATTATAATGGGGTTCTTATTTACTTACTACGTGCGTACAGTGCCATCAACGATGTCGTTAGATGGGTGACCGCGCCACATTCTAGTACTAATCTAGTTAGCTTACTAGGTAGGCTAACAATAAGTGCTTATGTTCTTCAGAAAAGAGCAAGCTATCATTTTCAACCTTTTTCACTCTTTTACGAGTCACGTTTTAGTCCTAATCCCACAATAGGATTCACTGTGTGGTCAGGCAGGACGAAGAAAGTCCGGCAGGTTCAAAGTAAAATCACCAGAATAACTTTGAAACGCCTATTGCATGCACCAGGCGTGCTCTCATTTTGAGATGGGTCCCGCTGTTGGAATCGAAGCTGCACCCCATCCAGTGGTATCTGCAGTTATCCATCGATTCGCTTGCGGCGGCGGTTCGCGGATGTTTACACATCAAATAATAAATAGTTCCGTTTATCCGGCATGTGAGCAAATAAGTCGGCTCAAAAGGCCCTACCATCAGTTTTACCATCTTTTCAAAGTCATCATCAGCATAATAAAAAAACTGAAGTCAGCAAAAGTATTACCAAATATAATGATGAGTGGATGAAATATTGGGATAGTTTATCGCCATGGACAGAGTTCATTCTCACACCTTAGACTTTTACTTGGTCTGTATTACTTTTGTAATGTAATGTAATAAAAAATTGAATTGAATTAGACCCTGGTTGCTCACGCATCGTTCGATTTCAGAGAGAATTCCACCGCGAGCACTCTGGTTATGGAATCATCTACCTGCTGAGGTTTTCCCTCGCGATTACAGGATGGGATTCTCCAAAACGGGCGTTTCCAAATTTGCTAAGGGTCGACAGGGCGCTTTTGACACCTCTGGTGTTGCAGACGTCCATACGGTAACCGCTTATCATGAAGTGGGTCGTAAGCTTCCGTCTAGAACAAAAAAGGACCAAGGAACTGGCGCCTAGATTCACCAAGTTTAGTTCCGTTGTCCTTGTGCTTTTACCAAAAGGTGCCTAAGCAGGATATGGGTCCTGCCTGACCGTGCCAGAATATGAAAAGTATAGAGACTGGTGGTAACGTCGCTTGTTAGCATCGTATTCATAAATGCAAACAAAGTATTCATCGGGTGTAGGGTGGCTATTATTGCGAAAATCCTGTAATTCAATTTAATTTATTTATTTCTCAGACATCTAGATCCTAGTATTTTATTTTATTTAAGTACCTATAAATGAACTAGTCTATTATTTCTGATTTCCGTCCCCATAAGTTTTTATGATCGTCAGTTAGGCTGACATCGGTGATAGACTGAGTCCAAGTCTTCGTTTATGTTTTGTATAAGCTAGTGACTAGTAAAGCATAGTCTGTCTTTAAGTGAGGCATGAAAATGCTCCTGAAAAACCACTAGTCACGCATCCAACGTTCTACGCAGATAATGCCGAGCAAACGTTGCTTTTAAGATACCATCAGATGATAAATAAACAGATAGAACATTCTTTGAGTGTGCCATAACGCCTAGCGTAGAGCGGGATGACGAGATGGGTGTTCTCGTGAGTGAGGAGTACAGAGTACAACGTTTTTACCTGCCAAAACTGTTATTACCTAATTACAAGTTAATTAAACAACCAATCGAAAAATTCAAAGACGTAACTAAAAAATACTTTTAAGTTTCTTGATAAAACAAAAACCCAATAGAAATAGTGTGTTGTTCCTGAGATAAAAATGAGGGTACCTTTTGGGTTTGGGATGATGAGAAACTGTTTCAACTTGTGTCTGTTTCAACTTGCTTACTTTCATCATCATCATCATTTCAATATTCGACTTGTGTATCAACTGATCAGAAACGCTCTGTCTCAGTATTTACGTAAATGATATCCACCCCACAGGTGCATTTCCATGTTTTCATACCCTGTTTACATTTGATTCTCTCGTAATTAATGATACGTGAAGCTTAATTTTAAAATTTATGATATTCGCTCGCGTGCACCAGTTTTAATAAATACGCTATTAAAAATACTTTGGTTATCATATCAATTATCAATGCTCTGGGGAATATATTGTATACACAATGTATTTCATAGGTACATTTAAATAGGAAGATGAGTTGTTTATGTTCATTTTTTACAAAGAAATAAGTCAGCGAGTATGTAACATGATTATTTGCAGTATTTCCTTTGCCATTTTGAGATCTGCACTCTTAAAATTAACTCAAAAGCGTAAGTACTTATTTCTACTCTGTGGTTAAAGTTTAAAGAAGCTACTGCCACATACACATTCGATAAGATTTTGTTTTCCCAACAAGTACTCTTCAACCTCGTGTAGCATAGGGTTGTCGCGTAAGGTTTTCAAAAATTCACATAATTTTTATGTAAAAGTTTAGGTAATTTTTTTTTACTTTTTATGTGATGTCTGTCTTATATGGCGCTGTGTATTATATTACCCTAGTATATTTGGCTGTGGTTTAGGTTCCCCTTAACATTATTGTTGTATATTTTTAAGCTGACATGAAATAACGAGGCTTTTGTTGAAATAAGCGCTTTTTTTTTGTTGACCGCACGCTCAGAATGCAACTAAGTAGTTATTTCCCAAGTGCGACGGACAAATCGCGTACTATACGTCATACGTCAGATTTAAATCGATTTAGCTGTTAAATACGTTTAGTGATTCTGGTGCAAGACGCCCTAAGACACCATTATACTCATTCTTACCGAAAAATTACATTCGTAATCTCAACCGTTCGATTACACACGCGACATCGAAACCATGTGTCACCACTTCCCTTTTGTATCTGACAACCCTAGCCGACTAGGGGTGCGTCAGGTCGTCGCCTCACCACTATTTATGGGTCAATTACCGTTCTTAATTAAGACCATACCTCAACTAGATCTCAGCTTTTGCCAAGATTGCTTAAATAAATTTAAACTGGAGAGATTTCGGTAAAGCTCCAGACGCGGTATCCAGCGATCTACAAACGAAACCTCTTCAAGTTGTGGCTTCTTTAAAGGGTTATACGGTTTAATCAATACTTACAAAGTGGAAATAAGCTAATCCGTCTAAGAGTTATGTTAGGAACATTAAACATTCACGATAATAAGGCGGGGGAACTCTGTTAGGTGATAAAAACTCTGTTAGACATAATGTCCAATTACCCAAAGTTAGGTTGGGCGTAGATTTCTAAAAATAACCGGTGTTTTATATCTTTAACAATAATACAATCAATGCAAAAATCAATTAGGCTATTTATGGACGTAGCAAAAAGTTAATAAGTCACCATACTACTAGGCAAATTGCCCATAGGACAAATTACGTTCATAAAAAATGCACACATGACAAAACACTATCGAGGCCAAATGCGATTAGGAAAAAAAACCTACAGATGAAAAATGCGTTCGAGGTACACATCTAACAAACCCACTGATCAGATGAGCTTTAAAATCGTTTGCAACGGTTTGTAGATAGCTCAACTGTTTCATGTGTATTTTGTAAATAGTATAAATACTTTTTACTAACACTTTAGTGTAATTTTTTTTGTAAATTAAGTCCTATCATTTACAACCACCATGGTGACATTTGGTGACATGGTGATCATTTACAGGCACCATGCTGAGTCGAGGCCGTTTTGCTGCTGTAGCACACAAAAACGACACTCTACCAGCTATGTACCTACCTATATCTACCTATATTATTATTCACTAAGTTTTGTACTTTTTTTTGTGTGCTATGTAGTAAATAAATAAATGTCTATGTCTACAACCGATTTTCGGAGATTGAAAATATTTAGATCTTGCAAGCTTTGCTAAGCTTGATGCGTAGATGTTCGGTGCCTCGCAGGATCGGTTGTTTTGGAAATCGTGGGAGAGACCTAAGACGTAACGTTGAAATGATGATAATGTTGAATATATGGAGAGGAAACCCATATCAATGAATGTCCTATGTCGGCGCTAAAACTCACCAAGCTTTTAAAGTCTAAAGTCTGAGTTAAAATTCGTGTCTCAATTCAATAGATTTTCAAGACATTTTCATTATCAATTTACGCTTATGTCACGATTGCGTTAGATTTTTTTTGCCGCATATTGTTGTAATTTTCAAGTTACATAAACAAACACAAAAGACAATAAATAAAAGGTTTTTAAAGCTATTATTTCAGGATGGACTTGCTGGAGCAGTGGATATCATCATAACTCCTCGCAAACGAGTCCTGTCCAGAGGCAGTCGCGCCAGAGATTTATCTAGAAAATAACGTTTCTACTATCGAGACTTTAGCACCTACTACAATGTGTAACATATTGTCCCCATAAGCCGAAAAGGGGCTAATTCAGACCAAACACGAGAATAGATTGGCATGTGCAAAAGTTTAATACTTACAACATTTAGAAATTTCTTTTTTTTTTATTTAGAAATTTGCAACAACCCTCAATGTTTATTTACTTTGCGTATGTATCCAGCCTGGTACACATGCTCACGCACCCTTCTATCACGTCGCACACACACATAGGAAACTTTAAGGCGCTTTTCATGAATGAAAAACTTCGAATTATTAAAAGTCGTAAAACAAATGTTCGCCATGACGTGTAGGATACCCCCCTTTCGGACTTATAGGAACATTATGTTACACCCTGTATAGCGAGAAAACGACGGTAATGATCCATTGCTAGTAAAAGTATATATTTGGGAAAGTTCAAATAAAATCAAAACGTGCTACCACCGTACCTATTTCGTGCTTGGCACAGTGATGCTCGCATTGCTGTGTTCCGTTTTAAAGGGTACAGGTGCTGGTGTAATTACAGGCACCTGAAATACACCTTTACGCTTCAGAGTGAAGACGCAGTGCAATGCTACATAGGGCACATCCATGGCGAAGTTATGCAACTCTAAAGTAGCCAGTGTAACAACTCTACATCCGGTGGAGTATGTTTGTACCGTCACTTTTCATCAGGTGGGCCATTAGCATGTTTCGATACAAAAAATCCTGAACCTCACAATTATAAATAAATATTCATTATTTATGAATATTTATTTATTTATCACACAACGCCTTCTATGCCCAAACTAAGCAAAGCTTGTAATATGGGAACTAGATGGCTGACTGAGTCCTTGAAAACCTTTTTTTTTTAATTCAATTTCAACTAAATTTATTTATTTATTTGTAAACACAGGTAAAATGGTGATATAATAGTTATTTTAATAGTTTTTGTAAATACTTACATAGTAACACCAAGACATAGAACACACATCTATGTTTTCTACGCGCAATTTTTTGTTCTTGGTGGGGATCGAACCCACGACCCACAGTACGGAGGGCAGAGCTATTACCGACTGAGCCGTGACGCCTGTCTTATGAAACAGTATTCGACAAGTTGCAATAGTCATCACCGTTCCTTGAATACTAATTGGTTTCTTGATGTTTTCCTTCACCGTAGAGCACAGTAAACAAACTTCCAGCATTAGCATACTGTCCGTATGTAAACAATGGTTCCGTACATTAATTAAGGTTGGCTTTCGTTACTCTTTTTAGGGTACCGTAATGTTTTGTGAATGCTTAAAATTATGTTGTAAGTGGTTTCATAATGCATTTATACAGGTACAGTGCGCGGCTGTTGCATTTGGCATTATAAAAGTTGTAAAATAATCACTCCGAAAAATTTAAATCGGACTTTCAGAACGTATGTTAGACCGTTAGTTTGTATACTTAAATGGTAGAATCTAGTGCTCTATAGTTAATCAAAGTCAAAGTCAAAATTTCTTTATTCAATAAAATCACAAGGATCATTAAGAATCGTCTTATCGTCTTAATAATAATAACAGCTTTATATACTTAGGTTCACAAGCAATAAAGTTATATAATTTTATTTTATTTATTACTTAGTCGATTGCCTTCAAAAAGAATATAACAAATTGGATAACCTATGAAAATAAATTGTTTTAATTTCTGACAATATTATAGAAAAATGTTACAATACACACAGTTACACCTTTCATTATGTTTAGAATAATATTTCTTTTGTAACCTAATAATACAGATCATTATTTCATTTTTCATTAAAATATATACCAGCCACAACAAATGACGGCAATTGTAAATACAGTAATACAGTTATTTTGAAAACAACGAGACGTTCTCGCATTACCAAAACACACAGAATCCTAATGACTCGCAGTGGTTCCGTCGCGACCACTTCGCTATTGTTTCGAATGCATTCAAATTCTCCATTGTTTTAGATTAGCCTTATACCTTGCTAGTTTTACCCCGCGGCTTTGCTTGCAAAGTATCTGCATCCTATCTAACTAATATTATAAATATTGTAAATACTGTATTAGACGTAATTTTCTTTGTGAATAAATGTTTACTAATATTATAAATGTGAAAGTTTAGATGTTTGTGCTTAAATTTTCCTGCAATTACTGGTCGGATGAAACTTGGAATATGACACAGATCTTTTATCCTGGAGAATCAAAAAGATCAAACGGGACGCGGACGAAGTCGCGGGCGGACGCTAGTAAACAACGTGTAATTCAACTTATTATGAAAGTAGAGAAACTTCATATTTGGACTTGGTCTCTGCCTATCCTTCGAGGTAGTTTATTTTCTCAATGAGTACAACAAACTTCGTAGCCAATCCGTATACATCTACGAGGTCGTAGAAGTGTCTACGAACTCGTAGCTACAATCTACGAGTATGTAGCAAGAGGCATCTACGAGTTTGTAGAGGAGTCTACGAATTTGTAGAGAATTTACGAGTTCGTAGAGGGGTCTACGGATTTGTAGCTAGTCTACCAAAGAGTTTTTAGACGTGTCTACGAGTTTGTAGTGGGGTCTACGCAGCTACGAGTTTGTAGCAAGAGGCGTACCGAGTCCGCAGAGAAAGTCTACGATAGATTTTAGAAGTCTACGATATTTTTGGGAGAGTAAAATCTTTCTAATTTCTTTAAGTGTGGGTAAGCAAAAGCACAATTCAACAGATAAACATTTTATTTCATATGTCACCGAACAAAATGGGGATGACTTTGGTAAACGAGATCTTTTCAATCGTCTACAGATGGTATTTAGTACGTACAAAAGAATCCACAGAATCTGCGAGTCTGACAAATAGGTAGCGGTCGGAGGCAATACGTTAGCTCTATTCATGACTTTTTACTCGCGCAAGTTTTCTTCCAGACTGTACAGTCGCTGACATAATCCAATACGTACTTTTATTTTTTATGGATTATTTTCACAAACCGTAAAAAGTTTTTTTTTATTATACATTATATTGATTGATTTGATTATACATTGTAGAGAAACGTTTGACCGCAATCTCACCTGATGGTAAGTGATGATGCGGTCGACGATGTAGCACATTTGCCTAGAAGAAACACAATCACTCTCCTCTTTAAAATATCCAAATTGTAAGTGTTCGGAAACACAGACGCCGGCAAACAACTTATAAAGTGCTTATATTCAAATTGTATTGATATTGAGATACTAAAACTAGATCCGTGCAGGATACCCTTATATTTGTAGTCTGTGTTCATGTGAACGATAAACTGTGATGAACGTTTTACTTGTATCTGTGCTCGCTCTCGTTCCAAATTGTTATTTATTTCTTTTTTCTTTTACTTAGTTTTTTTTCCTTTACTGCTATAAAGATGTAGGTAATCTGTCAATCTATCTATTATCATGACTTTTTTCAACACTTTTGTGAGCGCCAGTACGTACGGTACAGTCGCGAGGTGTTTTTGCCGTCGCTACCTGAATTGAGTTTGCGAAGATTGATTCACGAGTTAGTTTTTTATACTCCCACAAACAATTTGTTTTATTTTTCTTTGAACTTCATTTTATACTGATGATACATTTCCTTGGTTCGAATTTTTTTAATCTAAAATCGTTATTTCTGTTTCTTTATTACTTACCTATTACTTTTATCAAACTGTCGATATTTTAAGGGTAAAAGTGTAAAAATAGTCCTTACTTCTTATTGGAAATTGTTGAAAATACAAACCACCATTCAGATTCATATAGAATAAATATTTTTTTATGAACATTATGCGGTTAATAAAAATCACGGCTTGAATAGAATTTATATTGACATCTAAAAGAATTGTATTGAAGCTGCAATTTTGTAACAATTGCAAAAATTGTTTCCATGTAGGTATTGGATAAAACTCGTCTCATAAAATGTAGTTTATTTACGTTATCTTCCAATTCATTTGAAGTGCACAAAAAGCGACAATGTCCGGTCCCAGACAACAGTAGGTACGGTGTCGGAGTGCCCCGACGACTAGGGATGTCACAAAGTATCGATACCTTTCAAACTAAGACCTACAACTTAATGATTAGAAACAGCAAATACCTACTTATGCTTACTACTCAATTCCAAAACATGTGACTTGAATTGATGTACTTTAGAGATGTATTGACACTTATGAATCTAACGATTTTTAAGAAGACACATTCAATTAAAGTAAATATCGAGGGGAGCTAGTTGAGTGTCTAGCAACGCAAATCCTACTAAAACTACAAAGAGTGCATGTAAGAAAACATATTTTTATAAACTAGATCCATCATATATTTACCAAAGCAGTTTGGGTCCACGACATAAATATACACACAGAAAAGCTACAACTGAGTTGCCAAGCTGGCTTCGCATCTATGTCCAGCTGTGAACTGCAATTTCGATAGTGCATGTATCACTATAAAGCAAATAAATCTATCGATATCGACCGCGTCCACGCCCGTGGCACATCTCTACAGATCGAGCCTTATTTTTGTTTTGTCGGCTTGCATGAATTGCCCGTCGCCGCCTCTTGCACAGTCCTTTTCTTTGCCATTCACTTCTTATTTTCCTTAATTTTCGCGAACAGCATCATTTTTAACCGACTTCAAAATCTTTGTATGCAATATTTCAATGTTGATTTTTAGTAGCTAACTAAACTAAGAATTATATATAGTAACCTGGTAGAGTTGGTCTGTCTTTAGCGCTGTGCATTTCGTCTGGATTTTTCTCCTTCTTGGACCATGTTGATAACTAAAATTATTATCATCATCATCTAATGTCATCATACCTACTTAGTCATAAAAAAAGTCCACTTGCTATCGATTCTGTTGTTGCATTTTTCTAAACTAACCTAATTTGACCGCACTAAAAATGTTGCCGTTCCTTTCTCATAAACTGAAACGACAAAGACAGCTATAATTTTAGCGCTGTCAAATTAGGTTAGTTTAGAAAAATGCAACAACAGAATCGATAGCACTGGTTGTCTAGTTCACCCCAAAAAATGTCCAAGCCGTTTTTCTTTACTGACTCTCCGTCGTTCCTTACTTTTTTAGCTTTGTTTTCGTAATGTTCATCGATATGATGGTTTAGTATTATATTTACCTACCTTTTGTACATACTGAAACTAGAAACTATAGTCTAGTCTAGTCAGTATAACTGACAGTATCTTATACCGTAATCGAACTAAACAAATATCGTTTATCTGACAAAATAGTTGCCAACTACGGGCGATATACATTTACATAATTTCCCAAGAGTACGGACGGTAGACTACTTCGTGCTCTTCAATATTGAACTTTATTTTGTAGAATTATAAGGTCCAATTTAGTAAATTGTCTTGACAGTTTTATTCGCCGTGTAATCCTCTAGCTTAGATAGTAGAACGGAGCCTTCACGAATCCTTTCACCACACTGCTTCTCAATATAAAGCCCTTTAGGTATTTATAATACTTCATATCATTAGGCACCATCGTAGGTTTAATTAATAAATTAAATAAATATTCATGGACATTTCACACGATGCCCTCTAGTCCCAAACTAAGCAAAGCTTGTAATATGGTAACTAGATGGCCGATAGAATACATGTATATACTTTTTTTGTAATTAGTTTTTTTTATAATTTAGAGGAGCATTCTTTACATTTGGTCTGGCACATCCTTATCTATTTTAGCACTAGGTATTCAATACGTGATGGGAAACCTGTTTGTCTGTCCGGTAGTGCTCTACTAGTCACTGCAAAGCTACCTCACAATATTTTCCGTCACCATTTCAAAGAACTTGGCTTATAACTTGCATTTCCATTTGCTGAATAAGTCGAGTGATTTTAATCACAAATGCCCAACAGTGACATACACTCGAAGGTACATACTAAACTAGGACGATTATGATGATGATGTTGATACTACTATAAAATAATAACAAAAAGCGCATCAAACAAATTATCGCGTACCTTATTTTTACAAAGTCCCATTTAAAATTCATGAATTTACGTTTTGACAAAGCGTGGACTTGGAAAAAATAAGTATTTCAGTAAAAGCTCTGAAACAGAAGAGAAATCCAGCTTTGTTGCAGTCGACTGTCGACTGTTTACTAATTAATGTTGCCCGCATGGCAACAACCGGGTGACCACGATACAGGGAGTTATGTGGACGAATGTATTTCTTATTTCTGTTGACAGTTTTTGCGACTAGGACTTCGCACATAACAAAGACGCTTGGTGTAGTTTTGTGTTGGAGACCTCTGACCATGACAGTCAAGTCAGGTACGTCTTTTAGGCACGTATGCTGACAAAATAATTAAAGTCTAAAATGACGACTCAAGCGACGACTCAATGGAGCGATCAGGCATCACTAATTTTTTTTGGTGGGTAGTTTGGTAAATTTTCGCAATCAGATTTTGAACGGCTTGTTTTAGCATGCTTTACAACATCCTGGTCACGGACACCACTTTTAAATTGCTAAAACCCCTTCAATTTCCAAACTCGTGGCCACCCCCAGTTCCCCCGCACTCGTAGCACCGCGTTTCTGCTTTTTATTTGTAATTACTTGATGCGTTTCAGATTGGAATTAAATCTGTCGCCGTACTCAGCCCCCATTAGGACCGCGTGAACATACGTTGGTAATTGTCGACGCGATGTTGTTTGTGTTGCCTATGTTTACCTAACTGATGAAATTAAATTTAATAGGCTCGCGACTCGAATTCTCAGACGCGGTAGACCTACGAACCGAATTACACTCCCATAAGTAGGTACAGTAGCGAGTAGTGTTACACTGCGTTGTAACACAGCGCTCCACTATGGAGTTGTGGCTGCCGCGCAGTCTTCTCAATGGTACCTAATGGAACTATATATTTTTCCCTAGAACTTACTCAAAATCCTTTAGAAAAACTTTAAAAAATTGACATATTCCTTTCACCTTTTTCAGGTTTACACTGCTCTGACCAGTACATTTGAAAATTAACGTAATATCGTACCTACCATAGATAACTTTTAAACTCCGTTCAGGCAGTAGATTCAATCCGTAATATGAAGGGGATACACACGTGAAAACTGTGATTTGATTGCAGTTGATGCGTAGTAGATCTCAGAGGGTGAATTTGGGTCACCTAAATACACGTAAAATGTTATGTAGGGGAAACACGCCGTTAGGCACCGCAAATCAGATAGGGTAACTGGATATCATAAATTAATACTACGTATGATTTTTTTAATGTTAAAGCACTTCTAAGCAAACCCCTATTCGCCTACTTACGAGTACCTACTTGATTTATAACACGTAAAATATTAAAATTGCTAGAGCTCTTCTGGCCAATCTCAAGATTAACTCGAACTTATTAACTCCATTCTGTGCTAAAACACATGATGCATTCGTGAGTACCGTCTTCGCTCGCAGAGGATTTAGAATGCAGAAAAATTGAGCTAAAATTCCGTGAATTCGCTTATATAGAACGTGACCGTAGATTTTTCATTTTCCGATCGTCGCCAGCTCATTTTGTCAGAGGCAAATTACTTTGTGTTTCCTATTTAGTTCTTCAAGTAGTTATACGACAGTGCATAATATTACTTTTTTAGATCATTCATAAGTTCGATATCTTTAAAATGAAATCTACAGATTAAAGATAAAAATAATACCATCATTACAAACAACGATAATTATGGACTTAAAAAATATCTTGTGATACCTAATTGTTTGAATGCGTTATGGCTTTAGAAACGCTTTGACCACTAGGTAGGTATCTACATCATTATCTTGTGTACCCTTATCAAAGGCACAACCGCCACTTTCACCCTGCCTTCCCCTACAGTTTCTTTGAATGGTGGTATCACAGAATAAATAATAAGTACATAGAATGTGAAGGGTATATCTACCCATGTCGTTTACCTAGGGGCTACCCTAGGGGTCCACAAACTGCGCATTGCAAGGATCACGTGGCTAGGTCATTCACCCCTGGCATTCCAACTAAAAACAATATTTCCAATTTCCAACCTTATGTCTGTGAGAATATGGACTCTGTTAACAGCATTTTGAATTTTGACGAACATTTTTAGTACCAAACGCTGTACAGCTAGATATTCAATCCTCAACTTTAGTAATTTAGACAGAAGGTTTGTTTTTATCGCAATAAAATGCTTGCACAGTAATGCACAGTCAGGATTTTGGTGTCACGGTAAATTGTGTTTAATGTCATCCTCGTAAGGGTTAGTATTGATTGAGGGAGGGGTATATTTAAAACTGCGTAGATGACTGGATTATTGACGATGTAGGTCAACGCGCAAATTCATGGGTCAGCTTTTAAGATGAGTCATAATACTTAGATGAAAAATAAAAAGTAGAGTCGAATTGGCACCTAAATCTCTACCACGTCAATGAAAACATAAGGTGCTGTTTAAATTATTGCTATCACTTACTAAAAGGTAATGTCAAACAGTGACAGAGCTAGATTTTCACGTTACGATTGTTTAGGTACAGATAAACCTACCCAACGATGCCCATTGTTCTTTGCGGATGGCAAAAGTTCCAAATAAAAGAAACATTTCACAGAGATCCGTAGGTACATTCCGAACGCGACCAGACCATAATGAGAGAAGGGGTCAACCATAACTCCCAATGCGTGCTTATTCGTCCAAGCTCCCTCCCAATACATCATCCGTTAGATACTTCTGTTATCCTGGTACATAAAAACATTTCATAAAGGTCTGAAAACTATCTGATTTCACAATCGTGCTGCTTCCATCACTAAAAAACCATAAAATAGAAGTAATTATAAATTCAAAATGTAAAAATCCCCCGAATCTTGGACCGATTTTCATCAAACATAGCTTAAGAAAACTGCCGACTAATTCACCTTTCAAACAAAAAAAAACAAAATCAAAATCGGTTCATCCGTTCAGGAGATACGTTGCCTCAGACAGACACACACGTCAAAATTATAACACCCCGTCGTTTTTGCGTCGGGGGTTAAAAACCTAGGAGTGAAGGAATCAACCACTACACTACACATGTTTGTAATTCCTGCTATCCTGGTACATGTGGGTATACTCGTACAACAGACGGAGGTAGAGTGCCGACTCTCCAAGTGTTTGCTCAGTCTGCCGTAGACGTGTTTGCCGATACCTACACAGCAAACGTTTGCTTATTTATTTACGTGACAAATTCTTATGCGCAGGTTCGCCAGGATGCTTTGAGGATATGTTGAGTGTTTGATCCAGACAGCTAGGAACAGAATAAATAAAATAACCGGTAAGAGTCGGAAATACTTGTTTAGGCCTTATTCGCATTTACTGCTTAGAGTTCATGGCCTACTAGTGTCTTGTCTATTCTTTAAAGGTCAAGACCTCTATGGCGCAGAGTGGAGGTTTGATTCCCGCAACAGGGCGTTCTGACGATGATTATTATTTTGAAGTCCTCTTTCGTAGGAACACTCTAGGACTAATTACAGCGTGGTCCACCCGCCCACACGTGCTCGAAGAATAGTAACAACCCGTGAGTGACTATCGATACCAATACCTACTGTCAAGTTCGTTTGATGTCGTCCGACTTGATCGTTTAGATGACAAAAATAGTTCGATCGAAATGTCAAATTGTCAATCCATTGATATCGAGCGTAGACCGCGCGCGCCCCAGTTCTAATTTCAAATACTAAAGTTGACAATAGCTGACAACAGCCATTATTATGACGTTTAGGGACAAAATATATAATTTGTGAAAATAAGTGGTGAAAACGGCACGTAACTCGATACGAAAAATCGGTAAAATATGCTTCTAAATTAATGAATCAAGCTCCCAAGATGAAGTCGACGATGACGCGGAACAGAGGGCAAGTGTATAGTGTTGGGAACTACCTGATGAACGGGAAAGTGCTAGGGAAGGGACACTTCGCACGGGTTGAGGAAGCCACGCACAGGATCATTGGAAAGAAAGTGAGTAGTTTTAATTCGTGGCTAAGGTCTACCCTGAAGGGCTGTTGAGGGACTAGCAAACGAACATGATTGTGAGCAAGAAATAGTTTTAAATCTATGTGCCAGATGTGTGCACTCCACCGAAGTTGCTATCAGATTGAGCTCTCGGAATTCCGTAGCGGCAAATCGGATGAGTGTGATGTTTGTACGGAATCACGAATGCGGTTTCCTGATACGGTTTCCGAATGAGGAAATCGATTATATGCGACCCTTTACGGAACATTGTTTTGTTTGTTTTTTTTTAATCACACAAAAGCTGAGGAGACCAAACGACACGCACGATTATAAAAGCTATTGGACGAAGTGCTACCTTAGTTTCGTTTGGCGTAGAACCAACAATTCTAGACCAAACGAGTAATTGCGTGGAGGGAACAGTAAGATAGGGTGACGATCTCTGAAATGTAACGAAAACAGGACGAGAAGAGCCAAGGACTGGGCTTAGAGGCACGCTTTGGGAAACACATACGTTCAGCAGTGAACCGATATAGGTTGATGATGATTGCCTTACCACACAAATAGTCACTTTATAATGTAGTCTTACAGTGTGCCTTGGAGATCATAACGACAAACACCAGAGTACCTGGGGCATTTTTGAATAGAAGGCTTGCCCTGCACCTTTAACCATCTCAGTCTAGTCGGACGGACTTATGCACTGGAAAGATATGGCCAATACGTATAGAGCATACTCAGACACAAACAGCTTACGTGGAAGTGTGTTGTAGGTGGCCATCAAGATAATCGACCTGACGTGCATCAAGGAGGAGTATGCGCGCCGCAACCTGCATCGTGAGCCCAAGGTGATGGCACGTCTGCGACACCCCTGCATCGCCGCGCTTTACGAGACCATGATGGTAAGGTCTTTAGATCCTTCAACTTCAGATGTAGGGCACTGATATACACTAGACCTCCCCCATAAATTTCCAGAAGGAGCCTTAATATCTTTTTCAACCACTGATTCTCCGCGATTTTATCTACGAGTATACTCGTCCTTTCATCATCATTTTTTGGTGTTAATCAAGCACTGATATAGGACGTTAAGGTGTAAATGTGGTGGAATATTCTAGCATGGTCCTCGGCTGTATGTGGTGATGGAAGCAGCGTGTGGCGGCGACCTTTGTGCACACGTGCTCTCAGCGAGAGCGGCGGGCGGCGGCTCGCGCGGCCTACCTGAATCACGCGCCAGGGCACTAAGTGCCCAACTCGTTTCCGCGGTCAAGCATATGCACGCGAGGGGGGTTGTACATCGGTGAGTTTTGGGGGACTAATCGAAGAGTCAGTAGAAAGTTGAAGTTTGTAGGTATGTTGGCTAGCAAGGCTTATCTGCGTCGCTCTAAAAGAGACAGACGGAGAGATACAAAAGTGAGACCATCAGGTTTTCGTTTTTCCAAACCTGGAAGCAGCAGAGCAAGAATAATTCAAAAGACCAATGACAAATCTGGGATATCTAAATGTCCAAAAGGAAAACCAAAGTCAACGCCAAGAAGGGAGGGAGTAGAGCAAGATCGAGTTAAGCACATAATAAAGGATGCTAAGTACAGTAGGATACTAATAAGAACTTTCTTTGACAGGGATCTCAAAATGGAAAACATCATGCTGGACAACACTAAGCAGTTCATCAAAATCGTGGGTAAGTCTATTAGGTAAGTTACTAGCTACCGTAAAACCTCCCAATATGTAAGGGGTGACGATTAGTCCAACGTCCTCACCGTCACGTTGGGATTACCAATAAGGGAGATTTCTCCTAAGTTCATATTTGTTGCAGACTTCGGTCTGTCAAACGTGTGGAGCGCGACCGGAGGGCTCCGCACGCCATGCGGGTCGCTGGAGTACGCGGCGCCCGAGCTGTTCCTCGACGGACGCCGGTACGGACCCGAGGTCGACCTCTGGAGCGTGTTAGTTCCTCTATAGATATTTGTAATTTTAGTAGGGGGGCGAAAAACTCCAAACACTGAATGAAAAGAGCCGAAGACCGGACTCAGTGTCGCGTTTGGGAGACCTACTTCTAGTAGTGGATAGGTATAAGATGCTGATGATTAATAGGAGGAATTAGACCAGTTCCGCCGTAACTTATAGAAGAACTGGCACTTCATGTCTGAAGATCGCTAAAACACTAGTGGATATCCTCGTTGTAAAAACCTACTAGAAGACTAATCTCCAGGTCCACTAGCAGTAGCAGTGGACCTGAATCAGATGTCTGATGAGAAGTTACCATAGGGGCTCTCATGGGCTTTTAGGATTTTTGCAGTATCCGTAGCGAACATGTTTTAGAACTGAGTTCTTGTTATTCACAGGGGTGTGATAGTATACGGCATGGTGACCGGTTCCCTTCCTTTCGGGGGTGCCGGGGGCGGTGCGGGGGGGTGCGCCGGGGCGGGGGGCGCTGCGGGCGGTGGTGCAGGGGGCGAGGGTTCCCGGTCGCGGCCGCAGCTTCGCGCCGCCATTGCGCGTGGCTTTTCACGCAAGCATCGCGCCGCACTCGCTGCTTTATCACCAGGTATGTACTGACATTGTTGCTATTTACAAGGGTGTGATTGTGATGGCAAAGTCATCGGTTCTCTGCCTTTCAGTGGTACAGGGGGAGGGTCGGGGGCGAGGGAGCCGCTATTGCTCGCGGATTTCATGCAAGCATCGCGCCGCAGTCGTTGCTCTGCCACTTTGGTACGTAATACCGCATAGTTAGTGCAGAAGGCTTCTTTGCCACCCTGTGCCTATATCTGCTGCCGAGCGGTGAAGCTCGCGTTGCTGTGTTCCTATCAGGCTGAAAATTTTTGTGGACTGAGAGAGAATCGATGCGTCAAACGGAAAGTTTGTCAGAGGATCCGCTTTGTGACGTGAGTGTTGCATTGTCTTGTTCCGTCACATTCAATTCAATTCAAGTCATTTATTCCTTAGATACATTTTGTACACTGGGAAAAGTCACAATTTTACAAAATAGAAAATAGATCAAAAAGGGTACATTTACCGTACACAACATATAATAGTAATTTTACAATGTAAAATCATAAAGTAAAGTGTAAAGTGTATTATTTCCATAAAGTTAGATGGAATCAAAACTTAGATGGTTATCTTAAAAAACATTTAATTATGACTGTTCTTAGGTAAAAAAATAAATTACAGTGGAATCATGGGCATCGTTTAAAACAATGCATGGCTAAGCGCCTTGATTAGTACTTTTATTTCAATCACCCACCGTACCAGGCGATGTTGCACCGTTGCGTGTGTAGTAGCCGTAACTTCTGTAAAGAAAGAAAAATACTTTAGAGAATTGGAAGTATATGCATCCGCAGTGGACGTGCTCTGTGAGGTATGCATTGCTAAAACAGACGTAACCGCTTAAAATCAGGTGGGTGATACCATTGCTTACTCTCATCAAACAAAATAAAGTTAAGGTTGTATGAGCTGACTTAATAATCATCAGTTTGATCCACCATACCCGCCAACTCATAAGCTTCACTCATCAATTTTCAGAATAATTTTCCCGCGGTCCTTACAATGCCGTCGCTCACGTAACAATTTCAAGATATTAGGGTTATAAATCAATGTTTCAGAGTGCAAAGTGTTCATCCAGCAGCTTCTAGAGCCGAATGTGGAGACTCGCATGAAGATTGAGGAGGCCGCGCGGCATCGCTGGCTTCGCAAGCCGGGCATGCGGCTCCAGACGCATCCCTTAACAGAACTGGAGGTCAAGAGCAGTCGCGCGGTAAGACACACTTAAAGCCACTCAAAGTCAGAGTCAAAGCTGGTCATGAGACTGCAAACGGGTCCCTTGACCGAGCTGGTGGTCGAGAGCGACCTCTTACTTTTTACCTCTTACTTTACTCTGCGGTAAAGCAGAGTCATAGTCAGTCATAGCTGAGGTTTGTTAACTAGTACTTATATTTCGATCTAATTATTCTTTGTATTTCAGATAGCGAGACAAATATCGGAGCTATCCGGTCAGAGTCTGACCGACGTGGTCGCAGAACTCAAAGCGGACCCCTACGGCAGCGTCGGCGGAATGTACAACATAAAAACGCACACCACACAACTACAAAACGCAGGCTCTGACATGCTCTGGACAAAATCCCCCGAAACCCAACCTAGACCCGTCTCTCCCCCGATCTATCACCCCCACTCGACCACGCTCTTCAAACATTCCTCTCCCCTCCAATCTACAAACTCCCCCGCCAACTACAGACACGGTTCCCCCTCCACAAACTCTGCTATCTATAAGCAAAATCCTACCCAATCGAGTTCCACAGCCTATAAACAATTCGCCCCCGTTACGCACACCACGAATTCCACCTCTACTTACAAATCAAACACTCCTTCGACCCAACTAAATAATAACAATTCCCCCTCGATCTACAAACAAAACCTATCCAACCAATCTACAAACATTCCTATGTACCAGAGTCCCTCCCAATCAATGCCTCAACCTTACAAGCAGTCCCCAGCAGTTCAACCCGCGATTTCCAACATGATGAACACGCAACCTTCAACTCCTACAAGCACCTATAAAAGTCTACCTCCGTCTCCTGCTTACAATCCTCAATATCACCGACCGACGTCTAGCAAGCCCCGGGGTGCGATGCGCCCTTTAGCAGTACGCAAGCCTCTATATAAAGTGCACGATAACGGCGACGGGATCGAGCCTCGCTTGCCGAGTATCGACGAACACTGCAAGCTGGATGTTCAGGACAAATACACGAGGGCTAAGATCCGGACTGAGGAGGAGAGGCTACGGCTGCGCAGTTGTCCAGAACGGACGGAGCGAAGATCTGAGTTCTACCGGAAGGCTGGTGATGGAATACCCAGGTTAGTTTCATGTTACTACTGCTCTGATAATAAACACCTGATCTATGTCCGTGCAGGCCTATGTCTTTTCGTTCTTTCACATTTAGTACCGTTAAAACATCAACAAAAAGCGAAATAGATGAGAGAAACACGACTACTTAAAAACATGGTAGCAAATATAAGGACTGAAATATTTTGCAGTTGGCGAGCCACGGGAGTGACCAACACTGCGTCAGCGCGGATCCTGCTACAGAGCAATGCTACCACCATCAAGCGGGCATCTTTAGGGTAAGTACCTGTGCCAGTTCCTAACTCAAGTTACATTAGCTTTATTCTGTTGCATATGAATGCATCTCACTGTAACTACTTGTTATTGACTTGTTTCAAAAAATTTCAGGAATATAGTGAGTCCACATTCATCATCAAACAGCCATTGCAAAAGCGAACGAGCAGTACCGGTGAGTCACTTTACATTTTGGTAGGAAGCCCCTTAATTAAGCCCACATTTTGTCAAAGGTTCTGAATCTTTTTGGATGGTGCTATGCGCGAGTCACTGTTTATTTTGTTATAGGTTGGATGGTTTTCAACAAGAAGCACCAAGGAGGCCACACCATTTCAAAGGCTCCGACGCACCGCACCCATCAAATGATGAACACTTTTTGATAAAACTTTTATTTATATCGACTTTATTAGGCCAGTTACTCACTGTCAAACCATTGGAAAATTCATTTCGGTTTTACTTTTAGTAATTATGGTATAAGTTCTTAGATTTTTTATGTTAAGTTTAGATTTAGTTAGCTATGTTCAAAATGTTTTTTTATTAGACATTTTTTCAACTGACGATTTCTAACAGACAAAACCTTTGGGCTTACAGAATCACAACTATTTATTTTACTATTTGAACTGATACTGCGCTTTTCCTAAATATATTTTGTGCACAGTGTGTGACCGGCCCGATAATATTTTTATAAATTTTTACGTGCCATTTGAAACCCTAATCTTAAGTAAATAACGTTTACATTTTTGATATAATTATTTGTGCATTAATAAACAAAGGTGATTCGACCTGAAATAAGGCTGCAACTAACATTCAAAACAAAAACATGTTTCAAAATTGTGTAAATTGAATGTTGTACCGGCGCGGTTTAATAGCGAATTGAATATCTACATCTATCTCTTTCTATCTTATATCTCTTTCGCTCCGCAAAGCCGCCTCCCGCTTTCCCCTCCATTCAAAGTCAACGCTATTAGACCGCGTCGGGGCCTATACAATGACGTAGATTGGTGTTGGAACCTAAGTGTGAGATTTTTCATCAGGTAAGGCAATTTCTAGCAGTTGATTCCGGCGATGATGATGATTATGTCCACAAGTACTTACCTACCAGCACAGATAATTATGTCAAAGCTCTTACAAATAAATGGCATTTAGTTTTTGTATTACTATTTGAAATAGTACTGGAATCTCGTGCAGAATTTCATCAGTAGAGATAGATTTGGAATTGTAACAGAATTCGAATGTTAATAATAGTCTTTATTGATTGTAGTAATAAGGTTTCCATTAGTTTATTCCTGCAGGGAATCCAGTACTAATGCATTTCGTATTTACTGAGTTTATATAGTACAAAATAATAGAGTGTATTACGGTAACAAGTCTTTTATTTTATTACTAGTTTAGATTCGGTTTGTAAATCCATAGACAATCGCGGTACCGCGCGGTCATATGAACTTAGCCGACATTAGAGTAAAGAGACTCTGGCAGAAATTGTGACAAAGCCATAAACCAAAGAGGTTGTAGTTTTTTTTTATTAGCTTTTTGCGGCTATGATATCACTGCGGCCTTCTGGCCTATTGTGATCGCCACTTGTGTAAGTACCACCCCTATTTGGGGCGTTTATAGTTCACCACTAAATCCTGCAGCTGCTAAGAACAAAGAGGTTGTAGTTACCTCGTGGTGTCAGTGCTTGGGGACGTGCGTGGGGTGCGCCATGGGAGCGAGCCGCACGTGCGCGGTGCGCGGCCGACCGGCGCTCGGCGCGTCGTTCCCGCCAGCCGCGCGGAACACGCCCATACACTTCCACTGGCCCAGGTATTGCACTGCAAACAAATTCATGTTTTAAGAACACAAAACTAAGCAACTGATCGATAAAAATCACGAAATCCTACTAATATTATAAATGCGAAAGTTTAGATGTTTGGATGTTTAGATGTTTGGATGTTTGAATGTTTGTGTTTCAATCACGTCAAAACTAATGAACTAACTTGGATTAAACTTGGCATATATATAGTTCGTAACCTGGCTACACACATAGGCTACTTTTTATCCCGAATAATTAACAAGATCTACAGGATAAAATGAACGAAAAGGATTAGCAGCGCCAATTGGCAAGAGGATTTCATTGTCATGTCATGTCACGTCAGTTTGACAGGGCGTAGTACTACCTCTTTGGTCTAACAACTAGCGTTTGACATTCCAGTAGGTACGAGTTCGGTGTAATGAGGTGTAATGTCAAGTTTCTCAAAGAAGTATCCGCTCGGTACACGCACAGATAATATAATGCACACGGAAACTGTAGACGCGTACGAAGTCGCGGGTAACTGCTAGTACATTATAAACGAAGGTAAAAACAATAAAAAAGTGCAGAATCGTAGAAGTTCATACAAAACAGAGTGACGTTTACAATGTTTACGTAGTCATGACGTCAATCACTCTGATTGGTGTGTAACTTAACATGGTGGAATGCTATATTTTGTAGTTTTATTTTATTAAATAAATAATCAATATCGCCCTAAATATGAAGATAAATATATTTTCTATTAGCCATATATTATTAGATGAACACATTATTTTAGTGATTCTTAGATACTGTCATCTCTATTCATGGACATTTCACACAACGCCCTTAGAAGCGCTCGCGGCGTGGCTTCACCGATTATCTAAGTTCAGAGACGTTCTGCGCGGTCACTATTTGGATGGGTAACCGCTAGTGGCTCGCTTCCGTGCTTCAGGGGGCACGTTTAAAAGGTGTGCGTGGATTCGACGCGCTTCGATGCGACGGGTTCAGTTTAGTCCGGAGCTCACTGAACTAGTTTTTTTTATCTATACAAATATTTAAATGACTTTATTCACAAAGAAAATTATGACTAATACAGTATTTACAATATTTATAATATGTACAAAATACACATGAAGCAGTTGAGCTATCTACACACCGTTGCAAATGATTTATAGATAGCTCAACTGATCCAAATCAGTAGCAATCGGAAGCGTGCCCAAGACACTGGCTGCATTGCCGCGCTGAATAGCAATGCTGATTCGCTGGCCCAGATAATCTATAATGGCCCAGATAATGAACTAGTTAGTTATAACTATTGTAAGAACTGACTGCTCCACGTTCTGACGGCGGCGTCGTCTCCCGAGGAGGCGAGGAGAGTCCCGCACGTGTTCCACGCGACGCGCCACACGCACGACGCGTGCTCCTCGAAGGCAGCCATCACTTCGCAACGGAACCGCACGCCGCCAGAACATTCGCTGGAAAACAAGATATCTACGTTTATTTCCCGAAATAAGTGTTACAATTTGGTCATGTTAAGAAAGCAAACAAAGATTTCTTCAATTTCAATTTATTCAATACGTTTCTACTACACTACTGTGGTTAATTTTACTTGCATCGGCGATGGATAAGGTCAAACAACCTTTTCACTGGCACATTTCAAACTATTTCAAACAATTTTTCTGACCAAAAAAATTTGCAATGTGACCAATTTTGGTGCACATTTTTTGATCGGTAAACTCGTTTGAATCAAAATATAATTTTTTTGCTGAACCATAGAATCTAGAATGTGAAGCTTTGCGCTTTTGCATAATTACATTCATAATCTAAAGTTTCTCAAGGAAATGTATAAATAATGGACTTTTTGATGGCGATTTAATAAAGAGCATTTCATAATGACTCACGGCAATGGTTCCAGTTTGATGATCCGCACGTCCTTAGTAGCGACGGCCAGCAGGTGGAAGGAGCGGCCGAGGTTGGGTGCGAATGCTATATCGTTGACCGGCTCTTGTACAGACGAGAGGCATTCTGTTCTAGTCCAACGACGGGAGGGCTCACTGTATCTGTACAAATACCATTCATAAATACGTTCGTAATTTGAAAGAATAACGAATAACTTATACTAGTCACAACAGATCTTTATCCCTCCTGAAGTATCTGAACCCGTACATATCCGTACGTTTGTTGCACCTAACTTCAGAGGGATAAAGATCCCTTGTGCGTACTGTACAAGTAGGTGCGTATTATTCAGAAATAAGTCCCGAAACGAAACTATGAAATGAAATAGGACTCCCGTTTCCGCAGTTAGGCTCAAAATTTGGCCCATTAGAAACGAAACTATAAAATTAATAAATTTTTCTAATTAATTATTCACGAATTTTGATATCAATGCAAAATTTAGACTTTGATTTTTTCTAAATTCGCATCCCTCAAAGAGATCAATTCCTACAATCGAAGGAATTGATAGAGCAAAAAGCTTAGTCATTTCTGTTTGGTAGAACTTAATACTCAACACATTTATTACTTACTCATATATAAACACCTTTCCGTTGCAAGCAGTAGTTTTGTCTGTGTGCACCGCTGCAACTGCATTGGTTGTGTTTGGTTCATCGCTGCCTACTGCTAACATGGGAGGATTGTTTACTCTGAAAATATCATTTACAATCACTTTTGAGTTCCAAACAAATTGACATAGAGTAAATCTGTTTGGAACCATACATAGGTGTAATAAGCGATAAGCTCATAGCGATAAGGCCGCCCATTGTACTTCGCTTTAATATAGAACTATGTCTAATATCTAATTTCCGTTGCAGTACAATAATAAATAAATAAATATTCATGTGCAATACAGTATTTTCTATCATCTATCTATCTGCGAATCGTCGCGTCACTGATCTCCTAAAAACCATCAATTTTTGAAAGACCAAACGCCACTGTTCAACATGGTGGTGAACGATGACATACTAGAAAGTGTTGTTTACCTAGACAACGATGGATTCCATGATAAGCAGCTGATGGACACTTTGGTAGGGATCTCATGCTGCAGCGTCCATTGTGCGAGGTTCATGACATCTGGCGCTTCGTATATCCTGAAAATAAAGTCTAAATGTTTAGTTTTTATTGAGTTCATGACATCTGACATAGCTTGCAATTAGTGTGGAATCGCCTGTGCGATATGATAAGGCTATTAAGGCTTTCGAATCGAATCACAGGACGCCGATATCATTCAAAACTATAATGTTTTGTGTCTAGACACAATAAAAATATGGAAAGATTTATTACATACAAGAACTGCTTATAAAAGCTATATAAATGTGTTTTTATTGTTTACCGTATAATGCCATCTGCAGAACATGTGACCAGCAGCAGCCCAAGGTGCTTAGGACCGAACTTCACATCTGTCACAGAAGTTCGTGAGTCTACCAGGTTTGAGCGCTTCAACCATTGCCGTAAACCTTTCTCTGACCCTGATGCTGTTGTGTCACCTTCAAGTTAAAATTATAACTACATAGTAGACTATACTACAGAATATTTTTTTAATTCCAATCGACCAAATCTTTTTCTAATTTGAAATATCATGAGGTGGTTGAGGTGCAAGCAGCTATTTGATGATATATGAAAATATACTGTAAAAACTAACTGAAAATAAAACCTACCAACTTCTTCCCATATAGCAGCAGTGCGGTCAAAGGAGCATGTAGCTATAACCTGCCCAAACTCAGGGTGTGCCCATGTGACCTTCCACACGGAGCCATGGTGAGCCTTCCAGCTGCCTGTCATTCGCCAGCCTCCGTTACCATCAGAGTCCCATATCTAAAATTGTTTAGGGTATTAAAATAAAAATTAAAAGTGGAATATGCCATTTTGCTGCCGTAGCGCACATATACACAACACTCACTATGGGTTAGCTGTATAAACTCTTCATTTATTTGTTGCTTTCTGTTCTATGTGTACTTACCTATTTTGTTTTATTTCTGTGTTGTTAAATGTGTATAGTGTGTTGTGGTGTGGTGGTAAATAAACGTTTGTCTCACAGACTACTAGGATGCCATGATCCTAGTCTATGTTTAAATAGCACTATAGCATAGGGATATATTTGATAAAGGACTGTTTATTCTGGGCTTCTGACCGTAAACAACCTCTTCGCACCCCCTGGATAGGCCCCCTTTTTATTGTCTGCCTATTGGTATCTGTAGTACTCTTCTGAAGTAGCTATCTGATGTGCCTAGACATCAACTTGCCTGCCCAAGGCGTGCTAAAGTTCGTGTGAAACTAAAACCCGGCGACTCCTCACCTTTACGTATTGGTCGCTGGAGCATGTCGCCATTCTCTCACCGTAGAAGTCATACGCAACATCGTGAATGAGATCCTTGTGGTCGGCGAATATAGTTTGCGACTCGAACAAGTTTGATGCAGTTAAATCGCCCATTTTATTAGAAAACTACAATTTAATTTCGTGGAATTGTTTTGGTCGAAACGAAATCAACTTTAGCTTCAACTTCTTTCTTTGGTTTAGTTTATTACAGACTATATAATACAATAAAGTGAGTGCTACGCATGGGTTTATTTATAAAACGTCAAAACACTACCAAACTAATCCAAGTCTTCTTTAATTATGGCTTCTATCATGTTGTGTGGTCCGGCATCTCAAATTAGGCTTTATTTTAAATAGGTACCACAAACTACAGATGATAGGTACATAGGTACCTAGCTAGATCAGAGCTAGGTTAGGTAGGTACCTATCAATTGAGATTTTCCCTAACTACGCCAAGGTCTAATGATTACCAGCAACGATGAAGGGGATCTAAGACTTTTTTCATGGTTGGGGGTTTTTAATTATTGTAAAATTGTTTTAGGTTGAGGTGCAAAAGCTTTCTTACAAAAGTAGAGGTAAGTAGGAACTTTCGTGATTACCTCACAAATAACTGAAGTACTCACAGAAGTAATCAATAGGTGCTTACCAATTATTTTTCTTGCTATTTGGCTACAAAATACGGATGCAGATGTGGTGCTATAACTACCTACCAATAAAATATGATAAGTAAAGGTTAAATTTAATTATGCCACACATGCTCATCAACAATAACAACATGAAAACTCATGACCGAATACATTGGTACATACAACGTTAATTTGATAACTTATTATTGTCCTTAAAAGTACATTTTAACAAATATAAATATGGCACCATGAGACAAATGCTATGGATTTGAGTAATTTTAGTATGTATGGTTATTGCAAAATTATTTGCATTGACAGCCCCCATCATTAGATTCCTAATACAGATTGCACAACCAAAGCCAAAAATCTAAGTTAACACTTGGCATGGAACCTACAAGATAATTATCAAATCACAGTGAGATTCTACATAATATACTCTCATTCATCTCATTCTTAGAGCTTTATTTCTGTTTTAGATAATGTTTTAAATCCCTCATAAGAAATTTTGTCTGGCTTTCAACTGATCAATTTCCAAAGCAAGTTTTCTGTTAGTTTCCAACAAAGCACTCTGGTTATCCATCAATGTGTTCACTTGCCCGCTCACATTTGTCAACTGTTTTTCTAAATACAGCTTTTGCTTGGTCAATGCCATCATTATATGGAGGAAGTAATTTCGATTGTCATCGGCGACATCAGCTAAGGTTAGTTTTATGAAGTCTTTTAGTTCTTCAACAGTTTTGGTATCAATGCTTGAGATGCACGGATTAGATGCCGATGGTTTGAGACTTGATATGTTGATGTTTGAGCACCGACCTTCATCACTGACACCATTGGTAATCAATGGAGAAGGGACAGCAAAGTCAGCTGTTCTGCTGTTCATCGGAGTGGAAACCTTACTGATATTTTTTTCTGCATCAAGTTGCCGGTACCTGGCTTCGTGCCTATCGCTTCTTCTATCAAATTCAGAGGTCTTATTACCTTCATCATCTAAATCATTATTAGAGTTATCTAAGCCCATCATGACAAGAAAGGAGTCTGCTTTGTTATCTGTTTCAGGAGTTGAAACCTCCAAAGTATTTTTGGGTGGTGTGTCTGTGATGAAAAACATATCTGATGTTCTCGTCTTCACAGGGGAGGTGGTCTTCAAAGGAGAAAGATTTTCGGTATCTTCTCTGAGGCTGATATCAGCAGACAATAACTTTTTCCGCACCGGCTGGAAAGCCACTCTGTGTACTTCCTCATCATGACCTCGGAGTACTTTGAAAGGATTTGTCAGGTCTCTCAAATCATACACTAATACAAATCCATTTTTGGTTCCAAGTGCCACTTGATTATCAAGATTGATTGCCAGAGATGTTAATGTGTATGGAGTTCTAATAGTTGAGACTACATTCTGTAATCTTACATCATAGACATGCATGATTTTATCAAATCCACTGGAGAGCATCACATCTCGATTTACAAGAGAGAATGCTATATCACTGACAGGTGAGGCATGTACATTTTCAAAGAATACTTTGTCCTTGTTTGTGGTTATATCTCGGAGCACCACATGCCCTTCATCAGTAGCTAGACCGAGTATAGATCTCGACTCATGATGGAACTTCATTGATGAAATGCTTCGAGAGTGTGAGAGTTTAACTGTTAGTACTGGAATGTTTGAGACAAGGCCATAGATTACTGTGTCTCCGTTCTGCATGGTGGCAGCCAGGCTGGTGTTTTTGGCATTGTAGCTGATGAAGTTCACACTGCACTGTTGCGACGGGCTGGGGAATGTTTTAGTGATGCTTTTATTTTTAGTGTCCCATATCATGACGTTGCCGTTTCTAGTACCGATGGCGACATTGCGGTGGCCGTCACGATGGAAGCTGGCCGACCAGGTATCCTTGATGGGAATGTGCTGTATGCTCCGAACATCATAATCGGCTGCACTCAAAATTTCAATGATCCCTTTTGAATTGACCTAAAACAAACAATCGAACTATTAGCAGCAGATATAAAAGAATCAGGGTCACTGGCAGCGACCAATGCAAATCTTGGCAGTTACATTGTGTGAAGAAATCAAACTACCACCTATATAACGCTGTGTGCGTTGCATGCGAAGCTTTGTTAGACAAAATTACCTGTAAAATGTACTTGCTATCATCACTCCAAGAAATATCTCTGAGAATCCCATCGTAACAGCCGTAAGACTTTTTCAAATCCCAACAGTTGGTGTCGTACAACAATAGTCGCGAACTCACTGATGAAAAATACATATCTTTCAAATACGACAGCCCCTTTCTAACAACTAGAAGTTTTTATCTTTACGTAGGTACGCTTTCACATCAAATAATTTCACGCTTAGCTCTAGTTATAATTAAATTAAAAATCTGAAAGCGGAAAACATTGAATTTTGTATGACACGGTTTCAGCCAGCTTCCGTCAAGTTCAGTCCGTCCCGCCCGTCTCGTCCCGTCCGCTCCTCTATGAACTTGGCACGATTGGCACGAACGAAACACAAACAAAACAAAACCAAAACAATTTTGCAATTTTCAATCAATCAAATAAAAAAAAACTACGGTCCACAGACTACCATAAAACCATAGATAACAACGATAACAACAATGCTTGATGTGGCTTGTTTGGATCATGATCATGATACATGTTGGATCATTGACTGTGGTTTGGTTGATTACAAAACCAGTATTATCTTTTATCATAACATAACACACAATAATGCAAGGAAATATTGATAGTATATGTATAGACAAGATCACTGTATCTCTGTGGTTTTGCGAGTCCAAGATACATGATTTAGTATTGACAATGTAACTTTGCCTTTCAGTATTGAATTTGATTGATTGTTGAATGAATGACTGATTGTTTGAACTACAACTTTGAGAAAAGTTAAAAAAATGTCATGTTAATGTTATTGTCACTGCCAATCATTTAACAATCATTTTTGTTGTTGTGACGTGTCCTTGTTTTGCTGCGTGTGTTTCGTCCGGCATTCGGCATCGAAATTATTCGAATCGCGAAAGATCTAATCTAGTAGAACACGTAAGTTACAGGTATTTTTGCCTCAAAAATAATCTACGTTAATACAAGGCTAGTCAGTGTTTCTCGAAAGAAAATGAAAGATGTTGCGCCGTCTGCCAATCACATCAATCATGCCGTGCCTCTACAAATAATGTTTTTCTTCTAGGTTCTCATTCAACATGATCACTGACATCCAACTGGCTGTGTTCTCCAACATTCTGGGAGTCTCCATCTTCCTACTGGTCATACTGTACCACTACATAAGCGCAAACAGCACAAAATGAAATAGGTAGGTGACCGAGGTTCTTAGCATAACTACTTGTACGGTACCTACAATATTACTTCTGTGTAATATCATAATCTACATCATACAGTAGGTTTAGATGAACATTGCTAAAATTATTGTCCCTGCAATGTAGCAATGTGTGGGTGTGCAGTGCACCTGTATGTTACAGCCTGACAGGGCCTTAAAAGTTATCGTTGTGTGAAATGTCCGTGAACATTTATTATTGCCATCAATATAATTGTCACCCAGTAAAAACCCCATTGAAATCACCATTTATAACTATAACTACCTAGTCACACTGGTATATAGCACCTGAAAAATACACCATGAGAGCAATCATCCATGCCTATACACAACAAAGACGGGAAACATAGAATTTATTACCACAAACCTTATTTTTTACCCACAAAGTATTACTATAGATAAGAAAATTAAAACCATTTTTTCTTTACAGGTTACATCCAGCTTCTAAGTTTTAGAATTTCCATCACTATATAATTAACTAAAATGTAAATAAATTAAGTCATATCTAAAGACCTTGTTTTATCATCAGACTTTAATTGCCCACTGCTAGGGTAGAAACCAATTCATTTATAAAACAGGCTACTGGAGGAAAGCCTAGGGAAAATTTTAGTCACAATATATAAGTTAGTATGATATAAGTATAGTAGACTAACTAGGTGGTACACTTAGTACTTACCTAAGCATAAGTAACCGCTTTGTGTTGTCTCTCTCTAACATTTATTTATTGTACCTATGCAATAAACATACCTACAGTGTGTTACTGAGCAGGTGGTTACAGTTGACTATGCAATATAATAATGTGTTTAAGCAAACACGAGTACTCTACTTTTCTATAAAGTCAGCTAAATTTCTTATAAAAAAATATCAAGCATATGTAATTCAAATTGTTTATTTAGGTAGGTATCTGATTAGGTATGCTGGATGCGTCGAACACGTTTATTTTATGCAGATTTAAATGTGTCTGTAGATACCTACCGTACCTGAAGCTTTACAATAAAGATTTTTAGATACAGGGTGTACAAATCACTTCCGAAAACGGAAGTGCTGCGCGGCGCAAGTAAGGTTAGGCGCAGATCGATGCCGCCGCCGCCGCCACTAAAGAATATAATATCCTAGTGGCCGCCACCAGCGCCAATCTAAAGCAAAAATAAGTTACTTACCTAATTACGCTACGCTAACAAACCTTATAATTTCTGTGTTATTACTAAAAAAATTGGTACCTAAGTAGTTTTTTTACATCGTGTATTTGTGTTATTTTTGTCAATAATCGTCATGTAATTTTAATAATGGACTTTGATTTATTATGACATAGCATAGTGTAATCGCTTTCACATGTTTACGTACCTAAGGTAGGTACTTAAATAATCGCTACAGACGACACAGTAAAAAAGCAGCCAAGTGCGAGTATAGCACTCGCGTTTAAAGGTTCTACAATGGTTCTACTAACTGATTTCGTCCAAGTAACTGATGTTTTAAAAAAAAGTAAGAAGTTGTCGTAGCCGTTTGTACACCAACACTTTGAAGTCCTTCGCCCACAGGAAATCCAAGTGGTTGAACTGTTGGTACGGGATCTTGTGGATATCTACAGCGCTATTTAGCCTGTTATACAGCTTATCAACGTCAATAGGGTGCGCCAACCAATCCGCTTCGCTGTAGAACAGGGATATCGGGGTCGTTATGTTCTCCAGTGCGTAACTGGGCGGTAGCTCGGAACCGTATTTGTCTAAGTTGCCTGCTGTTCCGTAGTCGAACTGTCTAAACGCTCCACTTAGCACGCCTTGCCCGTAGTGAGCCACTTGCTTTACCGATGCACCTGCCGGCGTGTGTCCCATCAAAACAGGCAGGTTGGTGAAGTTGAACTGTGCAAATCCCACGCCAGCCATCATAAATATAACATTGCTGCACACGATGTCAGAAAGCACTCCGTTTCCGCACATTAGAAGCTTCAATGCCCGCATCATACCGTTATCTGGGAGGAACTCGTATAATCCAACAGTCTTGACAAACCCATGGATGAAGGGCGTCCCAGCCGCTAGCAGTCGCACTACTGGCGATCGCACGTTCGACATAAAAGCGACAGGAGACAGAGCCACCATCAGTGAAACCTTAGCGTTGTACTCCGGTATTTCTGACATCATCACGAAGAAGGCGGTCGTGCCCTGCGAATGGCCGATGTACTTAAGCGATTGCGCTTTGGTTTCATCTAGCGCAGAATCTATCATCGCCGGAAGATCTAACATTCCGATTTCGTGCCAGGAAAAGTCCCAGAACTTGGCTTCGAATGGTTTTAAGTAGACGTGTCTTCGCGAGTGCTTGGTGCCGCGAGCGTTACCTATCCACACGTCGTAACCGTCTTTTGCTAGGAGATAGGCGAGACCGCTGTCCGGCCCCGCAACCACGTAGTCGTCAGCGCAGCCCAGTAGACCATGCATGAGGAAAACCGCGGAACCGTTGTTCGGTATTCTGAACATGGTCAATATGTAGCCATCTTCGGTGACCACCTCGTGCTCCTCTAAGAGGTAGCCATATTTGCGGACGATGGCGCGAATGTCGAGGTTCGCGTCTTCATTCCCGAGGCCGGCATCGTAGTCACCAACAAAATTGTCGAGAGCTCCGATGATATTAGTATGGCTGTCGGGTAGTAAGCTCGGCAGGTTTCCGACTCCAAGCGCGCGCGTCGCAGCTTCTGGATAGCGAACCAAAGCCCTGACTCCTGTAGCAACCAAATCTCCTGACGACTGGGACGCCAATGTCACCAACGAAGTCTTGGTAATTTCATCCACGAGCCCGCGCGTTGCCTTCGTGAGCCCCGGGAAGAAATCCACCAGCTGCCCATCGCAGAGCGTGCCCGCGGCAATTAAAATAAAAAACTTTATTTGCATTAGCACAAGTAAGCCGAGATCGCTCGGATGCTGGACTGATTGCTCTTGCTCACATCACCGACCTTGGTCCGGCTGGGTGACTTTTTGTGTCTTGGAGTTTCCGCTTGTTTGCAAATGGCGTCAGAATCGAGCATTATTATCAAAATTGGTTAAGAACCTTCCTTATCTAACTAAACACACAGAGATGCTTGAAGTCGATTTACATAAGTACCTACTTAGGTGTGCTTAATTATGTAGATAGATCGTAACGTACCTACCTAACATTATAGGTACTTGTACTTACTATAGAATGTGTGTACTGTGTACCTACCTACTTACAGGTAAAGGTAGGTAATTCATTTGAGTTACTTATGTATACCAGGTAGGTAGGTAGGTAAGGTACCTAATATCTGTGCTAATACGTAACTAACTTCCTTCCTAGTTTGCCATAAAGTTACTAAGGAAGTAGGTACCTAGTTTCTTAAAAGGTAAGTAATCTACTAAAGTAAAATACCAAGGTAAGTAACTAGCTGGGTACCTACTTAGGTAATTATTCGGCGTACAATCCGAGGAAGCTCGAATATCACTATCGGTCACCCATCCATATGGAGCGATAGCGTGGATTTGATACACACCCTCGATATTCTAAGCCTACTTTGGCTACTTTAAACATTGTCATGTCTGTTTAATCTACCTAAGTACCTACCTAATTTTTAGTTAGTGGGTAATTATGTTTTATAAGTAGGTACCTATGTACTAATGTAAAAAAAGTACCTAGGTAGGTACTATATAGGTATTGTATCAGCAATCTAAGTACTTAGCTCCCATATTACAAGCTTTGCTTCGTTTGGGACTAGAGGGCTTTGCTTCAGTATTTTACACCCTGTACTTAAGTACATACTGCCTACGTTTTATCCTGTACACTGTGTGGGTAGGGTACTTTTCTATTCTTTCCGTCAGTAGGTACGTACCTACCTAATTTGTAAGTCAATACTTACCTAACTAGTACCATTAATCGATGCTAGTGCCTAGGCACCTACCTACTATACAAATTGCGCTACATTCTACTACCGAGGTTCATTATTATAAAATCTCGGCAAAGAGTTTCTATAACTTTTTAAATAATCTAAGCAAAAACTTAGTCAAGCGTTAGGTAGGTACCTATCTAAAGGTTTCGCACGCCACGCCTCGTGACCGCGCTGACGCTGCAGCTAGCATCCCCGCTCTGCCAATCGGACGTCTTTTGCTGAATCCACAAATATACTCATATAAAAGTGGGTGCGCGTCAGAGACAATACAAACAATCAACATGAAGTCAGCCTGCGTACTGTTCTGCCTCGCTCTGGTGCACGGCATTTCCGCCAACATCTTCAAACGCTCGCACCGCCCAGACCCCGAGAGCCTCATCGTCCAACCCCTGGACTACATCAACCAGTACCAGCGGCCGCTCTACCGGCCCCCGGAGCAGACCTACAAGCAGTACATCAGAGCTCAGAAACAGAAGCAGTCCGAATCCAGCTCGCAGGAGAGCCGCGAAAGAATCCCCGATGACTACGTGCAAGTCCGCGGCGCTGTCCGCGACTGGAGCGCCCCTCTCTACTCCGCCGTCATCAAAGCACAAAATCGGCAAGGCCCCGAACCCGTTTACGATGAATCCATCGCGTGGGGCAGCCTCAATATGGCCGCCCAACCCGATACACTGGTCAAGAAGGAGATCCAGACGATCTTTGCCGACGCAAAGAAGTCGATGGCGCACCCGACCGCAGAAGAGAAGACCACCTTTCACGACGCATTCACCATCGCCACCCAAAGAGACGAGGATTGGCGCCTAAACGCGACCGAGCTACTCAAGAAGTACGAGTACCCCGTCGAGGAGCACACCGTGAAGACCGACGATGGGTACTTCCTCACCCTGTTCCGCATCTCCGCCAAGAAGCAGCAGATCCGTGACATGACTGCCAAGCCGGCGGTGTTCCTGATGCACGGTCTGCTGGGCAGCGCCGACGACTGGCTGCTGATGGGTCCCGGCAAGTCGCTCGCCTACCTGCTGGCCGACGCCGGCTACGACGTCTGGCTCGGCAACGCGCGCGGCAACAAGTACTCGCGCCGCCACACCAGCAAGCACCCCGCCCTCAACGACTTCTGGCAGTTCAGCACCGATGAGGTGGCCCTCCATGACTTGCCCGCCATGATCGACTACGTACTGAAGACCTCGGCTGAAGAAAAGCTGCACTACGTGGGACACTCTCAGGGAACGACTGCCTTCTTCGCGCTGGCCGCGGACTTGCCCGCCTACAACGAAAAAATTATCTCGATGCACGCGCTGGCCCCCATGGCTTACATGAAGAACGCGCGCAGCCCTCTCATTCGCATGGTGGCGCCTACCAGCCCGTTCCAGGCGCGCTTGCGCCGCTTCCTCGGCCGCGGCGCATTCGTGCCCAACGCGGAACTCATCTCCGCGGTGGGAGGAGACATGTGCAGCACCGAGATCGGCTGCAAGAACGTGTGCGCCAACGTGAACTTTGTGATGTCCGGTATCAGCATCGCAGGCGTGAACCCCGCAGTTGCCGCCGCCGCCGTCGCGCACCTGCCGGCAGGCGGGTCGGTGCACTCCATCGAGCAGTACGGCCAAGCCGTCTCCAGCGGTGAGTTCACAAAGTACAGCTTCGGGCCGATGATCAACAGCCAAGTGTACGGCTCCGTGGAACCCCCGAAGTACAACGTGTCGCAGGTGACGGCACCGGTGACCCTGTACTCCGCAGCGGAGGACTGGCTCGCGCACCCGACCGACGTCGCGCGCCTGCAGACGGAGCTCCCTCGCGCCGAGTCCTACGAAGTCCCCGAGCCCCACTTCAGTCACATGGACTTCCAGTTCTCGACGAAAGCTCCCGAACTCGTCTACAAGAAGATCATCGACTCGATGAGCGTCCACGCCTAATAGCTTAATTTGTAAATAATTGTTGTTATCTAGTTTATTGTGCTGTGTCATAGGTTTTAAAATAAAATAGACGATTTAATAAATCCGTCCATTAAAATATTTTATTTTATTAATTCACCGTATTAGATTATGATGTACCTACGTATCACAGTGTAGGTAACTAGGTAGGTAACATTAGGTAGGTAAATAGTTTGGTTCGGTAGGATAGGAAGGTCCCTCCCTACTCTAGGTTAGGTATTAGGTACCGCACTGAATAGCTAAGAAGCAAACATGCTGGTAGGGTATCATGGGTACCACGGCATTTAGTGCACATTATTTACTTATATAGAATGTACCTAAGTACAATCAATATATGATTACAATCTAGCCACAACGTGGGCTAATGAGTAATTTCAAATTAACGCTAGCAACTAAGATTAAAAATTTATTTTAGCTCATTTAAATCAAAATAATAACACTCTTTTTGCTTCGCCGTAGTCGGGTAAATAAAAAGTCAATGTTATAGCGAGTGCAGTTTCATCAATGTATAATGTTTTCGGCCGAATATAACAGTGTTATGGTGATAACGGTCAAATAACTTCAACAATCACAGTACATGTTACACACGGACGGTTGTGTGCCTGGCTGGAACCTAATTTCTGCACTTCACGCCCAAGAAGCTTGTCACTTCTGAGGGGCGAGTAAGAGTTTACAGTGTGCTGGACGTCAGACGTATTGCCCACTGTAAACTTGTACTCGCCCCTCTGGAGTTTAGGTACTTATAATAGCGAACAAGCCCAAATAACATCCTGCATTATTGGAAATCTTTGGCAGTTCATTGGGAAGTGACTTTACACCACTAAAAAGTCACAGGAAAGCAAAATACGCATTTTCGTGCACGTGGATGGTATATTCATAAATCACGGAGTTCAGGAGGTATGTAGGTACCTAACACACAAAAAAAACATACAACCACATACAACCGAATAGAGAACCTCCTCTATTTGTGAAGTCGGTTAAAAAAGTAGCTAACATTTTTTTACAAGTTTCATTGAATTTTGTCCCTGTCTGACACCAAAAAATAGCTAGATCTAGCGATAAAGTAGCTATTAAATTGGCATTACTGTCCTTATTGAATAAAGAATTTGTAATTTCGAGAAGTGTCAAAAAAATCTATGCTTGTTGAGTTTCGCTGTTGCAGATTATGCTCAAACTCCTCAAAAGATGTCGCTATTCACAAAATTAGATGACAGATTTGCCCACGCTTTGTTTATGTTATTATGACAGAGATGACAGTCCAACGTCGAAACTTTTTATGAGTGAAACTGAAGTATAAATATCTGTGTGTTAGAAAGAGATGGATGCATGGCGCTACGTGACTTCCCGTTCCCCCGGCCCTCTTCTACTTACTAACCCCCCTCCCCAACAAACAAGCTTGACAGTTGCGCTCGGACGAATCGGTCGGGTCGTTTTGTTGTGCGTGCATTGAAACTCGATATTTTTATTTGAGGTGTTTTTAGTTCAGTGTATTCTACTAAATTCTGTTTTATGTCTCATACTTTGATATTACTTTGACTCAACTCGGTGCAAAGATCGGTGTTCGCATGGATTTAGTGTGAACGACATGTTACCACCTACGGCCGGTCTAACAGAAGAATACCGTGACCGGCCCGAAATGGCGTTCCAACAGCGACGAGACGTGAGGGAAATAGCGAGAGAGATCATCAGGGATGCTCGCGTCGTGAATAGACAGTCGACATCGCCTGGAGCTGGAGGTAAGCCGGTCAAAATACAAAACGACGCCACGTTTCCGCCATACTTGTCAAATTGACATGTTATGATGTCAAGGTGACACTAACAAACGAAAACAACGCATATTTCGGAGGGAAAAATATATCTTCGAAGTTATCAGCCTTCCAGTCCTAGAAATAAAACTTTTGCGCTAGAAATGAGGCATGTTACGTCACCCCAGAGTGCACGCACTCTCTAATGAAAGGAAAATGGCGCCAATGCGCCACCAAAAATAAGTTACCTACATCAACATCTTGTCTTGACTGATCTAATGTCTCAAAAAAGACACCCGAAACCTTATAAAATGCCTTGATTTGCCAGAAATTTCACAATTTGAGCAGCAACAGTCGTGAAATTGGCACGTGCTAGAGCTATTTTTAGAACTTGAGATCGTTCATTTAGGTCGTCATGTTGCTCGGACCGCGTAACCTCGATCAATATTTCGAAATGTCTAGCGTCGCCATCAATAACTCATGGAAATATCGGAATTTGTATTCCATCTCATTGAAAAATTGTTTGTTATTGTTATTCATCGGATGCTGTGAAATCCTGTTGGTTGACTTTATGGTAAAATGTCTTGGTGACAGTGTAGAAAAATGACAGACAGACAGCCAGCCAGCGGTCATACACGGTGAACAAAATGGCCGCTGTCATTAACGTCAAACAACGCACACGCGCACATTATTATCGAACCAAATCACGTGCAACGCCGGGATAGGTGGCAGCACCTTCGATCAACTATATGAGGCAGCAGCACCGATGCTTTGTTTGTTTTTCTGGACAGTACCTACATCCAAGAACAAAAATCACTTTACGTACCTGTATAAAATTATGGCTACCTACCACCTGTTTATAAAAAAAAAGTGGTAAGTATGTATAGAAATATAAAAAGTGGAGTTTTTCATTTTTACGAGAATAGCAAGAATAAAGTGATGGCCCACCTGATGATAAGTGGTAACACTGGTAACCAATGCCTTTCCGGATATTAGTACCTATTCTGTGGCAATTGCTTCACCAAGCCTGTTATAGCATAGAAATAATTTTGAATGTGATCTATTCAAAAGTAACTCTTAAAATGTATGATGAAAGTTATAGTTTCAAATAAAATTAGGCATGTACCTACATTATGTTGATAGCATTTTTTATTATTTTCTAGGTGAGATACCTTTTTAGGGCGGGGTTGGGTATAGTCAATCCACATACTACCTACTTATTTCTATTTACTCATAATAAATCTTTTCCTTACTAATAAACGCGAAAGTATGTCTGTATGTTACTCCTTCATGCAAAAACTACCTGGTCCGATTTGATGAAACTTGGAGGTACATACAGTTCGTAGCCTGAATTAACACATAGGCTACTTTTTATCCCGGAAAATCAACAGGATCTAAGGGGTGGGGACGAAGTCGCGGGCGGAAGCTAGCATTTTTTTAGGAGTTGAAACAGCTAACCAATACTACGTACATAAATAGTACCAATACTACGTAGTTAATTAAGTATTATTTAATTAATATATTAATATGTTCTGCCATGCATGGTGTATAAGTTGAGTACCTAACCTACTTATCTAGTACGAAAGTTGTGCCATCTCCGGCCATTGAACTCGATCGATCGCCACATTCACTACCCTTCCTTCTCTCCCTCAATGTTTACAGAAACGCACCCAGACGCTTTGACAGCCAGCATTCATCCATAATAAAATCGTTAGGTAAAATATGTGAGTATGTAGGTAAAATACGGCTCCCTCGATCGAATAAAGGAGCCTTTGAAATGATTTATATTTGACGCGGCTTTGTTTTGAATGTCGATTTTCATTTCCATTTTTCTGAGCTTTCTAAACGTAGTGCAAAGCCGCAATGGAAATAAAACAGACTCACAGTGGCACCATACATAGGGTTTGTTTCCATCTCATACCATGCAACTGCAAGGTCTGCGACCATTCCCTAAATGCCCTAAAACATTACCAAGCCGGTAACGAATACGTTAGGTTTACGTAACGCGGCGGCTGTCAGATTTGTTCGTGATCGGATCCTATTCTTGGTCCGGGTTGGAGGAAAGTGAGGAGTATCGTGCTTATCATCAGACAGACAAAGAACGGCTGTGACTTTTGTCTACAGGCGTCACAGTCCAGTCGGTATAGCTCTGCCTTCCATGCTGTATCCCCACTTAGAACAAAAATTTGTGTGTGGCAAACATACACACAAATTTTTAAGAGTAGATGTGTGTTCTATGTTTGTTTGTTACCTACTATGTATTATAAGTATGTATAGAGACTAAGCCCTTAACATCTTCCAGTGTCAATCCGCGAACGCTTCAACTCCACGTCATCGACCGATGAGAACGAGAGCGGCACCGATGGCGAAGGTACCCACCGCCGCGCGAGCCTCTCCGGACACTCCGGAGGCCTCCCGCTCGGGATGGTCGCCATCCGCAAGCGACGAGGCAATCTGGCGAAGCATTCTGTCAAGATACTGAAGCGATGGCTGTACGACCATCGGTATAATGCGTACCCCAGCGACGCGGAGAAGATCACACTCAGTCAGGAGGCTAACCTCACTGTGCTGCAAGTAAGTTTTAAGGCATATTATAACCCATAGTAACACATGACTACACTATCGAATTAGGACCATAGCACTCCAGCAAAGGTAGCTGTAGACAATCAATAACAATATATACCTACATTTTTTGGCTTATTTGTGTGAAATTTGAAGACGGTTTGACGTCGACGTTTTAAAATGATGATTGATTAGATTTAACAGTCTTGGAACATGACCTAATTTAAAGTAATTGCTTGGCAAGTGACACGACCCCCTAGATAGAAAGACAACTTATGACGATTCAAAGTGATCTGATTCGTAAGATTTTATTGAATGAAAGCGTTTTGATTTTGACTCGAGTGGAGACCACGTTTAAACAAGAGTAGTGTACCTAGTAGGACGCCCTCCGGCAAGATGGGGCGACGATCTGCGAAATGTAGCTGGCAGATACTGACCTCAATAGCGCGTCTTTGGAGAGACCTACGTCCAGCAGTGGTCCCAAGTGGAGTAGGTTGATGATGACTTTGAGTTTGACTAAAGCTGAGCACACATACATGTAATACAGCACACAATCAGTAACACTCTGAAAATATGACTGTTGATAATGATTCAAGCAATCTAAATGTTTTCGCAGGTATGCAACTGGTTCATAAACGCCCGTCGCCGCATCCTACCAGAGATGATTCGCAGCGAGGGTCACGATCCGCTGCACTACACGATCTCGCGGCGCGGCCGCAAGCAGCCCGGCTCGGCCGGCGGCGGCGTCGGCGGAGGCGTCGTCGTCGCCGAGTGGGACAACGTCGACGCAGAGGTCACTCACTAACTAACCGAGCTCTAGACCTCACTAACAGTCTTATACTAACCAACCTAGACCTCTACAAACAAACTAACACTGGAATTTAGTTTGAGGTTGAACATTTTTTTAAACTCCAGAGCACGTTGTCTGACTTTTACTTGATCGTTCTGCGGAAAGATATTCATAAAGCATGGAGAAAAGTATATTTAGTAGGAAGCTGTGTAAGCAGGATACATAGCACGTACCCGTAGCTGCCAGCCTTAGAGTTTGTATCTCTATACAAAAAACATACCTACACGTTTCCACCAGTGCTATAAGCTAAGCTATGCAAATAAACGATCCCTATTGATGGATATCAAACACATTCTGAACACAACACATTAAGAATCCTGGTCTCCGATCTAGTCTATGGTACTGCAGAAGCTAAGCTATGCAAATAAACGATCCCTATTGATGGATATCAAACACATTCTGAACACAACACATTAAGAATCCTGGTCTCCGATCTAGTCTATGGTACTGCAGAAGCTAAGCTATGCAAATAAACGATCCCTATTGATGGATATCAAACACATTCTGAACACCAAACATTAAGAATCCTGGTCTCCGATCTAGTCTATGGTCCTGCAGTCAATCCAATGAATGTTACTAATAAGCCCATAGCGCTTCCCCCTTTCAAATGTAATATTGTATGTACAGGAAGGCACAACAGCGCAGGCCGACTTCTCGGAGAGTCTGCTCGTGTACCCGAGCGGCGATGAACTCAATGATACTGAGGAGGGGTACTCCTCCAGCGCTATCAGCGAGGAGGAGCTCAAGTACGATCCCGCGATGTGGCAGTCTGTCATACGGTATGTACATTGCACCGGTTCATTCAATAAGCGCCATCTAGCACGCTACTCGAGAACCATCCGAGATCGTGCAAGCGAAGTTATCACGGAGTTAAGTAATGCATTGATATATGTAGCTTACCATCACGTTTCTCATATAAAAAATACTCTCAGGGTTATTAACACGGATCAAGTATGAAAACTTTGTCGAGCACTTGGGCTTGGATAAATAAATAAAATAAATATTTATGGCCATTTCAGTCAACAACTAAGCAAATCTTGTGATAAAATAAAATGTTGAACTACATCCTATCCTATCATACTAATATTATAAATGCGAAAGTTTAGATGTTTGTGTTTCAATCACGTCAAAATTACTGAACCAACTTGGATAAAACTTGGCATATATGTAGTTCGTAACCTGGATTAACATATAGGCTACTTTTTATCCCGAATAATTAACAGGATCTACAGGATAAAATGAACGAAAAGGATTAGCAGCGCCAATTGGCAAGAGGATTTCATTGTCATGTCATGTCACGTCAGTTTGACAGGGCGTAGTACTACCTCTTTGGTCTAACAACTAGCGTTTGAAATTCGAGTAGGTACGAGTTCGGTGTAATGAGGTGTTATGTCAAGTTTCTCAAGTATCCGCTCGGTGTACCGAGCGGATACTTTCCGACGCGTACGAAGTCGCGGGTAACTGCTAGTGATTAATATTTGGTGTTACAGCGGCGGCACCGCCGTGGTAGCGCTGCGCACGCGCGAGGGCGAGCCCGCCGCCGCCGCCGCCGCCGCCGCCGCCACGCCGCGCCGCGCCGCGCGCACGCTGCAGGTACAGTGCCTCTCTATGCATTATCCTCTCTATTACATTTTAACTAACTTATATTACCTAAATTAATCTAAGTATTTGTAGGTACTACTTATCGGCAACCGGTTCCGGTACAGCTTGTCTCTCGACAAAGGCCTCCTCTAAAAGTTTCCACTCTTCTCTATTTTTTGCAATGCGAGTCCATTCTGGGCCTGCTATTTTCCTTATATCATCTTCTCCCATCTTTTATTCTGTCTACCCTTGCTCCTTTTACCATCCCTTGGGTACCACTCCGTTATCTGTCTAGTCCATTTATCTCTTCTTTCCCTCAACATATGTCCCGTCCATCGCCATTTAAGTTCTTTAAAAAAGAGAACTTAAATGCATAATGTATGCAGAGCCAAATGCATTCTTATATAGCTAATTGTTAAAATTAACATAGTCGACGACGAAATAAATCTGACCTCAATCAAACCTCCTTTTTATACAACCACACTTGGGTTGGCTGGCAGATAATGCTTTAGCATTAAGTCCTCCCTTTGTATAGAATTTATGTAATTTTGTGCAATAAAGTATTAAATAAATACAAGGAACGCTTACACGTACATCCTAACTACTTGGCTACACAGCTCACTACCATTAGCTACCCTAAGACGCTTCGCAGACAATACATCATGAAACTAAACGGAGCATATTCGCCACGGAAAGGAGAAGTGCTCGCTGGAGCTCCCATCCTACAAGCCCGACTACTTATACCAATAAGTAAAGATAAGAAATATTAATATTATGGACAGGCGTCACAGCTAAGTCGGTAATAGCTCTGCCTTCTGTGCTGTGGGTCGTGAGTTCGATCCCCACCAAGAACAAACATTTGTGCGTGGAAAACACATGTTTGTTCTATGTCTGGGTGTTACTATGTATTATAAGTATGTATTTACAAAAAAAAAGTATATAAGTATTCTATCAGCCATCTGGTTCCCATATTACAAGCATTGCTTAGTTTGGGACTAGAGGGTGTTGTGTGAAATGTCCCTGAATATTTATTTATTTATTTTTATTTATTAAAATAAGTAAGGATTTGAGCCAGAGCCTAGTGGTAGCACCCCGTTCTGATCCTAATGTTCTCCTTCATTTATTAATTGCTTCATGTTTGCTGTGTACAATGCATTGTTATTTTAGGTACTAAAAATATTATGTTACATGATCCTTGAATGACGGATGAGCGATGTTCTGAATATTTGGATGGGTGACGATTAGTGGCATTTACATCTGAGAACTCATACGAGCGTAGGCTCCATTTTCTGATTACGTAGGATCCTTTCTACGTGATCAGAGGGGTAATCACGAACAAATCTGACGTAAACGTTACGTAAACCTAACGTATTCGAACCATATTGCTTGTCAACACCAGCTCGACTGCCGAACGTTGTAGCGTCACCGCGCAGTGTATCTCGGATACGCTAGCGTTACGATACCTTTACGATTGTCACATTTATTCGTGATCAAGGCACTAGAAATGGAATGCTTCGCTTGCATGGTCCTCCACGGGTTGGAATCCCGTGAATAGTGAAATGTAAAGAGTTGTAATGTTGCAGGTGGTGGAAAGAAGCGGCGAAGGTGAACGCGACAAGTTCAAGTGCCTGTACCTGCTGGTGGAGACCGCCGTCGCCGTGCGCCAGCGGGAGAAGGAAACCGACGGAGACGAGATGCCTATCCCCGTCTAAGCACGAGCGGTAACACTCCTTAACTAAATTCTTCATCAAGCAAACAAAAAAATTATATAAAAGTATTCTAGCAGAAATCTAGTTCCCGTATTATAAGTGTGAAATGTCCATGAATATTTATATTTTACTAGCTGTTACCTGCGACTTCATACTCATGTAGGTACTGTTTTCTGAGCGAAAAAAAAACACGTTCGTTAATTTTATCTTGTAGATCATGTTAATTATACGGGATAAAAACTAGCCTATGTGTTAATTATACGGGATAAAAACTAGCGTATGTGTCAATCCAGATGACGAACTATATATATGCCAAGTTTCATTCAAGTTGGTTTGGTAGTTTCGATGTGATTGAAACACAAACATGTTAGATGTTTTACACCGGCACTCGTACTAGACCCTCTAAAGTAACTGACGTGACTTGTGTTCTTAAATACATAAATAAGAGGATATATTTTTATTTTTCAGGTAATATCGTGCGAGCGTGTTGTCGCGGCACTAATAGATCAAACCGACTTCCATTAAGACTAGGTACTTCTTCCGACTACTTAATTATGTTCATCTTATCTACTGGGCCGGAATAAACCACCTCTATATTTTATTATAAAATATTAAGATTTGACGCATTTAGTTCAAAATGTATAGGATATTTTGTATTTCGAAGTTCGTCATTTTGAATCGCTAGTACAAAATGTCCCTTATATATACTAAATACATAAACCGGTAGTATTTTGACGAATCTATCGAGCGTTTGTAAGTCTCTACTCCGTAGAATGCAGTAGGACCACAAAATACACCATGTACTGGCAGGTAAAGCTAAACGATGGGTTCGCCGAGTTATACTCTTTTTCTAAGCGGATATTTTGATGCGAAGTGTAACTCAAATTGTTGTTTTGCGGAGTTGACGCCCTGAGGGCCTAGTACGAGTTTTGGTGTACAAAACCGGTGTAAAACGTCTAACGCCCAGCACGCGTGTGCGCTGATTTGAATAGAAACTCTGAGCGGATTCTTTGGAGAAGTTTGAGCCCGTCAAGCTTCTCAAAGAATCCGCTCAGTGTTTCCATACCAATCAGCGGACACTGGTTTGCTGGGCGTCCGACGTACAGCGGCTTTATACACTGTAAACTTGTACTAGACTCTCAGATACATTCTGATCACGTCAAAAGATTCTGACCCACTTTTAATAACGACCGGCCTTATTGTCATTGGCCCTTTGGTTAGAGATCAACCCAGCATGATGTCAAGTCAAAGTCAAAATTTCTTTATTCAATAAAATCACAAGGATCATTTAGATGCTTAGGCCTACGGTGAGATTTAAGGTACTCGAGAGAGTTTGAATCGCATAGACAATTTAAGATACATTTCTATATGATACATTCGAAGAATCTGTGCTTGAGTATTGAATTAAGACTATTTTATAAACTTCGACGTTAATAAGTCCGTATGACTTATATTAAACTACATTGTGTAGGATTTATTTGGACTCTGGTTGCATGAGCGCGTTTTATTTGTATTTTTAAGATAAATGTTTAGGTTACATCTAGGAGTATTTTGATTGAAGACTTGGGCTTGTATTTTTATATGTGAAGGATTATTTTATAAATAACTATGTGGGAGGCTTTATTTTACAAAAAACAGTCTTGGTTCAACCTGATACGATTGAAGCTAACTAAGATTCATAAAAAACTAAATATCGTAACGTAAGATACTTATTCACAAATGCACAATACTTTAGAATTTTAGGCATTCACGCATTTGTCTGAATGAAGACATATTTATGTAGCATTTAGAACTTTTGGGCAGAGCCCTGTAAGGGGGAAAACTCAAAAGGGAATTTTGAGACTAACCCGGGCCTCTTGACTACTTCCCTCCTTCCTTAGACATCCTCAAGACTTGAGACGTTGTGAGGATCACAGTAGTAAGCGTATTTTATTATACTAGAAAAAAATATTTAATCATGTCAAATACAATAAAACTAAAAATTAGTGGCTTTCTTGTATTTAAAATTCTAAAGCTATATCTATAAAGTCCATCATAAAGGACTAGTCATATAACATTATAAAGTATATCATTAATGTGACTGTAATGTATACAGTGTGCTTAATAATATCCTAATCTATAGGTATCCCTAATGATGTTAAACATATAGTAATATTGTACAATGTCTCAGAAAAAAAAAACATATTTATAAAGGTGTTCCTACATACTAATTGCATTTATTTTTATAATCAAGTTAAATATTTAAAATTATTATTGTGCTTTATATGGCCACACACATCAGTGATTTATACGAGTGACGTGGCACATCCTCCGTGAATTAACGTGCATAGAACACTTAACATCAGGTGGGCCATTCCATAGGATTGTTTCCGTCACATTTTTTCCATAAAAAACCTGAATGATGTTTTATGGTCATAGATCTTAAAACACAGAGGAAATAAAAGGTTTAGGTATCAATTTTAAAGTCTACAAGTATTTTAATATTTGCATATTGTGTAGAATAAAACACGTTACTTGTTTTATAAATCAGCACTATTGTTCTAAAACAAGCAATTCTAATCACAAACGCTATGTGCAAAATATCGACCTTTGATCAATATTATGTTTACTCAACAATACAACATAATCGTGATTTTCTGATTATAATAGTAAGCTATAATTTTTGCTTAGTTTTATACTTCACCATTTTACTTCTCATTAAAATGTTCTTTCGTAATATGTCAACTACAGCATAGCACTGTTAGTTGCACTGAAAAAAATATGATAAAGATGGCGCACGGTGTTGTGGGTTGGGTATGAACTTTCTATAATAATAGGTACCTAATGTGATTTAATCTTATGTTTCTGAGATTTACACATTATTTAGTTCTTTTAATAAACCCATGTATGGTAGAAGTTCAATAAATATAGATGCGACTGTCATTGCGTAATATCCTTTTGTACATACACTATTAGCTTTATCTAAAATACATAGCGTTTATTGTACCTAGTAATTTAGTTGATTTTCAAACTAAACTCTGGTTAGTTTTTATTATAGTTTTGTCGCTTTGAACTCTATTTGGTAAAATTGGTCGAGTCTGACCACGTTAAGCCTGCAGTAGAATAAATGGACAGGACTAGAAAGATGGGTGCAGATCGGGTGCGGGTTGTATTGCGTTAAGTTTACTTTGCCAATAAAACAACGCGTGCGCTGGCCGGGCGCGGATTGGATGATTTCCAAACAAATTCCCGCCCCGACCTGTGTGTATTGGCCTATAGAGCAGTCTAATTAAAGCACGGTAAATGTGGATTATTCCCTTCTATCACCCTAAGCGACAGATTAGACAAAAATGTCCAATCTGTCGCTGTTTTTGCAGCAGGGTAACAGATGCGACTTTTAAAAATTTAAAAAGTACAATCTGTTACTATTTTACAACTATCAAAGCCCCTGTCAAAACTGCTGGTGTGTTAGTAGTCGCAACGGATCTTTGTCTCTCTGAATTATCTGCGCAGAACCCATTTTTTGGGTGTATTGGAAGCGCATTTTTCGCACGTATTTTTCGTACATGCGCAATCAGAGGGATTAAGATGTTGTGCGTACTGTACTTTTTTTTTAAATATGATGTTCGGTTATAAGTTTGATTATTGAAAGTGCCACCTTACTTACTCTCACTCAGTTTAAAATACTTTTTGGTTACAAAAAGTAAAATTCTTTGAGAGTAAATGACATGGGACTTTACCTAGACTTCACGTTAATAAGGAACGTACCCATACTACGTGACCCGTTTAGGGGGGGGGGGCATATAGGTACCACGGGTGGTCAGGTCACAGAAGGGGGGTCTAAAAAGTAAAGGTCACGTAGTATGGGTACGTTCCCTTAGGTGAAATGACCCTAAATTGTGTATTATTATCATTATATTACATCGATATCAAAAAATTATTAACATCATAACATCATGATACCTAACCAGTTTCATACAAAAAAAATTGTATTCTATGCATACTGACTCATGCATTGCCTGTCAATAAGTATCAAGTAAATCGTATCTTCAGCATTCTGCGCAAAACCCCATCTCTACTTTCAATTTTTAAAAGTTTCATAGTCACCCTGCTGCAAAAAGAGAGACAGATTGGACTTTTTCCATCTGTCTCCCTTGGGTGACAGTGCAGGGTGATAGATGTGAATAATTCATCTCTACACGCTCGAATCTGAGGTTTTTTGCGCAATGTGTATGCTGGGGACATACACATATAGGTAATAACTGCACAGTGCTGAAGCATACATTATTATCTTTAAACTTGAACATTATTTTAGCTCTTAAGTTTTGATTCACAAGGTACGTTTTAGTTTAATTGTAAGCTAGGGGTTCTGACTTCTGTTCTACCTGAGTACAATAACAGATTATTCTAGTATTCTTCAGTTTGTGTAAATATATTTTCGTGTAAGACCTTGTAACTTGTTAGTGATGTATTAAATTGATTTCACTAAATATTTGTTTTATTTTTAACTAGCTTCTGCTTGTGCCTTTCCTCGCTACATAGAAAACAAGTAGTAGTGACTACAGAGTACCATCTACTAACTTTATGATAGTCTTAAACATCTAGCGAAGCATGCGCGTATTATTGGTAGGTAGTAGGAAGGAATCCCTTAGTAGGCACATAATCCTAAGTAGGTAGGTGTAGGTATAATAATACTGGAAGGTACTAGGAGGTAGGAAGGTACTGTTATTGAATAATTCATAAGTTAAAAAACTGGAAAAACCGACTTCAATTCGACTACCAGCTTCATCATCAGATGATGATGATGATGATGACAGTTCATTGGGAATGTTCTAGTCACTATAAACACCACATAAAAGCCACAGGAAAGCAAAATACTCAATTTCGTGCACGTGGTTGGTTTGATTCTTTAGAGGAACTACTGGTGGGTTTTTGCTTTTCTCCAATTAAATGCGATTTGAATGTACAAACTGGGTTTATTGACAAATTTAGACAAATGTAAAAATTTCGGTGTGCACCACAAAGGTCATCGTTGCTAGCAGTAAAATGGTAGGCGCTACGCCGCAACTTGTCAGTTGTCATATTGCATCGTTGCTAGCAGTAAAATAGTAGGCATATTTTTTTCAGTTATTTCTTTTTATAACCCAAACTACTCAACCGATTTTGATGAAAATAAAATGGGACCAATCTGGAAGTATATCCTTTCAGATAAAAAAAGAATTTTTGAAATTGGTTCATAAATGACGGAGTTCTGAGGTAACAAACATTAAAAAAAAAAAAAAAAAAAAACATACAACCGAATTGAGAACCTCCTCCTTTTTTGAAGTCGGTTAAAAATGGGAATCTAAAGATGAGAAAGCTGATTCCCTTTTGTAATCTAATAAGACCGCGTTTAAACTTGGAAATATCAAGAAACATGGTATTTCGCTGATCATCATTTACTGCAAATAAATGCAACCTGGTTTCCGACAATCAGACATTGGACTGTGGTGAATATTTTGCTGAATAGGTAAGTATGTACGTACCTAACTAGTCAATATGCTGTGTAATTTTAAACGTGCTCTTTTAAGTACCTACCTACATTAAGTAATGGATGACCATTGAACATCTAAGGCTGGATGGAATACCTACATGGTGACTTTGCGACGGCGAATCGGAAGACGATGCATAGAACTTTTTTACTATACCTACCAACCGATGGCAAGACGTTCTATTTTTCTTGTAAATCTATGGGCAAGATGTTTTATGTCCCGCATTGTCATTAAATAATCCGTGTGTGTGTGTCTGTCTTACATAGCTCCTGAACGGATGAACCGATTTTGATTTTGTTTGTTTGAAAGGTGAATTACTTGGGAGTGTTCTTAGCTATGTTTGATGAAAATCGGTCCAAGATTCGGGGGTTTTTTAAATTTAATTACTTGTCTTATAAGGTGTGAAAGTAGAAAAATCTTCTGAGAAAACGTTTTTATTATTATCATGCATGAGGTACTTAGTAGTAAAATTATAATCTAATGCTAATCCTAGTATTTCTGTTCATTAGTGTTTTTCAACGTAGTTTTCTACAAAATTGTCAAGATATTGTTCGTGTCTACAATTAAGTTAACAAACTTAGATGCGCTCACTCAAATGCATATCTCAGCCTGCAGAAGTCCACTGCTGAAAATAGGCATCCTAAAAAAGCTTTCTTTTTACACCCTGTACTGTCAAAGCAGATTACACTGTAAAATCTGAAGTATAGGGTCATTAATCGTGTAATATATCCAGTTTACTGATGCTGGTTCTTCGTTTAGCGCAGGCTGCGTCAGGAGTAGGAGATTTCCTCTTGTTTGAGACGCCTGTCTCTTCAATCACGATGTCCTGAGTTGGGATGTTCATGAGAAGCTTGTCGATACTGCTGTTTTTGTTTTCATCTGAAGAAAAGTTTCCGTTCAGTGACATGAGTTTTAAAAAGTTGAAAAAGATAGTTATGTGGTGCACAGACGTTTTTCCCAATTGTTCTGAGGCCTCCCAAGTTATTCACAGAAAGCGTCGAGTTTTTACTATTTTTGAATCTGCTGACTCTCAAGACTAAGCATAATTTTTTTCCAAGCACGCATACATTAGTTTCCGATGAAAATCACTAGTTACTCAAATCTATGCTAAGTTTTGTGTGAATACGGCTTGTACTTAGCTTTTTTAAAAGCTATATTTCATCATAGTGGCCAATACTGCTGGCGACAGGCGTCACAGCTCAGTCGGTAATAGCTCTGCCTTCCGTGCTGTGGGTCATGGGTTCGATCCCCACTAAGAACAAAGATTTGTGTGTGGCAAACATAGATGTTTGTTCTATGTCTGGGTGTTACTATGTATCATAAGTATGTATTTACAAAAAAAAAGTATATAAGTTTTGTATCAGCATCTAGTTCTCATATTACAAGCTTTGCTTAGTTTGGGACTAGAGGGCGTCGTGTGAAATGTCCATGAATATTTATTTATTTTTATTTAATACTGGGTGATAGAAGAAATAAGACTCATTTTATGCTAAGAAGTATAATCATATCAAAAAATTATTCCTACAAAACGTCAAAATATAAACGCTTAGCTTACTTAGGTACCTACTTCAGTAGAAATAGCCTACACTTGAAGGTTTGTTCAATTAAAATCGGCTATCTGGATAGTGAAGTGTGGTGTGTATAAGGATGCTAACCTAGTGGGCCCTGTTTCTCGAGCTGCTTCTGACGGAACTCCTCCTGGGCGAGCCTCTGTCTTCGCTTGCGTTCAGCTCGTGCCTCCTCCTCACTCATACCCTCGAACTTGGCTGGATCCTGCTACCAAATAATAATGTCAGGTCGTTTTTTGCTGAGACTCAATCAACCTGAAATAGTCTATAGGGGCAGCACAAGCTACCAATTTTACGTGTATTATACATTTAAATAATCCAGACCTCACATTGGGATCTACCTACCTATTATTATGAGAGTTAGAAACTATAATACAGTGGGCGGGGGGTAGTGTACCTAGGTGCTGCACAAACCCCGAAGAAGCATTCTTGTACCCGCCTATCTTTAAGAATTGAACCTACGTCTGTCGTATGGCTTTCAGAAAAAACAGTGGAACAATTTATTAAAAATGATGTCTAAAAAACTTGGTATAGGTACTCTCTCTATCTACTTATCAACTTCTGTGATATAGAGAAGAGGGTTCGAATCCTGGACGTGTATTAAGATTAAAAATGACAGTACACTGGCCTTTCTAAAAATAAAATCTAGGGGACCAACTAATCGATACAATTAAAAATGTCATATTTGCAAACAATTTATTACAATAAAAACATGAAGGTACCGAGTTCACACAAAGTCTTTTACTTAAGTATCTAAATCTAATTATATTCTATACAAATCCATACATTCTTACCCAAATCCAATGTATTATTATAATTATTAAATTAGATAACCGTCAACAATCTTATATTGTGTAATATTATGGAAACCATGTGTAAAAGACCTTAAATTCTAGCCAATGAGGAAGATGAGCGTATTTTTTATTTAATGTAGATCGATAGATTTTTACGTCCAAAACACAACAGTGAAAGAATTTTGGCGATAGCTCAATAACTGAATTTTCTACGATTTTTTAAAGTTTGGATTTTCAAAATGTGTTTTGAGCCCGGCGATTTCACGTGTGACGTCAGCCGGTCCGACCGCTCACCCGCGCTTTCTAAGCGTTTTCTGCCTTTACGTTTCTATTTATATTTCTGAAAAATTGGGAGAAAAGTACCAATATTTTTATGTAATATTGTGCCTTTAAGTCCTAAGGACACGTTTAACGCTTCAGATAAACTTTTTAACCACCGACTGAAGAAGAAAGGTGTTCTAAGTTTGAGGCTTTTTTGTGTCTATGTGTCTGTACCTTTCAAGGCTCGTAGCTCCAAAAAATCACTCGTAATTTTTTTATAACTATTCTTGAAATGGAAAGCAGATAAATCTGGCATAGTTCTAAGCCAAGTTTGGTAGAAATCGGTGCAGCGGTTTCCAAGTTATGAGGATGTTTATCAGCCCTCGACACGCATTTTGAAGGGTTCTCAGGCATACATTGATTGTAGTTTGAAACATTTGGTTCTTATACCAGTATAACGTGAGCTACTATTTCTTAGTGTTTCATTGATTTTGTATATCAGGTAAGACTGGTAATGAGCAAGATTGTGTTATCGACGTGATTAGCAATGTTTTTAACCCCCGACGCAAAAACAATGGGGTGGTAAAGTTTGACGTGTGTGTGTGTGTCAGTGCGTGTGCGTGTGTCTGTGCGTGTATGTGTGTGTGTGTCTGTCGAATGCGCGCGTTGGTGCGCGTGCGGATGCGGATGGTAGTAGTCTAAGTCACATTGTCTACTAAGGACGTGCCTAGTGAGACATTGTACTGTCAAGTACAATGCCTCACTAGGCACGTCCTTAGAAGACAATGTGACTCGCTAAGAAGAAGAAGAAGAATGTGACTTACACTAGAACGTGCCTAGTGAGACATTGTACTGTCAAGTACAATGTCTCACTAGGCACGTCCTTAGTAGACAATGCCTACACATACATATAGTGCAATGCCTCACTAGGCACGTCCTTAGTTACGAAGGACATTGTACAGTAGGTACAATGCCTCACTAGGCACGTCCTTAAGCAATGCATTGCTAATGCCTCACTAAGCACGTCCTTCGTAACTAAGGACGTGCCTAGTGAGGCATTGCACTATATGTATGTGTAGGCATTGTCTACTAAGGACGTGCCTAGTGAGGCATTGTACTTGTACAGTACAATGCCTCACTAGGCACGTCCTAGTGTAAGTCACATTCTTCTTCTTCTTAGCGAGTCACATTGTCATTGTCATGTGACTTAGACTACTACCATCCGCATCCGCACGTGCACGTCCTTAGTAGACAATGCCTCACTAGGCACGTCCTTAGTAGACAATGCCTCACTAGGCACGTCCTTAGTAGACAATGCCTCACTAGGCACGTCCTCAGTAGACAATGCTTCACTAGGCACGTCCTTGGTTTCTGAGGACGTGCTTGAGAGACATTGTACTTGACAGTACAATGTCTCACTAGGCACGTCCTAGTGTAAGTCACATTCTTCTTCTTCTTATAAGAATTTTCGGTATAAGAACCAAATGTTTCAAACTACAATCAATGTATGCCTGAGAACCCTTCAAAATGCGTGTCGAGGGCTGATAAACATCCTCATAACTTGGAAACCGCTGCACCGATTTCTACCAAACTTGGCTTAGAACTATGCCAGATTTATCTGCTTTCCATTTCAAGAATAGTTATAAAAAAATTACGAGTGATTTTTTGGAGCTACGAGCCTTGAAAGGTACAGACACATAGACACAAAAAAGCCTCAAACTTAGAACACCTTTCTTCTTCAGTCGGTGGTTAAAAAGTTTATCTGAAGCGTTAAACGTGTCTTTAGGACTTAGAGGCACAATATTACATAAAAATATTGGTACTTTTCTCCCTATTTATCAGAAATATAAATAGAAACGTAAAGGCAGAAAACGCTTAAAACGCGCGGGTGAGCGATCGGACCTGGCTGACGTCACACGCGAAATCGCCGGGCTAAAAACAGATTTTGAAAATCCAAACTTTAAAAAATCGTAGAAAATTCAGTTTTTGAGCTATCGCCAAAATTCTTTCACAGTTGTCCTTACAATCTTCTAGACTTTTGATTTAAGCTATAAAAACAGGAAAAAATGCCTAACTCATCTTCCTCATTCTAAAGGGTGGTTTCACAACATTGGGGTAGGTATATTTTATACAAAAACTTTCCTTAAACTTTATAACCTCTCACTCAATAGGTACCTATTGCTTTATATCTTACAGTAGGTACTTTTGCAGTAGCCAGAGAAAACATCGCAGAAAAATGCATTAGAAAACTTTAGTAAATTAGAGGTGCGTTTTCATGTAAAATTTTCTAGAATCCGTATTACTTACCTATTTAAAATTTATTCGGTTTTTTTACGATAAAACGGAATAACCTAACCTTATTTTACCTTAGTAATAGTACCGTTTAGTATTTTTAGTACCTACTTTTGCGCTCTGGTGATAATAGTGCGTACCAATAATGTTATGGTTAAAAGACGAACGAGATAAGGCTAACTTTCCCGACATCTTGATTGTTTGCATTATGCATCCGTTGTTTTAATTTGTCCTTTATGGATCTTGTCTCGTGCATAAACAAATGAGAACCACTCGTTTGCTTTTCAGGTTGGTGTAAATCTAGCTCTTAAAAAAAGTGTTAAAACGAAAAAAAAGTAAAGTGTAAAAGTTATTTTGACATAAAGTTATCTAGGTACGTAAGTATCTATAAAAAAAAATTTGACTTGCAAGATCTGCACTAAACGAACACAAACAAACATTGCAAATGTAAAAATGCATAACAATTGATAAAAATATTGCAAGTTGAAAATAAAGTTAGAGAAACTGCTGAAACACGAAGTTTACAACGACGTAAACAATAATAATTGCTTCTTTTATGAAATGAGTTTTTTATTTCGATGACTGTACCATATTTTTATGCCGAATCAAAACGTTATAATTATTGAATTAATTATTCGGCAGTATTGTTTGTTACAAATGATAGATTTTTGTGTGCTCAAATCCGCGTATACCGCGCTAGGTACTGCGTACAGAATTCGTATGATAGTCCTTTCTTAGAGCCGATTTACACTTCGATGAGTACAGTAGCGGGTAGAGTTACACGAAGCGATCCAGTAAGTCTGCAGTAAGGCCGCTCAGTGTAACTTGACCGAGTATAAAATTTTAGATTAGACCGTTCTTATACAAATTCATTGGAAACACTTAAAAATACGTAAAATTAATCTAGCTACGATTAAACAGACCTAAAAGCCACCGATTGCCAACCGACTTAACAGTTATCTCATACAACCCACTGAAATGAGCTTAAAACTACGTCCAACTTGTCTTTTAGATACGAGATCGGCTATCGTAAACATTGATTCCAAAATACTTGACTATTTCTAGTGAGAAAAATACCTCCTCAACTGAAAATGTTTCGAAAACACTCCCCGATCCAGAGGGGAAGGGGGGATGAAGGGGAGGGGGGCTAAGGGGCTCAAGTGTTAAGTTTAAACGTTGGTAAATATACAAAAGGTACTTTTTTATAAAGTAAGTTTGGATTGCGTATACGTTCAGAAAAAATACCGTTATTGAGAACTAATAAACCAAAGCTAAAAGATAAATACGAGTACGTTCCGTTGAACGTGAGGTTTGATTGTGTTTGCAACGTTGCAAAATAGCGCGAGTGGCCCCAGGATTTCTTAGGAAACACTAAATAGCTGGGTCAAGCCCCCCAAACCGAAATTCTAGATCCACTATTCAATAATGTCAGATCCTAACTTTATACTTACCATAGATCGATAAATGCGTATCGTAAAATATGGGCCTCTAAAAATACCACACAAGCACACAACTATGATGAGACCTCCACACGCAAAAACGTATTCTTTGAAACCAAACTGTTCCACCACCAACCAACACCACAGTGACTTACTGGTCTTATTATGTCATAGTTTGTAACGGTACAGTGGAAATCAACTTAACAAACTCAAGATTTATGAAAAACACAAAACCTAAAATATTTTTTGGCAATTTCTAGCTACAATCTAATAGTCTACTGCTTAGCGTCCTTTCCAGGTGAGGGGGTTTTGTGCTCCTCGGGAAACTGCTTCTCCACCTGCTCAGCTACCCACTTCTTAACTTTCTGTTCCGTCCAGAAGCCATCATAGAAAATGGTTGGTTTGACCCAACAAGCGCGGTTCTGCTGCGGCCCGTACTGATAGGGCTCGCCTTGGCACTGATTCTTGCATTCCACCGACCCGGCCCGAGAGTTGACCACTAGGTTCTTGGGCGGGATGTTGAAGTTTAGATTGACGTTGCCGTGCGGCTCGTAGAAATGCCACGGACCGCACTCGTAGTACTTAGGATAGACGGGAGGTATTTGTGGCGGGGTGAGACGCGGGGGGGTATACATCGGCGGTACTACGGATCCCATGACGGGTTGGAGAACGAAACTTACGTTGGAATTCGGTCGGGGGTGCGCCATGGCCGACGGGGCGGGCCGCGGGGCGGGGGGCACCGGCATCGGGTGCGCCATCGCGATTGGAGCACCGTTTTTGACCTGAGCCACGTTCACCGGTCCATCTGTTGAGTTTTTTCTTTGATTTTTCACAAACGGTGAGCCTTCTAGTAGCAACTTCGTGTGGAGCGTACTGGGGAGATTTGTGTTGGCAAGGTTGGTATTGATGACGTTAGTTTTTGTGACGTTGGTAGCGAGGTTGTTGGTAAGGTTGGTAGGGGCGAGGTTGTTGGCTGCGTTGGTATTGGCAATGTTTTGATTGTTTTCCATTTGCGGCTCGGGGGAGACATGTTTGATCGTCTCCAGAAGTTCGGTGAGCTCTGCGGCCGCGGCGCCGCCGAAACTAAGCAGCGTCTCTCGCAAGGCATTTGTTACAGCAACCTGAAATATTTATTTTCTCTATCAGGCAAACATTTGACATTATGAAAAGAAATTATTCAGCCAGCAATTACGTCTTACGAAATATAAGATTATTAATGTTATTTTTATTTTTGACAAAGCCCCTATACAGCTACAACACAAATTTATTAATTAACTTTTAGAACTCTTTTACTATTATTGATTTTCTACTATACCTACTTATTGTTTTGTATAAAAGTGACGTAACTAAGTGTTCTCTATAAGTTCCTATGGTTAAAAATAAATGAATATAATCCTTATCTCATAACCTTTATCAATAATTTAAAGATGTAAACTAAAAAGTCGATTCCGCATTTATCATCTCAGCCAAACAGAATCAATACATCAGAGTAGTGGTCTCTGAGTTTCATCTGGATTCATTCTTGAAAATCGAGGATGTATCATTTTACGATTAGCGCTCCCGCGCGAGTTCTTCTCTACAGAAAAACTGATTTTTGCTCCTCGATTTTTGACAAAACTCACGACTCGCCACTCTGATGTGTGATAAGGTCAACATAATTATTTTACGAAATCTCAGCCCAAGGTGAGAATATAGAACAATGAATAGGTATGTTTCTACCTACAATAGACTTATGAACAAACTCACCTTTCTGGACTTGTAAATGGCAAATCCTTTGTTGTTGGCAACTGATGTTGCATAGCCTATGTTCTCCCGGTGTATATCAATGTTCTTGACGGATATGGAAACAAATGCCACTACTCCGGCACAGTATTTGCCATTCGATTGGTCTACAAAGTCTGAAAGTATTTATTAATAAACATTAAAATGAGAATAAATAATAAACCATTAAGTCTCAATTTGTTGTTTGATATAGAGCTTCATATCAACCTGAAAAAGTCCAATGCTGGACATTAGGCTTCTCCCACAGATATACCACAGAATCTGGTGTTATGAGGGATAAATAATTCTTCTTCATCTTCCTCGTCTAAAACTTTGTGCAATCTTTCCATTGACAGGAAGTTATCTTACTCTTTTGGGTCCATGTTTGTTAAAAGGGTCTCCATGGCTCAAAAAACTTTGGACAAAAAGGTGGGCACTCCACAGGACTCCTAGCTTACTAGAAGTCCTCACATCTTACCAAGCTCCTGTTTGGTGACCGCCCAGTTCCAGTTATTAAACCCCCATTGTGCATGGCCAAAGTTTATCAGTTGCTGTCTACGTTGTTGCTGATCTCCATCCTCTTCGCATGACTCCAACGGCACCGACATTGTGTCCGGCTGAAATAAAATGTTAATAATAAGTTCTACAATGCTGAACTTTGTAACTTGTAATGGAAAACTGGTTTATGTAAATGTTACCAAGGTAAAGGTCAAATCTGTACACGTCACAGCGTCTATAAACGGGCCTTCATCTATTAAAATTATTATTTTGAGGGCGTCGGGGACCTACAGGTTATAGATTCACGGGAATCAGTAGGTAGGTACCTACTTTCTGTGACATATAGAGCTCAACCAGCACTTCCAATTCTTCTTACTTCTTCACACACACTTCTAATCTAGTTTGCTGGATAAGGGTAAGATTTGCGGAGCTGACTAAGCCGCGAGTTGTCACGATGTTTCCCTTCATAGTGAAGGAATAGAGCGTCAAATAACCATAATAATTACCATTTTGATGCTGCAGTTTGCCACAGGGAACCCTGGTTTCCTCTGCATCTTTATCAGCCACATATACTATCAAAAGGCCATGCAACTGTTTTCAAATCTTTCAGTTTGTTTGTATCACTCTGTACTAGACAAAATAGAAACTGCCATTCAAATTATCGGCAAAATTCTTGATTGCCTGCGGATTTCCAAAACAACAAGCACCATTTTTTGAAGAGAGTGAATGAGAATGAATGAAATAAACTAAAACCTGGCGGCGAACTGCGAAAATACAACTACGACGCCACAGATTCTAAAATACATTATGGTGTGCGGACTGCGGACAATATGCGTAGCATATTGATCTGTGACATTATTACATGAAGCTAGAGTTTGGAGGTTGCGGATTAAGATATAGGTGTTCTGTGGTTGCGAGCCAGCTGATTTTGACATATTGGCATACCTGTCATACCTGTGGTTGGATTTGGTGTTTGTTTGGTTTGTTTCGGTTTGAGAAAATCGGAGAAAATTAATTTTCTCTTCAGCCGATGTTGTTTACATTGTTTTAAATTTTATCCGTCCAGCGCTTGTCAAAATTTTCTTCATTTCGTGGTACCTACTGCTAGAACAGGAAATCCAACTAGTATGTCGAGCCTGCTGGAAATAGATGGAAGTGTTCTAGAAGGGGTAGGTAAACAAACTGCTGAGTTGGTTACTTCATACTTGAAGTACCTACAGCTATTTTTGTAAATGAATCTGTGTGTTTCAGGGTGGTCAAATACTTCGAAATGCTATTTCTATGAGTGCTATCCTTGGTATTCCGGTAAAGGTTACCAAGATAAGAGCTGGCCGAAGCAAGCCGGGTCTTGCTGCACAACACTTGAAAGGTATGCGACTTATCTATATACCTTGCATAACACCACCATTGTTGTAAAAAGTCTTCAGAAAGATAACCTGATGAACCAACCACACTGTAAAGGATGCGGTTGGCTTGTCTAATGCCTTACTACATTGCTAATCAAATAAATAATTATGCTGGTGTTCAGGTATTGAGTTAGTAGCAGCAATGTGCAATGCGGAGCTTGGTGGAGCATCTATTGGTTCCATGGAAGTCCAGTTCACTCCGGGCAAGTTGCAAGGCGGGAACTATGTTGCTGATACAAAGACTGCTGGGTTTGTATATATCTCTACTTGTACCAGTCTCTTTGAAAAAATAAGTAAATAATTAGAAAGTTAGGATGGGCTGAATGCTAGACTTCCTGCACTAAGTTTCAGTAGTTATTTAAGCTTGTTCCAACACTTATTGCCATAAACAAAAGGGCCATCCAATCTTAGTCTTAGGACTAGTTTCGGGATAGCTAGATGCCACTATGTGCATCAATGTATTATTGTTTATACAGGTCAATAAGTCTTCTACTACAAGTAGCGCTACCTTGCGCGCTGTTCGCGTCCAGCGGAGTGCGGTTGGAGCTGCGCGGAGGTACAAACGCCGACATGGCGCCGCAAATCGACTACATGACCGAAGTATTCGCTTACGTGCTTAGGAAGTTCAATGCTGACTTCCAGCTGACTATTCATAGGCGGGGGTGAGTGCTTAGAGCATATTACGATTATTTTAAGTAGGAAGACTAAGAATAAGCCCCAAGCCCCCCTGTCTTCGTATTTCCAAAATCCAAATTCGCAGAACTTAGACATGGGTCCTTTAAACCGTGGGTCTATTACCCCTTAAATGCTGTTAGTGTATCAAAATCAACTCTGGGGTCACAGATGACCTTGATTACAAACTTAATAGAGCTGTCTGACAGGCCACCAAATTAATGGGTCCATCTTTGGAAAGTATTGCAGTGCCACAGAAGGAATTAATTTTTTTAAATACCCTATGATACCCTACGACAATGAAAACAATGAAATGGACAAAAAAATGTATAACAAAAATTATGCGCCTCTTGCGCATATTTTAATCGCCGTATTCACAAGTTAAAATCTCGTTGCAGATATTTCCCTAAAGGCGGCAGTAGTGTCATATTGGGCATTCTAAACCACTCGTTTTGCCTGCCCCTTCACTCGCGTTGCTCGTTTCGGGGCTTTCTCGGCAAAACGACTGGTTTAGAAGCCCAATATGACTGGAAACATTGTCTGTAACTAAGTTCGTAGCATAAACACAACTGAAACTCGTGGTTTCAATCATTCTGCTATAGTCACTCTCACAATGAAGTTCGTGAAGCAACCAGTATCATTACAATTTGAAAATATTAATATTGATTCTGAAAAACACAGTTTTCGCCATGGAAAACTCTTACCGAATACCATACGTTGCATTATATGTGGTCCATCGAATTGCGGAAAAACTAATTTGATTATTGGTCTACTCTTACATGAAAATGGATTAAATTTTCGAAATGTTTATGTTTATTCAAAAACCCTTTACCAACCAAAATACATATATTTAGAAAAAGTGTTACGTATGGTTCCCGGCGTTACTTTTGCAAAGTATCATGAAAATGAAGAAGTTCTTACTCCAAAGGCAGCTAAATGTAATTCAATAATAATATTTGATGATGTAGCGTGTGAAAATCAAAACAATATTCGTGATTATTTTGCAATGGGAAGGCATAAATATATAGACTGTTTTTATTTAAATCAAACTTACAGCAAAATACCTAAACAGTTAGTAAGAGATAATGCAAATTTAATTGTTATTTTTAAGCAAGATGATATAAACATGAGACATATCTATGATGAACACGTTAACACGGACATGTCTTGGCAAGAATTTAGAGAAATGTGTACACAAATATGGAAGGACCCTTATAGCTATGTAGTTATAAATAAGGATTGTGAAAAAAACAAAGGATGTTACCGAAAGAAATTTGATACGTATGTTATGTTTCAATAGATTGTACTGTGAGCAGGAACAACAATAATTAATATGACTCATTATTTATCGAAACGTTACGTAGACAACATCGAACAGCCAGCTAAAGTGTTTTAATATAAAATTAATAATGTCGTGTAATCCTGTGCATCACATGTACTCCACTGAATATAAACGCCTAAGAAGCTTTGATTCGTGGCCTAAAGGGCTATTTCAAAAAGCACGGGAAATGGCTGAAGCAGGATTTTTTTACACTGGAAATGGTGATAGAGTTATTTGTTACTACTGCGATGGAAGACTCAAAGACTGGTCTCCTAAAGACCTACCTTGGGAGGAGCACGCTCGTTTTTTTCAGTCGTGTCCACATGTTTTAGTAATGAAAGGAGAAAATTATGTGAAGCGCATAATAAACGAAGTTTATGATGAAGTTAAAGAAGAACAAAAAGAAGCACAAGAAGATAATAACCTTACCGCACAAAATGATACAGATTTGAAATCTAGCACATCATCAATGATCTGTAAAATTTGTTTAGTAGAAAACGTAAACACCTGCTTTATACCTTGCGGTCATGCTGTGACTTGTTCAAAGTGTTCTCTGTCCATAGGTGATAAATGCCCAATTTGCAGAACGGTATTTTCAAAAATAATTCGCTTGTATTTTTGACTTCATTATTCACTTGCTCACTATAAATAGCTGAACTATAAAATAATGTAACCATTTTCGAGAGAGCACTTAAACCTTCTTAGTGTGACTATGGAAAAAAATATAAAAAGACAAATTGTGAAAGCTGCAGAGTCTGTGAAAAAAAAAGTTCGAAAGATGCGAGATATTGAATCTGAAAATACTCATGCTTTGGAATCTGTTTTCAAACCGTTAACCAATTCTCTTAACCAAATGGCAGACCATAAAAAACATTTGAAAGAAAACGAAGTTACATTTGAAACATCAAGTCCATTAGATGCAGACAAAACTCTCAAACAGAAAAAATCAAACGTTGGTTTTGACGTATTTAATGAATTTCAAGATTCAAGTAGTTCTTCAAAAGAATCTGATGCTGAAAACGGAGATGAATCATTCAAAACAGTTGAATCCCCTTCAAGTGATTCAAGTTACGACATTTCTTCATGGTCTAAGTCTTCCGAAGCTCTATCCGATATTCCATTTGGTGTGAGACATGATCGTGGTAAGCTCATGATGGGATCAGCACGCGTGATTGTTTCTGACGATTTTATTCAAGTTGGCACAGATAAATATAAGATGACGCCTGGTATACATGAGCTACTTTTTAAAAAAGTTCCAGATTTAACCCAAATAACTAAGGAAGACTTGGGAAACTATAAGTCTATGTTACTAGATAATAATGCTCACCGAAGAGAATATGATCCACTAAAACCAATCAGAAGTAACAGAGGTCGAAAATACTTGAATATTGTAAAGCCTTTGTTCAAGTTGCGTAAATCATCAGCAAGCACTGATTCTAGTCAGCCTGACACACATCAAGGAAAAGGGTTGCCTACGTTAAAGAAATGGAAGAAAAATGTTGACTACGTATACTGGGATGATCCTAATGAATTGATTGATAGATTAAAGTTATTAATTGCTTCACAAGAAGCTGGTAATACTGGACTAGATAATGAAATTATATCAATTATAGAAGAATTGCGAGAGAGTGGTATTATTAATAAATAAGACAAAACTCCTTTTTAGTTTCATTTAAGCTTTATCCCTTATACTTACCAGTTCTTCCTAGTGAATATGGATAAATTTGGTCATCATATTCATAAACGATTACGTTTACCTGAATTCTTAGAAAACTTTGACAAAGCATTTGCTAAGGTAGAAAACGGAGAAATTGATTTGCAATCACAGCGACTAACAGGCGTTATAAGTCCATTGAAAGCAAGCGACGCTGTTAATAAAGAATACGTTGATAAGCAATCTCGATTATTAATAAACAAAAAAGAAGTTCATGACTTACTTAACGATTTTGAATCAGATATAAAAAAATATATACATCAGTTTATAGACGAATATTATACAAACATACATTTGAACACAAAAGTTCATCTAACTTCAAAAAATGAGTAAACTACAAGTGGTAAATGAAATTCATAAAACTGCACGTAAAAACTTTGCTCGCCGATCTGTAGTATTAAAGGGAATCGATGATCTATGGCAAGCTGATCTTATCGACTTTCAAAATATAAAAAGTTTTAATCAGGGCTTTAAATACATCTTAGTGGTATTAGATTGTTTTTCAAAGTTTTCTTGGGCTATTCCACTAAAAACAAAAAATAAATCAGAAGTGGCAAATGCATTTAATAAAATATTAGTTAAGACGCATCGCAAACCTGTTAATTTACAAACAGACATGGGTACTGAATTTTATAATGATGTATTTAGTAAAATTATAGTGTCTTATAATATTAACCATTATTCTACCTACTCCATAAAAAAAGCTTCAATAGTTGAACGATTAATCAAAACTCTTAAAAACAAATTATATAAACGTTTTAGTTTGAATGGTAGTTATAAGTGGGTCGGAGAGACTTTACAAAGTGTTGTTAATGCATACAATAATACAATACATCGGATAACCAAATATAAGCCAAAAGAAGTTAACCAGTTAAATCAAAATATAGTCATGAGAAACATCAAAAAATCCCAGGCTATCAATAATAACTCAAAGAAAAGTAAGTTTTGTGTAGGAGATTTAGTACGTATCAGTAAATATAAAGGTATGTTTGAAAAAGGCTACACACCAAACTGGTCTACTGAATTATTTTTAATTAAAAAAGTAAATTCTTCAAAACCATTTACGTATTTAATCGAAGATTTGCACAAACAACCCATTTTAGGAACTTTTTATGAAGAAGAACTTCAGAAAACATACTGCCCTAATGTTTACCTAATTGAAAAAGTTTTAAAAAAGAAAGGTAGTAAGCTTTTTGTAAAATGGTTAGGACTTCCAAATAGTGAAAATAGCTGGATTGAAAAACTATCAATTTTAAGATCATAAGAAGGTATATAAAATTATACATTAGATGTTACATTCGATCATTTATAACCCAGCAATGCGAGGTGAAGGACTTATTAATACTATAATAAATAAGCTACCATTTGAACTGCATTTACCTGGATACAATTATTGTGGACCTGGTACGCGATTAAGAAAACGATTACTAAGAGGTGATCAAGGAATTAATCAGCTAGATAACGCTTGTATGCAACACGACATCGCATACGACAACTCTAATAATTTAGAAGATCGCCATAAAGCCGATATAGAATTATTGAACATGGCAAAGCAGCGAATGAAATCTAAGAATGCAAGAAAAGGAGAGAAGTTAGCTTCGTGGCTAGTGAGCAAAGTAATGAAAAACAAAGTAAAACATGGTGCAGGAGCAAAATCATTCAAATCTGTTGTTTCTACAATACGCACACGTCTGAAAAAGTTAAAGCCAAAAAACAATTCTAAGGCTATACAAATAGCATATTCGGCTGCGAAAAAGCTCATCAAAACTAATAAAAATATTCGGTTACCACGTGTAATACCATTACCAAAAACAGGTGGTATACTTCCCTTGATACCAATATTTGCTGGACTCTCTGCACTAGGTGCATTGGCGGGAGGGTCTGCTGGTATTGCTAAAGCAGTTAATGATCACAAATCTGCTACAAAGAACTTTGAAGAAGCTCAACGACACAATAGAATGATGGAGTCTATTGCATTAGGAAAAGGATTATATATGAAGCCTTACAAGAAAGGCAATGGTCTCTTTGTAAAAAGTTCAAAAAACTAATGAAAAGGTTACCTGATCGTGCTCTCACTAATGTAGATATATTAAAATATACTAGTGGTAACATTCCATATTTTAGAGGTGTTTTTATGAGAGATGAATTACCAAAAAAACCGAATGATATTGAATGTGCAATCGTCAATTTAGATAGTTCGAAAAATGAAGGGACACATTGGGTAGCCTACGTTAAATATTTGGATTATTGTGAGTATTTTGACAGTTTTGGAAATTTAAAACCCCCACTAGAAATATTAAAATATTTAAAATCTAAAAATGTAACTTATAACTATTGTAATTACCAAAGTTTTGATACGTTTAATTGTGGACACCTCTGCTTAAAGTTTCTTAATGAGTTTTGGAAAAAGAATTTTATGTAATAAATAATTGTATAAATTGAAGCGCTAGTTTTATTTACTTCATTTCCAAAATGTCTTTCACACTGTCTATAACTGGTAATACATCTACTTTATCAACCAACTTTTATCCTGCGTTACTATTTGACGGTGAATATGAATGCGCTTTGTTGCATTTATCAACATTTAATTCGATTCCTAACATCGATAGCAAAAACAATAAATTTCATTATGGTGATAATGAAATCGTAGAAATCCCGGAAGGTGCTTATGAATTACAAGATATCTCTGACTATTTAAAATCATATGTTAAAAAAGGAACCACTTTTAATTTATTTTGTAACAACAACACCTTAAAAACATTTATTTTTTGCTCTAAAGATATACATTTTGAAAAAGATAACTCCCTTGGTGTTCTACTTGGCTTTGGTGATCAAACTTTAAAACCCAATATAATACATGAGTCTCAACTTCCAGTTAACATTTTATCAACGACCGTGGTGAGAGTAGAATGTGATATTGTAAGCGGATCATACATTAATGGAAAATCAAGTCATATAATTCATGAATTTGCACCCAACGTTCCACCAGGCTATCGAATTATAGAAATACCTAAAAATATCATCTATTTTCCAATCAATCAAATTAATGTTAGCTGTATTAATATCAGGTTATTAGATATTCGGAATAATTTGATTAATTTACGTGGAGAAGAAGTTCAATTATATTTACATATTAGGAAAAGATGATTGATTACAATAAATATGGTAATGCAAAACCAAAACACATCAGTGTTAAACGAACGACTCGCAAAGGAACAACTAAAAGAATAATTAAAATAACTGAAGAAAATAAGAGATTTCTAAAATTAATCGGACTCCGAAAATGAGTATTTTAGACATTTCAAGTTTACCAACTTATGATAATACCATCGATAGTATTGAATACCATTCCTACAAACCATACGTGACAAGTTTTAACAGGAACGATGAAATTCGCATACCGATCAATCAACAAGATCTTTACATATTACCATCAGCAAGCACCCTTTACTTAGAAGGAACAGTCAACATAGTAAAAAAGGATACAAAAGTAAAAGTAACGAGTGTAGAATTCACGAACAATCCACTTCTTTTTCTCTTCCAAGATATTCGATACGAACTTAATGGAGTGGAAATAGATAGAATAAAAAATGCTGGAATAACTACAACTATCAAAAATTTATTATCATTTAATGAAAATGATTCCAAAATATCAAAAGCTTGGGGATGGGATGTAAATGGAACCAAGACTTCAGGAAGTTTTTCAGCTTCAATCCCACTATCCAATATTTTAGGTTTTGCAGAAGATTATAAGAAAATTATAATAAACTGTAAACATGAACTGATACTGTTACGTAGTAACACAAATGTAAACTCTTTAAAGGTTCCAACAGGAGATCTTCTTGAAGATATTATTATAAATAAATTAGTTTGGCGTGTTCCACACGTTGTGGTATCTGACAAAGAAAAAATTAATTTACTCAAACTCTTAGAAAAAGATCGTCCTTTACGTTTTGCTTTTAGAAATTGGGATCTATACGAGTATCCTTTGTTACCTCAAACAACTAAGCACACGTGGTCAATTAAAACTGCATCACAGATTGAAAAACCTAGATACGTTATAATAGGTCTTCAGACAAACAGAAAAAATTTACCAGATAAAGATATGTCGCGGTTCGATCACTGTCACTTAAGAGATGTTAAAGTATATCTAAATTCTACTTATTTTCCTTATGAAAGTTTAAACATGAATTTTGCTGACATGAAAATAGCACTAATATATGAGCAATATGTCAAATTCCAACAGTCTTATTACGGACGCAAGAGTGAACCTTTACTAAGTGCTTCTGACTTTATCGAAAAGACACCATTGTTTGTGATCGATTGCTCTAGACAAAGCGAAAACCTTAAATCAGGACCTGTTGTAAGTGTGCGAGTGGAGCTTGAAAGTAATAAAGAGATACCCGATCATACTGCTGCATATTGTCTCATTTTGAATGATTGCGTAATAGAGTATAGACCACTGAGTAATTTGGTGAAGAAATTATCATGAGCGGTAACATCAGAATAGTAGATCTGCAAGGATTCAAGGATGCACATAATAATTTTGTGATAAAGGAGTTTGCTATTTTCATCAACGGCTACACTCAAACATTCATTGTCAAACCACCCTATCCATATAACTATCTATCAGCTGAAGAAAAAAAACAAGTGCGGTGGCTAGAAAACAACCGAGGAATTTTTTGGAGTGAAGGATTCATTGACTATCGAGAATTTAAGCGCACGATAATACCATACTTAAATAAGAAAAAAATTTTGACCAAGGGTACTGAAAAAGTGAAGTGGATTCAAGAATTGTGTGAAAACTGTGAAATAATTGATGTTGGTGAAAATGGTTGCCCAAATTTTATGAAATTACATAGTGATTACGAAAAGGAAAACAATGTTCTAAACTGTGTACACCACAAAAAAGAGTGTGCACTGAAAAATGTGATATGTATTAAAAATTGGTGTGATGATAATAATTATGAATGTATTTAATCTATAAATAAGATGAACCTATGTTTTTTCTAAGCCACCTATGTATTTTTAAATATAAAAAATATTGTTACTTCGTTTGTTTTATTCCACCTACCTACCTACCTAACTATTTACTTTGTAAAAATAAAATACAACATTCAGATAAAATATTTATTATTTCATTCTTAAATAAAAAATTTTAATGAACTTAGTAAAATAATGATAAAAAATATCTGTAGTATTATAATTAAGACCAAAATTACAAAGTAGGTACTTACATAAATGTATAGGTAATATTCATATAATTTACTATTGATCACTCGTGATAGTTTCCGATATTTTTTTTATTATTCTCTCAGTTTGTTCCATTACATTGTCCACGAAATCGTTCACTATATATTGCGCAGAAACTATAATATCATTTTCACATTCACTATTGTTATCACTAATGTCTAAAATTTTTATTTGTATTAATCTTCTCCCTCTGCATGGCTGCCGACTCACAATAAATGACGAGCGACGCAGATTGTTTTTGCGACGCTTGTCACGGGTTTCACTGCTTATTTTCTTTTTTGGGGTCCTCCTTGAACGTTTTAGAGTTTTCTTCAAACTTAGAATTGGAATTTCGTCCTCTTCATTGGGGTCTTGGGCACAATGGAATAGAAGGTCTTGTGTTTCTATCCCAAATATATTTTCTTGGGTTTCTTCATCGTTTCTGGGTCCGAAGCCATCCATTTTCTGAAAAAAATAAAATAGTTATTAAACTGAACAAAAGCTTAGTTTCGCTCTACAGTGACAAACCAAAAATCCAGAGTTCAAAACTTACCAATAATAATGACTGCTCGTGATTAGGATCGGAAGCCGATGTGCGCGCGCAAGCACGGACAGCAAATGAATAAAATAAGTACCTAATGATGTTTCTACCTACTGAAAACTTCTGCAAAGCTTGCAAAATAATGTTTAGTACGTACAGCCGATGCGCTCGCACCTGGCATGCTTTGTTCTCTTTCTAAGAAATTTTATAGTTTTTTATTACACACGGTAGGTACCGCTCGCCAGTCTGTTAAGAACTTGGCTTGACACGTTATCACGTGTCTAGACCTACTATGTCATGCTTATAATGCAACAATGTACAGTCAACGTTAATAGTAAAGGTTTCATTTCAATATATTATTATTCAAACTAAGATTAAAAAATCAACACTTTGTTTAAAAAGTATTACGATGAAATGAATGAAAATTTCTTAAAATAGACTACCTACTTTTCATACTAACTGTACTTCAGTAATTAGGTAGGCTAATTAAATGGGTAGGTTTTTTAAAATTAAACTACATAATATGATTGAAAACTTTTATTTGGTTTAGGTAGATAGATAGTAGATACTTATCTATAGGTACTATTATATTCTTAAAATTAAGTACTTACAACTAAAATTTATGATAGGTACCTAATTAAAACAAAACCTTATGGATGGATAGCCCAGTGACCCCAAGCCTGGCTTGATATTTTATCAGATAATATGAGACGTTTATCATCACCACCAGAAAGTACAATTTTATTTACGGAACGTGTAAATATTTGATGTTTTATGCTCTTAAACAAAACATTCTTTTTGCGTAGTATATCATTAGATAGCAATGTTTTCCTGTAATCTGATATATCAAGATCTCGCACAACACTCGTCTTCACACCTTTGGCTTTTCTTATAAGACTCTCGGTATTTTTAACACAATACAGCTTAGAGCGTAATCCAACAAATTCCGTTATAATGTTTCCACTCATTTCATCTTTGAACAGTCCCGGCACTTTTTTATTAATTATAGGTAATTCATGAATGTTTTCTGGAGAAAAGTTACTGGTATCAAAATAATCGATCAAGTGATTTTTTAAATCTTCATAAAAATCGCTTGTTTCAATGTGATAAATGAAACTATCGGTATCAGTGTAACACATCTGCAATTGATCTCTATAGAGTGGTTGAAACACGGAATAATGAAAGTCATACATGTGTGATTTAGATAATTCGAGTACTGTAAAGCCTATATACAATGGTTTGTCTAAAACAATGTGGTCAGGTTTCAACTGAATTGCTACTAAATTTTCTGTGAAAACTGAGGCACTGTGGAAATTGGGCCTAGCGATCAACTTTTCAGCATTATTTGTTTTCTTTGTTCTATTGCTATTATCAGACCATTTATTCACAAGTTGTACGTTGACTTTTTTTTATTGTTTTCCAAGGTTTTACCAAAAACGCTGTTATTGAGTAGTTTGAAAAAATCCTGTTCAAACGTTGAAGTAGCCTTCTGTCGCAAACTTGTATTTAAATCAATATATTCTTTTAAATAAGCACTCTGTTGAAATGTAATAGCGCGATGTATTTTTTTTAGAATCAAACCATGCTTAATGCATGTTTTCAAATGCACGTAATGTATAACGTAATAGTATTTGTCATACAAGTTTGGAATGAGTTTTGCATTTTTTCCTCCCGGAGGAATATCCTTTTGTGGACAAAACGGTAAATCATTGTGTTTGCAATGTAATTCTTTTGGATATAGTAAATCTACTTCAAGAATGTATCCATGCTTAGCATCATCCGGAACGCTGACAATATCTAACTCATCAATTTCTGTTTGATTTAGAAATCTAAAGTTTGATAATGGTAGAGTCTGACACATACTATAACCATATAGATTATTGCAGTCGATATATACAATAAAAGATTCTGGCAGTAGCGGATCATGTTCTAGAATAAATTTATTGTTAGCTTTTGCATATCTTTGAGAACACATACATACGCCACCTCTTATGCCTGATTGAATCATATCTATGATAGCAAAATCGTCAATGAGCTCTAATTCAACACCTGTTCTATAAAGCATAGCATCGAATGATAAACTTGGTGCTGTTACATAAAATGCAGGATCTAAGTGGTAGTGATGTTTACATGTTTTTCGAAAATTTTCGAAGATGTCTGTCAACAGCAAAACATCTGTTTTTAAATATAAATCTGTGTATTCTCCTAAATCATCGATATCAAACTGAGTCCAAACCGACTGTGCGTGAGAGTAATCTTCATCTGAGATATGCTCGTTGGTAAGAGAACTATAAAAACATTCTTTGCTAGGTAGAGATTGCTCATCATAACGCTCCCATGTATTCATATACTCGTAGGGGTAAATACCTTTGCGAGTAAGAAGGTTAAACTGTATATCGTTTGGAAAACAGTTTTGTAAATTAGTAAAATCAGAGGCTTCCATTGTTTTAGCTAATTTTTCTAGACTTGTTCCTAAAAATTTGAAAGAGTCCACAAATCGCAATTGCACAAATTCGTTTCGAGAAATCGGAATAAACTTTGTAAAAGAGATGTAATTTTCTTTTGTTTTAGGAATAATTTTTATTGACCCAGGTGCTTCACCTAGTTTTTTTATGAATAAATGACAGTCATATCCAGCCAAATTATGGAAGAAAATCGGCACAAATTTAGGAAGCTTGTACTGCAAGTTACAATAACTGTGAGCAGCGCCACGGTATCGACCTGTCAAATGACAGTGATCTCTAACTTTATCTCCAAACATAAAATTCTGACAAATATGACATCGAATAGAGTTTTTAAAATGTATTTTATCAGATTCGCTGTAAATAATCGGCATGTTTTGAGACAAAATCGTATGAATGTCTCGAGAATCATTGTAAATAGAAGAAACAAAATGATCGATACAATCGAGTCCTCGGTATGACACAAACTTGTTATATACAGGGTCAGTAGAACAAACGATTTGGTATGCGAATGCTACCGGCACATGTTTTTGCAAAGTATGTGTATGAGCACCTTCTGATCGTAGTTCACGGTCTGCCACGTTTTCTAACATTGTTTCGAAATCCGCATATATTATAAATGGAATATCTTGCTTACGATCATAATTTTTAAATTTAATTACCGATCCTTTCTCTGGTAATACGGTTACGATGCCATTACAAGTATGGTTTTCTACTTCATCATTTGTTGTGAAAAAAACTAAACACGTATCGCAAAAGTATATTTTTCCATGGTGTTTTGTTAATTGGCATCTAATCAGTCGTGACAAATCTTTTATAAGACAATAATGCGCTGTCGAATTATTTTCTAACAATAGCAAGCGAATAACTATTTTGCCATCAGTGCTACTCTCTGATTTATACAATGGTCCTATGACTGTCCGTTTTTTTAAACCGTAAATAATGAAGCTTAAGTGCGGGTTGTTTTCCTCGAATATTTTTATATCCGAAAACGTAACAGGATAAGACATGTTTTCGATATTCAGAACATCTCGAAAATGTGGATAAGATGAAACCCTATCCTGGTGGTTTTGAACTGGATATAATGCAGCAACCACACTCCACAAAAAGCAATAGTTATCAGAATTACGAATGTTGACACAAGCTTTTTTTTTCTTTATGTATGTCGGCAGCTCAATGAAAGTGTTGCCTCCAAGTGGTTGATATTTATTCACATTGATCTCTAAATAAGTACAACTCAAGAAAGCCCATCCGGAATCCCTATCTTGAAACTCATCAATTTTGGTTCGTAATGTGTTCGCAAGCGATGTGAACAATGACTCAAAATCATAACTCTGGTAAATTGGAATATTTTTAGTGCCAAATGATTTGATATCTTCTTCATTATTTTTAAACATTAGAAATTTAGCGTAGAGCTCAAAGTTGACTTTAATACAGACATGTTTTTTTAGACATTCATTAATAAGAAGTTCTAGTTTGTTTCGGATAGACGATAAAAAAACGTCCACAGAAACTTGATCGGTGTCTTGCGCGGTTACTTTGTATGAAACAATTCGGCTACGGAATGCTGTCGATATAATTTCAACACCATCAATGTGTGGCTGACTCGAGCTACATTGTTTATGTTTGTTGCTACGCAAATGTCCTACCCAGGCCCTACGTCTAACAGATGTGCTACACACTTCACAGAAAGGCATATTTGTCTACGTAAATATCGTAATAAAAACAAAGTTTTACAACATATCTACTATTCAGATAATAATAAGAAAATTTTTAACAAAAACTTTAACTAAACAAAATTATGAACCTATTAAAATATTGATTAATATTTTTTTAAATGCTAGTAAGTAATAAAATTATAATGTGTAGCTACTATCTACTACGTAAGTAGTAAATGTAGTAGTAGTACATGTAGAACGATAAGTACCTACCTACTTTAATACTTTTAAAAAAGCAAATCTCTAAACCAAACTAATACACCGATGCTTTATTTAGCTTGGTTAGCAAAAAAGGTAGGCGTTGAATTTTTAAAAGTTTTAAAACAGATCGTAAGGAACTGTTGCAAGGGTTCCCATTCGGGGCTTTCATCATCCAAACGGAGTTTAACGGAAGTAAGCGCCTTTTTATAACGCTCCTCCGGCGGCGTGTTCTCTACATCGATCACGTTGTAGAATTTAAGATCACAAAAAAAGTTACCGTGACCGATGGCGACAGTGCGACGACTCTGGCCGCCTGAAACTCTCGAGGTGAACGATGAGGTTAGGACAGAGTTTCCTCGCTGCCGCACTCCTGCCGAGCTTGATTTCTCTTCCGCCTGAAGAATCGTGAATATGTCGCGCTTCGATTTCTTTGGCCTGTAAAGAAGTAAAAAAGTTTTATATAAATAAATATTCATAGATATTTAACACAACATCCAGTCTCAAATCAAGTAAACTTGTATTTTAAGAACCTAATAATGTATGAAAGCAACCTATGTTTACCATCACACAAATGTTTGTTTGCAGTGGGAATCGAACCCACAACCTACGATACAAAAGATAGAACTATATCAACAGAGCTGTGATACCTGTCTACGTAAATAACCGGCCTGAACAACCAGACTGTTCAACACCTAATTACGAAGGCATAAATTGATAGTGTAAAAAAATATTTACCATGGAAGTTCAGCTTCAGGTTCAAAGAGAGATGTCGAGGGTTGGGATGCGAGCCGACTCGCAGCAGCAACAGCAGCAGAGTTAGCGGGCGCAACGCGGCGCTTAGTAGATTTCGCCTTTGACACCTTCGGCTGTGGTGGCGGCTGCTGCGGCTGCTGTGGCACAGATGCGGAGGAAAATTCGTACTCGGTTTCGCAGTCAGACCTGAAAATAATTAAATACACCTTATACCTGATTTTTTACGAAAACTTAACCTAGGTAAAATAAATCTGTAGAAACTTACGAACATTTTAGATGATTTGGTGGTACTTGGTAGTGTGTGACAGACGGCGGGCGGCTCGTAGAATTGGTGACTGGGCGGGCGGTGACGAAGAATGATAACAGAGTGAAGATGTGTCAGCAGTGATCACTCAAAGAATATTGTGTAATTTTTTTCTAATTTTTCACAATTTTATACTCCAAAATTCAAGCGTCAGCGGTTTTTATCCCAGTTCTAAATAGTAATAGGTGTCAACATCGACAACATAAACAAATCTGAACCATATTTTGTACGACAAGAACGATTTAAATATAAAATTTAGGTAAAGCTAACAAACTCAATAAGTCAAGCAATTATCACCCTTATTCCTTGGGAAAGGTATTTTTCCGATTAAATCGGATTCTACAATTATTCGCGCATAACTTAAACATACGAAAATGACTCATATGTGTTAATACTTAAGCTTCATGCACATGTTATATTTAATTTGGTAATACGGATGCATTGTCATACCTAGAGCTGTGTACACACTCTCAAACAAACACATGATTTTATTCATATTGATTTCATTCTTACTAATAAAGCATAAACGCATTCGAAAAATCTTATATTCACTTTCTTGTGTTTAATTAGTTTAAATTGTGCTGTTGGTTTTCTATAAGTAGGTATATAAATCAGTGAGTAGCTATGATCACATTTTAACTAGGGTTCCTAACATTCGTTACAAATTCTTTGTATGCATGGCTAGGTGGCTATACAAAGTAAAAAAACCATTAGATAGTAGGTAAGTAGGTAATAATCATCGAACAAATTTAATCAAAAGTCAAGACACTGCCTAAGAATCTAGGTAAGCAATGCAATACGTTTGTTGATGTAAAGTTTATATTTAGGCTGTTTGGTTTCCTACTAGTAAATATAATATAATATTAAGATGAATGTACCAAAACATAATTTCTTGCGTTGTTTTTAAATTCTATTGCAACAACTACATAATATTTGATAGTTAGTTGTTAAAATATAACCCTACCATGATAAATACCAAAAAAAGTAGGTGGGTAAGTACCTAGAATTTTTTTACATAAGCAATATTTAACATGATTAAAGAGAAACATTAAATAGGAAATTAGGTATATTATAAATAAAAATCTAATTTAGAAGTATAATAATTTCTAGTAACTTTTATAGTTACCTATTTACCTATTAAACAAACTTTAAAAGTGACTACAACATGAATTTTTTGCTGATGTTCAGCGTTTGATGTTACGGTTGATACGTTGATAGTAAATTCAGACTTTTTGCTTTCTGACTAGAAAAATTACTATCAATACCGAATATTATACCTGCTTAAATTAATGTTACTTATATGATGAGCAACAGCACTTATTGAAAAACAAATCATAATAGTAATAATATCCATTGCGTCAATTAGATAGAGTAAAGTTCATAAATATTATATTCACAAACAAGGTAGGTAGGTACCTAGTAAGTTTTTTTTCCACTAATACGTTACCTAGTTTGAATATTTAGCAAAGGTAGGTATTTTAAAAAACCAGGTTCTGTTCCATATCTATCTACAACATAAGAAACTTCTTTCTCAGTATAAGCTTAAACTGTCGACTCCGCATTACTCGAACTGTAATTGTAGCGTGTGAACGAGTTTAGACATGTGCGTCAAGTATACAATGCACGTGTGGTTCTTACTTGTGATGCTATTTGATCATAAAGTTATTAAATTGGTGATAAAAATAAGTGAATTGCAAAAAATGTAAGTAAATCATAATAATTAACTTTTACGATGTTCAAGTTTTTAAAATGGCCTAGAATTTTTGCTCTCGACTGTATTTCAAATAAAATTCTTAATTATTAGATAGGTACATTATCATATTCTAATGTGTTTTGCTTAAATGATTATATACAGTTCGTATCTATCCGTAATTTTCTTGTAGGAATATGTATTGCTATTTTGTAAAAGTAAAATATTTATTAATAACTATTTATTATTATTTTTACAGATAATCTAAAACCCTGGACTGCGAGTAGTACATACTACTAAAGCAGAAACAAAACACTATACACATAAAAAACTTCATAGGTAAGTCTTTTTAATTACTTACTTATTAAAAATTTATTTTGATGTACATAACTTATTTATGCTAGGTAAGTCTACCTTAAACTTCATTCAAATTGTAGTATAAATGTATGTACACCAAAGTTAAAAAAAACAGATGCCTAGAAAAGAAAAGTTTCTTTAAATAGGTACCTTATAATAACTTATCTGTGAATACAAGTTATAGTAGGTATTTAAATTTTATAATAGGTACCATCACAGCCTAATAATAAATAATATGAGAGTGGTACCTACCTATTATTAAATAAAATAATAATAATTTTGTTTGTTCCAGGTATCTCCACGATGTGGATGCAGGAGTATAAATTGAAGAAGAAATATTATTAGATTTATTATAGGTATTTAGTAAGAGATTATCTAGTATCTAAGATGTAACATTTGATATTCAATTTATAATTATTCATAGGAACCTTCAGTTATTAGGCACAGTAAAATATACTTAGGTAGTGGTAATAACTGAAGGTTCAGATATTGTTTCTCTGAGTTAATTATTTCAAAGGTAACATAAAAGTCGCATCTATTAGGTAAATGGATGCGCGGTAAAAAGTCACATCTAGGTATATCAGATGTGCATTGGTAATTGGTATTGGTTAATGGTAATGGTAAACGTAAGTATCCTTGTATTTGATAGACAGGTTGTTCGAATTAGGTAGATAAAACATGCAGTGAGAGGCAATTCGTGAATTTCCCAGCTGTGTGTTAGCATCATAGTCGGTGAAAGATAATCCTACCTCGGGCTTTCAGGGTGTTACTTACCACGGTTCACCCAACCGAATTGTGTTTGCTATCATCTCTGGGAATAGTAAAGAATTTCTCAAGCCGTATGTATTACATAGACATCTTAACTTTGATAGGAAGATTAGACATGCAGTGAGAGGCAATTCCTGAATTTCCCAACTGTGTATGTTAGCATCATAGTCGGTGAAAGATAATCCTACCTCGGGCTTTCAGGGTGTTACTTACCACGGTTCACCCAACCAACTTGTGTTTGCTATCATCTCTGGGAATAGTAAAGAATTTCTCAAGCCGTATGTATTACATAGACATCTTAATTTTGATAGGAAGATTAGACATGCAGTGAGAGGCAATTCCTGAATTTCCCAACTGTGTATGTTAGCATCATAGTCGGTGAAAGATAATCCTACCTCGGGCTTTCAGGGTGTTACTTACCACGGTTCACCCAACCGACTTGTGTTTGCTATCATCTCTGGGAATAGTAAAGAATTTCTCAAGCCGTATGTATTACATAGACATCTTAATTTTGATAGGAAGATTAGACATGCAGTGAGAGGCAATTCCTGAATTTCCCAACTGTGTATGTTAGCATCATAGTCGGTGAAAGATAATCCTACCTCGGGCTTTCAGGGTGTTACTTACCACGGTTCACCCAACCAACTTGTGTTTGCTACCATCTCTAGGAATATTCAAGAATCCCTCGAGCCGTGTGAGACATACAATGAGAAATAAAGAAAAGTAATGTGCGTTTTTCAAGCTCACCGAGTTTCTTGCCTGTTCTTTCCTCGGGAGAGCGTAGGTTACGAACAGGCAGTAATTTTTCAAAGTATTAGCCGATAAAAATCGGGTATACATGATAGCATTACTAACGGTGAGAGATAATCCTACCTCGGGCTCTCAGAGTGTTACTTACCATGGTTCACTCAACCAACCTGTGATCGCTATCATAATGCCTAATAAAACTAAAATAATTTAACTGATTAAATTCACAAACCGTAATTTTACTCGGTAGATTAGACATGCATTGAGACACAATTTGCGAATTTTCTAGCTGTATGTTAGCATCACCGTTGGTGAAAGATAATCCTACCTCGGGCTTTCAGGGTGTTACTTACCACGGTTCACCCAACCGACTTGTGTTTGCTATCATCCCTGGGAATAGTAAAGAATTTCTCAAGCCGTATGTATTACATAGACATCTTAATTTTGATAGGAAGATTAGACATGCAGTGAGAGGCAATTCCTGAATTTCCCAACTGTGTACCCAACCAACTTGTGTTTGCTACCATCTCTAGGAATATTCAAGAATCCCTCGAGCCGTGTGAGACATACAATGAGAAATAAAGAAAAGTAATGTGCGTTTTTCAAGCTCACCGAGTTTCTTGCCTGTTCTTTCCTCGGGAGAGCGTAGGTTACGAACAGGCAGTAATTTTTCAAAGTATTAGCCGATAAAAATCGGGTATACATGATAGCATTACTAACGGTGAGAGATAATCCTACCTCGGGCTCTCAGAGTGTTACTTACCATGGTTCACTCAACCAACCTGTGATCGCTATCATAATGCCTAATAAAACTAAAATAATTTAACTGATTAAATTCACAAACCGTAATTTTACTCGGTAGATTAGACATGCATTGAGACACAATTTGCGAATTTTCTAGCTGTACCTATGTTAGCATCACCGTTGGTGAAAGATAATCCTACCTCGGGCTTTCAGGGTGTTACTTACCATGGTTCACCCAACCAACATGTGTTTGCTATTATTGAACAGTAGAGAACGCGTGTTTGTGCTCTCTGAGAATATTCAAGAATTTATCGATCTGCATGCTACGAACTTAGTTACAGACAATGTTTCCAGTCATATTGGGCTTCTAAACCAGTCGTTTTGCCGAGAAAGCCCCGAAACGAGCAACGCGAGTGAAGGGGCAGGCAAAACGAGTGGTTTAGAATGCCCAATATGACACTACTGGCGGCGGCCGCGTCACAGTAGAAGTGACTCCAGTAGTCAAACTGCACAAAGTAGAGCTGACTGAAAGAGGTGATATCACCACTGTGCAAGGCTGGAGCTTCGTAGCTGGCAGTCTGCCTGTTAAGGTTCGTTTTAAAAAAAAGCATTCATCTGCCTTGGGGGGTGATTCTAGACTGATAGACTTTTTATCACGATAGATACATCTCCCAAGAACTGTCAAACCTCTGAAACCTCCATAGTTTTTGGAGATAAGTAAATCTAATGTGACAAAAAAGTCTATCTACTTCGATAGACTTTTCATTAATAGACCGCTCAATAAAGTCAAATCATAAAGGAATTCTGGCAATAATATTTTTCACGCGTAAATTATCCAAAGCTAGGTACCTATATACATTTTGATGTAATTATAAGATGGCGCACGAAATGGCGGACGCCGCCGCGCAAGCGCTGTGCAATTACGACGTCAAGATCGACAGCTATAAGGAGCACCGGGACCATGCACCTGATAACTGCAACGGCATTGTGTACGTAACTGCTAAATTATTCGCTTGAGCTTAGCACCCAGCAGATTGAATGCCTGTGATTTTCTAAACTACGCTTCACGAGTAGGCATTTTAGCGGTAAAATTGACTCAAAGGGTAGTCTATTCCTTTTGAAATAATGTACTGTCTCTGAAACTACCCCCCTAATGCCACCAAACTCTCAGGGTCAATTAACAGCAAGATGGCAGCGACCGACAGCGTATTTTCAGTTAAAAACTGGACAGCCAAGTTATCAATCCCATAAAGCGATTGCATCTATTTACATATTAAAACTGCTAAGTACGTAGTTGAAAGTTTGAAACTACTGTGTGAATTGACCATAGATTTGAAAGCCTATATTCGTTTAGTTTAGTATGCGAGTCGTCGACGGGCTGTGTGTTGGGTAGCGACGGGCTCGGCAAACGGAATGTGCCGCCAGGCGACGTCGGCGCCGCGGCCGGCACCCAGCTTGCAAACCAACTCTATAGTGGGGCGTGCGTTGATATGCACTCACAGGTTTGTTATAAATACCTCGGTTGATTGATACACACACCCACATACAAAGGTTGAAAGATTGATACACACCCACACACCAAGGTTGAAAGATTGATACACACCCACACAAAGGTTGAAAGATTGATACACACACACACACACACACACAAAGGTTGAAAGATTGATACACACCCACACAAAGGTTGAAAGATTGATACACACACACACACACACACAAAGGTTGAAAGATTGATACACACCCACACAAATGTTGAATGATTGATACACACCCACACAAAGGTTGAATGATTGATACACATACATGTCGTCTGCGGGTTGCCTGTATTTTCTGATAGATACCCTCAGATTGATTCATATTAATACCTGGTTAATAACTTATTCTATGAAGCAAAAAAGCGTTCAGTTATAAAATGCTATGCAAGTACCCATTTTTACCTACAATGATTAAAATGACTATACTTAATATTTCAGGACCAGATGATAATCTACATGGCATTAGCTGAAGGGCACTCGGTGGTTAGAACAGGGGAGATCACGCTCCACACCAAGACAGCCATTCACATAGCCGAACTCATGGCAAAGGTAATTTGTAGAATTATTTAATTTTAATGGCAATGTGTAACATAATATGCTCGAAAGGGGTTACTTTCATCACGAAAAGCGAAACTTTGAAGTGTTTCATTATTGAAATGCCTTTTAAACTTTTCTCCAAAACGCTCTGGCACGAGGTATAGTTGATCGAAGCCTGACACGACGCGTTTATATTTATGAGGTAAAATACAGCGTCGCATCTCTAACACTTCATAGGTATTTGTTAACTGCCGAAACAGTGTATATTTTGTTTTTCAGGTAAAATTCACCATACAACAGGATGGCGATCAGAATTTAATTTCTTGTACTGGACTAGGATTCGCTAATACAACGTAACATTGGTCAGAGTAGGGTCCAGTGCAGAATCATGAAAGATGCAATTAAAAAAAAGTCTTGATGCAAATCCACGGCAAAGTTAGCTAAATCTAATTTATTTTTTTACTTCCGTTTGGTTTTTTTTCTGTTTATTTATACTATGTAAGCTAATTTTAATTATTCAATATAGATATAGACAGCAGTTAAAATAATGTTGCAGTCTGAAATCTGTAAAAATCTATGGTTGTCTCAAAGATTTTTACAGATCTCAATGAAAAACTGTGATAATTGAGTCTATTCCGACTAACATGTATTTATGAATACCTACGTAATCTGCGTTAGCTTGTAGTAGTACGTATCACTATGTAATGTACGTTTTGTAAATAGTAACACTGTTGTAACCATACAAACTAGTTTCATTTCTTCATAGAATATTATAGTTCCACAATCCATGAAGCTAAACCAGGCTTTAACGTGCTCTGTGAGGCAATGTCGATTATAGGCAGAGGTTACCACTTAACATCAGGTGGGCCATCGGCTTGTTCCATCATTTAGTTGCATACAAAAACCTTTTATGGTAAGTATGCAAATCTCAAAAAGAACGAATATTTTCTATGACTGAATTCCTATATAAAAACAGGCAAACCGGGCGGCCCTATAAAAATACTTTGTAGATAGATAAGTTTGTTAAATAAAACAAAACAGTACATGGACTTATTTTATTACGGTTCAAGAAAGTTTGGCTAAAACGACTGCAGGCTAATTTATGCGTTATTACTATTGTCATAGGACGTACATTTCGTAGTATTATTCAGAAAATTCGATACAAAGTGAATTTCTACTGGAATATAGTAGAAAAAAACATACAAATTAAATTGTATTGATTCTGTGTACTCGGTACAAAAAAATATTCGACGATTTATAAAAAGTAGTACCTTACATTACAATATATAGAAATATCACTAAATTTATTTTTACTTCTGAACTTTTTTCATAAAGTGATTTTGTTAGTGATTTTATTAGAACAGAAAGGTACTCCCAAAATTTGAAAAGTAGTTTTGAAAATAGATAAATTACCTGATACTACTAATTACATGAATTTGTGCATAACCTAAGGTTTATATTTTTACTAAAAACTGTACAAAAAAGTGAGGTCTCCATAGCGAAGTGTATCATTCTTTTTTATGAAAATAATTCATATAAAAGAAATGAAAGTTATACTTTGACTCATTTTATTGATCAAAACAATAACTATATATACAAATACTGATAAGAAAATAGCATTTTTAACAAAAAAAAAATTATTAAAATGAACTCTGAATTATTAATGAAAGTTGTGCATCCAACATATTGTAAGAAAAATGTACTTTTTACTGAAAAGAAATTGTTTTATTCAATGTACCTAATGGGTTATAATGGTAACATTATAAAAGAATAAAAATAAACTTACACTAAACAAAACTGCGATTTAAAAACAAAACAAATATATACAGCGATTTTTATAATAAAAAAGTTTTATATAATTAGTATAATTACATAGAGAAATGTAGCCAGTATGTTTATACAACTTGTGACAAAGTCAGAAATATTAAAAAAAACGACAAAACAACACCATCACAGTATTGATAATTTTGAAGAATATAATTAATAATTTGTAATTAATATATCTACCTTAACATCTTATTAAAATGGTAAATAAATTCGGTTGCCGCAATAATAAAAACATACATTTACAGGCGGCGCAATCAAAAGTTGCTTTACGATTTTAGTGACCAAATACATCTTCACATGGTAAAATTTTTGAATAGGTACGTGATTTTTTATCGCGCTGAGCGTTTAGAAAGTTTTAACTTTGCTAAGGTGTAATACTGTATTTAGTCACTTGATTTGTCAAGCTTCCTTTGCAACTGCACATAACATTCACTCATGGAAGATTTTTAGGAAGTTTTACTACAAGTATTTTAAACGCACAATTGAACGCATGTCATAAAATAAAAGGGCTATATTACTAGGCCATGGTCCCTCACCATTTATAAAAAATAATAAATACACGAACCGGAATGGCTCGCCCACACTCATTTGAGATCATTCTAGTTTTGAACTTTTGACACACGTTTCATACATTACTGATGTACTATCAGCAAAAGTTCTACCTTACCACCTTAAGGGTGCGTTTTCTGTAAGCCGACTAGCCGTTAATTTTTGAATGCCAATAGAAGCAAATTATTTCGGGTGTAAAAGTTGTGAAAACAAACGTCATGAAAATAAATAAATGTTTAGGTTTCTGGTTGGTCAAAATAAGAAAACAAAAGAACAAGGTGGGGTCAGGTAGCTAACTGCTTGCAAGCGAAACAGTTTCAAAAGTGGTAAGGCGGAAATTTTGCTGATGGTACATTACTGATGTACAACCTGTACATTACTATTTGGAGTTGCTCAGCAACTTATGAAACTTTTGTTATTCTATTATATCCAAATTTTTACTATGTGATTATAATAAATTGACAACCATGGCGGTATTACTAGCATTAAACTAAGTTTGCGGTTGTTTTTCTCGAATAAACGTTTAGTTTTACAAAATTACACGATCATTAAGTTTACTGCAGTAGTCACAACGTATCTCAAGAGCTCTTAAATTGCAAATCGGCGTCACGGTCATGCTTTTTGTGAGATATGATGTAACATAATTTTTGTATATCTTAAAAGTTATAAAATGATTTCAAACAGTGAGTGTAAGCCTCGGATTGGTTGCGACTACAATGCGTTGTGTGGACGAGCTTAGTGTACTTATAAGTAGTAAGTTTGTGCTGAGTCTACTCCTTCTTGGCTTTGTCGGCTTCACTGCCCTCCACCGGCGCGGGCGCAGGCGGCGCGGAAGGTTGGTCTTCGTAGCTGTAAACAAAACAAAGAATCTCTTCTAAATAAACAATGTTCCGCGAATCTAAGCAGAATCCTGAAGCAATACGAGTTAAACTGTAATAAAGTTTCGTATCGTGTACTTAATTGTTTATAAAGTATAAGTACTTATTAATTTGACAATTATTAACATAACAACATAGACAAGTCATCAACTAATTAACAAGTAAGGTATCGATGGGACGAGCATTCGAGGTAACAATAAGTATGAGGTAACATTGTATTATATTAGCTAGTCATTTTCCTAATCATCATCATCATCATAGGCAGCTTGTATTAACCCACTGCTGGGCATAAGCCTCCTCCCTCAAACGCCACTCTTTTATATTATATTTTCCTAATATAAGTAATAATCCCACTACTATTATAAATGTCAAAGTTTAGATGTTTGTGTTTTAATCACGCTGTAACTACTGGGTCCGATTTGGATATAACTTGAAATATAGTTCGTAACCTGAACACATCGACTACTTTTCCCGTTTTTTTTAAGGTTATATTTTTTTTGTTTTTTTCGTGGACGAAGTCGCGGGTAACTTGTAGTATTAAATAATACAAAGTAGTTGGACAAATATTTACTGGAAGAGTGCTGGTAGGTCGCCCCGCAGCAGCGCCAACAGGAGCGGCGTCCCGAGGCACGCCGGCACCAAGTACAGCAGCGCCGGCTGCGCGTGCTTGAACACGTGCATCACCAGGATTGTGGCGAGGAGACCCACGATGTACGCAGAGAACGTGGCCCTGAATGTACACCAAACATCAACATTACTATTTTTTTTTTCTTTTTTGTAGGTATGTAATAACTTGCCTGTTCTTATAATAAGTTACTTAAGTCATCTGTATATTTGCTGAGGACAAATAAGGAATTATCTTATCTTATTACCTTGTAAGCTAAGTCTACAAATGGGTCACTTAAGTCTACAGTTGGGCGAGTTAAGTACTCAGCTGGGTGAGTTAAGTTCACAGCTAATGAGTCAAGCTCTCAGCTGAGCGAGTTAAGTCTATAGTGGGGAAGTTAACTGGGCGAGTTAAGTACTCAGCTGGGTGAGTTAAGTTCACAGCTAATGAGTCAAGCTCTCAGCTGAGCGAGTTAAGTCTATAGTGGGGAAGTTAACTGGGCGAGTTAAGTACTCAGCTGGGTGAGTTAAGTTCACAGCTAATGAGTCAAGCTCTCAGCTGAGCCAGTTAAGTCTATAGTGGGGAAGTTAACTGGGCGAGTTAGGTACTCAACTGGTTGAGTTAAGTTTACAGCTCAGGGAGTTATGTATTCAGAAAAGGCAGTTAGGAGCACTGCTGCGTAAATTAAGCCCGCAAGCTACTACTGAGAGAGGTCATTCATAGCGTTATATATTAAGTCTATAGTTGGTTGTTAAGTCTATGATTGGGCTAGATTATTACGTTCAATGGGCGAGTTAAGTTCACAGTTGGGCGAGTTAATTCCAAAGTCCAGTAAGTAAATCTCAGCTGAGTTAGTTCAGTCCACAGCTGGACTGTTATAATTACCTGAAGTAAAAGTCGCTATTGCGCTTGAGGCTCTTGTCGAAACGTAGAAGTAGAGCGATGAAGATGCCAGGTACAACGATGTCTCCTAAACCCAGCATTGCGAAGTTACTCGCGTTGAAACCGTTCACCAACAAGTCTTGGGGGAATACCACTGTAACAAACAAACGCACATTTGTAATGTTTTATAAAAATAAAAATGTTTAAACTTTACAATCAACATTCATTTGTGTGTGGAAAACATAGATGTTTGTTCTATGTCTGGGTGTTACTATGTATTATATGTATGTATTTACAAAAAAAAAAGTATATAAGTATTCTATCAGCCATCTAGTTCCCATATCACAAGCTTTGCTTAGTTTGGGACTAGAGGGCGTTGTGTGTAAAGTCCATGATTATTTATTTATTTGTTTATTCACAATGCGATACGCTTATATGTACACACATTTAATTTTGTTGGGATAGCGTTTGCACTGAAAAAAAATGTTGTGAATCCTATGTAAGTATCTAATGATTTGAATAAGATTCTGAAATGTCAAACATAATTCTGCGGTTTCAGAGTGATGGGCGCAGTGCAATGCATCACAGGGCACGTCTTCAGTGGACGTGCTCGGTGAGGCAATGCATTGTTATAGGCGGAGGTAACCACTTAACATCAGGTGGGCCATCGGCTTGTTCCATCATTTAGTTATTAAAAATTATACAAAATTATAAATGTTTTGGTGTAATCTCGGCAGTGGAAACCTACAACAGTAGAGATGTTCTTAAAGAAAGTAGCTCTTTTGCAATCGTGTAATACATATATATACGATATATGTCCGTAGTCCTGAATAATAAGTTTGAAACACTCAGTTTTTTGACATGTAAAAATACCTTCTAAAAATGCGTTCTTGTGAGTAGTGGAGGTCATTCATGTACTTTCACATAATGTCATTGTTAGCGAAATTGGCAGTACGAGTAGGTAATCAGTATTCACTTTTTGCAGTTATTGGCTACATCCTCCCTTGATGAACTCTGTTCAATACTTTCTAACAATAGCGTCAAAAGCTCTGAGTATTTTTAAGCTGTTGATGATGAAATAAAATTGCTTCGTCTCCGAGTCCAGATTATGTAGCATTAAATAAAATGAACCTAAGAGAGACGAAGGAATTCAATAACTTTTAACAATGTCTGTGAGGTAGCGTAATTAGTTATCTAAGCCGGAAGATTGGAATTAAAAATTATAGAAGTCGCATCTTTCACCCTGCTACAAACACCTGTTATAATTTTTGTCCAATCTGTCTCCCCAGGGTGACAGATCTGGGTGGCAGATGGGAATAATTCGGATTGAAGCACGCAAGTCTTCTTTGATATTGTAAACATCTTGAAGTCAGAAGTCACAAACTCAAAATCGTTCTTTCTCTGTATCTTTGGGAAGGTATCTAAAATGTACGCTTCGAAAAGTTTCTCTGTGATGGAAAATACAAACCGCCAGATGTCCGCCCAATACAGACCTAGTAAGGAGGCTCAAAAGGAAAAAACCTTTTGAGCTAGTATAGTGTTAAATGATCCGTAATAAGTGTAGTGCGAGTGCAAACTAGTGCCACCTATAAAGAACACAAAACCAAAGTGTCTTCGCCTTAAGTAAATAGCGACAATAAGAAAAGTGCCAATGGACACATTCTTAGATTAGTTTATGATAAAAATTTAGGTCAATGTAAAATTACTAATTAGCCTGCATTGTGGCTAGATCGTAATATAATTAGGGTATTAGTATTATTTATTAGTACATGTACACTAAATTAATAAAAAAAAAAGATGTTAAGCGGTGAGAGTACTTACGTTTGATGGGCGCTTCGAAAGACTTAGCCACAGTGACCATAACATTGGTGCCGAATACCCAGAAGATATCATACAGGAACAGGCCACACAGCAGTATGCAACCGGTCACCACATTGTTCAAATGAAGGAGTTCTACTCCGTTGATGGCAAACGCGATTCCGAAGAGATTGTTCGCGATCCAGTGCTGGAACAATTTAAAATGGTTTAATTTAAAGTCATAAGAAATGGCTTGAAATACATGTACACACGGCTACACGTCAGGGGGGTGATTCTAGACCGATTGACTTTTTTATCACGATAGATATATCTCCCAAAAACTGTCAAAAACTATGGTCTAGAATCGTCCCCAAGGGGTCGATTCTAGACCGATAGACATTTTATCACGATAGATATATATCCCAAGAACTGTCAAAACTCTATAGTTTTTGACAGTTTTTGGGAGATATATCTATCGTGATAAAAAAGTCTATAGGTCTAGAATTAGATAGATACCCCAGGTTAGATACCCATCATAACCATAACTACGCTTTATGTAATGCAGAATCGTCGGAAAAAAAGTGCACTTGTAGTAATCTAGTACCTACTTAGTGGTGGGTAGTTATGAAACTGTTTGTATGTGACCTACCTACCTATGTAAATAAAGCAGTGTTCATTCAGCAAGCTGTGTTTCACTACATGGTGGCAGCGGTGGGATCATAACCATAACTACGCTTTATGTAATGCAGAATCGTCGGAAAAAAAAGTGCACTAATGTAGGAACGCAGCGCGTGCGAGAGAGACGATATGTTTTTGTGTAGGACCTAAACATCATCCCTCTCGCACGGTTCGCAACTTGTACTAATAAGTAGTTCAAAGTCCAAATAGTCTAGGTTGAGGTAACGCCGTATGTACCTATTAGTAGGTATCTAAATAAGTGCTGGCATTGCTACCAATACGGTTTGACACAAATCTAGATTTATAGATTCACTTATCTGTTATTGTTCGCGCCTGTAGTACAGCACTACTCACACTGCCAGCGTCGCACAGCACTAGCCGACGCTCCGCCTATTCGCCTCGCGGCCGCCACGGAAGACGCACGCTCTCTCACGCATATCCTACCTACTTTATTACAAAGCTGTAATTTTACTTCAACATTATAGTCTTCCTGTATTTAAAAAGCCGCTTTTATTCTGCTCCCAAACATATTTTTTTGGCGCCCCCGGGTGGACATAGAATCACGGTCCCTGTTCGCAAAAACAGCGCGCGCGCCATTTTGCCAAGTTACACGTCGTCACGTATTCTCGCCATCATCGTCGGATCGAGTCACGGTATCCAGCACGCATCTCTCATAGTTTCGGTCAAGCTACGGCGCCGGGACAGCGGCGATATCTGGATTCGAGCGAAGAAGTTGGAGCCACGCGTGGTCAACACGGCCACGCACACACGGACACGCGACAGCGTGGCACCGCAGAGAACACGGAGAACAGACGAGGCGCAGCGCATCGAGCATCAACCTAACAAGGAGAGTGCCGTGAGCTTATCCCATCTATTTCCTACCTATTTTCCCAATCAGTTTGTGCAGATAGGGGTGGATAGCACCACAATTTAGAGCGTGTACAATCATATATTTTCATCATCTTTATTCACCATCGTTATTCACATCGTTATTCACCATCGTTATTCACCATCTTTATTCACCATCGTTATTCACCATCGTTATTCACCATCGTTATTCACCATCGTTATTCACCATCTTTATTCACCATCTTTATTCACCATCGATTTACGAACATCTTTTTAGAACAATATTTTCATCATCTTTTCGTACTTACCCTACCCACATGGGTGGTACACATCATCATTTACAGAATACTAGTTACTGAACACCATCATTATACATCATCTTTTTACCAACATCTTGCTATCTATCCTCGTTGCTTGCACTGACTAGTGTCTGCTGCTTAGGAAGATAGCTACATCGTCTTTTTTTACAGCTGCCCTACCCTAGTAATTAATAAGCTACTTTTAGTAAATCATCTTCATTCCCATTTGCGCTATAGCACTTTCTCCCGTCATATAACGCGATATTATCATTTTACAACATTCGCATAAGTAAAAAAATTTAGTTATTTTTCAACGATTTACTACTTTATTCCTGCAATTCCTGCATTTTTACTCGCTAGCATCAATCCCCACATTCACTGCTTGCTTACGCTCGCACTACAAAGCTTGTTTCTTCACCGTATTCCAGCGTTCCGCACCGTGAGGGCGTGCCGCAGAGGCTTCCTACCTACCTACCTACAGCCACGCGAGGAGCGCGTGCGCTGCCTCCGGTTGTTGCCCCTCCGAGCGATCAGCTGATCGCCGTGCATCACTTCGCCTACGAAACAAGGAGCGTAAGCCGTTAGCCAACTATTATTTAACTTTAACTTCACGTTTTAAATATTTTAGACTTTTTCACGTACTTACTCTGGTTATTTTATTGATTAATTTATTAACTCATACTTACCAATTCTACAAACGTAAATTCATTGTTTGCTCGTCATTTATAAATACTTAGTTAATCATGTCAACTCCCGAACCAAGACTGTCTCCCTTACCTGGGCCTAGTGGCAAGCTATCCCCATTGAGCATTCATGTTCCCATGGATGAGCTAAGTGAACTCAAGGTCAAACGCAGCTCGGTAAAGGGACAAGTTACTCGGTTCGCTAATTATTTAACTAGATTCGATAAAATTGAACGTTTGTCTTCGATTCAAATCAATGAATTAACTGTAAGGTTGAACAAGTTTTTAGATCTTCAATTAACCTTTGACAGCATGCAAACTCGCATCGAGGTTCTGAACAATGCAAATCTTGAGCATGAGCTGGCCGAGAGGGACAGCATTGAGGAAAAACTTTTTTCTTGCATCGCTTTAGCTCAAGATATAACAAAGGAAAAAGATAAATTGCATACTAATGACAATGAACACAATCAGTCCTCGCATTCATGCTGCAACCATAATCAGTCTCACGCTTGTCAGCCTACAAGTTTCAAATTGCCAATTATTAAAGTTCATAACTTCGACGGGGCATTTTTCAAATGGTTGGAATTCCGTGACACATATGAGTCACTCATTCATAGCAATGATAAAATCCTACCTGTGCATAAGTTTCACTATTTATGTTCATATCTGGAAGGAGAAGCTGCCCGCGTTATCTCAAACTTGGAGATCACAGCTGATAATTATGATAAGGCGTGGGACCTTCTCTGTGATAGGTACAACAACAAGCGACAGCTTGTTACTAATCATTTAAATGCACTTTTTAAGATAGAACAAGTACGCAACGAGTCTGACAAATCATTACGATATCTAGGGGATCATGTAACAAAAAATTTACGGGCATTAAATACACTCGGGCAGCCCACCGAGCAATGGGACACAATAATTGTACATATGATCAGTAATAAACTGGACCAGGTTAGCTTTACAAAATGGGAAGAACACAAAGGTAGTCTAGACGACTTACCTTCACTCGACGACTTAAAAAAATTCCTCAAGGCACGTGCTGATGTCTTAGAATCTCTGTACCGATCTAGAAGGGACAATCAACCAAAAAATCATCAGCGGTCAGAATCTCATACGAAATCTTATGTAATTTCAGCCAATACAACACTGGGGCCGTGCGTCATCTGCAAAGGAAATCACAGACTCTTTGACTGCGAGGCCTACCAAGGACTTTCTAACAATATGAGATGGCAGCAGGTCATCAATCACAAGCTGTGCCACAACTGCTTGCGATCGGGCCACGCCACTAACAATTGCCGGCTGGGAGGCTGTCGGGTATGTAAGGGGCCGCATAACACATCACTACACAAACACGGCACAGACACACAAACTCCACCTGCCCCTAGTCAAGCAGATAGCAAGGAAGGCAGTGCCGAGGAACAAATTACATCAATCGCTATGTCAGCAGTATCTTTAAAGCAAGTACTACTGTCAACTGCACTTATAGACATTAGAAACACGGAAAACAATAGGGTAGAAAGGGTAAGAGCATTATTAGATAGTGGGAGTCAGTCTTCTTTCATGACCAACGATTTAAAGCTACGGCTACAACTGACTTCCCAACCACAAAACACGATTAGTATTTTAGGAATAGGAGATACCAAACTAGATATTAAGCCAGAACGTTGCTTTGCACAGATTAAATCAAATTGTAATACATTTTCTCGTAAACAAGAATTTTTTGTATTGCCACAGATAACGGAAAATCTTCCGACACAATCCGTTAACGTAAATCATCTTAATATACCAAGTTCTTTGATTTTAGCGGATCCTACTTTTAATATACCATCGAGAATAGACATCCTGCTGGGAGCAGATATATTCTGGGATCTCATAGGATCGGAACAACATTCCTTAGGTAAAAGACTACCTATACTACGTAACTCTAAGTTAGGGTGGGTCATTTCAGGGCCAACACAAGGTAGTACCTATGAAGACAAAACATAAATCAAAACAAATTACACACAAGAATACAGACAAACAGACACGGACATGATTTATTTACATAGCTACATATTTTACGTTACATTCGACATACCACAACTATTTTTTACCAGGTTTCACTAATAAAGTATAGAATTTAGGCTCTCAAGTTATCTTGAGAGCGGGGGGGAGGTTTGTTAAGTCAACCTTTTGACTTAGATCAAGTCCATCCCAGTTGTAATACTTACACAAAACACATTTCACATAAAAACACAATGCGCCTCTTACGTACCTACATATCTATTAAATTAAATACCAACCTTCGCAAGCAGTTTGGGTCAGTTGATGTTAAAGACTTAGCATGACGCACGGCCCGCAGATGTACTTACCTTTTTTGTATTTTATACTGTGTACCTACTTACTTTAGTTTCATTCTTTTAGAAGCTTCAAGTAAATCATCAAGAGAATCCTCTATGCTGTCTCTCCGCCATTCATGACTCAGCTTCGATCGCTGAGTATGCAATGCATAATAAAATTTCTCCGGCTTACGCTCCACATCTCAATGGCTAATCCGAGACAGACATAATGTACATCACTTCGCATAAAGCGCATTTTGGGTAACACGCCTCTAATATTAGAGGAGCGATCTATCCTGTTTGCACAAATTGAGGCTATCCCTAAAGGTCAACCCTTTCATCATTTCCCCCTCCCCCTCAACCACTCCTCAAAGCTCACACCAGGCTCTCCTTGACAGGTCATCGACATCAACGCTTCAAGCTCCTGTACAACAATCACTGGACCAAGATTCAACCTTCAGAAGCACTTGCAAGCGAAATACGTGACGAAACTTCAAAGACAAACACGCGTGACGCGTCAGGGATCTACCACCTGGGTCAGAAACCAAACAGCAAAGAGAGGCCAGCATCATTATCTACTTCCAAGAGGACAATAAGACAAGTACTTATTCTGTCAAGAGTACCTACCTGAGACGAAGAAGACTTGAAAACACGGCTTTCAAGGCCCGGGAGTATGTTCGCGCCTGTAGTACAGCACTACTCACACTGCCAGCGTCGCACAGCACTAGCCGACGCTCCGCCTATTCGCCTCGCGGCCGCCACGGAAGACGCACGCTCTCTCACGCATATCCTACCTACTTTATTACAAAGCTGTAATTTTACTTCAACATTATAGTCTTCCTGTATTTAAAAAGCCGCTTTTATTCTGCTCCCAAACATAATGTTTGGGAGCAGAATAAAAGCGGCTTTTTAAATACAGGAAGACTATAATGTTGAAGTAAAATTACAGCTTTGTAATAAAGTAGGTAGGATATGCGTGAGAGAGCGTGCGTCTTCCGTGGCGGCCGCGAGGCGAATAGGCGGAGCGTCGGCTAGTGCTGTGCGACGCTGGCAGTGTGAGTAGTGCTGTACTACAGGCGCGAACAGTTATCATAATATCTTGTTTGATTCTTTTTGAATTCTGCAAAACTTTTATCGATAATCTGAAGAGGTTTCTAATCGAATCTATTTTAAAACTCAAGTGCAGTTGCGTCTTGGAAAATTACTATGTAAGGTACTGTTAGATACATGTATATAAGTTATACATGGTTATAATTATAGCAGAACTACATAGTTGTGCCAAGTTGTGTCATCATAGTGAAATAGTACCCACTATATAACAAACGATTGCGAATGTACAGTCGGCTACACATCAACCTATCAGCGGTTCGAACTTTGAACTATTATAATTTGAATGTTGCGAATCATGCGAGAGGGACGATATGTTTTTATTTGAGACTCGCTGCTTGCGCGCCACGCGCCTACACTTATTGCGATCCCTGATTCGCAACATTCAAATTATAATAGTTCAAAGTTCGAACAGTGGATAGGTTGTGTAGCCGACTGTACAGGTAGGGAAAAATTCGCTTACCTCCAATTCGACCCAAAATTAATTTATAGGGACAAAGATCCATTGTGATTGTGACTACAATAGATAACTGTCGTGAATAGTTTAGATAATAAGGTGGTAACATTTAGCATGTCAGGTAGTTTTAGGAAGTTGTAGCTAGCAACACTCTCTAGTAGTTCGAACCGAGAATAAAACGTGGATATGATACAGAACACGGCCTTTTTAATGGAAATCCTATCCACCACATAGTATGGCGACCGTGGGAATATACTACTAGAAGACTAGAAGCCATGAGCAGATAACCAGAAGCTCAAAACTTCAACCGGCCTGGGTTTGACCGGTAACGGCGTTGTGTGAATAACCTCTGAGTAACCTCGCTCACGTTGCAAAAGGTGAAAATTTTTCTGGAAGACACTTTGATCACACAACATGGAAGCTGTTACGGCACTAAAGGAAGCTCGGGAACGGGAACAAGTGAGGCGATTGTTCAGTAGAAGTGTAGTATCGGTGGAAGAACACTTACAAAATGGAGACATCTCACATGCCAGCATCGAGGCCGACTACCTACGAGAGAAAACAATACGATTGCAACAGTTGGATAAATCAATTCAAGATCGTTTGTTGCAATCTGAAGATTTTAAGGAAAAGGAATATGCTGCAGAGATGGACAAAGCAGAAGAATTTCAACACAAGTGGTGCGAAATTAGAAGACTGACTCAAGCAGGCGTCTCATCGAATCAGACTTCAAGATCAGTAAAAACTGCGCAGGATGCGAAAGCAAGATATTACAAGCTGCCACGAATAGAGTTCAAGAAGTTCGATGATGACCTGAAAAATTGGCTTGGATTTTGGGGCCAATTTAGCAAGATCCACAATGATGCAGAGATGACCAACGAGGACAAGTTCCAGTACCTGATACAAGCGATGAAGGAGGGCAGCAACGCAAGTACTTTAGTTGAAAGTTTCCCCCCCTCGGCAGACAACTACAACAAGGCCATCGAGCAGCTACAGGCGAGGTTTGGACGGGAAGATCTTCTAATACAAGTGTATGTTAGGCAGTTGCTAAGTCTGGTCCTCAACCACAATAAGAATCAGGTATCGGTAAGAACTTTGTATGACAAATTATCAACTTATTTACTATCATTGGAATCATTAGGCATTGTGAAACAAAAGTATGAGACCATCCTTTATCCTCTGGTTGAGTCTGCCATTCCAGAAAATTTATTACTGGCCTGGAATAGGGCAAACTCTAGTAAGTCAACTAATCAACTGGCAGATTTACTTACTTTTCTAAAATCTGAAGTAGAAACCGAGGAAAGAATCAAGTTGGCTAGGTCTGATTTTAACACCACTGCATCTAACCCCATTTTCCACAGCGAGTCAATATCCAGGAAACCACAGGTACCTACAGCAGCAGCATTAGTATCAAACTCAGAGCCGTGCATTGGTAAGAATTTTTCCTTAGATAAAAATAATAGTAGTAGTTGTTGTTTTTGTGACAAGAGCGGCCATAATACCTTTGAATGTATAAAAGCCAGCAAGATGTCTTTAGATGAGAAGAAGGAGGCAATCAAAAGGAAGGGCTGTTGCTACATATGTCTTAGAAAGGGGCACCTGGCTAATAAATGTAAAATCTTTGTCAAATGTTTATCATGTGAGAAACGTCATTATGTAATTTTATGTCCAGAGATACATAATAAGAGTGTTGAGAGTAGTACATCGGAGAATGTACTACACTGTGCCAGAAATAACACTATGACTCTATTACAGACGCTGATTGTGAACGTCACCCATGAAGGGAAGAGTAAGAAGGTGCGGGCATTATTGGACAGCGGTTCACAGAGGTCATATGTGAAAGCTGCAGTGGTCAAGCAATTGGGACTGCAGCCGACTGGCACAGAAAGGATTGGGCACATGTTATTTGGAGGTGTTGAACAGCCTGCGAAGGTATACAGATGTTTTGATTTAAAGGTGAGCAATTTGGAAGACACTTTTAGTATTCAAATCAATGCATTACAGCAGGCTGATATTTGTGGACGCCTACCAAAACTTAAGAATGTGAACACAGTCCAGAAGTTGCGAGACTTAAATATTAAGATCAGTGATTTAGAGTTTGCAGACACTGAAGTTAGTCTCCTGATTGGGTCTGATTACCTTGGGTCCATTATTTCAGATAAATTGGTTAATTTAGGTAACAACCTGATGGCTGTTAGCACCAATTTAGGATGGACATTACAAGGCCCAATATCAATACAAAATTCAGTCAACACAAGTGTTTCATGCTTTTCGAAAACAAATCTTAAAGATTTGTGTAGTGTGGAGTTAGCAGGATCAAAATACCCATGTGAAAAGCAGGTAGTAAACATAGCTGAAACAAAAACATTAACCGTGTTTAACAATAACAGTTCAGTGAATGCACAAGGCTACTATGAAGTTTCGCTACCATTGAAAGAGGGGTGTCCAAAGCTCAACACAAATGACGAAGTTGCATCTAAGAGACTGAAGTCAACTAAAAAGAAGAAGAAGTTGACAGGTAAACGAGAATTTTATGATAAAGTCTTAGAAAAGTGGAAGAAAGACTACATCAATGAAAAGGCTACAGAGGTATGTGTAGAGAGAAGTCACTATTTACACGAGTGCCGCGTCATCAAGTCACCGAGTACCAGAAAGCGTGTGCAGCCTACGTACGACGGCTCCACGATGGGACGAAATGGGTGGCCATGGAATGGTTTTAAGGATAGACAAGCAAAGCCCATGATGGCCAAAGCCAGGTTTGATTCGCGCAGGGTGACAGCTCCTCGTATAGACTCTACACGAAAAGTACCAACGGCTATGAGCACAAGTTTGGATGACGAAGGTATCATACGAGCGAGAAAGGACGAGATCAGATGTAGGCCAAGAATAGAAGGCAAGGAGAATTTCGTAAATCCAGATTCTAGAAGGAATAAAATAGTTAAACGACTCGCACGACGGAGATACGAGAAACTCTATCTACATGGACGCAAATCTTTTTGTCTGATTTAGAAAATGATTTCTGAATCGGAAAATAGGAGGTCTCATAAAGAGAAGAGTTGTATCATCTTTAAGAAAAATATGAGAGAGAGTATACACTATGAAGTTCCCGATTTGAAGAGATTTCGAAACAATAGCATTTTTATAATAAATCTACATCGTTGTAACTCGAAGAAGTCGTATGAACGTCATTTTTTACAGATTGTGTTTAGTTTTTTTTTTCAGACGAATATTGGACAGAAATAGAGGCTGCTACCGACGCCAGCCCTCAGCCTACCAGGTGGCGATACTCGCTACCAAGAACTCTGTGGTGGGGAGGATGGTGGGAGTGACTCACAAGATGGTAGAAGATATTATGTAGAATTTGGGTACCTTTTGACTATGTAGCAACCAGACCCCTAATGATTTTTGAGATTCACCACTTCTGTGACGTTTTACATGCCCTATTTCTAATAATATGTAGTGTAGGCACCTATTTTAATCAAACTGTTGACAGGTGCTGATGTCACAAGCCGCGAGAGCTGACGGCGACTGGTGTATGGGTAAGAGCTCACCACAGCCCTTATCTGCTGGAACTGACGGTCACGGATGAGTGGCGTAGAGAGCGAGTACAGACGGAGGTAACATATTTCGGTTCAGATGCAGTGTTAGATATTTAGACCTCCTTGATTACGTTTCAATCGCCTTTCGCGACCGCTATACATGGTAAATCAATTTATAAGAGTATTTCACCAGTTGCTTAGGTTTTAAAATTGTGTTCTTTCGTGTCGTAGGTAATTTTAATTATTTTAATGAATAAGTATGTGCTCTTACCTGCGATGTGTGTTTTGATGAGCAATAGTTATTAGATAATATTGTGATATTATGTTAATTTTGAAGACATGCTAAGACAGAATGTTTATTGCAGTGTACCTAATACAGTAAGATGATCAATAGTGACAGTGTGTTATTCGCACAGATTTATTTATATAAGACTGGTACATATTATTATGTAAACTTATTGACTGTAGAGCACTATTGTGATATACCTATAATTTTTATAGCCTAATTTTATTGTATTTCTTTTGACATTTCTATTTGAATGATATTTTGACATTGTAATAATTAACCGGCCCCGTAGATCTATATGTAATTGTAGATTTATTATTGTAATTTATTGAATGAATACTAATTTGTATACTTTGGATCTTGTGTGGGGAGGATGTCGTGAATAGTTTAGATAATAAGGTGGTAACATTTAGCATGTCAGGTAGTTTTAGGAAGTTGTAGCTAGCAACACTCTCTAGTAGTTCGAACCGAGAATAAAACGTGGATATGATACAGAACACGGCCTTTTTAATGGAAATCCTATCCACCACAATAACTAAGCAATGCTAACAAAGTATGCCTATTATCTTACCTTCTTGAAGAGATACCAGCCGCCGAGGGCGAGGGAGATGAGCAGACAGATGACGTCATACGACGAGAACTTGTAGTTGATAATGTCTTCGCGACTGTCCCGCGTAAAGTGGATGTGATACGACACGTTTGGAATGGAAGCCGGTACCATGAACGATATTACTGGGCTGTTAGAACAAAGAAAGCATAAAATTAAATAAGAATTTGTATGAAATAGAGTCATACTTGACAGGCGTCACAGCTCAGTCGGTAATAGCTCTGCCTTCCGTGCTGTGGGTCGTGGGTTCGATCCCCACCAAGAACAAACATTTGTGCGTGGAAAACATAGATGTTTGTTCTATGTCTGGGTGTTACTATTTATTATAAGTATGTATTTACAAAAAAAAAGTATATAAGTATTCTATCAGCCATCTGGTTCCCATATTACAAGCATTGCTTAGTTTGGGACTAGAGGGTGTTGTGTGAAATGTCCCTGAATATTTATTTATTATTTATTTACTTTATTATTTTTTTGTCTACCTAAGATTTTGAATAATTTTTACTTTTTCCCCAGGCATTTTGTATACATTTTAATTTGGCAGATTTCTATAGGCTATTGTAACCGCTTGCCATCAGGCGGGTCGTAACGTAAGCTTATTAAAATTTGTCAATTTACCTACTAGTTGTACAAAAAATAGAAAAAAAAAACAGCCGAGCCTATATTCAGACATGATCAAATGTGCAGGACTACTAAGTCGCGGGATTCCTCACGACACGTCTCAGAGTGATGGACGCAGTGCATTGCCTCATAGGACACGTTCTCAATGGACTTGCGCTGTGAGATAATGCATTGTTATAGTAAGAACACTTAACATCAGGTGGCCCATGAGCTCATTCCATTAAGTTAAATCATAAAAAATGTTCCTTCATAGTTTGAAAGCAGTGAATACTTTTTCCGAAGAGTAAAATGCACCTCCAGATTTAAACATTTTGAACCTAGGACCCTAGAATTCGAAGGCAGGATTGCTACCACATGACCAACGATGCTCTCATTGTATTTACAATATTTCTAGATATTTCTCAAAGGTCAGACAGACAAAGGAAACCATTATTACGCAGGCAAACAATTGTCATGTTTACTAAGGTCAATGCTAAATAATAAGACATTTAATAAGTTGCATGTTCACTTTCTGTTTAGTTTTAGATGAGGAAAATAATTGCTGTATCTAATGGGAGTATCACAGGAGTTTTTTTCTTCTGAAGAGAAGGAAAGTACAATCCTGATGATTTTGGCCATACAAACACAGAGATGGCACAGTGTTTGTTTGTTCGTATGAGAAAAAATATTTATTACTTCTATTGAGGAGTATACCTGAGTAGATGGCTCAGAGCCAGCACTCCGAGGAAGAAAAAGTATCCCGTAAGCAGCAAGTTAATGTACTCCTTGGAGAAGAACTGGAAGAACACGTAGAGTCCGAACAGCGCACATGATGCAATCAGCGGGAACATCAACGCATCTCGGTTCGACATTGTCTCATGAGGAGTGCCTGATTCCTGTACAATTAATTAAATAATGTAAAAAGGTAACATCTTGCTAGTTACAGTAATATGTGAAAGAATTCTGCTTCAAGGTGGGGAGAGATAGATCTATAATGACAATTCCCAGTGGAGTTTATTGTACATTAAAAGTGTGGTGTGTTTTTAGTATTTGCATAGAAACATTGAATAGAGCTATTCAAGCTATGGGTGTCTATTCTAGTTCTGATAATTCTCTTAATCCCTGCAATTTTAAATGAATAAAACATTTTATCACGGCTGCTAGAAAATTATAAGGAAAATGAAGTTTTTTTCCTGTTCAAAAATATACAGTAATTCCTGAATAAGCAGCAAGTTTTATCTAACAGATAAAACTTTTTGATACTTTGTTACATCTTCCTGTAGGAACAATATGTACAGTACTATGTCATTGTCTCATATTCTTTGTGGTCTTCCTACATCATATTGTAAATGTCTGTATTGATTGTCAAAGTCTGAAGATCTAAGGAACTATGTTTCTGAGTGATTTCAGTACCTACTGCATGAACTCTGAGTGTACGTGTAGTTTTAGTCTCACATGAGATGTTTGCAAATATTTTATATTAATTATTAATTATTACTGTACCTACTGATAAGATTATAGTGAATTTTTATTTATGATGTACAAGTTACCATGACTATTTTTTTGAGAATTAATAGTTTTGGCGCCAAATTGCATTGAATTTAATAAGTAAATTAATCATCTATAAGGTCCTAGATTAATATCAGCATCTGCACACAGTGTGGTGCGTAGGATTGGTGGTGACGAGACAAAAATATGCCACGGAGATTGAACGTGCGCCTTTCTCATTGGAGCCAATTAGATTCTCAAAACATGTGATAAAACCTACACCATACCATCTAAGACTAGTATAGAACTCACCTTTTGCTCTTTTAGATACTTTACAGACCTAAAAGACCCGAAAAATATGGGCAAAATAGCCATGATCACTAAACTAAAGTAGGCAATAGCGAGGCCTTCAATGGTCGCTGGAGCCCTTTCTGTGGCATTTTTCACTGATTCTAAAACACTGTCCTCGATGTTAATCGGAACTTCTGGAGCCGTATCTGCCATTTTTATAGTAAAATTACACTATCACGTAATAAAAATCCGTCTTTCCCGATCCCCCTAAATTCCCATTTGATTTGACAACTTGACAAGAAAGAAAAGATAACTAACGTCAAATGAAAATGATGAAGTGTACAAAATTGACAAATATACAGTTTTTTTCATTATGTTGGTAGATCTATGTCTTGTCATGTTGCAACGCACTCAAAAAACCGATATGTATTTCCGAAAAACATTAAATAAAGAAAAATTGATTTGATTTGATTGAAAGAGAAAAATTTTATTTACCTATTTGACTTTTCGTTGCTTGGTTAGATTATTTTAGATGGGGGTTAGATGGGTATATAGTGTGTGTACGATCACTTCCGCTTAAATTTCTGTTATGTTGGTGTCACTGTAAAATAACATCTGTTTTTGTCTATGGTTAGCCTGCTGTTCTGTTTGTCAAAAACGAAAAATCCCGCTGCTGTCAAACAAAATCGCGCACGCAATCAGGCGAACTTTCGCTTTCCAGATTTTCACGTTTTTCAATCTTCTGTGTTCTAAAAAGAAAGACATGGTCGAGTTCTGCAAAACAAACCGTCGTTGATCTACCGCAATATTATTACATTACAATGGAAGTATCGGGGGGTGCCGAAGAGGGTTTTATCAGGGAATGGACTCCTTGCTCCCATATTCTGAATCTGATTCCTCCTCGGATTCAGACGGGTATATTCTCGAGTGAGTTGTGTCTAACATGTGTGGATGCGGTCAGCGAGTACATTGCTCTGGGCACGAATGTAGGGTTGGTGTACTGGTACGACAGGAAAAAGGGAAACATCCAAAGGCTGCGATGTGAGGTGAGTTACTGTTGATCTTAATCTATCTACGACATTCATCTGTTCGGAATTTTTAACGTGCAAGCTCTTATTTAGGAGCCTCCACATCAGACCCTTAATCAGGAGCATACAATGCCATCATTCATACACAGCTTCTGTTCCGGTACCTACCACAGATCCTTAAATAAGTGGGTAACTATTGTTCGTTTTCTTCAAGCAGTAGATGTTTGTGGTAGTAGCTACTTTTCTTAAATGTAAGGTGACCATTGCTTGGTTGTATTCAAGATTAAAATCTATCAATATGATGGGGTACATTTTCTTTTCAATTACAATATTTCAATAATTTACAAGTTACAAATTCACAGTGCCAATATTTATCATAGGCCTATAATAACATTTTAGGATTCTAAATCATACTGATAAGTACAATTTGGGTCTTGTCAAGGCAAGTGAATAGATATTTTCTAGACTGTCCTGCTCTATCATTGCCTTTATCGTCACTTAACATCAGGTGAGATTTAAGCCACAGGATAGTAATATCTCATATAACTAAAATAAAACTATATGAGAATGAATCAGTACACTACAATGTTTTTTTTTTTCAATATATTCAGCATTCCTAACTCTAAAAATACAGAATTCTTCATCACCATTTCCCTGCCCTTACCTTACTCTAAGTGGAGTGGCAATAAGTATTATTCATTAATTTCTAAAATGATTAATAAGCCTGGTAATTTATGAGGAAAATAGATGGTGTTAATACTCAACCGTTACAAGTACATTATACCGAATTATTGATATCAGTTATTGTTACAAAAACCTTAGATACCTACTGCTATGGTGCAGACTGCCGTGGTACTCAAATACGTAGGTAATGTTATCGCAAGAAGCAAACCCACAACCCGTTTGATTCAGCCAATTAACCAACCTAATTTGAATTTTGAAGTACAAAATATAAATGTGAAAGTTACTTATTTATTACATAACAATCCTATTTGATTGAAGCCATGATTTGTACAACCTACATTATGTAACAGTTTCTTTAACCTTGTAATGGTTGTCTGAAGTCAGAAACAATTGTACCAACACACTGATTTCAAGGCTAAAGATGAAAACATTGAGACGTCTGAGGGGCGATTACGAGTTGACAATGTAAAAACCGGTGTGAAACGTCTGACGCCAACCACACCGGTGTGCACTGCTTGGTATGGAAACACTGAGCGGAAGCTTGATGAAACCAAGCTTCTCAAACAATCCGCTGTACATCAAATAAATATAAATAAATATAAATATTCATGGACTTTACACACAACGCCCTCTAGTCCCAAACTAAGCAAAGCTTGTAATATGGGAATTAGATGGCTGATAGAATACTTAAATACTTTTTTTTTTTGTAAATACATACTTATAATACATAGTAACACCCAGACATAGAACAAACATCTATGTTTTCCACGCACAAATGTTTGTTCTCAGTGGGGATCGAACCCACGACCCACAGCACGGAAGGCAGAGCCATTACCGACTGAGCTGTGACGCCTGTCTTGCCTGTCAAATCCTTTCATGATCAATTGTTCCAGGTTTCAAACTCCCCCATAACATACGTGAAGATAGTAAGCACGGTGGACTACATGGTAGGGGCCGGTAACGCGGCAGGACAGGTCACAGTGTTCCAAATACCTAAAGAGCACCCTGATAATATACCTGATAACTTCAAGCCTAAGGTCGAGCCGAAGGTTGAAAGGTAATGTACAATGTAATGCCACATCGCGCGCTCAAAACGTACATAATGTACATTTTGAATCTATGTTCCAAATACATAAGTTAACGTAACGCGGCGACTGTCAGACTTGTTTGTAATTACCCCTCTGATTTGTGTATTTTTTTATTTTAGATTACTAGCACCCTCTTGCTAGGTAACCTAATGTGTAAAGTATAAATATGTTTGCATTACAGGTACACAATAGGCGACCTCCACAAAAGCAAAATCACTGCAATAGAATGGTCAAAAAACGGTATGAGACTGTTTTCCGGCGATAAAAACGGCGTTATCATAATGACTGAAATTGATTTTTACATGGTAAGTAAACATTGCAAATTATTCATTAAATTGCACGTAGATAACATAGCCTTTTACCCGACTGTGGCGAAGCAAAAAGGAGGGTTATGAATTTGACCATGTATTTACTTAGGGTAGCAACATAGTAGTAGAGCTTCTTGTGTGCGAGCTTGTCGGGGGAAGTACCTACTAGCACCGTACCTATTTCGTGTTGTGCACAGTGATGCTCGCATTGCTGTGTTCCGGTTTGAAGGGTATGGTATGGGTGCCGGTGCTATTACAAGTATGAGACTTAACGTTTAGGTCTTAGAGCGATAACCGCAGTGCATTGCCTCACAAGACACATCCTCATTGGACTTGCTTAATAGGTAATGCATCGTTATACGCAGAAGTAACCGTTTTAAATGTAACATATTTTATGATTAAAAAAATGCATTTCCCTGTCTCATGTTTGTCCCTGCTATCGTAAAGATAACAAGAGTAAATAATTAGTAGGAGAGATAACAGCTGATGAGAAATTGTTTTAAAAATAAACTCTGCCTTATCTAAGGGCAATGCTCTACAAACATAATGTTGTGAAGTTTTCTACATGATAGGTATTTAGCAACTTTCCTTACATTCACTTATGAGTTTCTGAATATTTATGTTTTCTAAGCGTTTTTGGGGATCGATTTCACTTTGCGATAAGTGTGTTGATGTAGGAAGGCGGGCTCTACGCGAAAAAATAATGTAATCATAAATTGCAAATGGTTGAGCACAAAAAATTTACATACATTGCAAAATAAACGATAAATTAATATTCTAAGAATATTCTATGTCAAGCTACGTTTATAGACATATTCAAACAGTTTATGAAAATATTTATTCCAGCATCTCTGCAAGTCGTCGGAGATCGTAAACGAGCAACACGAGATAGTACAAATGAGCTATTATCAGAACACGCTTCTGGTGTCAAGCGTGTATCGCAGCATCATGTGCGAGCGCAGGGACGGCCGCTGGAGGGTCAACCAGCTCGGCAAGAGAGAACGGAAGACGTAAGTACCTGTAGTAGAAATAACTATTAAGAGCTGTTAATACTCCATTTCATAACAGTCAATTTAGGTACCAGCAGCAAAAGTGCTGCCTTACCACCTTAAGGGTGCATTTTCTGTGAACTGACTAGCCGTTAATTTTTGAATACCAATAGAAGCAAATTATTTCGGGTGTAAAAGTTATGAGAACAATGGGCCGTCATAAAAATAAATAGATGTTTAGGTCTCTGGTTGGTCAAAATAAGAAGACAAAAGAAAAAGGCGGGGTCAGGTAGCTAACTGCTTGCAAGCGAAACAGTTTCAAAAGTGGTAAGGCGGAAATTTTGCCGATAGTACATAGTTGAAGGTTGTAACAGCTCTAGATTCAATATTTAATGCCTAGTGTGTATTTCCTTGGCGCATAAAATAATTTGCAACAAGGAAATAATGGATGTGCACAAGGCGTCTACCTAAATTAATTTCGAACCTGAAAATCAATCGAAGCTGCATACGTTATAAAATATGACGATATTTTCCTACCAAAAGATGAAACCAAAAAATTTTCCACCAAATATGAAGAGGTTTTTTATGAGAGCTAAGCGTTTTGGCTGTCAGCTCATCTGATATGAAGGTGTGTACGGTGGAGCACAAAAATGCTATATAGCGATTGTGTATACGAGGGTTAGGTAATGTTGCAGACTGTGCGCTGTGGGCGCGGTGTGGCAGTACTCGTACGCGGCCGGCGGCGCGCCCCGCGCCTACTGCGCCAGACCTGGCTTAAGGTTATGGCGCGCTGATGTTAACGGAGAAGTTCTACAGACTTTACTATTCAAGGTATTTTATCGATGCTCGTCCGGGTTTGAACCCACGACCACTTGTTACCCTGACTGAACCATAATGCCGATTTTGCTGTTTTTTTTTCTATTATACTAACCTAATTTGATAACGCTAAAATTATAGCTGTCTCGGTCGTTTCAGCCTATGAGAAAGGGACAACATTTTAAGTGCTGTCAAATTAGTTTAGGAAGTCAAAGTCATAATTATTTTATTCAATAAAATCACAAATAGCATTTAGTATCGTCCTATACATATAACTAGGTGATTCTAGGTGCCAGTTCCACGCGACCAGAGCCTGCAAGAACGGACAAGAAGCTATGGTTTACTTCCTAGCGTGATCTTTATCCTTTTCGCAAAGAAATATACTGAATTGGACAAGCTGACCGCCCACCTAAAGTTAAGCGGTATATTTTTTATAAAATTGTATCCTACATTTTTCCCCCAGGACGCGATATCAAACCCGCTCACAGTAGCGGAACTCCTAAACCCGCCAGCCACCCATCATACGCAAGACACCAAGGAGTATAACTTGGGTCCTCTGCACGTGTTCCGGGAACAGTACCTGTGCGCGCACGACGACCGAGTGCTGCTGTTGCTCGACCCCAGGGTGCAGCAGTGCCTCGCGTGCGTCGACCAACTCAGGAGGTAAGTGCCACAAGACCACACGAAAATTATGGATCGAGGAAAGTCGAAGAAAGTGTTTTTATCTAGATTTTGACCCGGTGAGGAGGTAACACTAGGTTTGACCAATTGAGGAGGTAAAGTCGATGAACGATGGGTGTTTTTGTCTAGATTTTGACCCGGTGAGGAGGTAACACTAGGTTTGACCAATTGAGGAGGTAAAGTCGATGAACGATGGGTGTTTATATCTAGATTTTGACCAGGTGAGTAGGTAACACTAGGTTTGACCAATTGAGGAGGTAAAGTCGATGAACGATGGGTGTTTATATCTAGATTTTGACCAGGTGAGTAGGTAACACTAGGTTTGACCAATTGAGCTAAGTTTTTTTAGACGTTCGAATGTGTTTTTGTCTGGGAATGTAGCGTTTTGAAGACTTGACTCAAACTTTCCTTAACGGTTAACGGTTCCTTAAACTTTTAGCCTCAGGTAAAGAAAATACGGATTTGTTAGTGGTGCTTACAGTCACTAGAACATTCTCAATAAACTGCAATCATCATCTGATGATGAAGCCGGTAGTCAAATGTCGGTTTTCCTAGTTTTTTAAACTTATAAATTATTTATTTCCCAGAATAATATCAGTGTCGGTGAACAAGGATGAGATCTTCGTGCTGGAGGGCCCGCGCTCGCTGGTGCGCCTCGCGCATGCGCCGGAGCCCGCCGCGCACGCGCCAGGTCTGTTCAACAAGAAATAACTATTTTATCCTAAATCTATGTTGTGTAGATCATAGTAACACTGAGCAAAGTTTGCAACGAAAGTAGTGAACCAGCAAAAAGATTTGTACAATTTGTAAATGATATCTTTGCATAGTAATGCTGCAAACTTGGCGTAGTGAAACGCTGTATACAGGGTGTAAATAAGCAATACCAAAAATTTTTGGATGTTAAAGTATCCTTCAATATAAACAACTTTTTCATAGTAAGAAACAAAAGATTCAGCACAAAAAAAAATTTGCGCTATCTCTATTATTGCTAATAAAAATATTGGCTTTATTACACCCGGTATAGCGCTATAGATGCATTCCAGTCCTTTTAATATAGGAAGCGCTCCTTGACAGCTAGATTTAGCAGCACTTTGCCAGAATGTACGGAGTAAAACGTTAGTCTGTGTAACGCTGTTCGTCAAAAAGACAGTTAAAAATATTTCTGTCCTTGTCTATGACAAGTCTAAAATAGAGACGGATATATTTGTAACTGACGAATAGCGTAAACATGAGATGGTGGAATAGGCACTATAAGTATTCTATCCTAAAATGAATCAAAAGAAAACTTTTTATTTTTCAAACAAATAAAAGTTATTTTTCAAGTAAAAATAACTAATTCTATAAAATAAGCTATACCTACTCATCACGCCATAGATAGATACATTCATAAAAAAGTTTATAAAAGCTACATTCAGCTGTCAAGTAATGCTTGTAATATGAAACGGACTGTAGCTATTTTTCTGATAATTCAATAAATGTTGTGTAGAATGTAGGTTTTGTAGATAGATGCAATTTTTTTTTTTTTATAGATCAACTAAGATAGATCAACTATATAGATAGATACTACAACTATATATTATAGATCAACTAAGACTTTGAAAATGAAGCTATACAAGTATTGAGGGTTTTAAAGCTTCTAGAAAATGCAATGTTCATTCCTAATTTGACTATTTTGACCTCTGGGGCCTTATGCTCAGTTCGACAGAGATTTCACTCTAATATCAGACGTCAATATGACGTTGAAAACTCGGTTCAGCCACTGGTGAAACGTGTTTTTGGCCGAGATATGACGTCATCCCTATTAGTGTAAAATCTCTGCCGAAGTGAGCATAAGGTCCCCTGATCGCGAGTCCTGATCGTATTTCCCCTTTGACTCTCGTAGTCTGGTTTTTGATAACTCACGTGTTGTGGCATGTAATGTACTTATATATTTTTTATAAATGGACTTCAGGTTGTAGCCATAATGGTTATTATCGGGTTATGGCAAACTATTCGCGTATAAGACAAGTGCAATATAGATTTTTCTTGATATAGAAAGAGACGACGCTAGTTCGCCTAATCCCGATTTTAAGTAGACTTCGATTTTGTGAACCGATCAGTATGTATATCTAATTATAGTATTTAGATAGAGCTTGCTATGTAGTTATTTGTTATACAGGGTGTTTACTTAGTAAGCTTGCTTTTGTTGATGTTAATTCTTATTATTTTTTATGTAAGGCGACCTCTAGACGAGCAATTTAATTGACTCAATAATTTACTAAACTAATCAAATGATTGATATACTGTTTTATTTAAAAAGAAAGTTGAGGGTTTTTAAGGGGTGTAGTCAAAAGAATATTGTTATAAAAACCATCGTTATTATCAAAACATAAACATATTGTGAAGACTTTAATAATCCATTGCAAGTCGATCGTCGCTAGGTGCCTCACGATTTGTTTCTTTACCGTTTGAAAGACATACAGATCTCTAAGTAAAATGATTTGATTGACAAGTGAATTGATCGTCTAGTTCAGAATGGTGGTTGTGTATTAAATCGTTGTGCTTATCCGTCCTTGCACAAGTATTAGAGTACTTTTTATTTTAGTTGCAAAACAACGATCTCTACCAGTCGCCGCGTTACGTAAACCTATTCGTATAATATTGCGCGTCAACGCCGGCTCGACCGCAGATCATTGCATCATCACCGCGCAGTGTATCTCGGACACACTACCGTTAACATTCGCAAACGTATCGTATCGTTTGGCAGTCGAGCTGACAGAGAATCTAATGTCCATATTCTTAGTTGTTACCTCAAATAATCCTCGCCTTGACTTAAAAACGTGCTTTGGTAGTAATTTTGACAACTAAACTCTACCGTAGGCATGATTTCGAAGCAGAGTTAAGGCAAGGATTATTCGAAGTAACAACAAAGAATAATGGTTAAAGTGTCAGTTTTTTTTATATCTTTAGAGATTACAAAGTATGTAGTATGTAACAAGTATTTGATAGGTTGTATTTAGTATTTTAGGAATTGACTTGGTGCTGTAGACAAAGCAGTGTACTTAAAACAGTTGGTGCCTAGAATTAGCCAAATTATTGCCATATTTTATTATAACGAATAAAAACAGGTGGTACTAACAACCGCACTCAAAGACATGTGTCAAAAATAATCAATGAATATTCTATTGACATCTCTTACCATATCAGTGAGTAATGTATTACAAACACGACGTTTTAATATCCGGACGTAATTTTAATTAATATTTTATAGTAAGATTCATGTTTCTGAGTGTAGCTGTTAATTTTTTAATATGTATTGTAGAATTAAGGAAACCGTTGTCGGTGCTAATAAAAATTGAATTTAATATTGACTAGTGCATAAGGTCGATTTTGTGTTAATATTTTTCTAAATTTAACGTAAAATTCGATGGCTTTTATCTTGGTTTGTGGATAAACGTTCAGGTCAGTACGGATAAACCTGACAATCGTTACGTAAAACTAACTTATTTTAGTCATAATGCGCGTCGACGCCAGCTAGTCTTCCGAGCGTTGCAGCGTCACCGCGCAGTGTATCTCGGATACGCTAGCTTTACGATACGTTTACGATTGTCACGTTTATTCGTGCTGAGGGGACCTAACTTATCAGAATTACACTGCGCGGCAACGACAGCTCGACTGCCGAACATTGCAGCGTCACCGCGAGGTGTAACTCGAATGCATTATTCGAACTGATTCCTAAGGCAGGATAAGGCTACATTTTTTAGTTAATTCTACATATAATCGACTTTATTACCATACCTTTAGTTTTAAGACTAGACCTAGGACATTATTGATTTAAACTTTAGGAGTTTTGTCACACGGATACCTTAAAAACAAATACCAAACTAGGACCAATGTACTTACTTAGTACTAATTTTAATGAAATTTATTTAGTTTAGAAAACAATAATTATTTACTTACATACCTAACCTACTTACCTAACTACCTTATTACCACCTTACCTTACCTTTTTTTACCTTATTAGGTACTTATTTACTTAAGAAAAAAAAATTCTTTAATAAATTTTATTAAAATGAACTCTGATTTCTACCTGCTAGTAGTTCCAGGTAGAAAACAGTGTTCAAATCACCGACCGCAGGCAGTGTGCCCAAAAGTCTGGCGACGTTACCACTTTATATGGCAATACTTACTGCCCAAGGTAAGCGTCAGCCAGCAGGTCATTTGTTTAGAAAACTAATTTATATCCTAAAAAAAATAGGAACACAAATTATACTATAACTACTAAGTCAGACAGACATACAGGTATTTATTTGCACACTAAGGGCGGCTTGCACCAGAATCACTAAACGCGTTTAACTCTTACATAGTATTTAGCGAGTTGTCAAGTCATACAAATACGTTAGATTTAAATCTATTTAGCTGTTAAACACGTTTAGCGATTCTGGTGCAAGTCGCACTAAGTCATCGAATAGTGAACTAATCACACGGTGTGGTTATCAAAGAGCTTGCATTAGTAGTCAAAACGAAACGCTCTATTTCAAACATTGTAGTGGTTTTGAGATTTTCATTACATTCCAATAAAAAATATTTAGATTTGTAAGTTTAATTAGTGTTAGGAAGACTAAACATTCTATGGATATTTATTATAAGTATTTTGGTACCGCAGTAGTGACTTAATGGATAGACTACCGTCCGCTTAGCATGAGCACCCAACAACGTTGAGGACAACGGTTTTTTTTTTACTTTTGTTTTCCGTAGACCAAACGTATACTTATTTAGGTATTCGTGGTAAGAGGGCTGGTGGTAAAGTGTTCTCCAACTTTCTTAAAATAAGTCTCAAAATAAAACATCAGATCTCGAAGATAAGCCCCCTTATTCATAAAACCAGAAATGACAATGTTGTCGATTCTGTTGTTGCATTTTTCTGAACTAAATGACAGCGCTAAAACTATAGCCGTCTGTGTCGTTTTGTGTCGTGTCAGTGTATGAGAATGGAACGGCAATATTTTTAGTTGCTGTCAAATTAAGTTACTTTAGAAAAATGCAACAACAGAATCAATTTCAATGTAATTCTTTGCGTTATAAAAATCGTTAACACATAGTTCTCCGTAAGAATTTTATGAGTAAAAATGAATAAGGTTAGTAACGTTTGCATATAGGTTGAAAAGTGTCTCAATTTGTTCAATTTGAGGCACAAGTCTGAATCGGGACTCATTTCTATCAAAAAAAGACTTGATTCTATTCTAGAATACAACCTTTATTTATTTAATTCTTTATTGCACAAAATTACACATTCTATACAAAGGGAGGAATTACCTAATTATGTAATAATTCCTATAAACACTCCATGTAATGTAATGTTATAGCACAGCCATTGTACTGATATATGAATATACGTTTTGATCAGAATTGCATTTTTATTTAAGCACTCACCAATCACTTGCTTCCGCTTCGTATATTTGTATTTAAGCAATGGCTTTGCTTAGACAAACATTTTTCTAAAACTGAACTCCCCATTTTAATCGTTCAATGTGACTTATTCCTATACATACAAGGACCATTCTGAAGCATACAGTCACATCCACGAAGAAAATACGGGGTGTACATTTTTAGACTATCATCTCTATAGCTATGTCCAACGCTTTGAGTGTCTAGTAGTATAATAAACAGCTTGAACTTATGATTTTTGGTAAAATATAAACTTCTGTTTTCAGTGTTATCGGTATGTGTAAGTAAAAAATGTACCTACCTACCTATGAAATAATAGTGTTAATTATTTTCAGTCAATCTTGGTTTTTATTCAAAGTTCCAAAAACTAAAACTGGCTTAGAATGTTATTCTATTGTACGCAGTGAGAAGTATAACAAACAACTTAGCTTATGTTGGGTATTAAAAAAAAATATTGCCCCCGATTCTGTTGTTGCATTTTTCAAAACTAAAATAATTTGACAGCACTAAAATTGTAGCTGTCAATGTCATTTCAGTTTATGAGAAAGGGATGGCAGCAATTTTAGTGCTCTCAAATTAGTTTAGTTTTGAAAAGTGAAATATTAGACTTGCTACGAATATCACTAAACCAGGAACTCTCTTCAACAGAGGAGCCACTGAACCTGATGACGAAATCTCTCACAACATCATTACAACACGCCGTCAACACAACGACCAGTCTCTTCGACCAAACAGTTCCTTACATATCTAGCGTCCTAGAACAGCCTATTTCCATGTTCACCAAAAACGAGCTGATTGAAACCACCGTCCCTGGCGAAGAGTGCTTTGAACTGCCCCCCATAAAGCATCTTCCACTGGACATTTCAGAGGAAGTCCTAGAATCTATCATCAATGAGTTTCGAGACGTGTCGAGCGACGCAGATGAAATTCGACGCGCGAAATCTGATGAGTTGCAAAAAAAGTTGAAGCTGTATAATAGTTACATGAGGAGGAATGATGATGAGCTGATACATAGTAGGAGGAGCCGGAGGAGGGAGGCGGGGTCGGGGGGCAGTACTCCGAGGAAGGCAACGCCTGTTAGGAAGGATGGCGTCACTACCGCGCCCTGCGTTATGAGCGTTAGCGTTTATAGGTGAGTACCGAGCTGGTTAACCAAGCGTATTTGTATCGGTCTATTTAATTCGTCTCTCAGATCACAAGACATAAATCTTAATGGCAGACTTTGATTCTTTTTTGATTTTTATGTGATTCAGGTTAGCTTAAATATTAAAAGATGTTACTTAGCGTAAGGTATTAGGGTCTGGTCTGTGAAACAACTTTATGTATAGTCATCTTAAATCCTTTGAAATCTGATAAGAACGTAGTGTATTCGTATTCCAGCGACGCGCCTGAACCGAACGACGAACTCTTGGAGCGGCAAATCGAAGAAAAAGAAAAGATACTCGCCAAAATGCTAAACCTAGAATCTCTCAGCATACCCTCACACACGCACGAAACATCCGACACTGATGACGTCACCACACACACAGACAACGAACGCACGTACAAGCACATCGACTACACTAGCATATTCACACCAGAACAAATAACTCCCACTCACACCAACAAAAAACCCGATAAAAATGATAAAATAATCAAACCGAGTCCGGGGGACCTAGTTCCAAAAGTAATGAAACTTCCCAATAATTGGAATCTAGATTTGGAACTGAAATTGGATATGAAGAATGGTTTTAAAGATAGGTTGGTGTCACCTGACGACCATTTGGATAGCGAGTGGGAGATTATCTGATATAAGGAGTGAAATATTGCGTTTATTAGGCTTTTAGCACCGGAAGAAATCTTTTAAGATTAGCGCACGCGTAAATACTGGTTTCTGAAATTACACAAATCAAGAGATCATAGTTTACCTACTTGCTTGTTTGAGATATAGGTACCTACTGCAATCTCTTTTCGTTGATATTAAAAGGAGGATTACAACAAAAAAAAACCTGAGAATTTTTCACATTAAAATTTTACTTTTACAAGATCATTGTGAAAAATGCTGGGCCAACGATCAAAACATATATTATTGTCAATAAAAATACTATAGCGCAGGTAGGTACTACATATGAGTAGATATATTTCACCAGCGCCGTCTAGCCGCAAAGTATTGCAATTTGCAACCAGAGGGGCGAGTATAAGATTTACCATGCACAGTGTATACCACGACAGTGTGGGCTCGTTCGACACGGGCTTTACACCACGATAATGACTCTACACTTGAGTATGAGATTGGTGTACAAGGCACCAAGTGTGCTTTACGAAGGAGCGTGGCCACACCGATCGTATACACCGGAAATAGAATTTGAATTTGACATTTCGGATTTCTTTACTAAAGAATAGAGCGGTTCCTTGTTCGCTTGAATGCTTTTTTCGTGGGCATGGAACTAAAACTAGGTAAATTGAGGTTTTTGACAGATTGAAATGTCAATGTTATTGTCATGTCACTTGAAATCGGAAAGTCGATGCCATTTTTGGCAGAAATGATGTTTTTCCATTTTTGATAAACCAAAAAGTTGAAGTTATTTTCGTTTATTGTCGTTGCATGAAGTGAAACTGAATTATTGATATTCGGTTTTTGACTTGAAAAATGTCTGTAAGCCTTGAAAAACCCATGAAATCTTTGCTGGATATGCAGAATCACAAAACGCAACGAATATGCCTTTGGAAGTCTTCATTGTGTGCGTGTCATCGCCAACAAACAAGCTAACAAGAAAACGAAAACCTTGGGAAGAAAATGACTTCCTAGAGCCAACTAGATGTTAAAATTATTGATACTATGATGAGGTAATGTTAGTGTCTACATCTAGCCAAAGTTTCGACTCTCAGACATGAAGATCTCTAATAACCTCATTGGTGAAATAAAAAATGGTATCTTCTCATGAAAGAGACCCTGTCACAAACTCTACTTCACCCTATTGAAACTATTGGGTGCTTGCAATTAGCATGAAGAGCTTGCATTTGGGTTTTCTGTGCTTGACCTCAAATGCTACACACCAAGGCTTACTACAGGTAGGTTTTTATTAAGTAATGTGCATGCCTAAATAATTAACATAAAAGTTAACCCCCTTGTAGCAAATGTTAGAAGTAAAAACCATGACAGCTAGTTATGTTTAACGTTTCAATAATAATCTATATTAATATGATTCAATAACTTTCCAGCACAGTGGTCTGGCTTAGACCTGGATGCACCCACCTCGTACTCACTGCAGGCAGCAAGCACCCCATTGCTTGCATTTCAATACCGCTATCCTACAGCAAGCCTCACAGTCAGATCCCCGGAAAACTTCAGTGAATACCTACCTTTGTAAACATTCTATAAGAGACTAATTGATTGAGTATGACATGATATTATGTAGCAAATGTAATTATACTATCTGAAGTCACTTGTTTTATTTTACAATACAATAACAAAGAACAATTGGAACTTATTGATTAGAATCTACTGACAAATAGCAAGACAAGAATGTGAATATTTGTCTTAGTAAATAAATTAATTTCAAATAGGTAAATAAATAAGTAATGCTAAGTATGATAATGTGTTTATAACATTTATTCAAATAAAAGTAACTGTTTAGGAACTAAGGATCAAATCCTGCTATGATACACTTCTTAAGTGATAGCTACACAAGCCAACATATTTTGTATATCCATAATAAAGTTGGACCATGAGAAAAAGTTGCCCCTGGTACAGCCTGGTGAAATATGCAAGTGGACAATGGCAGGGACTGGTGCGGACTTTGCAAACTTGACTTATATGTGTGGTGATGCCTTCAGTTGACTCAGGATCTCACTTTAGTCAACTCAACTCTGCCCGAGTAGTGTAACTTTTACCATTTGTTACATTCAATGGTCTGCAACAAAGACAAAACTATTTGTAGGTAGAAGCTCTAAGATAAAAACAATAGGTACCTATCTAACTAACAAAGGTTTATGCCATTTTGTACATGAATGGCCCAGAACTAAAAGAACAGCAACTTCATGGGTAGCTGGAGCAGTTTGACCTCGGAGTCAAGTACCTATGTTACAAGTCAGCTTTGTTTCAGACAAAGCATTGAATGATAGGCAAACTATACCTAGAGAATAATAGGTATACCACCCTCTCTGTGTTGTGCACTTACTAATAAGTATTTGATAATCAGTGAAAACTCCTTAGTAAGTTATAAATGTGTACCTTGGTCTCTCTCAGCATCAGGAATCCCAAAATCCAAGGTCAAATGTGCAAGCCACTGCATGGATCTTCACTGATGTATTTGAGCCTACCGGTCTGACATCTCGGTCTCCGAAAGATCATTGACAGAGTCGGAATCATTTCGGAAGCATCTTCCGTAGCATTTCTCTCGTAGGCAGAGCTCTACTTTTCCCACCCAGCGTAGTAGGACATAAATCAAGCACTATTTTTTCACAGTACCTAGGTACCTACCTAGGTAATTTATGGTAATTAAAATTAATTACTTTATGGTAATAATATATAGCATAATTAATTTATGGTAACAAAGAAATAATAAATAGAGAACGTTTTGTCATTCCACACGTAAAATCACAATATTTGACACAGAATAATTAACAGTTAGTACACCCACACCGAGAAATTCCATGGTGTGAGCCGCGATATCGCGGCGGCGCAATCGTAGAGGTGATGAGAGGTGCTAAATGCCACTCGTACTCGCAATTATCAGCCTAACGGTCAAATACCGGTGTACACACGGTGTACACTACGATGGTGACAGTCACAGCTTAGATAATAGTACAAAAAGTTTACACCGTGTTACGTCTGTGCAAACCACACCGAACTTATACTCGCATTTCAAGCTTCTCAAAAAATCCGCTCAGTGTCTCCATACCAAGCAGCGCACACCGGTGTGCTCGGCGTGAGACGTTTGGCACCGGTTTTGTACATTGTCAACTCATACTCGCCCCTCTGAGGGGCGAGTACGAGTTGACAATGTAAAAACCGGTGTCAAACGTCTGACGCCGAGCACACCGATGTGCGCTGCTTGGTATGGAAACACTGAGCGGGAGCTTGACGAAACCAAGCTTCTCAAAAAATCCGCTCAGTGTTTCCATACCAAGCAGCGCAAAAGATTTTATGAACAAAACACACAGACACAGAACAATGTGTGTAAATAAAGATAAGTCTACTATCGATATACGTAGGTATATCACGGTGTAACGAGAGAATCTCTTTTTAACGATCTTCGAAAGAAGGGATTTTGAGTGAGGGAGGAACACGTTATATCTACCTACAGGGTGGGGGATGTATGAACGACATTAAATTAAAACACATGTTCGTCATTACATTCTAAAGTATTAGAGCTGACTTTCGTACCTATACCTAATTTTTCGTTATAAATGAAAAATGTGTTTTTTAGAATCGGTACCATAAAGTAGCGAACAAAAAGGTTACTTGATCAACTCACATATCGTACTTGTCTCTCTGCTTATCCGTAAAATCACAACAAAAAAAAATACATAAACCGTAAATATACATGCATATACATACGATCGTCTCGTGTTTTCATTGAATGTCGTACATACGTTCCCAGCCTGTATATTATCTCTCTAATGTTAAGGGATAATTATATTTTAGTTGAATTGTGATGAATTTATTTTGGTTCAAGAATGCATTTAGATATTTAATTAAGCGCAGCTCTCTTTATGTTTTCATCCTATTTTTTTTTCAAGCAAGATGTCATTAGTGGTTATTCTATTGTTGCATTCTTTTGACCTAACCTAGTTTAGCAGCATTAGAAATGTTGACGTCTCATGAAATTACAAAAACGGCTATAATTTGAGTGCTGTTAAATTAGGTTAGTTTAGAAACATGCAACAACAGAATCAACGCCATTGTCTATTTTGAACCGACAAAATCGCAACAAGCAATGAGCTGGTTTTATTTTTGGCGCTAAAATATAAAACTTGTTATCTTATAATTTGTTAACCATAATTTCAAGCATTACTTTTTATTCGGCTTGTAAAACTATATTTGAACATATTTAGCAAAACTAATGCATTATTTTATATTTGTATGAGTTAAGTTGATTAGGTATTAATGTTTTGGATCTCGACGCACATTTTGCAATTTCACATTACTATAAGTGCAAAAATAAATAAGCTATGAGTTCATACGCATTTAAAAGTCGGTATTTACACAAGCAGCTAAAAAAAATCATTGTATTATCAACCCTCTGCATGAGCATCTGAGACGTCTTGCCCACAGAAGACAAAGATCTTCTTTTCCGTCAAACGAAAGGGACGCATGTTTGTCTTCTGTTGGATAAAGAGGTGTTTTCGGGGGTTGTCATGGTAACCGTGATGCATCAGTAACAAAAAGTAGCCCTAAGAAATATTGTCAGTGAGTTGAACAACCTAGGTATTAATTATATTCAGTGCATTAAGTATAAGATTTAGTTTTAGAGGAGATTAGTATTTTTAGTCACTAGTAAGTGGCTATATTATTTCAATTAATAAAGAGTTCCTGTATTTGACGAAGGCGCGTCCAATGATCTTTATGTTTTTTTTTAATAAATTTATAAGCAAGCGTTTGACCGCAATGTCACCTGAGGGGCGAGTATAAGATTTACCATGCACAGTGTATACCACGACAGTGTGGGCTCGTTCGACACGGGCTTTACACCACGATAATGACTCTACACTTGAGTATGAGATTGGTGTACAAGGCACCAAGTGTGCTTTACGAAGGAGCGTGGCCACACCGATCGTATACACCGGAAATAGAATTTGAATTTGACATTTCGGATTTCTTTACTAAAGAATAGAGCGGTTCCTTGTTCGCTTGAATGCTTTTTTCGTGGGCATGGAACTAAAACTAGGTAAATTGAGGTTTTTGACAGATTGAAATGTCAATGTTATTGTCATGTCACTTGAAATCGGAAAGTCATGCCAATGAAGATGCCATTTTTGGCAGAAATGATGTTTTTCCATTTTTGATAAACCAAAAAGTTGAAGTTATTTTCGTTTATTGTCGTTGCATGAAGTGAAACTGAATTATTGATATTCGGTTTTTGACTTGAAAAATGTCTGTAAGCCTTGAAAAACCCATGAAATCTTTGCTGGATATGCAGAATCACAAAACGCAACGAATATGCCTTTGGAAGTCTTCATTGTGTGCGTGTCATCGCCAACAAACAAGCTAACAAGAAAACGAAAACCTTGGGAAGAAAATGACTTGGTCAGTGTGTACATAACGGGGCGCTATGGAATTAGGACTTAGAAAAATTTTTCCCAAAAATATACGCCAAAACACACTACGGGGACCGGGGGGATGGGGGAGTATTAGGGCGGGGGAAACCACGCGGACCACCTAAGACCTCAAGTGACCTTTGACCTTTGACCTCAAGTGACCTTTGACCTTAAAATTTTTATTAGTACCACATTTGACCTCCTGTGGCGCTTCACCTTCAGTGACCTTTGACCTCGAGTGACCTTTGACCTTTGACCTTTGACCTTAAAATTTTTATTAGTACCACATTTGACCTCCTGTGGCGCTTTACCTTCAGTGACCTTTGACCTCCAGTGACCTTTCCAGCCTAGCGAGGTTTTTTAAAAAAATGGTCTATGAAGACATGGTTCTTCCCCACCCCCCCTATCCATTTCAACTATAAAAAAGGGGGGTCATGTTAACACCGCTCAATGAAAAAATATTCTAAGTGCTGCGTCCCGCCAAGTATACCTGCTAAGGAAAAAGGACTTGTAATATTTTTTCATCGACCGGTGTTAACATGACCCCCCTTTTTTATAGTAGAAATGGAAAGTGGAGGTGAGGTGGAACAATGTTTTCGTAGACCATTTTTATCTCAGATCCCTCTATACCCCCTCATAATACCATTCAAAATTTTAATTAGTAATTTTCGTTGAGTCATAGGAGCGGTGCAGGAAATTTTGTCATGAAAATGGTCAATGAAGACGTTGTTCTCCTTCATCCTCCCTATCCATTTCAACTATAAAAAAAGGGGGTCATGTTAACACCATTCAATGAAAAAATATTCTAAGTGCTGCGTCCCGCCAAGTATACCTGCTAAGGAAAAAGGACTTGTAATATTTTTTCATCGACCGGTGTTAACATGACCCCCCTTTTTTATAGTAGAAATGGAAAGTGGAGGTGAGGTGGAACAATGTTTTCGTAGACCATTTTTATCTCAGATCCCTCTATACCCCCTCATAATACCATTCAAAATTTTAATTAGTAATTTTCGTTGAGTCATAGGAGCGGTGCAGGAAATTTTGTCATGAAAATGGTCAATGAAGACGTTGTTCTCCTTCATCCTCCCTATCCATTTCAACTATAAAAAAAGGGGGTCATGTTAACACCATTCAATGAAAAAATATTCTAAGTGCTGCGTCCCGCCAAGTATACCTGCTAAGGAAAAGGGACTTGTAAAATTTTTTCCTCGACCGGTGTTAACATGACCCCCCTTTTTTATGGTGGTTATGGATAGGGAAAATGAAGGAGAACAACGTTTTCATTGACCATTTTTATGACAAACCCCTCCCACACCGCTTCTATGACTGTTGAAAATCTGTGACGCATCACCTTTCTGAGGTCAAAGGTCTTTCGCTCGCTCGTTTCGTTCGAGTCTTTTATGTCAAACCAACAACCTACTGTGACGCATCACTTTCTGAGGTCAAAGGTCTTTCGCTCGCTCGTTTCGTTCGAGTCTTTTATGTCAAACCAACAACCTACTATGACACATCACCTCTCTGAGGTCAAAGGTCTTTCGCTCGCTCGTTTCGTTCGAGTCTTTTATGTCAAACCAACAACCTACTATGACACATCACCTCTCTGAGGTCAAAGGTCTTTCGCTCGCTCGTTTCGTTCGAGTCTTTTATGTCAAACCAACAACCTACTGTGACGCATCATCTTTCTGAGGTCAAAGGTCTTTCGCTCGCTCGTTTCGTTCGAGTCTTTTATGTCAAACCAACAACCTACTGTGACGCATCACCTTTCTGAGGTCAAAGGTCTTTCGCTCGCTCGTTTCGTTCGAGTCTTTTATGTCAAACCAACAACCTACTGTGACGCATCACCTTTCTGAGGTCAAAGGTCTTTCGCTCGCTCGTTTCGTTCGAGTCTTTTATGTCAAACCAACAACCTACTGTGACGCATCACCTTTCTGAGGTCAAAGGTCTTTCGCTCGCTCGTTTCGTTCGAGTCTTTTATGTCAAACCAACAACCTACTGTGACGCATCACCTTTCTGAGGTCAAAGGTCTTTCGCTCGCTCGTTTCGTTCGAGTCTTTTATGTCAAACCAACAACCTACTGTGACGCATCACCTTTCTGAGGTCAAAGGTCTTTCGCTCGCTCGTTTCGTTCGAGTCTTTTATGTCAAACCAACAACCTACTGTGACGCATCACCTTTCTGAGGTCAAAGGTCTTTCGCTCGCTCGTTTCGTTCGAGTCTTTTATGTCAAACCAACAACCTACTGTGACGCATCACCTTTCTGAGGTCAAAGGTCTTTCGCTCGCTCGTTTCGTTCGAGTCTTTTATGTCAAACTAACAACCTACTGTGACGCATCACCTTTCTGAGGTCAAAGGTCTTTCGCTCGCTCGTTTCGTTCGAGTCTTTTATGTCAAACCAACAACCTACTGTGACGCATCACCTTTCTGAGGTCAAAGGTCTTTCGCTCGTTCGTTTCGTTCGAGTCTTTTATGTCAAACCAACAACCTACTGTGACGCATCACCTTTCTGAGGTCAAAGGTCTTTCGCTCGCTCGTTTCGTTCGAGTCGTTTATGTCAAACCAACAACCTACTGTGACGCATCACCTTTCTGAGATCAAAGGTCACCAAAGGTCACTCGAGGTCACTCAATACATCTAGGTCAACAAAGGTCACTCGAGGTCACCAAAGGTCACTCGAGGTCACTCAATACATCTAGGTCAACAAAGGTCACTCGAGGTCACCAAAGGTCACTCGAGGTCACTCAATGCATCTAGGTCAACAAAGGTCACCAAAGGTCACTCGAGGTCACTCAATGCATCCAGGTCAACAAAGGTCACTCGAGGTCACTCAATGAATCTAGGTCAACAAAGATCACCAAAGGTCACTAGAGGTCACTAGAGGTCATTTAATTCATATAGGTCAACAAAGGTCACCAAAGGTCACTCGAGGTCACTCAATTCATCTAGGCCAACAAAGGTCACCAAAGGTCACCAAAGGTCACTAGAGGTCACTAACCAAAGGTCACTCAAGATCAAAGGTGATTCACTAACCAAAGGTCCCTCAAGATCAAAGGTGATTCGAATATGAAAATGTTCCAAGTTCAAACTTCGTAAAAATTTTCTAAGTCCTAACTCCATAGCGCCCCGTTATGTACACCCCAACCAAAGTTTCGACTCTCAGACATGAAGATCTCTAATAACCTCATTGGTGAAATAAAAAATGGTATCTTCTCATGAAAGAGACCCTGTCACAAACTCTACTTCACCCTATTGAAACTATTGGGTGCTTGCAATTAGCCTGAAGAGCTTGCATTTGGGTTTTCTGTGCTTGACCTCAAATGCTACACACCAAGGCTTACTACAGGTAGGTTTTTATTAAGTAATGTGCATGCCTAAATAATTAACATAAAAGTTAACCCCCTTGTAGCAAATGTTAGAAGTAAAAACCATGACAGCTAGTTATGTTTAACGTTTCAATAATAATGTATATTAATATGATTCAATAACTTTCCAGCACAGTGGTCTGGCTTAGACCTGGATGCACCCACCTCGTACTCACTGCAGGCAGCAAGCACCCCATTGCTTGCATTTCAATACCGCTATCCTACAGCAAGCCTCACAGTCCGATCCCCAGAAAACTTCAGTGAATACCTACCTTTGTAAACATTCTATAAGAGACTAATTGATTGAGTATGACATGATATTATGTAGCAAATGTAATTATACTATCTGAAGTCACTTGTTTTATTTTACAATACAATAACAAAGAACAATTGGAACTTATTGATTAGAATCTACTGACAAATAGCAAGACAAGAATGTGAATATTTGTCTTAGTAAATAAATTAATTTCAAATAGGTAAATAAATAAGTAATGCTAAGTATGATAATGTGTTTATAACATTTATTCAAATAAAAGTAACTGTTTAGGAACTAAGGATCAAATCCTGCTATGATACACTTCTTAAGTGATAGCTACACAAGCCAACATATTTTGTATATCCATAATAAAGTTGGACCATGAGAAAAAGTTGCCCCTGGTACAGCCTGGTGAAATATGCAAGTGGACAATGGCAGGGACTGGTGCGGACTTTGCAAACTTGACTTATATGTGTGGTGATGCCTTCAGTTGACTCAGGATCTCACTTTAGTCAACTCAACTCTGCCCGAGTAGTGTAACTTTTACCATTTGTTACATTCAATGGTCTGCAACAAAGACAAAACTATTTGTAGGTAGAAGCTCTAAGATAAAAACAATAGGTACCTATCTAACTAACAAAGGTTTATGCCATTTTGTACATGAATGGCCCAGTACTAAAAGAACAGCAACTTCATGGGTAGCTGGAGCAGTTTGACCTCGGAGTCAAGTACCTATGTTACAAGTCAGCTTTGTTTCAGACAAAGCATTGAATGATAGGCAAACTATACCTAGAGAATAATAGGTATACCACCCTCTCTGTGTTGTGCACTTACTAATAAGTATTTGATAATCAGTGAAAACTCCTTAGTAAGTTATAAATGTGTACCTTGGTCTCTCTCAGCATCAGGAATCCCAAAATCCAAGGTCAAATGTGCAAGCCACTGCATGGATCTTCACTGATGTATTTGAGCCTACCGGTCTGACATCTCGGTCTCCGAAAGATCATTGACAGAGTCGGAATCATTTCGGAAGCATCTTCCGTAGCATTTCTCTCGTAGGCAGAGCTCTACTTTTCCCACCCAGCGTAGTAGGACATAAATCAAGCACTATTTTTTCACAGTACCTAGGTACCTACCTAGGTAATTTATGGTAATTAAAATTAATTACTTTATGGTAATAATATATAGCATAATTAATTTATGGTAACAAAGAAATAATAAATAGAGAACGTTTTGTCATTCCACACGTAAAATCACAATATTTGACACAGAATAATTAACAGTTAGTACACCCACACCGAGAAATTCCATGGTGTGAGCCGCGATATCGCGGCGGCGCAATCGCAGAGGTGATGAGAGGTGCTAAATGCCACTCGTACTCGCAATTATCAGCCTAACGGTCAAATACCGGTGTACACTACGATGGTGACAGTCACAGCTTAGATAATAGTACAAAAAGTTTACACCGTGTTACGTCTGTGCAAACCACACCGAACTTATACTCGCATTTCAAGCTTCTCAAAAAATCCGCTCAGTGTCTCCATACCAAGCAGCGCACACCGGTGTGCTCGGCGTGAGACGTTTGGCACCGGTTTTGTACATTGTCAACTCATACTCGCCCCTCTGATGTAGATAATGATGATGATGATGTGATGTAGTTAAATAACAATCAAAATGCAATAATTCACGCGTCTTTGTTCATTACACTGAAAACACATGAACAACTTCGAGCCTTTCTGACTCACCAGTCTCACAACCCCAGTCCGGAAAACGTGAATTTTGTGATATTATTTGATTGCATTGAAATAAAATGGTGTTATGGTAATTATGCCTTGTTATTAACCCTCTCAATTCTTACAGTTCCCTAATTATTCTCCAAGTAGGTATAGGTGCTAGGCAAGCCACCTACACCATCTAAATCACGTCCCACCTAGGCACAGCAGTGTCCCCTTCAATGAGCATGGGTAAAAAGTTTGCTCCTGACGCTATATAAATAAATAAATAAATATTCATGGACTTTACACACAACGCCCTCTAGTCCCAAACTAAGCAAAGCTTGTAATATGGAAACTAGATGGCTGATAGAATACTTAAATCCTTTTTTTTTTGTAAATACATACTTATAATACATAGTAACACCCAGACATAGAACAGACATCTATGTCAAAATGTGTTGTATGTATATAAATCATCTTCGTTAGATGCTAACGGCCTGATTATTATTATGTATAGGTACAGTATGTACATCTCTGAAGTCAAGTGCAACGCACATATTATACCTATTGTTGTGCGGAAAAATTCGCTTACCTCCAATTACCCAAAAATCGGTTTTACTTCAAAGGGACAAAAATCCGTTGTGACTACTATACTTAGTAGCTACAGTGCCCAGATAGATTGGATACTGTAAAACACTGGGTAAAATCATTATTCGGAGGATCAGTCAAGCACGATGGATGCGACCATGCGATAATTTATCATATTCATCTATAAATAAAATACATTTTTATTCACGTACAAACTTTATTCGCATAACACAATGCAAGTATTCCTCAACACTATAGCAAAATAAATTAACAGAACAAACGAATTGGTCCTCTCGCTAGTAGTACCTTACTTAAAATATTCACACGAAGCACATTGACTAATATTTTGGCGAGAAAAAGTATAAAGGTACAAAATATGCGCCGCCTTGATTAAAAAAATACTGACATTACAAAAATATAACTAGTAGGTATAGTAGTCTACTCACAAGTCACAACGGATCTTTGTCCCTTTGAAGTAGATCTGCGCAGAACCCACTTTTGGCTAATTGGAGGTAAGCGAATTTTTGTTTGTTGCACCTAACTTCAGAGGGATGAAGAACCGTTGTGCCTACTGTACAAAACTGTGACTTGTAACTTAAATTACCTACTGCCTTATTTTAAAACCGCATAAAAAAACGAAAAAATAAAACAATATTTTAGAGAGCTTTACTAAGATTCATCGTGTATTTTCTTAGAGAACTATGTTTTATATTAATAGTGTGGGGATGCTCATATTTACGGCATTAAATTAAAACACGAATATTGGTCAAATATCAAACTTGATTTTTATATTTTTAGATAGATAGATAGAAAACTCTTTATTGTACTGCACCGGAAATTAGATATTAGACAAAGTTCTATATTAAAGCGAAGTACAATGGTAGTAGTATTTTTTCTTTATGGTTCTTTATTATATTTATCTCTCGTTTTAATTTCACTGATAGTCTATGGATGATAGATGATGATGATGATAGGTATAATAATTGATAATTGAAATGTCAAGTAATCTCTTTGTTTGCTATTTTATGTCCAGATTCACAAAAAAAAACATATTTTCATAAAAAAATACTGCTAATTTGATATCGCAGATGTAGGTATACTAAATAGCTTAGTAATAGCATCGATTAATGAATACAAGACAATTTTTTTATTTGTCTATGGTAATAGAGAGAACAGTTAAAAACCATAATTTTATTATCCTAATTTTTTTTCAGTCTGAAACTTTCTTTATATCGTGAAAATGAAAAAAAAAGAATAGAGAGAAGTGGAAAACTACTAAAATGCAATAATGCATGTAATTAAAATTAAGAAATGAAGCTCTTACCTACAAAAACTAGAACTACATAAATAATGGTCAAAAGACAAAAAAAAACAGCGACCAAAATTACATCTAACGCCATATGTCCTATCAACCGTCAATAATAAGAGTTATATAAATAAGGCCATAACAATAGACAAACAACAATAACAACAAACAATAGACTTCGTCTAGTATTGGTTGTCACCATTGACACGTAAGAAGAAGAAGAAAAGTAGACAAATGGCGTGTTTCATTTTCCTCCAATGCATATGTACATTAACAACCATATTCAAAACTACAGGATACTTTCGACACCAATGGTCGATCGCATGTTGGTACATACAGTCAACGACAAAAGTTAATTCATTTTATCAGTTTGACATCATAAAAGTCAGTAGGTACCTAGGTACGCGTTGGCACAAATGCACTAGAGTTATCTTTAGTGCCTACCTTTTTCGAAACATGTACACGATTATAACCAAACTTTTGATGTCGACGGTACTTTGCGGTCTCACAAAATGGTTGATATGAACATGCGCAAAAAACATAATTAATATAAATTAGCTACATAAATATGAAAAGATCAGCCAAACAATTTTTCACAAGAAAGAAAATGTCAATTCTATAAAATCCAACGCGCTAAATAGAAGTCGAGAAAATCAACAAAAAGCATCCAAGCTTATAAGAAATTTAGATAACAATAATAATTAGTACTAAGTATCACAACACAGTAGCAAATTAAGCCGTATACTTAGTAGCAATAGTACATACATCTAAACACGTTGCAAGGCAGTGCGTACACCTTTATATCGGACGACCTTTCAACTAAATAAATACAATAATTTAGAAAATAATAAAGCCTAAACAATTAAATTCGTCTTAAGAGTACGAACAAGTCTTTTAGTTCTTAGACCACAATTAAAATGGACGGTCATCCCCTGTATTCACAAACTACATAGACAATAAAATTAGTGGTCAATGTAGGCATACAGATGTTTAGTTTAACTCGTCAAAGATAGGTTTGACTTGTCTTGCTAGAATGTATTAAGGAATGTTGTTTGTGAATACAGTCCCAACTCTTTTGAGCAAAAACATAAACCCACTTCGATTAGTCTTTCCCAAAACTTACATGACTACAGTACAAAAACAAAGCTGCCCCGAATTAATACATTTTAAGCTAATTCAGCAATAGCTACCTACCTAATACCTATTTCAAAGGACAATATGGTCAGTACAACTTCTTTCGACACCCCTGATAACGTCTCTCGCAACAACCTAGCGACAGTAGATTGTACAATCGCTGCTGTCAAACGTCATTGTTACGCGGAACAAATCAGAGAGTTTATTTTAGATCAATGATTATTTTAATACAAGTAGTGACGTTTGACTGAACTGGTTATTATTTGATATTAGTGGCCATTGCCGTAATTATTGCATTCATGATTATCGCAAGCCCGTCGCAAGATGGGTAATGAAGGGGCCGGTTTCCCCAATATTATACGGCTTACATAGGTCAAAGTAAAGTGCTAGACGCATAGGAATCTACTTTATGAACATTTCAGTGATATCAACAACGTACCGATACAAAGTTTACATAAATTAGATCTTGTATCAGATTCAATATCTATATGCGCATGAAAAAGAGGCACATAGGCTAAACTATGACGACATTAAACAGATTTTTTTAAAGATCCTAATATTTTCGCATTCAAACGACTTCAATATTGCTGCCAAAATGTTGGTGTCCCTCATAAACTAAAAGGACATAGCTATAATTTTAGTCCTGTCTTATGATAGTTTAGGAAAATGCAACAACAGAATCGGAGACAATATATCTCCTTTAGAAATGTGTTAGGAAAGAAAGATGCCGCATAGACAAGATGCATTTTTGAAGTTTAGACTTACGGATATGTCTAATCAGTCAGATTTGGTCAACTTGAGTCGATAACCATCTAAACAGGTACTCTAATAGAGTCTAAACCTACACTAAACATCTCCGAAATGAGTCTAATTTAGAGATTTTTTAGAGTCTAAAAACTAAGCTAAATAAGCATAATGATTTGGACATTCTTGTTAGCTCTGAAGCTTTTTCACAAAATTCTATCTATCATGATAAATATTAATAGTTTCAAAGTATTAAGGGTACTTTTAAACTATTTAAATTATTAGAATATCCGTTATTGGGAAAAAGTGGTATCTTAAAACTACCTATACATAGGTACAGTTTAAAAGACACGGTAACATAAAATACAAAGCGACTAGACTTCAAGCTATATTCGACCTTGGCGACATCACAATATAGTGGTGTTCTAAAGTAGTCGGCGGAGGCACTATGGGCGACATTGGCATGTAATCCCCTTCGACTTCATCTCTCAAATTGATGCTCATTTTTTCAGTCATGTCATGATTGTTCAATATTTTGTCGTGATTGTTTAGTATCAGCTGCACCAGCTCCTGCGGCAGGCTTAGGGCTGCGACGGTATCGTTGAATTCGATGGAGACGTTCGCGTCGAAACCGTCGAGATACTTAACGTTCTCTTCCAAACATTCAACGGATTTCGAACATCGGTTAGGTGTAACGTGTTCGGTGTCATCTAAAAACTCGCAGCTTTTACTTTCCTTACCGATGCTGGCTATTTTAAGATTTTTCATTTTGCGACTGACCTTGAAGCTTTTGAACATGTCTCTGGTGGGAGTGAAGTCGAACTTCTTCTTCTTGGTTTCGACATCCTTGTCTTTTGTTTCGGACTTTGGTGAGAGAGCGGTGCGCGAGTCGCTTTTTAATCTTTTTCTGGAATAGAGAAGAATGAAAATTAATATAGCGACATTTGGGTCACAACCTCGGTATAGTCGGGCGTGACCCGTGACGTGACATGTCACGCCCGACTATACAGCCCGCCAGTTATACCTGAATGCGCTGAAAGCTTGTCTGGAGCGGTCCCAGCGCGGCAAGGTCCTCGTGGCGGGGGCTCCGCCCGCGCCCCCTGACCCTGTGCCTGTGCCCAGCGACACTAGCGACCCGTGACGTGTCACGCCGGCTCGCCACGACGATACACAAGTTCCGCTGAAATTTTCACAAGTCATAGGATCAAAGCGGACTAAGCTCAGACCAACTTCCAGAAAAAGCTCCGCCATTTCATGTATTTACACAAATATTAAGTTGAGGTGGTAAAAATAACCACGTACTGATATACATCGTCGACCGCATCGTCACGTCATCAGGTGAGTTTGCGGTCAAACGTTTGTCTATAATGTATAAAAAAAAAATATAGAGAGTGATGGAAATAATAAATGCTTATTTTGGACCATGATTTCAGTTTATTATAAACATTTTTCCAAGTGGATCACAATGTCAATATTTCGAGTGGATGCGAGGTCTGATAGACGTATCCAACACATTGCGGTGAATAATGTACTGACCGTTCCATAGTGCGCGGCGGCAGCGGCGGCGCAGTGTCGTACAGACACTCCGCTACGCACTCGTACTGCGGTTCGTCTGACAGACGTACGCACACTGACGAATCCAACTTGCACTGCTGCTAAACAAGATTACATTACAAGTTATATGACATACTGAAAGTAAAAATAGAGTGAAAGGAATGATGGTTTAGTAATCAAAATGTTTCAACGTCTGACAGACGTGTACATACTATATACTGACGAATCTAACTTGCACTGCTGGTAAAGTTTACATTACAACAAAGGATGATATACTGAAAATAAAATGAGCACGTCCTCAGTAAGGCAATGCAAGTTATAGGTAGAGGTCATTACTTAACACCAGGTAGACAATTTGATTGTTCTATCGCTATACTTACAAAAATATACATCATTATCTAGTGTTTTAGCCCCCGAAGCAAAAACGACGGGGTGTTATAAGTTTGACGTGTGTGTGTGTGTGTGTGTCTGAGGCAACGTAGCTCCCGAACGGACAAACCGATTTCGATTTTGTTTTTTTTTGTTTGAAAGGTGAATTAGTCGGGAGTGTTCTTAGCTATGTTTGATAAAAATCGGTCCAAGATTCGGGAGTTTTTTAAATTTTTTAATTACTTGTTCGACCAAAAATGATGAAAACCTGACATGTCTGTTTGGTTGAATATTTACCTTGATAAAGTTAGAGTCGCGACTCATTTTGCAGTAGATGTTATCGTCAGGTATCGGTACGTCGGGGATCTCCTCGTAGATGCCGGACGCAATCGAAGCCAGCGAGCGACGGTCTGACATACTGTTCAATGTATAAATGTATAAATAAATAAATAAATATTCATGGACTTTACACACAACGCCCTCTAGTCCCAAACTAAGCAAAGCTTGTAATATGGGAACTAGATGGCTGATAGAATACTTAAATACTTTTTTTTTTGTAAATACATACTTATAATAAATAGTAACACCCAGACATAGAACAAACATCTATGTTTTCCACGCACAAATGTTTGTTCTCAGTGGGGATCGAACCCACGACCCATAGCACGGAAGGCAGAGCCGTTACCGACTGAGCTGTGACGCCTGTATAAATAGAGATAAACCAAAAAATGCATAATAATTCATTTACCTAAATAATTATATGTTAGATTGAAAATTGTAGCCTTTTTTTTTGTAGTTGCAAAAAACCATTTGATTTGAGATACAATGTGATCTGAAATTTGTTTATTACGTAGGTAATAAATAAATAAGTAGGTACCTACCTAATGCATTGTTATGTCAAGCTTGATAAGCTATGTAAAGTTTTGATGTTTGTTCCTAAATCGATCGACTTGGATGAAACTTGGAATATTTTTAGTTCGTACACTTTTTTATCTCAAACAATCAACAGAATTTAAGGTAGAAAGAACGAAAAGGACGCAGACGAAGTCGCGGGGAAAGCTATAGTTTAATAGAACGTATATCATACCTTTCGTCGATAGCGGATGCCGGGGCAAGGTCACCTTCGGCACTGCAACGTGCAAGTTGCCCTTGTGGGATACGCTTACATTCCTGAAACAAACGAAAATGCATTTTAGGGTTAAATTGAAACGTCTTAAAGCTGGGTGCTTTTGGTTAGTATCAAAATCTATCTAGAGGCCAGTTTCTTGCGACTTAGATCATCCTATATAATTTAAAAAAAAAATTATTAAAATGAAATCTTTTTTTTTTTGGTTAAAAATGCTATTTTCTTATCTGTATTTGTATATAGTTATTGTTTTGATCAATAAAATGAGAAAATTATTTTAAAACAGGTTCTTATTTCTGTGACACACCAACAAGTCTAATCCCACGTTTTTAAGATATAGATATGAGCTGTAGATGATTTGTACAGCGTCAGATGCCACTTTTTACCCTGCCCTAATGAACGGAATACTGGAGTGCCTGGGACAGTTTTTAGATGGACTAGTCTTGCTGTACTGTATCATTCTCTGTCTTGTCGGCCTTATAAAAATGTGGATTATTTTATACCATGATACGTATTTTATTACCTTAGACATGACTAGTTCCAGATCATCTAATGACACTTCAGAAGGACCGCTGTACCAGCTACTTCTTTGCACATCACCTGCAAAAACTATTCATTGAAAAACCAACGTGATAAATAACTTTGCATTATGCTTGCATTGCTGCGTTCTCATTTCAAGGGAATGGGTGACGATACATTATAGACAGAGAACTAAACGCATAACACGTCGACTTGTTCCATCATTAAAGTAATATAAAAAAATTGACATATCTCAAAACACTGAGATTAATTTGCAATTTCATTATTTTTATGTAACAAACAATTTAGTTTAGTTATGAGACTATAAGAAACGTGCTACTGAGCACGTTCTTAGAATAATCTATGCTATTTTAAGTTAGAGTTAAATTACTCATTAGCCTGTATTTCGGCTAGATCGTAATAGTATTAGGGTACATTCTATCAATACAATGTTCCCTTAAAAAATTTATATGAGATAGTATACAAATCATTACCCAAATCCATATCACTGTGTTTAGATGTGCGCAGATCTCCCTCACTTTTGCTCAGTTTCTTGGATAGCACGACGCCGTGGTTGGACAGGCCCAGCTTCAGAGCCGATGTGAGGTTTGACGCGAGGGGAGAACAGAAGTGTAACTCGCCGCCACCATTGTGAAACTCGCTAGAACATTTATTACATCCTAACAATCAGATAATCAATTCAATTTATTTCTTGTAAGTGATTTACATAAAGCAAATACCTACTTTCACATTTTTACAATGCCAAACAAAACATAGTTATATTAAACCAAAATAGATACTTACCTATAATTATTCTTTTCAGGTTTAATGCATAATTATACATACATAATATAGGTATCAGAAATTATGAGTATCATTGTACCAACCATGCAACCCAACACGGGATGTTAGTGCAGATCTTAATCCCCCCATCTTGAATTAGAATATGATAGTACAACAACCCAGACTAACACAAATATTTGCAGAACACAAACCTTACATAGGATGACGTTAAATCTAACTTAAGCTTAGGAAAATGAATATTTCGTGGGAATCGAGTCCAACATGCATTAAGGAGTTCATAATATAAGCCCTGACCTTTGTTAGTATAATGCTGAGTCACCTGGTTCAATGTTACATAGTGTAGAAATTAATCTAGATTGATCATTAGCAAGTGAAAGCAGAATGAGTTATGAGAATGTGACACTGTAATGTAAAGTAAAAAGTTGTAATTATAGTTAAAATACAATAAATAAAAATTCCTAAAAAGCTTAAACTGATGCGAAACACCATCTTTAGAATCTTGCAAGAATGTAGCAATTTGAATTGTTATTTTTTTGCAAAAAAAAACTGGGCACAAAAATCAATATTTTTTTATGTGATGCCAGACTCAAACTGCGCATGTTCCCAGAAGTAAACCATCTCTCAAGTACAAATACTATAATCCATAACCCTGTAATATACATAGGAAAGATGTAAGTTCATCAGTGCAATAGATGGAAGCTAACCAACCTATGGACAGTGAGAATGCATGTGCCATTCCTGTCATTCTCTGTGCTCAGTACCACACCGGCGACATGTTTCCACTCCACAAAGATGCCCAGCTTCCGACTGCGCGACACTAGCACTCCGGATGATGACACTGTGGCAGTACTGTCAGCACTACTCAGCCCGCACTTACGAGACAACTCTGTGATGCTGACGGTCACAGAGTAGGAATCTTTAAGCAAGCCATCGTTGTCTGAAAGTGATGCATGGGTTTAGGGTAGTTTTGTTTTGAATGTATAATTCTTTTGTGGGTAGTTGTGTATAATATTTATTTACATGTAATAACTGTTCTTAAAAATTTATTTATTTTGTCACATTAAGTGAAGAGTAATTAAATACCTACAAAATTACCCCAAATGAATAAATAAAAATGCAGAAGTTAGATACATAATGAAATGGTTACTGATTACCACATCCCATGAACACAATAGAACACTCTCAAACACACCACTGTTTGTGTGAGTACCACATTTGCATTCAATGTAATGATGTCAATGGCCCTTATTAAGACACAATAAAGCATCTTTTATGTGTAATGAATGGAATTCTAATTTAAAAATGGTATGAAGACTGACCCTTATTAATAATGAAGAAGACTAATAAAAAAACCATTACAAAAACAAGACTACATCAGTCTATGAATCATCAACAAAAAGATGTTTACAAAACAGAGCACTGTTTGTAGTTACAACTTCTTGCAAAGAAACTTTGACCTTCCCATTGGAAACCTAGATCATCTATTTAACTGTAGGCAGAAAGAAATATTTACCCATGAACTTGCTCCCATTTATTAGAGATCTCAACTTCTCCATCCATACATGAGCATCGTGGAAGCTGGTTGCCGCCAGCAACACTCGGGGCTTCCGAGGCTCGTCGGCGGGGAACACAGCGAAAGCATGTGGCCGCGTGCGAGACTTCGCCCTTCGCACTACGAAACCCGAAGGCAGATCGACTGTACCAGCCGAAGCTCCAGCCTCGCTGCAGTAAACAGCCAAAATACCACCCGAGAACGTCGGGCTTGGCCGCAATATGCACCACTGTCGTTTCCACGACTGCAGACAAAATAAGTAGGTAGAAAGGTACATAATAGTGGATAGGTAGGTAGTAAATAAAAAATATTGACAGAAACTAAAATAAACTGCACATTCAACTAAATTCTAAAGAAATTACCTTAAATGGATTGAGACCGAGATTAGACTTGAACGGATACTTCACCTCCAAGTATCCGGACATTGCGATAGTTTTTCCTGTTTTCACAATACAATTACCATGCCTTTTTTAAATGCACATGTGATCGACCAACACCAAACAACGAACAAAATGAATGTTTGTTTACAAAAAATCCATAGCAGTGTTGCATGCTGAGATTTTGACAAATCCGCATAAAGATAGACGCAATCAGCTGACCTGCGCGGATTTTGGCGCAAAAGTTGCGAAATCGAATAAAATTTCACTCGTAATCAAATAAACTATAGAACAATATCACAAATTACTAGAATTTTGTGCCTATACTGTGTCTTGTCTAGACAACTGACTTTACTAAAGGTGGAAACCATCGCGTCGTCGTCAGTGTACAATTCGTGGGGAGTGGCCATTATATATCTCCACCTTATATAAGTAGAAGAACTTAGATTTAGCACCCTACAATCACATTTGGATTGTCTTTGGATTAATAATACATTGATCCTAGTATTTTTATAATAAATTGCTAAATTTAGCAAACTATTTCAAGTTGGAAATACCAATCATTAGGCGATGGTGGTCGAACGTAACGTCAAACTAAATAGAGTTCCACCCGTTTTAAAATTTAAATAGTTGTCAAAAACCGGTTTCCCGATTCTTGTAGCATTGTCTATGGCCACTAGTGTCGTATCAGTGTACGATGCGTGTGCATCGATTATTTGTACAATGATGTATCTATTGATCGATCGTCGACTCATGAGACAAAACAACTACCTTGCGTACCTTGCCCTCTCATCCGTAGCTAATATTTTAACTGTACAGTCAACGGAATAAAGTACCTTCACAGAGCATGACAAGGATCCGTTCAAATCTAACTCTACCTAGTATCCCCTTCCAACTTTAAGGTTCAAATTCAAACCAGTCGTGCACCAATGGATTTTTCTTTTCGGAAAAATGTGTTCAATTCCAAACGGCGAAGGAAAAATCCGACCTAGTTTAGGTATCTTATCTACCTTTAATCAATAAAAGCAAAAATTTCTAACGATTGAATGTATTTTCTAAGCTGAAAATTCTAAAGTAATAGCTGTGGTAATAACAATAGAAAAATACATAAGTAGAATAGATTTAAAAATAGTCGCTTGTATCGTCTAGCGCACCTACATCCGTAAGCGTTATTCGTCTAGTGGAATTACGAATCGGTAGCGTAGTTGGTTAAGGTCGCAGGTTTGAATCCCGCTCGACTCATAACTTTTTAGATGATATAAAAATCTATGTAGGCGGTTATTAAACATTATGGACTTCGTATGTTGTCTTCAGCGACGGTGTAGCTCCAACGCAGAAACTGGGACCATTCGGAGGCTGCGCCGAAATCCCACGTCGGTTCATGCGACACGTATGTTCTTCAATACGCCTTGTGACTCCTTCCGTCACAGGGTTAGACAAAGAGTCTTTGTAGTCTAGCCCAGTCCATAACCGTTCAGCTACTGCACTCGTACGCGGCCAAGTTCTGTAAGTTATTAATAACTTCTTAATAAATAAGTAATCAGATCTAAAACTGTGGACATACGAACCTAAACGTGACTTAGATAAGTAATTTTTTTTACTTAATTATTTTTATAACTGACTTGCTCATTATATTGGTGTCATCTGCCATTTCCCCCCACATGCAAGCCTCTCCCCCAACTATATTTTCCAATCCTGTAGAGTTGTGCCGTAGTTTGTACACCATTTGGCGAGGATCTGCGCGGTAGAATTCCTGCCAGGTCGGGTTTTTATAGTCCAGGTACCAGGACGATGAGAAAATGACGTAGTGGCCGGCTTTTAACACCTGCAGAGTATTTTATAGTGTTGTAAGTAGGTACTTAACGAGATAACCGAGTGTGTGCTTATAAACTGAGGCTCTTGACCTGATAGTGAATTATTTTGTTTATAGCTGTATATTAATACTTCGATAAGAGATTGAATTCTTACCTTATCCATCTCTTTTATCCACTCATAGTTCCAAACTTGCACGTGAGTTTTCTGTTTAGGTATTGCTTGCATGTCAAATACATCCTGAAATAAAATAAAAATCTCCAGTCATAGCAGTAGAGCGCAGCAATACGCTCGGAAAATTAAATAAAATAGGTAGATAGTACTTTATTTACAAAGGACCTGCACATTTGTTCCTCTCGGGGTCGACTCAGGGTTCTTGGGGTGGGTACACGAAAATTGAAAATAAGATCTTGATTACGAAAATGAATTACCCAATGAATTTTGTATGAAGTCAAAGTGTGTGTGTCAATAAAATAAAAATATAGCAGAAATATACCTTGTGGATAAGAAAATTACATACCTGCCACACAATAGGCTTCGTTTGCTTTGGTAAAATAGGTATAGATTTACGCATGAAGTAGCCCTGAAGTTGATTAACTGTCATATTGTGCTTCTTTAAGAATGTTTTAATGTGCGGATTGGAGTTCCTGAAATAATTTTAATATTGCTTACGTAACTTTTAGTAAGTAGTTATGTACATAGTGGTAGACAATACCATGTTAGAGAAATCTAGAAGCAAACAATAAAAATTTTCTGATTTCTGATTCAGATTTCTGATCTAAATTAGGTAAACACCTACTCACCAACATTTTACATTGACCTCATCACCACCTATATGGAAAAATTCATCTGGAAACCACTGATGCACCTCATGGAATAACTGTATAAGAAACTCGTACGTTTTCTCATTGGTGGGGTCGAGAGGACCCAAATCGGTCACTTTGTGGGACTCATAGCATTCTGTAAGGAGCTGGGGGAACGCTTCTCCCCATGAACGAGTGTGCCCTGTGATATTTAAATAATTATAAGCATTTGGTACGAGTTTTAGGTGTAAAATTAATAATTAAAAATAACTTAATTCGGTAGAATACATCACTATGGTAGTAGGTTAGGTAGGTACCTAGATAGGTAGATAGAGCAACATAATTTTCGATAAGAAAGTTAAAAAAGTTAGGTACATAACCTAATTAACCTACATACCTACTCGTGTATGTTAGAACCTAGTAAGCCCTATTTTTTGTATAAAGACTTTGTATAAAGACAAATTGAAACCTACCAGGCACGTCAACTTCGGGAATGACCCTAACACCGCGATCTCTGGCAAACTCTACCACCGAGCTAATATCATTTTTTGTGTACACCATCGATGGAAAGTATGCACCTTTAGCACTAAAACAGTAAAAAATGAAGAGGTTATTACTTATTACCTAGGTGACATGCAACCGATTCTAAAGTTCGTTCGTAAAACCATGTATTACTTACCTTAAAGTAGGAAACAGTTCACTCTGATATGGAAAGCTCTGGTCGTCAATAATGTGCCAGTGGAGGACGTTCATCTTATTCATTGCCAGAGCATCGATGGTCTTGTAAATATTAGATAGCGACAGGTAGTGTCTACCAGTGTCTATGAGCAGGCCACGGTGCTTATATTGCGGGTAGTCATAAATATTTGTGGCGTTAATGCGTATTTCCTTAAATTAGTAACTGAATTTAAAATCAAAGAACTAGTAAATCTGATTTTTATAACATCCCACATGTACCTAATGAGTCGAGTGGGATTAGAATCCACGACCTTTCCCTTGATATGGAGATGCGTTTAAACCAATCCCATGGAATACTAATATTCCAGGGGAACCAACCCTGCTAGCGGAGTTAGAGTATTGGTTGGACCACAGTCATGGTTAGGATCCCTACTTATCCATTTAAATAAGACTTACGCTATAATCATCCGGAAAATAAAAAAGCTGAGTAAATGTCTCCAGACCTCGAAGTATTCCCCAGATGGAGCTACTTTTCAGCACACTGAATTTATCAACTTTCAAACGATCTGGAATAGGTACACAATTTTTAATCCTTTTACGACGTCGTCATACACGTCGGTGTATTAGGCAGGTACGAAATATAACTATGCTAATTACTATCAATGATGATAACCTATATTAATAAATCAAAGGGTATGATCACAAACCTTAATACTTTTATTAGGTAATTAATTTTAAGCAGATACCTACCTAGGCGCACACTTACATTTTTCATCCATTTCATAATGTGGTGTTTCTTCACATTTTTTCGACAACTCAATCCTTAACTCTTTCAAAGTTTCATGTGTTTGATTATTATTTCTTTCTGGTTTTTTATTCAAATACTTTAAACTTATGAACAATTCACTGAGGATCAAATTGTATCGCTCTACTGCTCTCGTGAGGATGCCGCATGTATGAAAGGAAACCTAAAATTGAACAGAATAATAATTTAGAATCGTAGTACTTACTAGGAAATGCCTAATATACAAACCAGCATACTACCATAATGAGTTTATGGATGGAGATCAGTGGACAGTTTACCTACACAAGTAGGTAGGTACACTTACCTGGTCTAAGATACGCAAGTCAAAATTCTTTGTTTAGGTATTATAGTAAAAATAGTCGAACTTAAGGCTCAAATAAGAGTAGGGTATCTACCTATTATTTATTACATACATACATAAACATAAATTATAATTTTTAAAACTTCTAAGCGAAACATAATTCCTAAAAACTTTAAAACTAAGGTAACTTAACTACCAAGGTCAAAGTCAAAATGCCAAAAGTCAAAACTTTGAATACCTAAATCGCTATGTTATTTTGATGTTGGCTGTACCCTGTACCTGTAAATATGGATAATGGACTAGTGCTAAGTGTACCGCTACTTAGTATTTACACTCAAACATACCTACTTATAAATAACACTTAATTATTTGAGTATGACATAAATCTACCATAGAATAATGTATTTAAGTTTTTCATTTTTCTTACCTTACCTACATAAGTCATCATAACGATCAAAAACTTACGTTAACTTTTATCTTCGATGGCTGAAACACAAAATAAACTGATTCATTTTTCTTTTCTTGTTGTGGTGATGGCCAAACTTCGCCTTTGGTTGGTAAATACTTTGGACCTGTAGAATATATTGTTCCAAGGAGTTGACAAACTATTATAAAAACAAAGAAAAAACGACGCATTGTGATTTTGTCCAAAGAATATGTAATAATAGGTAGGTATGTGTAATAGACCTAAGTAACGAAACTAAACTGACAGTTGAGGTTACTGGCTATGTATGGCCGACTGAAAGAAAGCTGTGTAAAAAATTAATTTGATCGTAGACAGATACCGTAATAAAATAATGAGAATACAATAATATGCATTAAAAACGGTGTGATGCCGTAGATTCATCGGATTGTTATACCGATGTATCGAATCGATTAGATTGAACATATTACAATCATGAACTATCGATCTCAATGTTAGTTTTAATTTACTAAGGGCGGCTTGCACCAGAATCGCTAAACGCGTTTAACTCTTAAATAGTATTTAGCGAGTTGTCAAATCATACAAATACGTCAGATTTAAATCGATTTAGCTGTTAAATGCGTTTAGTGATTCTGGTGCAAGACGCTCTTAGCCTAATTTTAAGTTAATTGTTGCATTGTGAATGTTGTGTTCACCTATAATTGGTGTTCGCACTTGACATAAGACTACTAGAATAAGAATATAATGTTATTTCTGTGCACAGCTCTGCTGGTGATCCTATTAATAAATAAATTAAATCGTTTCGGAATCTGTACCGGTTCTAGGATCGGTCGACTCGTGCACTACTCTAACCGGGCGGGCGTGGTGTTGAAGTGCGGTAGTTTTCGTTTCGTTCGCAATCGCATTTTTGTTTGCGAATGAAGAAAAGAAGTGAGTCGTTGTGCCGAGTTGTATATATTTTTTTACGAAAAATGCCGTTTATTCAATGAATTACGTAAACATCTATATAGGTGTAAATAAAGGTTGTGTAGTTTTATCCCACGGGGTGACTTACATGTGATTTACAAGACAAACGTTACAATATTCATGGGCGTTAACATCAGCGGTAGGTAAACTGTATACTTACTAGTTTATTAGATTAAATACGCGGAAAATAACTAACTAATCTGCTTTTATCATTCGCTTTTCACGCATCTATGATATTTAATATTACATGTCGGTGCAAAAATGTTTACATTGTATTAGACTTGATGAAGTGCAACTTGAAAGTCTGCTGCAGTCTTGCAACTACTGCAACTACTACTCGAGGTTATAATTAGATGGTACTGACCTATATCTACACTACACAGCATGCATCTTCTAACCTTTTGCTCTTGTTACAGGTGTTTATAAAGATTGCTGAAGAAGACTGAAATATGAATCTCATATTGCCTCTCATTATATTTTCGGCACCAGCGTTACAGCTGTGTATGTCACAGGACTATGTTCCGCCTACTTACGACCCTGATGCCAGTCAGCCTAGTCCAACCAATGTCTACTACAATCCCAATGCACCTACTGACCCAGGATATGAGAACCCTTATGACCCAAACAGGAAGTTCCAAAATTACCCAAGTAGTCCAAACCAGTTTGATGCAAATCGAACTCCGTATGATCAAGATCAGAGGTTCAATCAGTTTGAGAACCGGAAAGACCTGAACTTTCAAAATCCTTACAATCCAGACAACACACCAAGACCTTCATGGGATGCCGGTAGAACTTACAGCACCTCATACAAAGGGGCAGCTTTAGAAACTGAAAGTGTTATTATAACTGAAGCGTGAGTATTGTTATTTTATCCCCAGAGAACAAAACATTTATGTGTCGAAAAACAAATGTTTGTTCTATATCTGGGTGTTATGTATCTACAAAAAAAATGCGGTTTTTCTATCAGCAATCCAGTTCCAATCTTGTAGAAGTGTTGTGTGAAATGTTCATAATTTTTTTTTAATTCATCCAACATATTTCTGGACAGTACAGTCCCTAACCACAGAGTCAACAACAATAATTTCTGAGGTAAATGAAACTAAAACCCAACCAAATTGGATTCCTTTAACAAAAATTGTGCTTGCAGAACATATTTCATAGTGGCGTCACGCATGGTCCGACCCGGTCAGATCTACAAGATATCTGTGAACATACTACAGACTCGATTGCAGATGACCATCCGTGCATCCATATCCTGCAATGGAGTGGAGATCGCTGATGTGATACAGAGGGTGAAGCAGGGTGTGCCTGAGATATTAAATATGAGGGTAAGTATTTGAAAGAAATTTTAAATCATAAATAACTATTAGAGTCTATAGTTCAGTACAAAATAGATAAAAAAATTCAATATTTGTGTAACAGGTACCAGCAACTACAATTCCTGGTGACTACAAGCTTCGTGTAGAAGGATTATACCTCGACACTCCGTTCGGAGGTCGCGCCTTTGCCAATGAGACCCAACTGTCATTCTCCAACCGATTCATGACCATCTTTATTCAAATGGATAAGCCTGTTTACATGCAAGGACAGACTGGTGAGTCTAATTTACAAGTAAACTAGCTTCTTCCTGCGACCTCGGCGATATCTATGACCATCGGGTGGTTTGAATAACGGCCGCTGCCCATCACGCAAAAACTTGTGGACAAGACTTCGACCATGGGTTTAGTTGGTAAAATCCCTGCAGGTAGATCCTGTTGGTTCTTCGGGATAAAATACCTGCATGGTAATCATGGTCACATGCTATACTTATTCCAAGTTTCATCAAAATCTGTCCCGTCATTGCGAAATCTTAAGAGTCTGAACGTTCCGCCAAACCGTGTCAACCAGCATTCGCCTAGCCTAGCGCTTGAATTCACCTACATCGTTTATAAATTCGAGGGTAAAAGGAGAGACCTCTTTTAAAGCAGTAAAATACCGTATTTTACTGCTAGTTAACTGCTTGAAGATCTCGTGTGGTATTTTAACGAGTTGTTTGTGTTACAGTGCGCTTCCGAGTAATACCAATCAACACTGAACTGAAAGCATTTGGACGAGCCATCGATGTGTTTATTCTCGATCCAAACCGACGAATCCTGAAGAGATGGCTTTCTAGACAGGTATTATAGTTATTACATTACAAGTAGGTATTCTGTAGTAGATTAGGTCAGAACTGCAAAGTATTTGAGACGAGTAGATGGATGATGCAGGGCGAAAATCATTTTCTGTAGTATTTTTATGTTCATTTATGCATCTCATGTTTTAGTTCATCATGTGTTTCAAATAAATATATTTTCTTTGTTTCAAACTTTTCAAAGTAGTTTATTCTCCGGCGGTCGAATCCTTCGAGACCTATCACATCACATTGGCGAGAGTCATTGATAGGTCCACTCCACTATATTTTGAACAATCGTACTTAAAAAATCCCATTATATGGTGCGTTGATTTATCAGTCAGATAATCACGCAACAGTTCCATGAGTAATATTCAGTTATATATTACTAGCTTCCGCTTGCGTTTTCGTCCGCGTCTCGTCTGTCCTGTAAATTTTTCGTATAAATATTCCAAGTTTCATCCAAATCGGACCGGCAGTTGCAGCGTGATTGAAACACAATCATCTAAACTTTGACATTTATATTTAGTAGGATTTATGTGTAGCAAAAGTACTAGAGTAAATAAAGGTAGAATTTAATTTGATCCCCAAACACCCAAAATGTTCCTTGATTTTTCTAGTTAGAGCATCACTGCTTTTCTTTTTGTCTGTACCAAAGGGTAAAGAGTAATTGATATTTCCATAACAATACAAGAACAATGGGGTGTATGTAGCCACACATAAAAGAGTTACTGGGCATATCGTATTGTGTGACATGATCCTAGTACACACATGTTAACAGTCTGCAGTGATTCTAACTGAATACTGTCTATTCTATGGTATATCTACATAATAATACTTGCATAGCATTTTCTATATTTTTACCATGATACACAACCATAATCTTGAGTGTCACGCGCACTTACCATGCATCCAGCCGTCACGCGCCATTGCGTAAATCTTGTCGCAAATCTGCTAACGTCAAACCGTGAACCCTTAGACTCTAGAGACCTCTACTAGAGCCCACTTTCAGTAATAATGGCCTAGAAGTTCGCACACCGACGACAAGACTGCAGTTCAGTATATTTCAGTATATATTTATTGTCGTCATTGTGTATGTTTAACATTGTCAGATCATAGAACTATATTATTAGAGCAAATACAAGTAATTAAATTAAAAATTAAAAAAAACTCCCGAATCTTGGATCGATTTTCATCAAACATAGCTAAGAACACTCCCGACTAATTCACCTTTCAAACAAAAAATACAAAATCAAAATCGATTCATCCGTTCGGGAGCTACGTTGCCTCAGACACACACACACACAGACACGTCAAGCTTATAACACCCCGTCGTTTTTGCGTCAGGGGTTAAAAATAAAATAGGCAGTATTCTTTCCATCAATCTCTAGCCAATACTGATAGACGTTTACGATTGTTAAATTAGTTTACGGTGATTCCTCTAGAAATACATGGTGTAAAATGTTTGCACAGAGTAACTTCGGTACCGTCAGTCTTCAGTACCAGATGTCGGACCAGCCCCTGTTCGGTGAATGGACCATCCGCGTCGAGGCGCTGGGACAGGTGGAGGAAACCAACTTCCTAGTGGAGGAGTACTACCAGACTAGATACGAAGTGAGTACAACCAGCTCGTATACAGACAGACAGCATCGTCTAAACTACTCTTAAACCCTAAGATTCATATTCTCCTGTCATTTAAGCGCGACTTTATGCCATGTCATTGTCACTTGCATGACAATTGACAACGAAAAGAGATGTCAACAGTTTTAGCAGCCGTTTTAGCTACAGGAGCTTTTCACCACCCCAAGCGGGGAATTCACTAGCAGACTGCACGCGACGGGCCGCCCGTCACTCGAACGTCATTCGAACAAGAATTGAATTGAATTAGCTAGCGGAGCTTTTTATTTCCACAACTTAACATATTAGCATCTCCTTATTATATAATTTAAGTGTTAGTAGTTTTTTTAATCTTAACCTATTTGTTAGTGATGGATGTGGATCCCTTGAGGGTAAAAGCCTCCTCCAAACGTCTCATGCCGTCCCTGTTCTGGGCAGTAGCTAACCACCTGCATCCAGCAATTTGTATTAGGTCGTCGGACCGCCTTTGTTTCGTTCTACCAGCCTTTCTTTTTCCAATGGGGCCCTTCCATTTTGTAATTTTTAATGTCCATCTGTTGTCATTAAGTCTAGAGACATGCCCAGCCCATTTCCACTTTAGTGTCAGTGTATATTTAATTGCATCTGTTACATTAGTTTTTTCTCTTAAATCTTTGAGCCATGGAGAGGAGCATGCTCAACATACGAAAATAGATAAAATTAAAAGCGGAGCTTTAGTCAATCAATATAATATTTCTTTAGGGCATTTTTGACCGCGCAGCGATGTATCAAAGTGGATGCAAATGGTGTATTCAGAAACGTTATTATATTCAGGTGAATGTGACAATGCCGGCGTTCTTCTTCAACACTGAGCAGTTCATCCACGGGCGCGTGATGGCTAACTACACGTCGGGCGCGCCGGTGCGTGGCAACCTCACGCTCAAGGCTACCGTCAGGCCCATCCCGCAGTACCGCCCTCACTACTACACACAGGTATACTACACACGGGCGCGTGATGGCTAACTACACGTCGGGCGCGCCGGTGCGTGGCAACCTCACGCTCAAGGCTACCGTCAGGCCCATCCCGCAGTACCGCCCTCACTACTACACACAGGTATACTACACACGGGCGCGTGATGGCTAACTACACGTCGGGCGCGCCGGTGCGCGGCAACCTCACGCTCAAGGCTACCGTCAGGCCCATCCCGCAGTACCGCCCTCACTACTACACACAGGTATACTACACACGGGCGCGTGATGGCTAACTACACGTCGGGCGCGCCGGTGCGTGGCAATCTCACGCTCAAGGCTACCGTCAGGCCCATCCCGCAGTACCGCCCTCACTACTACACACAGGTATACTACACACGGGCGCGTGATGGCTAACTACACGTCGGGCGCGCCGGTGCGCGGCAACCTCACGCTCAAGGCTACCGTCAGGCCCATCCCGCAGTACCGCCCTCACTACTACACACAGGTATACTACACACGAGCGCATGATGGCTAACTACACGTCGGGCGCGCCGGTGCGCGGCAACCTCACGCTCAAGGCTACCGTCAGGCCCATCCCGCAGTACCGCCCTCACTACTACACACAGGTATACTACACACGGGCGCGTGATGGCTAACTACACGTCGGGCGCGCCGGTGCGTGGCAACCTCACGCTCAAGGCTACCGTCAGGCCCATCCCGCAGTACCGCCCTCACTACTACACACAGGTATACTACACACGAGCGCATGATGGCTAACTACACGTCGGGCGCGCCGGTGCGCGGCAACCTCACGCTCAAGGCTACCGTCAGGCCCATCCCGCAGTACCGCCCTCACTACTACACACAGGTATACTACACACGGGCGCGTGATGGCTAACTACACGTCGGGCGCGCCGGTGCGTGGCAACCTCACGCTCAAGGCTACCGTCAGGCCCATCCCGCAGTACCGCCCTCACTACTACACACAGGTATACTACACACGGGCGCGTGATGGCTAACTACACGTCGGGCGCGCCGGTGCGTGGCAACCTCACGCTCAAGGCTACCGTCAGGCCCATCCCGCAGTACCGCCCTCACTACTACACACAGGTATACTACACACGGGCGCGTGATGGCTAACTACACGTCGGGCGCGCCGGTGCGTGGCAACCTCACGCTCAAGGCTACCGTCAGGCCCATCCCGCAGTACCGCCCTCACTACTACACACAGGTATACTACACACGGGCGCGTGATGGCTAACTACACGTCGGGCGCGCCGGTGCGTGGCAACCTCACGCTCAAGGCTACCGTCAGGCCCATCCCGCAGTACCGCCCTCACTACTACACACAGGTATACTACACACGGGCGCGTGATGGCTAACTACACGTCGGGCGCGCCGGTGCGTGGCAACCTCACGCTCAAGGCTACCGTCAGGCCCATCCCGCAGTACCGCCCTCACTACTACACACAGGTATACTACACACGGGCGCGTGATGGCTAACTACACGTCGGGCGCGCCGGTGCGTGGCAACCTCACGCTCAAGGCTACCGTCAGGCCCATCCCGCAGTACCGCCCTCACTACTACACACAGGTATACTACACACGGGCGCGTGATGGCTAACTACACGTCGGGCGCGCCGGTGCGTGGCAACCTCACGCTCAAGGCTACCGTCAGGCCCATCCCGCAGTACCGCCCTCACTACTACACACAGGTATACTACACACGGGCGCGTGATGGCTAACTACACGTCGGGCGCGCCGGTGCGTGGCAACCTCACGCTCAAGGCTACCGTCAGGCCCATCCCGCAGTACCGCCCTCACTACTACACACAGGTATACTACACACGGGCGCGTGATGGCTAACTACACGTCGGGCGCGCCGGTGCGTGGCAACCTCACGCTCAAGGCTACCGTCAGGCCCATCCCGCAGTACCGCCCTCACTACTACACACAGGTATACTACACACGGGCGCGTGATGGCTAACTACACGTCGGGCGCGCCGGTGCGTGGCAACCTCACGCTCAAGGCTACCGTCAGGCCCATCCCGCAGTACCGCCCTCACTACTACACACAGGTATACTACACACGGGCGCGTGATGGCTAACTACACGTCGGGCGCGCCGGTGCGTGGCAACCTCACGCTCAAGGCTACCGTCAGGCCCATCCCGCAGTACCGCCCTCACTACTACACACAGGTATACTACACACGGGCGCGTGATGGCTAACTACACGTCGGGCGCGCCGGTGCGTGGCAACCTCACGCTCAAGGCTACCGTCAGGCCCATCCCGCAGTAACGCCCTCACTACTACACACAGGTATACTACACACGGGCGCGTGATGGCTAACTACACGTCGGGCGCGCCGGTGCGTGGCAACCTCACGCTCAAGGCTACCGTCAGGCCCATCCCGCAGTACCGCCCTCACTACTACACACAGGTATACTACACACGGGCGCGTGATGGCTAACTACACGTCGGGCGCGCCGGTGCGTGGCAACCTCACGCTCAAGGCTACCGTCAGGCCCATCCCGCAGTACCGCCCCAACTACTACACACAGGTATACTACTCTACTGTTGTCACCAACAATTACCTTACCTCCAATTCCACCCAAAAATGGATTCTGCGCAGATACTTCAGGGGGACACAAATCCATTGCGATGACTAGTATAAATAAATAAATAAATATTCATGGACCTTTACACACAACGCCCTCTAGTCCCAAACTAAGCAAAGCTTGTGATATGGAAACTAGATGGCTGATAGAATACTTATATACTTATAATACATAGTAACACGCAGACATAGAACAAACATCTATGTTTTCCACGCACAAATGTTTGTTCTTGGTGGGGATCGAACCCACGACCCACAGCACGGAAGGCAGAGCCATTACCGACTGAGCTGTGACGCCTGTCTGTGACGCCTGCCAGTATATTGCTACTAAGCTCCATTACACTAGGGCAAGTGCTTTCATTTTCATTGTTTGGTTTACATTGCGCTTAACAAAAACCATGTTTTCTAAAATACTCATTTTCAATGTAATTTCTAATTAGTGCTTTGTTAGGATGTTTTTTTTTCGCTCAAATCATCTAAAATACATCGCTAGGTCGCCGTCGTTGAGTGGAATTACGATGAGTCGGTCGCGAATCAAGGGGAAGATTGCGGGTTCGAATCCCGCTCGACTCATAACATTTGGGATGTTATAAAAAACTTTAGTACATAAAGTCGGCTTATAAATGATTGTGGTATTGTATACATCAGTAGAACAAAATTAGCAGGACTTTTTTCTTTTTAGGGCCAGTTTAATAATATGGGTCAAGATGGCGGCGTTGGCTACGGAAACAATCAATACACTAGAGGTAAAGTGCCAAAACAGATTCACACCTGTTACATACAAAATATTCATAACGAAAGATATCGAAAGATTTCATTACCCCTTCTATTTCTCCCAAGATCGTTCAAACCACAACCCGTACATTTAAATACATATCTAACGGTCCTATTCCACTTTTGAAAATATTTCTTTATCCCACAGTCCGTCCAAACGAATAACCCGTGCAATGTTATTCAACAGTGGGTTTTTCGCGAACAAGCGGTCTGTCTGTCTATTCCATTTAACCTAATGGTTGGTACATTACATTTTTGCGAAATGTCAGTCCCACATGTCTGCCACAGTCCATCCAAACTATAACCCGTACATTTTCCAGAGTGGGTTACCTCAAAGAAGGGGTCCTTGCCTGTTCCCTATTTGAGACTAGATGACGCTGTGTAAAATATCAATGCATATTTTATTGATTCGTTACTCATTCTATATCTCCCACAGTCCGTCCAAACTACAACCCGTATATTTACAACGAGAGTGGGTTCACGTCAATGGACGGCTCCGGGGACATGCGCTGGGAAGGACGTGCACGACCGGGACAACCCAACCAACTCGACCAGCCTGACTGGTTCTATGACCCGCAGAAGGTTGTCACTAGGATGTTCAATTTTGTGAGTAAAGTAGCTATTATTACAAGATTTGTAATGTAAGATGCTATTGTTTTTAATAAGTAGAAACGTAGGTAGGTCCGAAATAGAACTGCAAGAGCTTATTGAGTCTGGCGCCTCTCCATCCACAACACTATTGGGGATGCTTTTCCGTTACTCTAAGGAGTGGTGCTGACTAGGGGCATCGTGAGGAAACTTATCAATATATAATACTTATTCAATGATCCCCTGAGCTCTCGTGCATTATTTAGATATACATGGTCTATCCTACTAATATTATAAATGCGAAAGTTTAGTTGTTTAGATGATTGGATGTTTGTGTTTCAATCACGTCTAAACTACTGAACCAACTTGGATGAAACTTGGCATATATATAGTTCGTAACCTGGATTGACACATAGGCTACTTTTTATCTCGAATAATTAACAGGATCTACAGGATAAAATGAACGAAAAGGATTAGCAGCGCCAATTAGCAAGAGGATTTCATTGTCATGTCATGTCACGTCAGTTTGACAGGGCGTAGTACTACTCTTTGGTCTAACAACTAGCGTTTGACATTCCAGTAGGTACGAGTTCGGTGTAATGAGGTGTAATGTCAAGTTTCTCAAAGTATCCGCTCGGTACACGCACAGATAATATAAAGTACACGGAAACTGTAGACGCGTACGAAATCGCGGGTAACTGCTAGTCTTTACATATTTTTTAAACTGTAACATTTTGTTTTAGGATGAAAAGTACCCGTTTTGGATGTCGAAACCGAACCCCACGGAATATGATCTGTACCACAACCAGAACAATCCTAACTACAACACGTACACCACCACTTCTACATACTACACCAACACCTATTATGATCAGCTGCCTTACTTGAGATTCGTAAGTTTTACTATAAAACAAAGTTTAGTTTGAAATCTTCCCGTTACTACTTTGTAACTTTACGAGCTATTATAAATAATGCAAGCCAATATATTGATTTCCATTGTCTGACTGTGGAGACAGATTTGTCTGACTGTGGAGACGGATACTCTCGAATTCATAAACGATGTAAAAGCTCTTTTAGAAACGGATTCAGGCGGTGCGAGTGCTGATTGAAACTATTTGCTGAAGTGTTTAGTCTCTGTTTATGAATTCGGGGGTAAATATCAGGACGTTTGGACTTTTCTTTGGGTGCTACCTAGCTATGATATCACCTTATATTTGTGTTTTCAAATGTTTCCAAAGGTTGGTTGGAAGAAAATGCTAATTAGCATTAAGCTCGCCTCTGTACTATTTTTGTGTACAATAAAGAACTTTCTAATCTAATCTAATATTTTATTTCATTGTCTTGTACGTAGTTTTCGAGCGATAAAAGCCCAAAACTTAGTATTTTTTTTTTATTTTAGTGCAAATGCGGTTTTGTAACAGGATTTTTTAGATTTTGGTGCAAATGCGGTTTTGTAACAGGATTCGTAAAACGAATTTGCACCAATATTATGTTGTTTCCGCAGTTCAACGGTACGTACGACTTCAAATACCCGATGTCGGAGCTGTCCCAACTGGTCCCGACCCTGGACGGAGTGGAAGTGATCATCACCGCGTCAGTGGGCGACCCGTTCCTGGACGACGTGATCGAGGGGTACAGCGTGGCGCGCATATTCAACTCCTCCCTCGCGGTCACCTTCCTCGGCGGCTCGCCGCAGGTCTTCAAGCCGGCTATGCCTTTTGATGTTTATGTGAGTGCTCTTTACTCTGCTATTGTGGACTATCAAGATTTAGATGATGAATAGTAATTGCGTGTGCAACAGTAGCTACGCTTGCGATAGAAGCACCAAATTATTAGATATTCTGTACTAATAAATTATAACTTTACGCGTTCTCAAGTGAATGTATCAAAGATTTATTTACATGCAACAAAGTAGCGTTTTATTTGCAATTCTGCTGATTTCGGGAGAACAAGTTTTGTCTTCGTAATTTGGTCGGATTGCTACTTTAACAAACTTTGACTCGAAGCGCGACTAATGAGAATGCTATTCAAATTATATTTTGGTGACAGCTTAATGCGGATTAAGAGAAAGAAAAAGAAGAAAACACATTTATTTGAAATCACAAACAAGTGTATGAAGAGATATGTGTGGCTGATGATATGTGACTGGGTATTCGTTTATCAACCGATTAGGTAGGTACTATCGGCAAAATTTCCGCCTTACCACTTTTGAAACTGTTTCACTTACAAGCAGTTAGCTACCTGACCCCGCCTTTTCCTTTTGTCCTCTTATTTTGACCAACCAGAGATCTAAACATCTATTTATTTTTATGACGGTCCATTGTTTTCATAACTTTTACACCCGAAATAATTTGCTTCTATTGGGATTCAAAAATTAACGGCTAGTCAGTTCACAGAAAATGCACCCTTAAGGTGGTAAGGCAGAACTTTTGCTGATGGTACATGAGGTATTCTGTACTATTAGTCCACTGTTGGAATAACACTTTGTTTGGCCTCCGTAGATGGTGGTATCGTACCACGACGGGTCCCCCCTTCCCCGCTGGCAAGCTGCAGGCGTGTCGCTGGTCGTGCAGGTGTCAGTGGAGGGCAGGGGCGGAGCCCTGGAGCCCCAGCAACCGCAGTTAGTGCCCGGACATGAAGCCGTGTGGCATCTCAAGATGGACCTCTACAAGCTGCTGAGTAAGTGACGAATAGGAATCGTAGCTGGAGTGTTCTTAATATTCACCACGTGCCGTGATTCCGTACGTTTTGTGTTCCATTGCTGTATTCGTTCCAGAGTTGGAAAACGACCCGAACTTCCGCGAAGTATTGAACGGCGTAACTGGCGTTCGTCTCAGCGCTCAGTTAGTAGACGCAGCGGGGAAGCAAGCGACCGCCGACATGCATTTCCTAGCGCATTACAGCGCGAATAAGCAACATATCCGGGTTTCTACTTCTACTACTGATCCTAGAGTGAGTAGCGCTATTGTCTCTCAAAAAATATCTGGTCGCGTGGAACTGGCACCTAGATTCACCTAGTTATATAAGACGATTCTAAACGATCCCTGTGATTTTATTGAATAAAGAAATTTTGACTTTGACTTTGATATATTCAAGTCAAATCAAAGTTTGTTTTGTCTCTGTATTGTCATTGTTATAGTTTTGTTATCAGCGCCATTTTACGGTGGTATCTCGTGACGTAGCTTTATTATGACATTTACGTCTGAACGCTTCCGTGTTTCGGAGGGCACGTTATACTGTCGGTCCCGGCTCTAGCAGTCGTTAAGCCACGACGGAGGCCTTAAGGAGGCCTAAAAATTCCGTCACCAGAGTAGACCACTAACTAGTAATATGCCATCGGTCAAAGCTTGTTGTCCTAGCTTAGATCGAATATTTTTCAGATTTTTGTAAATAAAACTCACAATTTTGGACTGTTATGGTCTGTAGGCTGACAAAACATAACCAGTGTCGCAACAAAACAATGATTTGTTATATTTGTACAGGTCGGCGAGTATATAATATTCCACGTGCAAAGCAACTACTACATGGAGTCCTTCAACTACGTCGTGATGTCCAAAGGCATTATTTTGACCAGCGCACAGGAGATCATGCAGGTAAATCTATTTTTTGTTCATATTTATTCAGAGGATTTATCTATGTTAAATTGTCTGTCGAAATGACGGGCAAAGACCATATATAAGAGAAGAAGAAGAAGAAGAAATCTTTGTTTATTATATTTTCTTTTGTCTTTACAATACAATTTACACCTTTCTTTGTTAAAATTATGGTTCTGTTTTGTAAGTGTAATTTGTGAGTTACCTCTAGCAAATAAATACCTGTCTTTTTCTAAATAAATGTAATAGTGTTGTGTTCGTCGCACGCAGGAAGGAGTGCGTACGTTCGCGGTGACTGTGTCGGCGGAAATGGCGCCCGTCGCCACCCTCGTGGTGTGGACCACGGAGCGGCGCGGACACGTGATGGCAGACTCGCTCACCTTCCCCGTCAACGGCATCTCCAGGAACAACGTGAGTTCACCACCACCACCACCACAACCACCACCACCACCACCACCACGTCAACAACCACTCACTATGCAGTAAAATGCGATGTACCCATATTGTATTGTAGACAGGCGTCACAGCTCAGTCGGTATTAGCTCTGCCTTCCGTGCTGTGGGTCGTGGGTTCGATCCCCACTGAGAACAAATATTTGTGTGTAGCAAACATAGGTGTTTGTTCTATGTCTGGGTGTTGCTATGTATTATAAGTATGTATTTACAAAAAAAAAAGTATATAAGTATTCTATCAGCGTCTAGTTCCCATATTACAAGCTTTGCTTAGTTTGGGACTAGAGGGCGTCGTGTGAAATGTCCATGAATATTTATTTATTTGTATGGCAGAGCTACATTCATCATTAACCTATATCAGTCCACTGCTGGACGTAGGTCTCTCCCGCGACGCACCATTGAGCTCGATCTTCGGCTCTTCTCATCCAGTGTCAGCGCTACATTTCGCAGATCGTCGCATCATCTCGCCGGAGGGCGTCCAACACTACACTTACCTAAACGCGATCTCTAAAGCTACATTATAAACTTCGAAATATGTGCAACTTGCTACGTTTCCAAGATTCTGTTCGAGAATGTAGCTGGAACCACTGGAATTCCACTGTTTTAGTTTTGATCATCGTAAAATTAGCTTATTTATATTTATAAATGGTTTGTAGAGCAAACGTGTAACCTGTATAGTATTTGTGCAGTTCACGGTGTCGATAAACAACCGCAAGCACCGCACGGGCGAGCGCGTGGAGGTGGCGATATTCGGCGAGCCGGGCGCCTACGTCGGCCTCTCGGGCATCGACAACTCCTTCTACACCATGCAGGCTGGGAACGAACTCACATACGCTAAGGTACTATGTACACTAATCTAAGGCCCGTATGCTCATTCATTGCTCAAGCATTGATCCGGACTCATTCAGATATAAATCGTGACTTCAAGCGCTTTCCTTAAAAAAAATTACACGTATGTATGTTCAAGCACAGATTTCGACGCTTGAGTATCGTTTCAAACTTGCCTGAACTGTACTTAAATATTCGAACTCAAGCAACGTTACGAAACTGCACTCAGATTAATTCTCAAGATTAATCCAGACTTATGTAATTTAAGAGCTATGCTCTTGTCGGCGTAATGTATGCATTTCCCGCCAGGTTCTTCTTTTCAGGGCAGCTTCCTTGACGTCCTTATACGACATGACATCTATCTTCGCCTTCACTTGGCTCATGTAGCTGATACGCGGTCTTCCTCTCTTTCCTTCTACCTTCCCTTTAATGATATTTCCGATTAAGCTGTCATGTCGTATAAGGTGTCCAATCATCTAAGAGAGGAATTAATGAGCATACGGCCCTAAATTCAAAATCTGGGAAAATGTCATCTGCTCTTCTATGTCATCACTTAACAATCGCTAGGCTAGAGAATAATCCTTCAATAAACAGTACAGTAGTATAACGTAAGCTCCGTGCAATGCTGCTATTTATAAAAGAATATCCGTTACTTGTAGAATAATACTTCATTTTTTTTATTTTTACATTTGATAGACGATCGATTGACTTCAATCTCACCCGGTGGCAACAAATTAGCTATAACTTATCTATTTCAGTTATATAATTCATAGTGTTCGATATTAGACTCCTTTGAACAAATGAACGGATGGATGGCAAAATATAACAATGAATATCTTCCAGGTGATATCAAAAATGGCGCATTTCGACGAAGCAACGAACGGTACATTCGCATACATGTGGCGTTCCCACTTTGGTGACCCCGACGATCTCGTATACTTCCCCTCTTCCACTTTTGGCATCGACGCTAACAGGACTTTCGAGTAAGTGGACTTAGGCCGCTATTCTTCTGATCACAGTTACCGAAGGAGCAGCCTCCTCGGTCCTGGAGGAACAGCCTCCTCGATCCCAGTTAATGGGGGAACAGTCCCCCGACACAGACGCTGGAGGAACAGCCTCCTCGATCCCAGTTAATGGGGGACCAGTCCCCCGACACAGACGCTGGAGGAACAGCCTCCTCGATCCCAGTTAATGGGGGAACAGTCCCCCGACACAGACGCTGGAGGAACAGCCTCCTCGATCCCAGTTAATGGGGGAACAGTCCCCCGACACAGACGCTGGAGGAACAGCCTCCTCGATCCCAGTTAATGGGGGAACAGTCCCCCGACACAGACGCTGGAGGAACAGCCTCCTCGATCCCAGTTAATGGGGGAACAGTCCCCCGACACAGACGCTGGAGGAACAGCCTCCTAGATCAGTCACTGATGTGAGAACAGCTCATATCAGTAAACACAGCATCAGATTGATTTAATATTTAATTTTTGAATACCAGATTCGCGGGGCTGATAGTATTCAGTGACGTAGAAGTGACCCGCCGGGCGAGTTTGTGCAACGCCTCGCTCGGCCTGGGCGAGTGTCTCGAGGGCGGGTGCTACCCGCTCCTCAAGAAATGTGACGGCGCGTACGACTGTAGTGATCATACTGACGAATCTAATTGTAAGTACTATTCAACTACAATATAAAGCAATCAGCATTTCATTACGAAAAACGACAGAATTTTGGCACTTTGGAAATAAATAAATATTCATGGACATTTCACACGATGCCCTCTAGTCCCAAACTAAGCAAAGCTTGTAATATGGGAACTAGATGCTGATAGAATACTTATATACTTTTTTTTTGTAAATACATACTTATAATACATAGTAACACCCATGTCATGTTATGGCGCTTGTCAGTAGTATGTTGGTTGTAAATTGCACATTTTCACTCAAGCTCTTCTAAGTGTTCGCTAATCAAGTCGTTAATGTATAACTAAGAAATGTGCTCACGCTCTCGTCTGAGCACAATTGTATCGTTCCATTTTCAGAGCGCTAATGCATAGTCCATTGTATGTATAAAATGCCGTTGGTAAGGATACCATCTATATTGTGGTTCTGAAAGCTGAATACAAGATTTACAGGGCTGAATATATTGTTAATGATTTCTGAAAAGAGATCTAAATGTGTTTTGTTTATAGGCGAGCACACGGACGGTTTCGAGTTGAGCCATTTCCGCAAATTCCGGTTCAACCGCGTGCAGCGACAGTACGATAACGTGTGGTTGTGGCGGGACGTCAATATCGGACCGCACGGACGATACGTTTTTACTGTGGACGTGCCTCAGGTATTATTATACTGGGTGATTCTTATTGACCTAAACTTTTTTTACGACTGAAACTCAGTGATTATTTATAATGATAATTTGTATAATATTAATATTGGAATGTACTTTCAGATCCCTGCTCACTGGACGGTTTCTGCGTTCAGTATGTCGCCAACTCTTGGACTTGGCATGCTAACTGAACCCTTACATGTAAGTACTCTAATTATTATCGATTTACTAACATGTCTTTGTTCGTCATTTATTTATTAACGTACGTCTCTGAGTGCGACGGTTAACCTTTCAATGTAAAATGTTATCTAAACGCAGTTCTGTCTTTTCTTTTTACAAGTTATTATATAACTTGCAATGTGTTTTTGTTGAGGTCAAAAACTGCAAGTATTCGATCCACCTCCCGATATTTTCCGATTTAGTGGAAAAGCATACCTATCCGTGACATTGCAGTAATATGGTGACAGCGAGCTGATCTCATGATGGAGCGGGAAGGTGGTCATGGAAACTGGAATTGAACGATGCAAAAATAAAATCTTTTTTTTAAAAATTATATTCTTAGAACACCATTCCAAAGTCTTTCTTTATTGCACACAACACAGGACATAAACAAAAGACACAAAACTATTTCTATCTAACAAAACTATTGGAATTTGTAGATGACATGTACAAAGGCGAGCTTTACCCTAACAAGAGTCTTGTATAATGTCATTGAAAATATTGTACTGTTTAATTGACAGGCGTCACAGCTCAGTCGGTAATGGCTCTGCCTTCCGTGCTGTGGGTCGTGGGTTCGATCCCCACTGAGAACAAACATTTGTGTGTGGAAAACATAGATTTTTGTTCTATGTCTGGGTGTTACTATGTATTATAAGTATGTATTTACAAAAAAAAAAGTAAGTATTTATGTATTCTATCAGCCATCTAGTTCCCATATCACAAGCTTTGCTTAGTTTGGGACTAGAGGGCGTTGTGTGTAAAGTCCATGAATATTTATTATTATTATTTATTTACGACGAGCTTGCCCGTTATTTATCAGATTGGCAAAGTATAGCCCAGGATCGGAGTGTGTGGAGAGAATGGGGGGAGGTCTTTGCTCAGCAGTGGGACACAGAGGGCTAAATATAATCCTATCCTACTAATATTATAAATGCGAAAGTTTAGATGTTTGGATGTTTGTGTTTCAATCACGTCAAAACCACTGAACCAACTGGGATGAAACTTGACATATATATAGTTCGTAGACTGGATTGACCTATAGGCTACTTTTTATCCCGAATAATTAACAGGATCTACAGGATAAAATGAACGAAAAGGATTAGCAGCGCCAATTGGCAAGAGGATTTCATTGTCATGTCATATCACGTCAGTTTGACAGGGTGTAGTACTACCTCTTTGGTCTAACAACTAGCGTTTGACATTCCAGTACGAGTTCGGTGTAATGAGGTGTAATGTCAAGTTTCTCAAAGAAGTATCCGCTCGGTACACGCACAGATAATATAATGTACACGGAAACTGTAGACGCGTACGAAGTCGCGGGTAACTGCTAGTAATAAATATAATAATAATTATTTATCTCATATAGTACGTGGGCGTGCTCCCGTTCTTCATAAAAGTGGAAGGTCCGGAGTCGTGCCGGCAAGGCGAGCAGGTGGGGCTGCGCGTGGTGGTGTTCAACTACACGCCGCAGAACCTGGAGGCTGTCGTCGTGCTCGACGCCTCGCCCGACTACAAGTTCGTGCATGTCGAACAGAACGGCATTGTGAGTATACTAATGTCACCTTTAAATGCTCTCATGTACAGTTCTATTTTTATTTTATTTTATTATCACAAAATCCACAATCTTAAAAATAAATTATGTGACACATTAACAATAAAACTTTATATAAAAAGTTTTATATAAGAGCAGTTATACCAACAACTTTTATGTATAGGTTAGGTTGAGCTTGAAAAATAAATAACAAACATTAACAACAGTTTAACTCTAAGAGGATATCTGTTATACACTTTCTAAAAACATTTGGAACAGCAGTAGACGAAACAATAAAGTGCACAATTTTTAGAACGTGATCTTGCAGTTGTCTCGTGTTTATTATTAAATCCAGTTGTTGACTTCATGAAACACTTTGTATAAAGTAATCGCACAGGTTTGAAATTAACAATTATTATTTACTAGCAGTTACCCGCGACTTCGTACGCGTCTACAGTTTCCTTGTACATTATATTATCTGTGTATTATTATTATCTGAAATCCTCTTGCCAATTGGCGCTGCTAATCATTTTCGTTCATTTTATCCTGTAGATCCTGTTAATTATTCGCGATAAAAAGTAGCCTATGTGTTAATCCAGGTTACGAACTACATATATGCCAAGTTTCATTCAAGTTGGTTCAGTAGTTTAGATGTGATTGAAACACAAACATCCAAACATCTAAACTTTCGCATTTATAATATTAGTAGGATTTGTTATGTGAACTGCAACGTTGAACAATTTAGCATCCCAGTAAATGTCAAAGTTTAGATGTTTGGTGTTTCAATCACGCTGTAACTACTGGTCTGATTTGGATGAAACTTGGTATACATAGTTCGTAGCCTGGATTAACACATAGGCTACTTTTTATCTCGGAAAATCAACAGGATAAAACGGGACGCAGACGAAGTCGCGAACAGAAGCTAGTAATGTATAAGTCGTTAAGCCTTCTTGACTCTATACAGCTCAAAGCAATCCCGTCTCATGTTTCGCCCAGCTCTCTAACACCATGGTAGGTAGTCAGTGAACATGTAGCTATAACTTCTATACCTAATAATGTTTACTAATCTAGAGTTTTTGTTACCTACTTCTTTTGTTAATATTTTTTATTGTTATAACCCTTACTTTATTGATCAAAACAATAACTATATACACATACTGATAAGAAAATAGCATTTTTAACAAAAATAAAAAAATTATTAAAATGAACTCTGAATTCTAAATGCTAGAGATTGTTTTTTTATTGTTTTTTATTTTTATTGTTTAGTCTATTATCTTAGTTTTTAATTTGTACCTCTGATCTCATTATTATTCCTTTACTTTTACTTTTAATTTGTAAATACTTTGTCCTACTTGTTACCTAGTCATAAATAGAATAACGTATTGGAACGCTCGCTCTGTAATGTTATTTTATTATAAGAATAAAGAATTTGAATTTGAGGTTCAAATTAGGTTGGCACTGGCACATCGTTTCGATAGTCACATCCGTTCCCTGCAGGTCCGGTCATACAACCCCAGGACATCATTCGGCGAGCACCAGTTCTTCTTGTACATCCTGTCCGGCGACGCGGCCACCGTGCACGTGCCCGTGGTGGCGGCACGCCTCGGCACCATACACGTGAGGCTGCACGCCGCCACGCTCATGGGCACGCATCGATACACTAAAACTATACGAGTCGAGGTGAGCTCTAGGACTCTGGAGTCGACATAACTACTTCTTCTTCTTCTAACTTAAGAGCTAGCTCTTGTCGGCGTAATGTATGCATTTCCCGCCAGGTTCTTCTTTTCAAGGCAGCTTCCTTGACGTCCTTATACGACATGACATCGATCTTCGCCTTCACTTGGCTCATGTAGCTAATACGCGGTCTTCCTCTTCCTCTCTTTCCTTCTACCTTCCCTTCAATGATATTTCCGATTAAGCTGTCATGTCGTATAAGGTGTCCAATCATCTTTCCTCTCCTGTTCTTGAGAACAGGAGAGAAAGTTGTTGACAACTTTTACATAACTACTACTTACCACACTCATTTTTGATATCATAAATCTTTTATTCAATAAAATCATTCTTATATGATTAGGTAATTCTAGGTGGCAGTTCCACGCGACCAGAGACAACAAGAACGGGCAAGAAGCTACGGTCTGGTTCCTAGCGTTTTTTGTATGATTTTTACAATGAAATATACAAACTTGAAATGCTGAAGTTGCAGTGTGGTGACATTTATTTGGACAAGGTTCCATCCTATAGATAGTACTATTCCTGCTGCCATGCAGTGATCCTCGCTATATAGAAGTTATTTTCTTTAACTCCACTCATACATGTCATGTTCCACACAATGCGGGGACAAAGTAGCTTTAAGCGAAGCGTAGCTTGCCCATCATTATTAGCTGGAGCTTAATTTTTAACCCCCGACGCAAAAATGACGAGGTGTTATAAGTTTAACGTGTGTGTGTCTCTGTCTGAGGCAACGTAGCTCCCGAACGGATGAACCAATTTTGATTTTGTTTTTTTTTTGTTTGAAAGGTGAATTAGTCGGGAGTGTTCTTAGCTATGTTTGATGAAAATCGGTCCAAGATTCGGGGGTTTTTTAAATTTAATGATTTGTAAATAACTGAAATAGAATACTTACCATTAAAATTAAATAAATAACAAACTTTATTTTCAGTCGGACGGTCTACCCCAATACCGGCATCAGTCCGTAGTACTAGACTTGTCGAACCGTGCGTACGTGTTCCAATACATGCACGTGAACGTTACTGAAACGCCCATCATCCCGTACGAAGTCGACCGCTACTACGTGTTCGGATCTAACAAGGCGCGGGTCTCCCTGGTAGGGGACGTCGTCGGCCCACTCTTCCCCACTATGCCGGTCAATGCGACCAGTCTGCTGGATTTACCCATGGTAACTTACCGTATTTTGGACCACGTTATTTGATTGACGCCATTGAGAAGGGGCACTTCGCTCGCGTAATAGCTTACCCAAAATGTACCATCAGCAAAAATTCTGCTTACCACCTTAAGGGTGCATTTTCTCTGAACTGACTAGCCGTTAATTTTTGAATAGGTACCAACAGAAGCAAATTATTTCGGGTGTAAAAGTTACGAAAACAATGGGCCGTCATAAAAATAAATAGATGTTTAGGTCTCTGGTTGGTCAAAATAAGAAGACAAAAGAAAAAGGCGGGGTCAGGTAGCTAACTGCTTGCAAGCGAAACAGTTTCAAAAGTGGTAAGGCGGAAATTTTGCTGATGGTACGTCAGTCAGCAGTCATTTCCATTTGTCAAATACAAGAGCTTGTATTAAAATTAGTATGAAATAAATGTACAGTACGCGCAACGGATCCCTCTGAAGTTAGGTGCAACAAACGACTGCGCATTACAGGTGCAATTTGACCCAAAATTAGTTTCTGCGAAGATATTTCAGAGGGACAAAGATCCGTTGTGACTACTATAAGTAAATTCACTTCGGGCGAGTTTGTCCGTGACTCATACCTTGCACAAAAACATTTCAGTGACTCGTTGATCGACTTATTTTTATGAATCCAGTTTGATAAGCATTTTATTACAGGACTCAGCCGAACAGAACATGTTCAGTTTCGCAGCAAACATGTACCTCACCCTGTATATGCGTCTGATCAACCAACGCAACCGCACCTTAGAGCGAGATGCATTCTACAATATGAACATCCTGTATCAGCGGCAACTCTCATTTATGAAGCCGGATGGATCTTTCAGTCTGTTTCGAAGTGACTGGTAAGAATTAAATTAGTATCTATACCGAAGACCTGAAGCATTATTAATTTATCATTGACTTGGCACCAAGTTGTTGTTGTTCTATTGTGTTTTTTTATTTTGGTTGTTGTTGGTATATATGTATTTTATTATGATAGGTATATGTTTTAATATTCATCCATCGCATTCATCCTATTGTTAACGTCTCGGTCAATATTACTCCAAAACGACGGTAATATTGACCGAGACATTAACAATAGGATGAATGCGGGATGGATGAAGTGGCGACAGGTCTCAGGGACGATATGCGATCCGCGAATGCCCCTTAAGCTTAAGGGGAAAATTTACAAGACGGTAATTAGACCTGTCGCGATGTATGGATCAGAGTGTTGGGCAACGAAGAAGACGGATGAAAGGAGAGTGCATGCTACTGAGATGCGAATGTTAAGATGGATGTGTGGGGTAACGAGGTTAGATAAGATAAGGAATGAGTATATCAGGGGAAGTTTGAAAGTGGCGCCTGTTGTTGAAAAGGTGAAGAGTGCTAGATTAGCATGGTATGGACACGTAATGAGGAGGGATGAAAGTCATATCACGAAAAAAGTTATGAATATGAGGGTGACTGGGTACGCAGGTAGAGGAAGGCCGAAGAAGAAGTGGTTGGATTGTGTGAAAGAGGATATGAATGTGAGAGGAGTAGATTCTGAGTTGACGAATGATAGAAGCGAGTGGAAGAAGAAGACATGTTGTGCCGACCCCGCCTAGCGCGGGATAAGGGCAAGGAAATGATGAGGTATATGTTTTAATACTTTATTTTTCTTAATAATATTGATTCGTTAGTTTAGTAAGTATCGAATCTCCGTTATATTATAACCTTTTATGTACACGGACCTGCCTCTATAGTCACCTCTCTCTAGCCTCAAAGGTTTGCTGGAAGAAAACTCTTGTTAGGGTAAAGCTCGCCTTTGTACATGTCATCTATTTCTGTCTTTTGTTTATGTCCTGTGTTGTGTGCAATAAAGAATTAAGAATGATTACTATTCTAATAATTTATTAACTAACTATATATTTATATTAACTGATTCCAAGTGTAAGATGGGTATACTATTATACCCTAGTAAACAAAAATGACGCGTTTTGGGAGAGACCTACGTCCAGCAGTGGACGAGTATAGGTTGATGATGATGATGATGATCATGAAACAAAAAAAGCTTATTTTACTGTGGGTACGTCACATCAGTTACATGGTGTTTTATTCTAAGCACAACAACTGAACCAAACACGTCAGTCACTAATTTGTGACCGATATATGTTTATTTTGTCTTATTCACGCAGTAGTATAGTGTGAACATAATCGCGTGTTTGTCAGGAACCAATCAGCGTCGAGCGTGTGGCTAACTTCATTCTGCGCCAAGATATTCCAAGACGCATCCTTCAACGAGTGGGAAAACTTCATCTATATTGATCCTGATGTAAGTTCTACTGCAATGCTAATTTACAGGTGGTTTCAAAATTATCCTTGTGTGTATAGAAATAAGTAACATTTCACTTTGAATGACTAAAAGCGATTTATCTTTAGATTAGACAGTCACCAAAGATTTAGAGATAATATTTTCATCAAGTTCCGGTATGCAGCCAGTGTCTTGGGCACGCTTCCGATTGGTACTAATTTGGATCAGTTGAGCTATCTATAAATCGTTTGCAACGGTTTGTAGATAGCTCAACTGTTTCATGTGTATTTTGTAAATACTGTATTAGTCGTAATTTTCATTATAAAGTGCCCTTCGTGTCTATTTGGTTCACTATTAAAATAATTGTATAATCCTAAAAACACATTTCCTAGGTGATATCAATGGCAGTAGCGTGGGTCCTCGACCATCAAACTCCCGAAGGTGCCTTCTACGAAGTCACCTGGCTGCCCAACCGGAACGAAAACTCCACCATAGTCGTGCCCAAAAACAGCTCACTCTACCAACGCGAACTCAGTCGCACGGGCTGGAACAACTTAAATTATACTGAGGTATGCAATGTGGACCTGACTAGCACAACACGGGGAAAACTAGAAACTGTTAGAGGAGGCATTTTGCCCGCAAATAGACGATCCAAGAAACAAATTGAAATACGAATTAAAAAAAAAATTGCTTTTAAAAAATGTACGGAGAGGTCAACCGACGAATCCAACTGTTAGATTCGTCGGTTGACCCTAACTTGTAGACCTTTTGTTACAGACCAAGGATTCTATAATAATGCAGAGAAATATAACGCTCACGGCTCAGATCATCATCACCCTGGAGACTGTCAAGAATCTAAAGGACATTGGAGTGAGAGAGGTAAACTAAAGTTTATCTGTTCACATCCTATTCATACAAAACTTTATGTAAAGATAAGAATCTCAATACATTAATTGGTTTCACATGGTAATATAGTATATAGTAGTATAGTAATATAGTAGTATATCACTGATATCGCGGGCAAAAATTGGATGAGACTGGCACGAGGTCGTGAGAGATGGTACAACAAGAGAGAGGCCTATACTCAGCAGTGGGTGAAGACAGGCTGTGGATGATGATGATGATGGTAATATAGTAGTTACATTGTATCTGTAGGTATCACATGAACCCTGTTCAGGGGTTTTAATCTAATCTTTTTGGAGGCTCATAAAGTTTTAGTTTTTATATCGAAGTCAAAAATCATTTATTCAATTAAATTATAAGGATCATTTAGAATCGTCTTATATAACTATGTGATTAAAATCTGTTTTCCAGGGTCTCAGTGCTCGCGTGGTGTCTGCCCAGCAAAGAGGCGTGGCGTGGCTAGAACGGCATTTACAACTACTGGATGAGTTTGGTGACGTGTTGCCTTTAGCCCTGGTCGCGTACGCGCTGACGTTCGCTAAAGCACCCAGCTCGGAGCACGCTTATCGACTGCTTATCAAACGACAACGGTCTGAGGGTAAGTTTACAACAAGCAATGTACCTCACAGTTGGTACGCCCATGAAGCTTGTAGCTTATCTGATTTGCTTCTCAAATCCTACTAATATTATAAATGCGAAAGTTTAGATGTTTGGATGTTTGTGTTTCAATCACGTCTAAACTACTGAACCAACTTGGATGAAAGTTGGCATATATATAGTTCGTAACCTGGATTGACATATAGGCTACTTTTTATCCCGAATAATTAACAGGATCTACAGGATAAAATCAACGAAAAGGATTAGCAGCGCCAATTGGCAAGAGGATTTCATTGTCATGTCATGTCACGTCAGTTTGGCAGGGCGTAGTACTACCTCTTTGGTCTAACGACTAGCGTTTGACATTTCAGTACGAGTTCGGTGTAATGAGGTGTAATGTAAAGTTTCTCAAAGAAGTATCCGCTCGGTACACGCACAAATAATATAATGTACACGGAAACTGTAGACGCGTACGAAGTCGCGGGTAACTGCTAGTAATACATATGTCACCTCTTTGAACGTTTCCAGGTGGGCTAGTGTACTGGGGCAAGGAGCGAGTTCCGCAACCCCCCACGAAGATGGAGAACCAGAAGCCATTCCTACTGCCTCGCCTCCCGTACAAGTACGACTCCAACAACATAGCGGCGACGGCGTACGCGCTGCTCACCTGCATGGACCACCAGGACAACAACGAACCTATTGTGATGTGGCTCAATGCACAGAGGTTGCATGACGCTGGATGGGCTTCTACACAGGTATACTTATTTCACTCGATGGATTTTGTTTTAAATTTTATCATGTACCATCAGCAAAAGTTCTGCCTTACCACCTTAAGGGTGCATTTTCTGTGAACTGACTAGCCGTTAATTTTTGAATACCAATAGAAGCAAATTATTTCGGGTGTCGAAGTTATGAAAACAATGGACCGTCATAAAAATAAATAGATGTTTAGGTCTCTGGTTGGTCAAAATAAGAAGACAAAAGAAAAAGGCGAGGTCCGGTAGCTAACTGCTTGCAAGCGAAACAGTTTCAAAAGTGGTAAGGCGGAAATTTTGCCGATAGTACATCAGTATAACTTGATTAAAGAGCCATTTACAATAGACAAGGAATTTTACAATATAATGTAGTATGTTTATCAGTGCTTTTTTGGTTAAAATGATAGTAGGCACAGCTTGATTTTTTGTAGTTAAAATTCATGGTAAAATATTGTAAATTAGAACCAATAAACTAGGTGAATCCAGTAAATCATAGTAATTACACATTTAAAATTACAACAATAATACTCTCTCATAACTCAACTACTAATTTGACAAATGGAGTATCATTGGAAGCGGCTCGAAAAAATAACATATAAAGTAAGTCCCAGCACAATCTTACCATAGAAGGCATGCAAATACACAAAAAAAAACAATAAATAAATATTCATGGACATTTCACACGACGCCCTCTAGTCCCAAACTAAGCAAAGCTTGTAATATGGGAACTAGATGCTGATAGAATACTTATATACCTTTTTTTTTGTAAATACATACTTATAATACATAGAGCAAAGATCTATGTTTGGCTCACACAAATATATTATGTTCTCAGTGGGGATCGAACCCACGACCCACAGCACGGAAGGCAGAGCTAATACCGACTAAGCTGTGACGCCTGTCAATCTATCAATCAATCAATGTAATCTAGATTATAATGTAAAATTAAAAAAAATCTTCCTAGGACACATACATATCACTCCGAGCGCTGATCGAGTACACGAACCGGAAGCGACTCCGTGACGTGAGCTCGCTCAGCGTCACCATCGACGCCGTCGCACTCAAGGAGTCGCGGACCATCACGCTCCGGAACGACAACTTTGCTGTCATGCAGTACATTGATGTGAGTATACGATTATTTGTTTGTTTACGTCAAGCTGGCAAGCAGTGTAAATCGTGAAATCGCGACTCAACCGCAGTTATCAATCAATTCAATCATGTTTTTAAACTTTTACACATGTCAAAACTATTTTAGGTTTTTTCGTTCTACACTTCCAGTGATGGTTCTCTAATTTAATAAGCTGTTTGTTTTACATGTAAAAAAATATAAAAAAAAATCATAAGTGATATTTTAAAACAAAAACAAAAAACCTAGTATTAAGAGTCCGTATTAAAATTTGACGACGTCAAGTTTAGGCATTTATGAATACGCGACGCGCTGCGCTACGCGTTTGCGACGCGCAAGGGACAAACGAATTTGATCTTTCGACATGTTCATTCACTGGATGAGTACGATTGATTTGTAGTCTAATTACTAAGTTGGTATGTGGTAGGTACCTATCTCCACGTGACGTGTGTAGAACTGTTGTATGAATTGTAATAAAAAATTTGTAAAAAATAAAATAAATATTGCAAACCCTCTATTATGTAGAAAATAAAATAAATATAGCAACCCCTCTATATAATTTTTTTATTGATCTAACAGTATTTATAATTCCAGTTTAATGCCCCCTCTTCTCCTCTCAGAGATATTGTAGCCCCCTTCCCGTATCTCCGCTACAAGCAGAATTCGACCTCCATTATTTGGAGCCATTCGAATCGAAACATAAATATAGCCAAAATAAAGGAACATTTTGACTCTGACAGAATTTATCTCCCCTACGACGTTTTCGAATCCAGGACAGCGTACTTTACTTTTTATAGTAAAATGATACAGGTGTCGATTTCGAAATATTTTGGGGTGCTGATTGCGGAAATGGCATCTACTTTGAAGTCTAAATGGCGAACGTTGATTTTTTTGAGTACAGTGATAGAAGTGTCGTTTTCAGGATATTTTGGAGTGCTGATTACGGAAATGGTATCCATTTTGAAATCCAAGATGGCGGACATTGGTTTTTTTGAGAAAATAGATATGGGTGTCGTTTTCGGGATATTTTGGGATGCTGATTACGGAAATGGTATCCATTTTGAAATCCAAGATGGCGGACATTGTTTTTTTGAGAAGATAGATATGGGTGTCGTTTTAGGGATATTTTGGGATGCTGATTACGGAAATGGCATCTATTTGAAATACAAGATGGCGGACATCGATTTTTTTAATAAAGTGATATGGGTGTCGTTTTCGGGATATTTTGGGATGCTGATTACGGAAATGGTATCCATTTTGAAATCCAAGATGGCGGACATTGGTTATTTTGAGTAAAGTGATATGGGTGTCGTTTTCAGGATATTTTGGGGTAAGTAAAGTACTGATTATAGAAATGGATCCTATCTTTTTTGAAGTTTTTGTTTATGAATCGATTGCTTTCGAAATCAATATCTGAGAGTCCTCCTCAGCCATCGTAAAGATTACCCATATCACTTTACTCAAAATAACCAATGTCCGTCATCTTGGATTTCAAAATGGATAGCATTTCCATAATCAGCACCCCAAAATATCCCGAAAACGACACCCATATTTAATTTCTCAAAAAAAAACAATGTTCGCCATCTTGGATTTCAAAATGGATAGCATTTCCGTAATCAGCACTCCAAAATATCCCGAAAACGACACCCATATTTAATTTCTCAAAAAAAACAATGTTCGCCATCTTAGATTTCAAAATGGATAGCATTTCCGTAATCAGCACTCCAAAATATCCTGAAAACGACACCCATATCTAATTTCTCAAAAAAAAACAATGTTCGCCATCTTGGATTTCAAAATGGATAGCATTTCCGTAATCAGCACCCCAAAATATCCTGAAAACGACACCCATATCACTTTATTAAAGAAAATCGATTTCCGCCATCTTGGATTTTAAAATGGATAGCATTTCCGTAATCAGCACCCCAAAATATCCTGAAAACGACACCCATATCACTTTATTAAAGAAAATCGATGTCCGCCATCTTGGATTTCAAAATGGATACCATTTCCGTAATCAGCACCCTAAAATATCCCGAAAACGACACCCATATCAATTTACTCAAAAAAACCAATGTCCGCCATCTTGGATTTCAAAATGGATACCATTCCGTATTCAGCACCCTAAAATATCCCGAAAACGACACCCATATCACATTACTCAAAAAAAACCAACGTCCACTATCTTGGATTTCCAAATGGATACCATTTCCGTAATCAGCATCCCAAAATATCCCGAAAACGACACCCATTCACCCATATCACTTTCCTCAAAAAAATCAATGTCCGCCATCTTAGACATGAAAATGGAGGAGGGAGGTAAATTATGTGAGAGCCTTCCTCGCTTTGTCACTAATCGATCGATCGATAAAATCGATCTAATTCTACTTTTCCAAAAATACGTCATAGGGTGTGTGGTACCTTTATGAGAAACTAGCAGTTACCCGCGACTTCGTACATGTCTACAGTTTCCGTGTACATTATATTATCTGTGCGTGTACCGAGCGGATACTTCTTTGAGAAACTTGACATTACACCTCATTACACCGAACTCGTACCTACTGGAATGTCAAACGCTAGTTGTTAGACCAAAGAGGTAGTACTACGCCCTGTCAAACTGACGTGACATGACAATGAAATCCTCTTGCCAATTGGCGCTGCTAATCCTTTTCGTTCATTTTATCCTGTAGATCCTGTTAATTATTCGGGATAAAAAGTAGCCTATGTGTCAATTCAGGTTACGAACTATATATATGCCAAGTTTCATCCAAGTTGGTCCAGTGGTTTTGACGTGATTGAAACACAAACATCCAAACATCTAAACTTTCGCATTTATAATATTAGTAGGATAGGATAGGATAGGATAGGATTGGAGAGGGTAGAGAGGAGGAGGGGGGGGGGATTTCGCAAGGAGTCAAGTCAGTCAGCAGTAAGTAGATGCAAGTAGGCAGTAGGCAAGTAGCAGAAAGTAGTAAGTACATTTGAGTAATTTATAAATCGGCCTATATACTAAGTAGGTAGGTACTTGATTGAAATAGTGTTTTATATTATTTACAAAAGTTCAAATATCGTGAAGATACCGACATTTTATGAAACCTAAATAATGTAGTTAGAAAACATCTACCAAGTACCTACGGCCGCACGAAAGATCAAATCACGCGGTAGTAGTGTATAATTGGGTTTTCTGGATCAAATAAGATCCAGAAAATCCCAATTATACACTATTCGATCTATTCATCTATTCATTTTCATCTATTTGAAAACTTAGTACGAAGCATATTCAAATAGATCATCGATTCAAAAACTTGACAGTACATCTATTCATTATCGTCTATTCAAGAACTAAACAGGGCTTACTTGAATAGATTATCGTTTCAAAAACTGAAAAGTTATCTATTCATTTTCATCTATTTGAAAACTTAGTACGAAGCATATTTAAATAGATCATTGATTCAAAAACTTGACAGTACATCTATTCATTATCATCTATTCAAGAACTAAACAAGGCTTACTTGAATAGATTATCGTTTCAAAAACTGAAAAGTTATCTATTCATTTTCATCTATTTGAAAACTTAGTACGAAGCGTATTCAAATTGATCATCGTTTCAAAAACTTAAAAGCTCATCTATTCATTTTCGTTTATTCATAAACTTAACAGGTCCAACTTGAAAAGATTACTTATCTATTTAAAAAACTAACCAGTTCTGTTATTTATTTCCATCTTTTCAAAAAAACACAGGCATTGTGTTTTGGTCTTTAGTTTAGTAAGGTTAAAAAAAACTTAAGATATAACTTTTACTTCATTTTATTTCATAATAATAAAATACTTACTTAAATATAAGCTTAAAATACATTGACATTATTATCATCATACCATTTCTTTATTCAAATGACAAAATATAATAAAATGTTATGCAATACAACATAAAACTATAACTGTAACATTAGTAATCTGTAATTTAACATAAACATAAATTCATATTAATAATAAAATTTACATTAACTTACTCTTGATAAAACTACAATATGGCTTTATAATGACCCCATGGCATGGTTAGAATCTTATTAAAAATTTGACGTTTATCATCATTTGCGTTCAGTACTAGTTTGTTCACTTCTTGAGAATAGAGAGTATGGTGAATGGACTTAATCATATTCATTTTGCATTTTAAATCTTTGTTATGACATAATGAATCTTGATAATCGGAGAATGTAATTTTTTTAGTAACTGCCTTGGTCGCACCTTTAGCTTTATTAATATGATTGTCAAGACTTTTTAGGGAATAAAGTTTTGCTCTCAATCCTATAAATTCACAAAGAACGTTACCGCCAAGCTCATCTTTAAACAAACCCGGTATTTTAGAATTGATCAATGGTATATCATATGCATTATCAAAAGAATAATTACTTGTATCAAAATATTCAAGACTATTTTTCATATCTTCATAAAAATCATTAGTTTTTATTAAATAAAGAAGACTATCTGTGTCAGTATAACAAAGTTTTGCTTGTTTTCCATATTTATGTTTTATAAAATCATAGTGAAATTGATATAAATGGGTTTTAGCATACTCCAAAACAGAAAACCCGACATAAATAGGCCGATCTAAAACAATTTTTTCTGGTTTTAATTGTATTGCTACAAGGTCATTTGTAAATATAGCCAGGCTTTTCAAATTTGGTTTTGCGATAAGTTTTTCAGCACCCAAATACTTATTAGTTTTATTTTTATTATCTTTCCAGCAAGATATCAGTTTAACGTCTACTTGTTTGCGTTTATTTTGAATCGTTTTACCAAATATAGCATTATTTAGTAATTTGAAAAAGTCTTTCTCGAAAGTGGATGTGGCCTTTTTCCGTAATTCAGTATTTAGTTCAATATATTTTCTTAAAAAGTCTTGCTGTCGAAAACATACAATTCGATGAATTTTTTTCAATCTTAGGCCTTGTTTTAGACATTCTTTTAAATGTACATAATGAATAACATAGTTATATTTATCGTATAAGTTCGCTATGAGTTTTGCTGTTCTACCACCCGGAGGCTGAAATTTTTCCGGAGCAAATGGCAAGTCACTATGTGCATCGTGTATATGTTCCGGATAAATTAAGTCAACTTCTAGAATATAACCGTATTCATCATCGATGGCACAACTTGAAATCTCAAAAGCATTAATTTCGTTTTCAGTCAGGAATTTGAATTCAGAGATTGGAAACTTTTTCATCATTGCATAACCATAAAGATTATTACAGTCAAGATATATTAAATACTCGGTATCCAAAGACTCATCATAATTCGGTAAATATTTGTTATTTGCAACAGCATGTCGAAGAGAACATTGTGCTAAACCACCACGTATACCTCTTTCCAATAACTGATATATTTCCAAATCTTGAATTAATTCTAGTTTAACTTTAGTATAAAGAAGCATAGCATCCCAACTTAAGCCAGGAGAGCTTACATAGTAAGCGGGATCAAGTTTATAGTATTTCAAACTAGTATTTCGAAATTTTTCAAAAACGTCACATAGTATTAATACATCCGTTTTCAAATACAAATCAGTAAATTCTCCAAGTGATTTAATATTAAATTCCAGCCATATATTTTGTGCTCTAAGATATTCTTCGTCTGTAATATGCGCTTGCTTCAAACTATTAAAAAAACATTCTTTTGATGGAAGATTTAACTCATCATATCTAGACCACGAATCCATGTAATCATAAGGATAAATTCCTTTCACTTTTATCAAATTCAACTGCTTTTCATTTTCAACTATCTCTGATAAATGAACGAACTCTTTTTTATCTAAGTTTTGACTTAAATTATCCAGACTTGTACTTAAAAATTGAAAGGAGTCTATAAACTTTATTTGCATTGAACTACTTTTATTTTTTCTATAGTTTGGGAGGTATTTTGTAATGCTGATATACTTTTCTTTTGTTTTTGGTATTATTTTTATATCACCTGGATGTTTTGATAGTTCTGTTATAAAAAGATGTGAGTCATAGCCCGACAAATTATGTATGATCACAGGTACAAATGAACAAATACGATAGTTTATATTACAAAAAGCGTGTGCAGGCCCTCTGAATTTTTTTGTTATATGATCGTGGTCTTTAACTTTGTCATTTAATAATAACCGCTGACAAATATGACAAACAGTTGCTACTTTATATTCGTTCTCTTCATCAATAGTCAATGGTGTCATAGGCTTTATATCATCCAGTATTTTATATACGTCTTCGACATCTTTTATTAAATGCTTTATAAAATATTGAACACACTTAGGACCTCTGTAAGTCCTATATTTGTTTAAGGATTGATCGTGTGCGCAACATATATAATAAGCAAAACTAGACGGTTCGTGAACTTTATATTTTAGTGTATTTGTATTACTTGTTTCTTTATGATTTACTAGCAGTTACCCGCGACTTCGTACGCGTCTACAGTTTCCGTGTACATTATATTATCTGTGCGTGTACCGAGCGGATACTTCTTTGAGAAACTTGACATTACACCTCATTACACCGAACTCGTAGTACTACGCCCTGTCAAACTGACGTGACATGACATGACAATGAAATCCTTTTGTCAATTGGCGCTGCCAATCCTTTTCGTTCATTTTATCCTGTAGATCCTGTTAATTATTCGGGATAAAAAGTAGCCTATATGTCAATCCAGGTTACGAACTATATATATGCCAAGTTTCATCCAAGTTGGTTCAGTGGTTTTGACGTGATTGAAACACAAACATCCAAACATCCAAACATCCAAACATCTAAACATCCAAACATCTAAACTTTCGCATTTATAATATTAGTAGGATTAAAAGGCTTTCAAAATCAGCGTACACTACGAAATTTATTTTTTGTTGTCGTTCATAATGCTCAAATTGCAAGATGTTGTTGTCAGGTAATACAGTTAAAACCTTCGAACAATTATGAGACTCAAATTTTTGATTGCTGGTAAAAAATTGAAGGCACTGCTCGCATAAATATGATTTACCTTGATGTCGAGTAATTTGTCTTCGTACTAGTTTATATAAATTTTTAATCAAACAATAATGTCGCTTACTTGACTTTTCGAAATATAATAAGTTGATATGATTATCTTTTCGAATACTTGAAGCATACAATGGTCCAGTTACACTGTATGTATCGTCTAAACCATATACATTAACACTTATATTTGGATTCATTTTTTCAAATAATTTAATATCATTTGGCGCTAGAGGAAAGTTTAGACCTTGTGTTTTAAGAACTTCTGAATAATGAGGATATGAGTTTACTCGATTTACATTTACTTTGCTAGGATATAAACAAGCAACAATACTCCACAAAAAGCAATAGTCGTCATTCGTTTTTATGTTTATACAACTTTTCGTATTTTTTATACAAGATGGTAAGTCAATGAATGATCCACCTCGCAATGGACAGTATTTATTAATATTGATCTCTAAATGACTAATCGTTTCAAAAGACCAACCTGATTCACAATGTTCAAATTCAATCATTTTCCTTTTTAAATTTTCAATCACTTCTAAATAAAGTTCAGATAGATCAGTATTATTATAAACTGTATAATATTTTAGGTTAAATGATTTTAACTGCCTTGACAAATATTCGTTTTTAGGTAGTATAAATAGAGCAAACAATTCAAAATTCACCTTTATGCAAGTATGTTTCTTAAGAGATAATTCAATTAGTTTAATTACGTCATTTTCGTGTTCATATAAAAATGCCTCAGGAGTGCAATACTCAGATTCTGGGTATGGATTTACTCGATATGATCTAATTCTATTTTTAAAAGCGGTACCTATGATATCTATATTTTTAAACTCAGATTTCATTAAACAATTCGATTTATGAATATTAGTTCGTATATGGCATTTATAACGTGATTTAACTACTTGAACGTTGCATTCATTACATAAAATCATTTTACTGCTATTTTCGTTATTATTTATTCTGTTATTCAATATTTCATCTTTCAATATTTCAATATCAGATTCAGTATAACAACACGGTGCGGTTGAATTAGCTGAAAACAAAAACAAATAGTATGAATAATTACTAATCTTTTAATCTGAGGAGTGTTGATTCTTATTCATTGATGTTTTCGATACATTGGATCTTAGAATCTATTTAAAGGTAATAAGTAAGTTACCTAATTGGTTACCTATCTGCGCGTTTTAAATTCATCACGTATCACTTCTACATAATTTGCTAAACGACTTCAGCTATTTGTGGTGTCCACGAGTTTTCAACGCTATGACAGCTCGGCGCTGTCTATTCATTCAAGACGATTTAAAAAGTAATGTAGGTATATTTAATTAATAATGAACTGATTGTATCACGCATCGTGCACGCAACTTCACTAAGTATTCTTAATCATGAGTTATTTCAGAAATTAAGAATAGTTAGTGAAGTTCGTAGGACAAGTTTTGAACTCATCGCGCACCTCTTTCACATAATTAGCTAAATGCCCCCAACTCTTTGCTGTATTTTCGGTACGTGTTTTTAAGGCGATGATGGCTTGGCGCCATCTGTTCATTGGCGAAATCGATTCGATTTCGCTGCATTCATAAACTTTGAGTTCTACGTATAAGGCCCCCTTTTTCTCAGGATGAAACTGTTTAGCGTAGCCGTTCGCCACGCGGCGTGTAATATAGCAGGCAAGTTTAGGGGGTTCTTTACCAACGGTCGTGGAGGCGTCATCATCGTCGCTATCATTTCCGAACAGATCTTTCATTGTTGGTTTCATTGGTCTGAAATATAAAACAATCATTGAAATGCTGTAATCGATAGTAAGTATGTAAAAGATTTATTAATTGATGATTATATAGCCTTTTAAAATCAAAATTAAAATTCAATCTACTTATTTAAATCGATGAGTGATGCAACAAATAGAATAATTGTACTGTGAATACTAAATTATAATTATTGAGTTGATACTTGATGACTGATTTTTTAGTATCTATTTAGGGTATTTACCTGCAGGTTGATGATGAAGGCTTCGATTTTTTAATAGCTGGAGCTGATAATTTGTGTTTTCTTTTTGGTATTACTTCGCCATCATCTTCGCTTTCTTCCGTATGTGAATCGGTATGCTTAGATCTGAAATTTAAAAGTAAACATTTTAATAAATACACGGCGTTTTTGTATAAAAAAACAAATATTGAAACAGTACGCGTAATCGATAGATAATTAACTCTTTGAAACTATTATGTATAAACTTACTATTCATACCTACTTATTTATTTATGTATGAGATGATTGATGCAAGAAATTAAATAATCTCGCTGTGAATAGTAAATTATCGGATGGCCACGATACTTGATTACTGAGTTTTCACTATTTACCTAAGTATTCATGGTATTACCTGTTGATTAACTGCGAAGGCTTCAGCTTCTTTGCAGTAGCTGGAGCAGCGGATTTTATTTTTTTCTTTGGCACTTCTATTATTTCGCCCTCTTCCTCGCTTTCGTCCGTTGGAGTATAAGCATGTTTAGATCTGAAATTGAAAAAAAAATATTTTAATAAATACAAAGGAACGATGAACTAGTTTGTGTGAGACAATTAATTACCAAGCACACTACATAATAATTTTCATCAAAAGGGCTTAGATAGATAACTACCTATGAAAAAATGTACTGCTGAATACCTACTTAACTACTGATCTTTTCACAAAAACTTAATGCACTGAATGATGAAAATACCTTGATGTTGATGGTTCTTCTAATTTTTTTTTCTTAATAACTGGCTTGGTTTTCTTTTTCTTTTCAATTATTTCTCCTTCTTCTACTCCCGACCCTTCGTCCGATGGAAAAACTTGATCCGCGATTTTAGACCTGAAATGAAAAACATAATATTTAAAACATAATAATATTGAAATTTAAATACTCATATGTTAATTCATACTGAGTTCGTGTATGGTATAAATAATACATACATTGAATTCAAATGAATTTTATAAAACTATTTATTTGAATCCATCAAACGAGTTATAAAATTATTCAGAATACTTCTCTTATTTTTGTTTGTATTTTGTAAAACTTTAAATTCCTATAAAACTAGTATTTATAAGTAGGTAAGTTTTAATTAATTATTATCTATTCACCTAAATTCCCCCATAGGTAATTTTAAAACTTAACACATGAGGACAAGTGTGCGTATGTTTAACTATTCTGCCGATTATGTATCTGAATACTGATCTATTCAAGCGAATATATTTATTATTTGAATAATGAACTTTTATACTCACATTTCTCGTGGCTTTGTAACTAACACTTCAGTAATCACAACACTAAAATCCACTTGTTTCTGGCTGGACAACAAAAGTCTAAATGGTGACGCTCCTGCTTTCCAAGATCAATTTATGCTTTTTTATTTTACTAGTGTGCAAACTATCTGTACACATTTCATTTGTGTTAAAAACCTATGTCAGCAAAAACTGATTTATTGATTGATTGCAGCGAATGTAAGAGCAAATCAAAGTAACTTGAACCTTAATCATTATATGCGAAATTACATTCACAATGAAGATGGTAGGCAAGTTATAAGTTTGTAGGTGTTATACAAATATACCGATGAAGTAGAGCCATCCTCCTATTTAGAGAACTATTTAGAGAGATTTACAGGAATGCAGCAATGATTTGTATCATGGTATCTACCTACTTTAATATTTATGTCCAAAACCTGTGATATGTTAGCTATGTAGGTAGGTTTTTAAAAGTAAATTATAATTTATGATAATTTGTATCAATATTATTATAAGTACTAGATGTGCTGGATTTTATAAAATACGAACTAAAATTACTTAAAAAATATCTTTTCGTAATGATGATGATGACGACTTATAAATTAAAATCATAACCTTTCTTTATTATTAAAGTCGGATATAAAGATCGCAAGTAAGATGCACACCGGCACAAAGAATGTCGCCGACTTCCTTGTAGGGAAAGTGATTCGGGTTGCAATTCGCTAGAAGCTTCACATTAGTTTGAAGACATATTTTATCCAACTAACTATAATAACAAAAGAAGGTTATTATAATGCTACGAGGATAATCTAATGGCATGTGATGAAAATGAGTTGATTTCATGATTTAGGGGTTCAAAAAAACTATTTTTTATCAAACTGTTCCAACTATATTTATCTGTTTTAATCACCAACGAATGCAGTGCTTGAAAATACTTTTTCTAATAGGTATCTACTACTTAATGTACAGGGTGTACAAAATTACTCACTCCATGCAGGCAATTAAAATAATCTTGTCTTCTACATCATTCAATTTATTATTATGTACTTACTTGTACCTAGTTAAAAATGAATACCTACTCACTACGATATAGAATAAGCCTACTTCATTTCTGTTTTTAATTTCTTATCTTAAATTGATATTTCTTAAATTAAACAAACATTTTTTATTCGAGTCTTTTAATATCAATTGTGTAATATTACATTACTAATTATTATATAAGTGGTGTACAATACAAAATATTCTATCTCTTTAGGTATCTACACTATGAATATAATGTTTAGTAAAATACAGGGTGTTAAAGACCAACCTCAAAAATGGACTAAGAAGGACTAGGCTCCGATTTAATTTTTATATGTAGGTATGCTTTTGACACCCTGTATATTATAAAATTCAAGCACCTAGTATTAATCTTAACTATAACACGCGCATATTTTATTTATATGATATGTTGCTATCAACTACACTTACTTTTTTAATCATTTTGTCAATTAATCGTTCTGCATCGCGCAGAACTTCATCATAACTGTCTTTCACTACGTATTGCGCACTTATATTTGTTTTTTTGGTTTCACAGAAATCCGTACCTGCTGTATCTTCAATGCTTATTTTTATTAAATGACGCGCTTTTCCTTCTTCCGTACGAAAAACATATGATGTACATGCAGTACTGCTACAAGTGGAGGGCTTAAAAATAGGTTTTTTAAAAGACAATCTTGACTTTTTCTTCTTGTTTTCAACAATATCTTTATTTGATGTACTAGCCTCTAAATCTTTTATTATTTGTTCCGCTTGTATTTCTTTTTGAAGTTTTTGGATCTCAGTTTCGTATACGGCATCCATATTTTGCGCGTAATAAAATGGGTTGGTGATTGGGTTATCGTCATCATCATCAAAGGTATTATTCATTTTCTGTAAAAAAAAAAAATATAGAGACAGCATGTAATTAGATCAAAGTTCGGTGTTTCCCAACTTTAAATAAAAATACTTATAAACTTACCTCAACCACTAGGGAAACGTGTGCACTTTGATAAACTCGAAATCCGAATGCAATATCGATGCATTTTTGTTATCAGTACATTAAGATCGTGTCTGCTATACTTCATAGTTTCTCGCTGTTTCAGAAATGTGTTCTGTATATTCGGGAAACTACATCAATCCATTGTAAATATGTCTATATAATTAGTGCATATTATAATTTTTGAATCATTTAATCATAGATTGCCTCACAATGCAGTTCATAAAACAGCCGGTTACGTTAAAACTCGATAACGTTACCATTGATTCTAAAAAACGCATCCCTCGTCATGGTAAACTTTTACCAAACACGATACGCTGCATAATTTGTGGTCCATCAAACTGTGGAAAAACTAATTTGATGATCGGTCTACTTCTACACGAAAACGGATTACATTTTCAACATGTGTACGTGTATTCTAAAACTCTTTACCAACCAAAGTACATATTTTTAGAGCAAGTTTTAAAAAAGGTTCCTTCTTTAAAGTTTTTTAAGTATCATACAAATGATGATGTTTTAAGTCCAGAGACAGCAAAATGTAACTCCATAATTATATTTGACGATGTTGCCTGTGAAAATCAAAATAATATACGTAGTTATTTTGCAATGGGTAGACATAAAAACATAGATTGTTTTTATTTAAATCAAACTTATAGTAAAATACCTAAGCAACTGGTTAGAGACAATGCAAATTTAATAGTCCTTTTTAAACAAGATGATATAAATATGAAACATATTTATAATGAGCATGTTAACACCGATCTAACATGGCAAGAATTTCGAAGTATGTGTTCAAATATTTGGAAAGAGCCCTATAGTTATTTAGTGATAAATAAAGATTGTGAAAAAAATAAGGGTTGCTATAGAAAAAACTTTGACACATTCGTTGTTTTTGAATAGAAGACATATTAGTCAGGGCACTGCATCAATAAATATCAGTTTATTAAGTATATAATAATAACACAGTAGCCGCTAATATTAAACGCAGTTGAGCAACACTCCGTTGAAGACTGGAACGTGTTATAATTAATCATTGTTAAAAATTTAAACATTTATTAATACAAAAAGAAATGGAAAAAAAATTGAAAAGTCAAATTGCGAAAGCTACAGAAAGTGTTAAAAGAAAAGTTGAACGGATGCGAGATAATGAAATTAAGAATAACATTGTCTTAGAATCTGTTTTCAAACCAATCACCAATTCTCTAAATCAAATGGTTGATGTTACAAAACATTCGAAAGAAAATGAAGGTAAGATCGAAAGATCAAGTCCATTAGATATAAATAAAACTTCAAAAAAGCGAGAATCCGATACTGAGCTAGATGAGTTTACGACATGGAATTCGGATAATTCAAGAGAGTATTATGATAATTCTGAACATTCTGAAGATGACAATGGAGATTAAAGAAATAATGAATCATTCAAAACAGTTAAATCTGCCTTAAGTGAACCAAGTTTTGATGTGTCTTCATGGTCTAAGTCTTCCGAAGCTCTAGTTAATGTTCCTTTTGGTGTAAGAAATGATCGAGGTAAACTCATGATGGGATCAGCACATGTAGCTGTATCTGGCGAATATATACAAGTTGGGCCAGATAAATTTAAAAAAACAATCGGCATAAATGAGCTGCTATTCAAAAAAGAGCCCGACTTATCTACAATAACTAACGAAGATATGGAAAATTATAAGTTGATGTTACTAGAAACGAATGTTCATCGAAGAGATTATGATCCACATAAACCAATCAGAAGTAATAGGGGTCAAAAATACATGAATATTATAAAACCGCTGTTCAAAATGCGTAAGGTATCAGCAAGTACTACTGACAGTAGTAATTCTAACTTATATAAAGGTCAAGGGTTGCCTACATTGAAAAAATGGAAGAAACATGTCGATTACGTTTACTGGGATGATCCTAACGAGTTAATTGATAGGTTAAAACTATTGATAGCTTCTCGGGAAGCTGGTAACACAGGGCTAGATAACGAAATAATATCTGTTATAGAAGAGTTGCGGGAGAACGGTATTATAACATAATAAATAAGATGATACCTTATTCTTAGTTTCATTTGATCTTAATCCTCAACGTTGATTAGTTCATAGAATAAAAGTATGGATAAATTTGGTCATTTTATTCACAAACGATCTCGTTTACCAGAATTCTTCGAAGTCCTTGACAAAGCATTGTTGAAAGGTGAAATTGATTTGCAATCAAAAAGATTGACGGGTGTTACAAGCCCTCTAGACGCCAACGACGCCGTCAATAAAGAATACGTTGATAAGCAGTGTGAATCATTTGCAAGCAAGGAAGAACTTAATGATATAATTAATACAATTAAATCTGACTTCGAAAAACATATTCAACAGTTTAGTGAAAATTTTTATGCAAAGGATAAGGATAAGAACATTTGATATACATTCATAAATGAGTAAATTACAAGTAGTTAATGAAATTCATAAAACAGCACGTAGAAATTTTGTTCGACGATCTGTTGTATTGAAAGGAATCGATGATTTATGGCAAGCAGACCTAATTGATTACCAAAATTATAAAAGTTATAACAATGGCTTTAAGTATATTTTAGTAGTATTAGACTGCTTTTCAAAGTATGCTTGGGCTATTCCATTAAAAACAAAATGTAAATCTGAAGTAACAAATGCTTTTAATAATATTCTTGCCAAAGCTCATAGAAAACCTGTTAACTTACAAACGGATAAGGGTACAGAGTTTTATAATGATGATTTTAAAAAAATTATGATCTCCAATGAAATTAATCATTACTCTACATATTCCATAAAAAAGGCTTCTATAGTAGAGCGACTTATCAAAACTATAAAAAGCAAACTACACAAATGTTTTAGTTTAAATGGTAGTTACAAGTGGATTGGAGAAACTTTACAAAGCGTTATTACAAACTACAATAATACAATACATCGGACAACAAAATATAAACCAAAGGAAATAAACCAGTTAAATAAAGCAATAGTAATGTCTAATATAAAAAAGTCTCAAACTAAAAATTATAATAGTAGTAAGAAAAGTAAATTTTCTGTTGGTGATTATGTACGTATAAGCAAGTATAAAGGTAGTTTCGGAAAAGGGTATACCCCAAACTGGTCCACTGAATTGTTTTTAGTTAATAAAGTAATTTATTCAGTACCTTTTACCTATGAAATTGAGGATTTGCACAAACAACCGATATTAGGAACCTTTTATGAACAAGAACTGCAGAAAACAAACTATCCTAATGTTTATCTTATTGAAAAAGTGATAAGAAAAAAAGGTAAAAAACTTTTTGTCAAATGGTTAGGGCTCCCCAGTAGTGAAAATAGCTGGATTGAAAAACATGCAATATTAAGCTCCTGAATAATAAAGTGTATAAAATATAATAATGCTTACAAGTGTAACCAGGTCATTAATAACTTAGCTATGCGAGGTGGTGGACTAGTTAACACTTTAATAAATAATTTACCTTTTGAACTACATTTACCCGGTTATAATTATTGTGGACCTGGAACACGATTAGAAAAACGATTACTGAGAGGTGATCAAGGAATTAATCAGTTGGATAATGCTTGTATGGAACACGACATTGCATATAATTCGAATAGTTTAGAGGATCGACACCAAGCCGACTTAAAATTGTTAAACATGGCAAAACAACGGTTAAAATCCAAAAATGCAGGAAAAGGAGAAAAATTAGCTTCATGGCTAGTGAGTAAAGTAATGAAAACCAAACTAAAACATGGTGCCGGAACAAAATCATTTAAATCGATTGTGTCTACAGTACGCACTCACTTAAAGAAATTGAAACCTAAAACTAATTCTAAAGCTATACAAATAGCATATTCTGCTGCGAAAAAGCTCATTAAAAAAAATAAAAAAAGAGTTTGTTTACCTCGCATTATACCATTACCGAAAACAGGTGGTATACTTCCACTGATACCAATATTTGCTGGACTTTCTGCACTCGGTGCATTAGCAGGAGGAGCGGCAGGTATTGCTAAAGCCGTTAATGATCATAAATCAGCAACCAAAAATCTAGAAGAAGCTCAAAGACATAATCGAGCGATGGAATCTATTGCATTAGGCAAAGGCTTATACATGAAACCTTACAAGAAAGGAAATAGTATATTTGTAAAAAACTCAAAAAACTAATGAAACGGTTACCCAACCGTGCTCTAACTAATATAGACTTACTCAAATATGCTTCTAAAAACATACCTTATTTTAGAGGTGTTTTTATGAGAGATACATTGCCAAAAAAAACAAAAGACGTTGAGTGTGCTATTATTAATTTAGACAGTTCAAAGAATGGAGGGACACATTGGGTAGCCTTTGTAAAATATTTTGATTATTACGAGTATTTCGATAGCTTTGGAAATTTGAAGCCACCATTAGAAATATTAAAATATTTGAAAACTAATGATATAACATATAACTATTGTAATTACCAAAGTTTTAATACGTTCAATTGTGGACACCTTTGTCTGAAATTTCTTCATGAATTTTGGGAAAAAACTTTATATGGAAATACAGCTTAGTGGGTTACCTATTAACTGACTTCAACAAATAACATAAATTTGAGAACTGGGTTAATTTCTTTCATTTGCAAAATGTCTTTCACCCTGTCTATAACTGGTGATTCATCTACTTTATCAACTAACTTTTACCCTGCATTACAATTTGATGGTGACTATGAATGTGCTCTGCTGCATTTATCCACTTTTAATTCAATTCCCAATATTGATAGTAAAAACAATAAATTTCACTATGGAGATAACGAAAGTGTAGAAATACCTGAAGGTGCATATGAACTCCAGGATATATCTGATTATTTAAAATCAAGTGTAAAAAAAGGAACAACTTTCAGTTTGTTTTGCAATAACAACACTCTGAAAACATTTATTTTTTGTTCTAAAGATATACATTTTGAAAAAGACAATTCTATTGGTACGTTACTCGGCTTTAGTGAAAAAACTTTACCACCCAATATAATACACGAGTCTCAGCTTCCAGTCAACATTTTATCAACAACCGTGGTGAGAATCGAGTGTGATATAGTGAGTGGATCATATATTAATGGAAAATCAAGTCATATAATTCACGAATTTTCACCCAATGTTGCGCCAGGTTATCGAATAATTGAAATACCAAAAAACATTATATATTTTCCAGTCAATCAAACTAATGTTAGCTGCATAAATATCAGATTATTGGATATTAAAAATAATTTGATTAAGAGCCTACACTACTCCAGCTCAAATCCAAGTTTCACGGCCCATTCGTGCAGATACCGCGCCGCGCACTCGCAGCTATCTCACTCGCACAGTTCATCACGCAGCGCAGAGGTCACGAGTCGACCGCACGATAGAGTAAATACACAGTTATTGTACATCTAGTACCGAGGTATGGAAATAAAAAAATATTATTGTACAAATGATGATGATACTAAAGCGCCGTAAGTAGTTACGATAGGGTATATACACAGTTATTGTACACCCAGTAGGTATGGAAATAAAGTGAAAGGTATATTGCAGAAAAGTGGTCCACAGTTGGCCACTTTTTTCTAAGGCCTGTGGCACGGCTCCTGATCATGCTAAATATTGCAATATGGAATGGACACAGTAGTAAAAAACAAGGAAAAAAGGAAAATTTTATTGTACCTACTTATCTCAAGAGGGAGATCTCAATTCGATTGTATTTTGTTTGTTACCTCAGAACACAGTTCGCTTCTCTCACTCGATAAATTATTATTTTAGCGGTAGGAACAAAACGAGAAGAAGGTAAAGAATCCCGGTATTTGACGGGATTTCTCGGGACCTTAGTAGGTAGGTTGTATACAGTAGGGTATAGTCCCGGGAAATCCCAGAATCCCGATTCTTGAAGACGATTCAAGATCCGGGAAAACAAAATCAAATCCCGGGATTTTTGGAAAAACATAATTTTACATATTACATGTTTTCAAATGTAGTATTTGAAGTGTCCACCAGGGTCTAACTATGGATTAGAACTTACAAGAACTAAAATTTTTTGGTAAAAAAACGATGGGGTGTTATAAGTTTCACTTGCTTGTGTGTGTGTGTGTATCGTAGCTCCCGAACGGACGAACTGATTTTGTTTTTGTTTTGTTTGAAAGGTGAATTAGTCGGGACTGAGTGTTCTTAGCTATGTTTGATGAAAATCGGTCCAAAATGGCCGCCGCCACACTAGTAGACTAGTAGAATACTATACACTATGATAAATTTCAAATCCAAGATGGCCACCACCACAGTATACTTGTTTCTGGTAAGTATTTTGAAAGATCATCGAAATTAGAAGTAATGAAATTATCAAATTGACTAAACAAATTAGTTTTTATAACACTGAGTCGTAGAAAATGATTCACAAATGTCGCAAAACTATAATTTTAATGCTCATATTACCTGAGAAATGCAGAAAATATTACAAACCACATTTTTTTTATTTGACACCAAACTGAAACGTTCCACCTTAATCTCTAATTGGCATATTTCGAGTATGTCTGGCATCGCACAACTCAGGCAGCATGTACGACTCATAAAAATCCTTCAATTTCTGCTCCATATGTTGCTTCCAAAAATGGTCATCTCTTTCAATTGTTTCAATTTTTATCTCTGTATCACGTCCAGACCACACCCCGAAAATACATTTACCCCTGCGAGTGACATGTAGTTGACCTTGAACTTGTAGAAACCATGCATGTTTTTGATTTATAACAAGACCGTCTTTTGATTTCTTCCAAAAATTAACTTTTCTTTTTTCTATTGCGTCATCTATGGATGTTTTAAATGCTGTGATTGGACATTTTATTTCAACTATGGCGTCTTCACCTATAATTCCGTCAGGTGTTGCACCTAAGAACGGCAAATCTTTATCAATAAAGAGACCGCAAGGCTCAATTTTTATATTGAGTTGCGATTCCAACTGCTCTAGAGCAGTAGTCTCATTTTCAATGCCATGTTTTAGGGACGGCACGTGACTAAGATTTTTAGGATATATGAGACGTTTTATTAAATTTTTAACGCTTGTTGTTGGGCGTCTATTTATTACTTTTCCAAAATTTGATGCCGTGAGGAGCTTTCGCCTGAGCTCTAACCATTCACTTGAATCTCTTTGCAAAATTGTCTTTTTTTCTATTAGTTTCCTGTCATCGTCCGAGCACTGCAAACTTTTTAAAAACTCTTCTTTGCATCTGTTGTACTCGGAAGATGATAAATCCGGTTTTTGACAATTTTCACCATAATCTTTATTGGCCGATCTTTCTTGGCTGGTCAACATAAGCTTCATTCCTTTTCTGATTCTCTTATAAACACGCATTCGATTTTTAAAACGCCGCTCTTCAAGTTTTTTCACGGCAGCACTTGGACTTTTTCCCAAAATTGATCTGTGTAATGTTGAGAGTGGGCGTTTCGTATTGAATGCCACCACTGCAGCATTACATCTTGATTCATAACCACGGCGCAGAGAAAAATTTATGCGTTTACCCCCAACGAATTTAGCAATTATGCTGTTAAAAGACTCTACCTTATTGCTGTCACTGTTGTGCATGAGGCTTCTGGCTTTGGACGCTACAGTATTGACTATAAATTTTATTCTGTGCCATATAGCACATGTTTTTAAAGTTATAGTCAAATCGTCACTGTTTTTCTGGCTATTACAATAATAATTTTGGCAATGTTCGTGGTTTCCGAATGCATGGTTGTAAGAATTTGTGATATCCGTGAACAGTAAATTTACTTTTGTATCAAAATCTGCGTCTTTTGAAGTGTGTTCAGTTATTGAAGAGCAAATTACTTTTCTTATAGCGAGTATTCTCTGCGTTGTTATTTTTTTCCTAAGGTTTGATGGATATTTCGTTTCATTGGTTATGCCTTTCATCTTTTTACACATATTTCGAAAAATATGATTTTTACATTCCACTTTTTCGACCGTGAAATCAAGATAAGGGCGTCCTTCCAAAATTTTTTTGTACGTACTTGAATCGCCATCTGCCACCATACGTTCATAAATAAGATTATGCATAGAAATTGACTGTTTGAATCCTTCTAACAATAAGTCTGACTCCATGCCCGTAGACGAACCGCTATAGTTTTTGTAGCAAACGTGGTCTCCTGGCACGACATTTTTATTGTATGCTCTCGCACAGATACAACAATATTTATTCTTTACTCCTATAAACAGTACTTCGCCAAACCTTTTCCCGATTATAGCCGCCGCTCCTGATAAGGCAGAAAAATTTGTGTTATAAGAGCGTTTACTCCAGGTAGCGTCGGCAATGACGTCAATGCAAGCAATGCCGTTTTTGTTTACTCGCCCTTCCGCAATTGCAGCATCACGTTCCCGTATTCCAGCCGCTTCCATCACACTTAGAGCTGTGCTTTGCCAATCATCATAAATCTGATTTTGAACTTTATCGTAATATTTTTGACTGAAAGACGGACAATCCATTGATACAAATAATTCATTAAATTGGGAAAAGCCAATTCCAGTAGATATAATGCCAGATGTTGCAGCTTTATTTAAATCAAGGTTTGATTTGGGTTCTGATTCAAGACTAAATTTAACATTGCACATGTTGCATTTCAATGTGTATTTGGAAAGAAGTCCTTTTCTTTTTTCTCCAATAATGTGAACATTACTCAATGTACATCCAAACACTTTATTGTGATTACCAATTGATTGAAGTGATTTAAAAAAATGATCCAAATTGATGATTTTTCGTCCATCCACGGAAAAAATGCTCTCTGCTTCTCGATCACAATAGTTAACTTCGTACCTGAAATAACCAGATTTATAATAAACTTTATGTGATTTATGTAACTGATAATAAGGTGCCCAACATTCAAACTTATTTGTGAAAATACCGCGTTTTTTAAAAAATACGTAATAGTTTGCAATTACCAAGTAGTATCGTCTTCAGAGTTATACTGTAGATTATCAGTTAATGTTTCTTGAGGTCTGAAAAATAATAAGAATGAAATTAAATATTGAGGCTGTGCAAAAATTTATTTAAAATATATTAGTAAAATTATTTTACACGGTCTGTTCAACGTGACTACGTTCGCTTAAGTAATATGTGAACGTGGCAATTTACTGGGACGACTACCCTAATATTTAGAGATGGTAGGTATGACATATGTATGTATCTACTACCTACCCATGCAACAGACAAGAGGATAACTAGATAAACTCACAATTCTACATTTTGTAAAATTTTGTTATCCGTGCATTCCGTTGGTATTTGCATTCTGTAACAAAATAGGTTTTACTTCTTTTTTTGTTCATACTACTAAAATAATATTTAACTAATTTACTGGGACGACTACTTTTAATACCTATATTTAGCAAAGAATACTACATTGTCAAATATTTGATATACAAAATTATGTTGTCCCAAAAATCCCGGGATTTGATTTTGATTTCCCGGATCTTGAATCGTCTTCAAGAATCGGGATTCTGAGATTTCCCGAGAATATACCCTAGTATATATACCTACATACCTACTCGGGTCTCGGGAAATCCCATCAAATACCGGGATTTTTGGGATTCTTCACCTTCTGTTTTGATCATATCGCTAAAATAATAATTATTGTGATAGGCGTCACGGCTCAGTCAATAATAGCTCTGCCTTCCTGCCTTCCGTGCTGCGGGTCGTGGGTTCGATCCCTACTGAGAACAAAAGTTTGTGTGTGACAAACATAGATGTTTGTTCTATGTCTGGGTGTTACTATGTATAAGTAGGTATGTATTTATAAAAAAAAGTATATGAGTATTCTATCAACATCTAGTTCTCATATTACAAGCTTTGCTTAGTTTAGGACTAGAGGCGTCGTGTGAAATATCCATGAACATTTATTATGTATTTATTTATTTTATTGATCGAGTGAGAGAAGCGAACGGTGAGGTAACAAACAAAATACAATTGAATTGAGATCTCCCTCCTTTTTTTGTGGTTAAAATGTTTATTGTAGGAATTCGATTCATTACAGATATACCTACAGAAATATAGGTATATTCTAGGTACCTACCTAGGTACCTAATAGCTTGTGCTTGCTTTGCTTACCCTGTTGTGAAAACATTTAGTATAATCTATGAAAGTGTGAAAACATAACATTGACAGGAGTCACAGTTCAATCGGTAATAATTGGGTTCGATCCCCACTGAGAACAAACATTTTGTGTGTGCATACATAGATGTTTCCCCTTCCCCTTTTTCTCCCCTATTTCCCCCCAATCAAAAATCGCGCTCGACAAAAAAATCAAGGAACTTGTGTGCTGATTTTCGTCGAAATCGATTGATAAATGCGACCTGTAGGCGAGAACTGACAGACAGACAGACAGCCGGACAAAAGTATTTTTGGCCAATTTCGAAACTGAGACGCTTCGCTAGCTCGGTCAATAAATAAATATTATTATTTTTAGGACTAGAGGACGTTGTGTGAAATGTCCCTGAATATTTATTATTATTATTTATCTAAGCTACTCAGCTAGGTGGTAAATATAGATACTCACGAGCACGGGTCCACGTTCGGCACATTTTCTTTATTGCGATCAGTATCGGATATTTTTTTATTTCTGAAAATGAAAAGTTTATGGGTAGGTAGGTACAATTATAATTACGTAAAAACGTTTACCTACTTTATTTACCAACTAGCTGTCTGCCCGCTACTTCGTCCGCGTCCCTTTTTATCCTGTTGATTTTCCGGGATAAAATATAGCCTATGTCACCCGCGGATAGTGTAGCTTCCTAACGGTGCAAGAATTTTTTTAAATCGGTCCAGTAGTTTTGTATCCTATTCAATACAAACAAACAAACAACCAAATCTTTCCTCTTTATAATATTAGTGTAAAAGATTGCAATATCCAGACTCGGAATAACTAGGTCCTAACCAAAATGCGTACCCGCGGGCACCTAGGTAGGTAGGTAAAAAACATTTTATGACTCATTTTAGGTACTCACTTCAATATTTTATTCATGGTTTTAGCAAGTTCTTTTCTCCAACCACTTCTCTTTTTTTTTTTCTTGTATTGTTCATTTCCCATTTCACTTCACTTATAACTATAATTTTACGTATCTATCTACCTACGTAGGTAGGCGTGCGAACAAGCGACGCGGGTTCTCCGTTCGAATGCCGGAGCTAGACTGAATCTGAGCGGTTGCGACGCCTCACGCGCAATATTTGAGAATTTAATTTCTTAAAATGCAAAAAAAAAACATTTTAATAAATCTAAAACATATGATGTACGGGTATTGCTAAGTTGAATTTATATACAAAGTTTCAATAGTATAGGTAAAGTATTGACTGACTTCTGTGGTTTCTTAGATTGATTCAGAGGGAAGTTTGGAATTTTTTTCTATCGAGAAAATTTTTAGTAATCGTGTTTTCACATCATATGATGTATCACAAATAATCTCAACTGTAATATATATTTTTTTCAAAATGATTGATTCAATACTTTTAATGATATGCGGGATCAAAAATGAGAGATTGGGGTACTGTAAGCTCTTAATTTACGTGGAGAAGAAATTCAGCTATATCTACATATTAAGAAAAGATGATTGCTTACAATAAATATAGTCATGCAAAACCAAAACACGTCAGTGTTAATCGAACAATCCGAAAAGGAACAACTAAAAAGCTAATTAAAATAACTGAAGAAAATAAAAGATTTCTGAAATTAATTGGACTTCGACAATGAGCATTCTAGATATATCATGTTTACCGATATACGATAATACCATTGATAGTATCGAATACCATTCATACAAGCCATATGTAACAAGTTTTAATAAAAACGATGAAATTCGTATACCTATCAATCAACAAGATCTTTACATACTACCATCAGCCAGCACCCTTTATTTAGAAGGAACAGTGAATATAGTGAAAAAAGATACAAAACAAAAAGTTACAAGTGTAGAATTCACTAACAATCCATTGTTGTTTCTTTTTCAAGATATTCGTTATGAACTTAATGGAGTGGAAATAGATAGATTAAAAAATGCCGGAATAACTACAACTATGAAAGCTTTATTATCTTTTAATGAAAATGATGCCAAAATAGCAAAGTCTTGGGGATGGGATGTAAATGGAACGAAAACTAAAAGCAGTTTCTCAGCTTCCATCCCACTAAGCAGTTTCTTAGGGTTTGCTGAAGATTATAAGAAAATTATCATTAACTGTAAACATGAATTAATATTATTACGCAGCAATACTGATATAAACTCAGTAAAAATTCCACCAGGAGAGATTCTCGAAGAGATAATAATTAACAAGTTAGTGTGGCGTGTTCCGCATGTTAAGGTATCTGACAAGGAAAAAGTAAATTTGCTTAAGATTTTAGAAAAAGATCGTCCTTTACGTTTTGCATTCAGAAATTGGGATTTATATGAGTATCCTTTACTACCGCAAACTACTAAGCATACATGGTCAATTAAAACATCATCACAAATCGAAAAACCTAGATATGTTATAATAGGTCTGCAAACGAACAGAAAAAACTTAGCAGAAAAAGATATGTCGCGTTTTGATCACTGTAATTTAAGAAATGTTAAAGTATATCTCAATTCTACATATTTTCCTTATGAAAGTTTAAATGTTAATTTCAATGATTCAAAATTTGCCTTAATATATGAGCAATATACCAAATTTCAACAGTCTTATTATGGAAGCAGAAGTGAGCCGTTGCTAAGTGGTTCTGAGTTTATAGAAAAAGCACCACTATTTGTAATCGATTGCTCGAGACAGAACGAAAACATTAAATCAGGCCCTGTAATTAGTGTACGCGTGGAACTTGAAAGCAATTCAGAGATACCCGATCAGACAGCAGCATATTGTCTCATTTTAAATGATTGTATAATAGAATATAGACCACTAAGTAATTTTGTAAAAAAAATATCATGAATTGTGATCTAAGAATAGTAGATCTTCAAGGATTCAAAGATGTCAATAATCATTTTATAATTAAAGAATTTGCAATTTTATATAAAGGAATCACACAAATATTTATTATCAAACCACCCTATCCATACAACCGTTTATCCACGGAGGAAAAAAAACAAGTACGATGGCTAGAGAATAATCGAGGACTTTTTTGGAGTGAAGGATTTATTGACTATAAAGATTTTAAGCGTGTTATAATTCCATATTTATTAAATAAAAGAATTGTTACAAAAGGTGAAGAAAAAGTAAAGTGGATTCAGGAATTGTGCAAAAACTGCGATATTATAGATGTTGGTGAAAAAGGTTGTCCTAATTTTATTAAATTGCTAAATAAATATGAAACAGCAAATAATAGCTTAAACTGTATACATCATAAGAAAAAATGTGCACTGAAAAATGTTTTATGCATTAAGAAATGGTATGATGATAATAATATTAATGTACTTCTAGCTTAATACATAATTTAATTTAACCGTGTTAGCCTGTAAGTATTTTGTTATTATGAAATAAAATGAAGTAAAAGTTATATAATAAGTTTTCTTTTATCCTTACCGAACAAAACGCCAAATCACAATGCCTGTGTTTTTTGAAATAACGGTATTGTTTAGTTTTTTAAATATAATAGATAGGTAACCTATTCAAGTTGGACCTGTTAAGTTTTTGAATAGACATAAATGAATAGATGAGCTTTTAAGTTTTTGAAATGATGATATATTTGAATACGCTTCGTATAAAGTTTTCAAATAGATGAAAATGAATAGATAACTTTTCAGTTTTTGAAACGATAATCTATTCAAGTAAGCCCTATTTAGTTCTTGAATAGACGATAATGAATAGATGTGCTGTCAAGTTTTTGAATCGATGATCTATTCAAATACGCTTCATGCTAAGTTTTCAAATCGAAGAAAATGAATAGATGAATAGATCGAATAGTGTATAATTGGGATTTTCTGGATCTTATTTGATCCAGAAAACCCAATTATACACTACTCGCGGTCACACTATAATTTGGTGCCGATACTGCTATTTGTCGATATATGTATATGTATAGTGCGCACGACGAAAAGCGATACGTCCTCCCTCCACGGCCGCTCAGCGCGGAATGCCACCCGCAGCGTTGCGCTGCATGATGATTTTAGAAAAATCCTATAAAAATAAGTACAAGGTAGAAGACTATAATTTTATTTTTATTTGTAAGAAAAAACCCTGTTCTTTTATATAGTATGCGTATTTTAACTTAAAACTTCTTACTGTCGTAGAAATCACAGTTTGTTTGAAGAGTAAAATTGCGTAAAAGGCGGTGTTTTCAAAAATTAATTTCTCTAACATATTGTATGAACGGGCAGCAATTTTTTCCCAGCATTCTATTTTTAACAAAATAAATATTTTAATTGCATTTTTAAATTATCTTTAAACTAGTTTTTTATATGATAAAATCAAGTCGAAAAGTTCACATTTTTGATAATTTTACGAAGACATGCGTTACAAATTAATTTATTTCTCAGTTGTGTATTGCCTAATTTAAAATGTTCTCCCAGCATTCTATTTTTATTGAACCAAACTTTAATTTCCATTTATATTTGTAATCGTAAAACGTTAACTGTAATAAAAATCGAGTTCGAAAAATGATGTAAATAGGCCAAAATCGAAAGAAGGCCCCTTAAGACTACCAACCTTCCTACCTACTTACATAGTTATAGTTTAAGCTCATTATAAGTGGACTGTAAAGTTCTTTGATGAGTAATAAAGTTCTTTAAACCGAAAATAACATTGAACAAGCTTCGGACGAATTCCAAACCACTAAATATAAATATATATATATTGTACGTAGATCCCGGAAGCGTGGGGCACGGTGAAGGTGACCGCGCGCGGCGCCGGGTACGCCATCCTGCAGATGTCGGTGCAGTACAACGTGGACATACCGCGCTTCCAGACCGCGCCGCCAGTGCAGGCCTTCGCGCTGCACTCCTCCCAGTACTACTACGGACGGAACCAGTCGCACATCCACTTCCAGACCTGCGCCAGGTATCTCACATCCTGCAGATGTCGGTGCAGTACAACGTGGACATACCGCGCTTCCAGACCGCGCCGCCAGTGCAGGCCTTCGCGCTGCACTCCTCCCAGTACTACTACGGACGGAACCAGTCGCACATCCACTTCCAGACCTGCGCCAGGTATCTCACATCTCACCAGCTTACAGACCGCGCTGCCAGTGCACGCCTTCGCGCTGCACTCCTCCCAGTACTACTACGGACGGAACCAGTCGCACATCCACTTCCAGACCTGCGCCAGGTATCTCACATCTCACCAGCTTACAGACCGCGCCGCCAGTGCACGCCTTCGCGCTGCACTCCTCCCAGTACTACTACGGACGGAACCAGTCGCACATCCACTTCCAGACCTGCGCCAGGTATCTCACATCTCACCAGCTTACAGACCGCGCCGCCAGTGCACGCCTTCGCGCTGCACTCCTCCCAGTACTACTACGGACGGAACCAGTCGCACATCCACTTCCAGACCTGCGCCAGGTATCTCACATCTCACCAGCTTACAGACCGCGCCGCCAGTGCACGCCTTCGCGCTGCACTCCTCCCAGTACTACTACGGACGGAACCAGTCGCACATCCACTTCCAGACCTGCGCCAGGTATCTCACATCTCACCAGCTTCCGCCCGCGGTTCCACACGTCTCGTTCCACCTTTTCAAATAAAATGTAGCTAATATCATAATCCAAAGTAGACCAGTAGTTGCAGCGGGATTCAATAAAACAGCTGAAGGAGAAAGGATGTCTTTATTATGAACGGTAAACTGCTCCATAAGTCTTCTTTTGCCATTAAATATTTCAAGATTGCACCAAACTGAAGTATTATGAAGACATCTGGGCTTTACCACGCAGCGTGCATACTGCGCATGCGACGCTTTTTATTGTTTTATGGTTTGAGCCAGTGACATGTTCCGTTTGCAGCTGGACGCTGGAGGAAGAGTCTCCGCGGTCCGGCATGGCGGTGCTGTCGGTGGGCATTCCGACCGGGTACCGCGTGCAGCAACAAGCGCTCGACGCGTACGTGCTGTCGCGTCGCGTGCGCACGCTGCAGCGCGCGCGCTACTCGCCCACGCACATGCTCTTCTACTTCCACTATGTATGTATACACACGCACACATCACTTATTATATTATTAACTAGCAGACTGTCCCGGCTTCGCACGGGTGGAGTTTTAGTAAGGATCCCTAATTTATTTGAAAATACATATAATATAACCTATGCTATGTAGTTTCGGAGCCTATTCAATGCAAAAAATCAAATCTTTCCTCTCTATAATATTAGCATAGATGTTTTATTATACTTGTATCGTATGCTGAGAAAAAGCCCCCCATTCACCCTGATCTGAGGCTATACTTTTCAAACTGTCCAGCCTCCGTTTATGAATTAGAGGGTAAGATGTTGAAATGTGTTTGTTGTTCAGCTAACGGCCGAGCCCACGTGCGTGAACTTCACGATCGAGCGTTGGTTCCCGGTCGCCAACATGTCGCGGTATCTGCCTATCCGTGTCTACGATTACTACGCACCAGGTAACTATTATAGATATTCATTTATTTAGACATAGACAGGCGTTTATTTGCACACTAAGGGCGGCTTGCACCAGAATCGCTAAACGCGTTTATCTCTTAAATAGTATTTAGCGACTTGTCAAGTCAAAATTTTAAATCTGACGTTTAAATCTGACGTATTTGTATGACTTGGCGACTTGACAACTCGCTAAATACTATTTAAGAATTAAACGCGTTTAGCGATTCTGGTGCAATCCGCCCTTAGTAACATATTTCACACAGTAACACATTTAAGTACCTATTTCATTTCAGTTAAAAAAAACTTCTATTCTACATCAAATATATTTTCCAGAACGATACAACGAGAGTATATTCGACGCCCTCCCCACGTACCTACTGAATATTTGCGAAGTGTGCGGCTCGTCACAATGTCCGTACTGCGCGATATACAACGCTGGTGCCAACGTCGCCCTTGCGCTACCCCTGCTTCTCGCGGCGCTCATTGCAACACTAGTTACGTGGAGACAAGATGTGTGATAACAATAAATACATAGATAAATGAATATTTGTAGAGGCGGATATGGTCGTGATGATAAAAAAATTGATTTTGTACCGCAAATGTTTTCTATCAAACCATCAAAAGGCGCAAAAACCAAAGACAAACTATCAAATTAAAAAAATCTAAAAGATGCTTTATCTTTCTATGATACTCCATTGTTCAATACTATTGTTTAATTAATGCAAAGTAATACTAGGTGTTGTTTGAGTGAAATAAAAGTTATATTGAACAAAGATTTCTTGTAATAAATCTACAAATATTTATTTATCTATCTATGGTCATGGCAAAAAAACCGAAGACACTATTATCTTAGCTTCAATTATGTATATTACGGTCATGTGCTAAATGTAAGGAAGTGCCCTGACTACCTCCTTAGACATCCATAAGGGTGATAGATACCAGAAGATTTGATGGGACATCTTTTGTGCATTGGAGACAATGATCGTTGCTAATCATTTTGTGTAATTAGCTCGTGTGTTTAGAAAGAGTTTCTGTGTAGATTTTACCTGCATTTAAAACCATGTGGTAACTGTCTAGCTCTGTTCGCTATTCAGTGCCACAGTTAAAGTAGAATCTCTCATGAAATTATATTAATGAAATAACTATAAATACTTCCCACTGACGTATACAAGACATCACAATGTACTATGTCGGTTTTAGAATTACTTTTTTTATGCAATCATGTCAATTCAGCAAATGTACAGAAACTAATCAAAAAAATTAATACTTTTCTTTTATTCGAATAGTACATAAGTTATTTGTACATATCTTCTAAGAAAGTTTCTGATATTTTTGTATTAAATAACAGTTTTTAAAGTGTTATTATCGTGACAAGATTATAAAAACGCACACAAATCGTGTGGAAAAATTACGAGAGTTTTAAACAATTGTATTACCAATTAATTGGTTCGCCAATATTGAAATGTATTTTATGTAAGTTAAGAAGCATATTCACGTCTTTTACAAGGACAATCCTTAGAGATGTAACTGAATGTTACATTTATCATTGCATGTAGGTATTAGGAGTTATGTACTTTTAAATTGTGTAGGTCCTTATTCATATAAATTGTCATTACTTTAGTATCCATTTTAACTATAGGACTTTTTAATTACGAATAAGGAACTTCTAAAAAATCTAACTGTATAATAAATGTTTTTTTAACCTGTCTACTACTAGGCTAGGGATGTATGTATTACTATCTAACCACCGTTAAATATTAGAATTATTTTACCTAACTGCTTAAATACCTCTGCAAGATACACTCCATCTCATGCCTATATCTGTTAAGGCGGTGACGTCAAACGACCTTCTCGCTCGCTCATTTTAACATTTTTTAAGATATAAAATCACAGAATGACAATACAAAGGCTCAGCAAAATAATGATCCAAACAAGTTTTTCGCCCAAAAAATGTGCACTAAAATGTCATCAAAAACTCACTTTGCGATTTTGCATAACCACATTCAGTGGTTTTATATCTACAAAAAATTTTGAAACGTGTGAGCAAGAAGTTATTTGCCGATACCGATGTCATCTGTACTATCTAAGAGTTATTAGTAGAATTCCTTTTTCCATTCCAGTGTAGTTTTAAGTAGTATTCATTTTAGAGTAGTGACCATATCTTTAGTAGAATAAGTAATAGCATCATTATGAGTTGGAAAAACTTACACCAAAAAGATCTTTCGTTTCGAAAATTTACAAACATTTAAATTTCGTAATGGGTTCGTAGTTTTCTTTTTATTTTTAGTATTAGGTTTAATTTGCCGTTTTATACAAGTGGCCAATAAGCTAATAACACTCTTTTGCGAACACTTTTTTCTACTCATTTTCAATAGTGCAAATCGAATGGTAAGATGTCGGAATAAACCAATCTCTTGTAAAACTAGATTTTGTCTTTTATTGATTTAAAAGGCAGTTTTTAGTGGTTTATTTTCTATATTTTACTTTTAACTTTCTATGTATTCTTATTTTATACCTATTTTTACATTGTGATTCTGCCTGCCTAGGTACCAACCATTTCAACTATCTAATCCAGTGAAAATAATTGTATTGTGTACCTAATTCTAAGGTTATTATCATTACCTTATATATGTATATGTATGTTTATGTAATGTCTTGTATGAATCTCGATCTTCTCAATCTCATAATATTATTTTTATGATTTTTTGGTGCTGTCTGCATTTTGCTTCTTAACTTTTTCTGACTCTCATTTGTTCATACTAAATTATTCCAAATTAAGAAAATATATTTTGATGTGTAGTATGTGTAGCATAGAATGTATACTTGCCTTAAAATGACAAAACCTAGGGTAAACTATGATGAGTACATGTATTGTATTTAATTGTAACAAAATTATATTCAAAATTAGGTGAAGTAAGTTATGCAGTTTAACATATCTATCAGAATAATTTACAGATAAGTATGAGAGACAATACCTACTTTTTTCAGAGAAAAATATGAAAATATACTTAAATTTTAAAAGTAAACCAAGTTAACATAATGATAAGCTATAGTTATATTTTAAGGTAGCTATTCTGCTTTATAAGATTTGATAAACTTAAATTGAATGTACAAAATCGTGAACTTACCCGTCCAAATAAAAAGAGTATATTTTCATGAAATCTATTTATTTATAGTTCTGGAAGAAAGCCTTATGAATCACTTATGAAACTTATTGGAATCTCATTTTAATGCCATGTTACTTATTTAGTTTCCGTCCAAAATTACCAATGACTGATTGTTTTACTTTTTTTATTATCATGTAACTTGTGTGTATTATTTTTTATAAGTTGTTACAAGCTAATTATAGTGTAGGAGAGTGTAAAAGTAAAGTGTAATATTTGTATTGTATTTCTGAATAAAACCTTTTATAACATACATAAATACTTCTCGTTTAATCTCCACCTTCAAAACTGTATCTATGTAGGAGATGCTTGTAGGCTACAAGCATCTGTAGCCATTCGGTATATAAAAAAAAATAAAAAAACTTATTAGGGAAATAGAAGATTAGGATAAGACTTTTCAGGTACCTAATGGAAACAGTATCAGATTGTGTGCATGGAGATATGGCTCAATGTATCATCTGCATTTTTAGAATTTTTCGATTTTAAAATCAGGGTGTTCATTAGCACTTGTTTACCTGTTGTTAATCGGAAGCTTAGCTATTGTTTGATATGGTGCCTTATACCTACCACAGAACATAATTAAGGTATTCTCTGCATTAAATTTAGCACTACATAGGATGTAAAACAAAATATAATATTGTTTTCAATAAGATTTTATTTCCTATAAATAAGGCTAATACAATAAATATTTATAAATCCAACTACAGATCAGCATTATTGCCTTTTCTTGACTTGTTTTGCTTTGGAAGTAGGCGCCTTAGGAGTACTGCCTCCACTGAAGAGTGAAGTTATCATCTCAGACATTTCTGGCATTTCTGTCATCTTAGTCAAGTTGGAGATTTGTTTTAAATCCTCCTTGGTCTCAGGGTCATTCATCATTTTAGGCAGAACCATAATCAATAGCAGTGGCAACACCATCATTATAACCATTGGATTGAACAAGAAGTCTGTCAGCCTCCATTGTTCGCGCATTTGGAAATATCTGAACTTGGACAGAGCTTTCATCCTCAGTGGATATGGAACTTGAATTACTTGAGATGTCTGGATGTAATTTACTTTTCGAGCTCTGAACTTTCCTTTAGAGTTGATCTCTACTCTAACCGGTTCATACATGAAGTCGGGGTTGATGACTTCCACTACATACGAGCCTGAAGGTACATTATGGATGACGAACGTGCCATCCTCACGTACGAAGCCAATGTACTCTCCATTATTGACGTGCACTCGTGTGTCAACCTGCCAAGGTTCATATTCTTGTTCCTCCGACGGGGTCACTCTCCCTTCAATCACGTATCTGCTACTGCCTACCTCTTCTTCAGAATTGATCGCACAAAACACATTTTCGAAAGCAAAGATAGCAATGAGACAGAAAACTAGCTTCATGATCAAAGATTTTCACTGCTACCAGCAGTTAGGTCCTCGCCTCTCGATCGGTTTGCTTGGCTTCGTGAAGTAAATATTTCAAGAAGGAATCTTACAGTAAACACCATTTATATTATGCGATGTACGATGAAAATTAATAATTTTTCATGAATTTTGTTTTCTTCGATATCTCCGTCGAGCAAAGCAATTCTTTCTCATCTGTCAATGTCAACTCAATGCCTACGTCATTTCTTTCACTTGCCACTCGAAAAAAAATGGTGAAATATTATGTAGGTAGATAAGTACCTACTCTATGATTGTGACAACCTAGCCATAAACCAAGAAGTTGAAGTTGCTGGGTAGTCTGTGGTACAAAGCATCGCCAATAATTAGTCTGTCTGTGGCTCTGTGCCGAAAGATAAATGATTAGGTAGGTATATTCTCTTTGGATAAATGGCTCACTCAATAACCAAATGCAAATTATGCAAAGTTCTACCTAACTTACGGACAGACTTGGCTAAGCAGTCCTTTGTAGTTAATTTTCCCTCTTCAGTCGATCGAAAAAGGGGCTAGGTGTTAGGTTAGGTTTTCTCCTAATCATTACCGCAACAATAAAAAAATAGTAGTGCTAGCATAAACTAATGGGTAGGGCTAAGAATATAAGGTATCACACCTACCTACCACATTAAACTTTGAAGAGAGTTTACTACTCGCTCCTCAGTTTTGTTTTGTGAGTATTAGCAAGATAGGTCAGGATGGAAACTGTACAATAATAATAAGGCAAGTTATTTATTAATTATCTCCCACTGTAGGCTGAATAACTTTAATTAAAATTAGGTATTACAGAGGCACATCGACAAGGATAACAACTTAAAAAAAATCTGATTGATGAATGGAATAAACCACTGGATTGTCCACAAGTAGCAGGATCTCATAAACAAAGGAATTGATCTAATAAAATAAATCAGCAATCGTGTCAAGTATTAGCAAACGCGTCGACAGCAGAACGAATCCAACTACACGTCAGGGGTCACACCGGGGCCTCCTCTCTTCATTGAAAACTCATTGTACGCCAGCATCCAATTTATCTCTCGACAAAAACATCTGTACAAAATATATTAAATACATCTGCATGCTAATAATATGTAAGTTCGCTACTCGTCAACAGCGATCACGATTATTAAATGATTTAAACACAATAACTCCACCTCCTGTGCTAGAACAAACATTAAACTATAAACGAACCTCGCGCCTGGAGACCTATATACAAGTCAACATTTAAAACTCATACTCTCTTCAGTCACATGTACTCTGCTGCTTCTAATTTGTAATTCCTTTGCATCAATTTCGGTGCGGTCTTACGAGACTTATGATATAGTCGCATATCGCGTCCTTTGCTTATCGTCCGTGCGTGGCATCGTAGTATATTATTAGAATATATAGGCGAGTGGTCGGGTCATGCGGGCCGAGGCGGCTAGTTGTTCCGCTCCTCGTCGCAGTCGCGCGAGATGTGGCCCGGCTTGCCGCACACGTAGCACGTCTTGGTGCCGTCGGGGCAGTTGCGCGAGATGTGCCCCGACTTGTTGCAGTTGTAGCAGGTCTGGTTAGAGTTGTCGCGCCCGCCCTCGGGGCAGTTGCGCGCGATGTGCCCCGTCTTATTGCAGTTGTAGCACGACGGCTCGTCCGGGCTCTGCGCGCACTCGCGCGCTATGTGCCCCGTGCCGTTACATCTGCAACAAACACAACACTCTAATTACTCATCTTTCACTAGCCAACCCTATGACACTCCTTCACGCCTGCGAACTAAGCTGGCTGGCTATAACTTGTATCTGACAGTGATTACCCCTTATGCATTATGAACCAAATTTTTTAAATGCGGTAGCTGGGCACAATATCATTTTTTCATCAAAACATCCATAAATAAAAGTTAGTTTCTTGTAGGTGGGTCAGACTCGAACCTGACACAAGACAGTTGACTATCGCTCTATTCAAATACCTTCACAAGCCTCGTGTGGTAGAGTAGAAGAGATTTACAATGAGCAAACAATAATGACGCACTGTATTTAAAACTGAGTAAACACAGCTTTTGCTAACGAAACTCATGTATCACCTTCATCTAAAACGGGCATAACGACGACGCTCAGTATCGACACAAGTTCACGGTCGTAATTTTAAAGTAATATCGATATTTTCATGCACGATTTTCACCTTGAACTAGGTCAATAAAGCAAGAGGCTTGGCTATAAATGTTTCTCGTACAAAATGAGAGAAAAAAATATTTCTTATTTAATCATAATTGTCACGTGGAAGTGCATTACGACAGGCGGATAAATGCAGGCATGCGAACACTGGATCGCTCCACCGGAAACCGGTTACCTATGTAAGTGCACCCTAATCGCAGATGCAACGAGCGAATAAATAAATATTCATGGACATTTCACACGACGTCCTCTAGTCCCAAACTAAGCAAAGCTTGTAATAATGGGAACTAGATAGAATACTTATATACGTTTTTTTTGTAAAAAAAATACTTTTAGTACATAGTAACAGACAGAACAAACATCTATGTTTTCGAATTGAAGAAAACCTGCGCTGATATTCCAGACAGGTGTATTGGTGACCGTGAATAAGCCTTTTACAACTGTTTGTCGCGTCGCCGTCTTTAGCTTGGGGTAAATTGCTTTAAACAACAGTAAAAGAGACCATTAAAAACCCAACGAAGCAAGGTAATGGCTAGGTCCACTAATTCAATAACGAAACTGAGATAAAAGAAGTAAAAACAGCCGCATTGGTACATGAAACAGGTAGCATACCTGGTGGTAAGGGGCAGGTTAGTGCCCCGTAGGAGGGTCTTGTTATGTCCCCCAAAAACAACGGGTCTGTCCAACAAGATTTGACAGGGAAAACCCCTTAATAGCTGGGTCAAGCCCCTCCCCCAAACCGAAATCGTAGTTCTGCCACAGTTTGTGTATGAGCAAAGTACCTGTAGCAACGGTCGGCCTCTTCCTTGCAGTCGCGTGCGAAGTGTCCGGTGCGGTTGCATTTGAAGCACTTCTCGCGCTGACGGCTGAAGCCGGAGTCGCGAGGCGCGGCGCCGCCGCCCTGCGTGCACTCGCGGGCGAAGTGCCCTGTCCGGTTACACTTGTAGCATACGCTCGAACTCATAGCTGGAACACAAACGAGAATACCTTTAGTACAATTTTACAAACAATTTAACACCCTGAATCTAAAAAACTCTTTAGTTCCTCTTATGCTGGTCATTATAAAACCTTGATGTATGGACTACGGTTCGTAAAAATCTCAATACTTTCGAGATGAACTGAATGTTTAAAAAAACTGCAATTATTATGACTGATATTCCTCAAAACTGGTCTCCAGAGCTGATACCATCATAACGGCTGCACCAGTTTTCAACAAACAGCTAAGCACCATCCCAGTTTAACTAGCTTTCTTACAAAGGAAACCGCATTCAAATCAGAGCCTTACTTTCAGAACTACGAAGCCACAGACAGATCGACATACAGACAGACACGTAATGCCATCAAACTTATAACACCCCTTACTTTTTCGGTCGGGGATTAAAATATCAACAAATACAAGAAACGCCTTCTATAATCATGGGACGGATTACCCGATTTCATGTGGTGGGAGCTGTTATAAGTTTATACGACATACAATGTGCTAAAAGTCGTATGGTAACTTATGGTAAAGTCAATATTCGCGAGCTGGTTGGAAGATACGCCCTTCATCCTTACTGCTTACAAGTAATTAGGCATGTTTATACGCCTAAAGCGAATCCATCATATTCGGAAATGGTTTGTTCATATTTCCTTAGCGTTTTGACTTTGCTTGAGAATTGAGCTTTATTTGTCTTGTATGTACTACATAATGTGCGTATATTGTACAGAAAATCTTGTACTAACAGGGAGTTATCATTTTAATTCGTACATTTACAAGCTCTAGCTTTCAATCAAGAAACCGACGAATGGGGACGCACAGAAACAAGTTTGTAGACTATTCAATTGTGAGGTTTTATGCCTATCCTATTTCGTAGGGTAAAATAAAAATCATCTGACCCCAAAATGGACAACAGAGTACGCGTAACCTTAACCCTGACCTTGTATCGATGAACTTCAGGTCGTTCCCCTCAACTATCTCTTTCGCACCAATTATAACATCGATAAGTGTGACAGAGTCAATCGGTTATTTATACGCTGTGATTTGATGACGTCTCTGCTCGTCTCTGATAACGCGAGTACTTGGAGCTAAATGAACGTTATTATCGAGGCAGTATAAAGGATACTTCACTTCACGGGTCTACTTACTGTTTTTACTTAAATCCATGTGGAGATAAGATCGAATTAAAATATGAAGGTGAATAGAAAATGACTAAGCATTGTTGCAGATACTCTTATTTTATAGTTACAATTAATATTTCAAAGAAACTTTTCGTCGTTGCTTCTCTTAGCAGCAATTTTTCTCTAGAATACCTATTAAAGGGCCATCATATAAATAACATGATTAATACTTAAATAAGGTAAACTAGCTTTTCTACCAAAATCATTGCTATAGTTTCACGATTATCAGTTTTTCAAGGAATATTTTGATGCCAAACCAATTGACCTCAAAAGTAGATCTTTGAATTGGCTTCATTTCAAGCTATCATGTATTCGTGTAGCTTGTTAACAACAATAATAAATAAGACAATTTAGATGCGACAAAACGAATAGTTCTGGGTTTCTGTGTTTCCTATGATACTGAAGTACCTACTTACAAACAGGAAGAACCTTGGAAAAGTCAGAATACCTACATCGATTTTTGAATGCCGACAGAGTGACGATAAAACTCATAAAAATACCGAAATAATTGGGTAAGATTCTAAGCAATAATAATGCCTGTTCTTCTAGCGTTGAGTTAGGTTATTTGGTTGCGTGGATCTCTCGCATAGAATGGTCCCTTCTTTCGACCTCCAATTAAAATCAGACCATTCATTTATTAGCAAGAAAAAGCGATGAAATAAAAACTTCTTTCTTTTAGAATCAACAAGCAACGCCAAATTGGGAGAACACGTTCCTTCTAAACACAAGAAGCCCTACAAACTTGACTAACACTATAAGTGACGAATACGTTTTCCATATAAAGCGGCACTTAGGGCGGCCTCGACAATATTGATTATGTTATTGCGACAGTTATTTAGAACTCGCGTTCTCAAATTGAGAAACTATTATTTATCAGTTATTTTATTTTTGGACTTTAATCTCCAGCCTATGGGTAGGTAGAGTACTTCAATCTTAAAACTATCATAAAATGAATGGTAGGTTTAGGATATAAAAGCTAGGTAGGTATGTATGTTTTATAAATGACTAACAGTAACCCGCGATTTCGTACGCGAGTACTACGCCCTGTCAAACTGACGTGACATGATGACGTGACATCATCTTCTTGCCAATAATTGGCGCTGCTAATCCCGTTCTTTCATTTTATCCTGCAGATCCTGTTAATTATTCGGGATAAAAAGTAGCCTACGTGTCAATTCAGGTTCCGTACTATATATATGCCAAGTTTCATCCAAGTTGGTTCAGTTGTTTTGACGTGATTGAAACACAAACATCCAAATATCTGAACTTTCGCATTTATAATATTAGTAGGATTATCCAAGAATCCAATTTGGTTTAGCCTTCATTCATGTACTGACTGATAGTGATTGAATCTAGTTTACGTGCATTTATAATAAATAAGTAGGTATTTATTAAGGGTGCGTTATTTTAAGAATGCGCACCTTAGTGCGTACGATTTCAAACTGCGGTCTTATCATCAGAATAAGGTTCGAAACAGCACGCGCTACGCCGGCGTCGTGGCACCAACCGCAACATTAATTTATGCAATTGTTGGTGGGTAGGTAGGTACCTGTATTAATTTTCAAGCCAATAATTAGCGCAGTCTTCAAAATCCAAACTCGAACTCTAAAAGTTTGAGGTATCGTTGTGGTTTTTTTAGTAAGAAAATACCTATTTTAAGTTTTGGTTTATTGCTTGGATTTATTATTAAACAAAGTCATTGCAATTTAAACAGTATAGGTACGCACCCTTAAGATCATGTACCTGAATACCTAGTTCAAGATAATAGAAGCAAGAACACAAAGTATAACTAGAATGTACATAAATAATGAATGAATGCAAATGGAAGCAAAAACTAATAAATTAAAATACTCCAGCAAACGAAGTGAAAGCTGTGAAAGTCATCTCTGTGGAGTAATTGTGATAAGTAGTGCAGCTAGCATAATGTTGTTACAATTCAATACGAGTTGTGTAAAACAAGATTCGGTTTGAATGAGAATTCAGACTTTTGTGAAAAAATAATTGCATTAGAATTATTTGGGTTAAATTAGTCATCGCTATGATAGTGATGTTGTCCACAAGAGTATGTCGAGTTTGAATCGGAGCAGAGATCAGATGTGCACCCTCTCATATAAATTCAACTAGCCTTATTATTGATAAGCAAATCATCAAGCTACAAGGAATTATCTTTAAAATAATTTGTTTTTCTTGTACTGATAGGTACTTATTTGTGAATAAATGGTATATTGTCTTGTAAACTTTAATTTTTAAGAGTCCATAATTTTTTTCTATTCCTACTAGGAAATATTACATTTTAGCTGCTCGCCTGTCTCTTTGTGCATTCTGTTCAAGCTAGTCTCCTAAGATATTTAATATCCAGAGAAGAGTTCACTTATTCCAAGCATAAGCAGTTCAGCTGTTCGCAGACACTTAGTTATTGAAAAAAGTTAACATGAAGAAATCATGAAACAGGCACTGATCTGGTGCACAGATTAGAAGAGTAGCATTCACATTGAGGAAGCTGGAGGGCCCAATGGTGGATCCAATGGTTGGCAATCTAATTAATAATTTTGATTATGTTATAATCGTTGAATGAAATCTTACCAAATGGTAAAGGTGCTGGTGAAAGAGAACAATTTTGTAAAAACTTTGTAAAACAGAAAAGAAAGAGTCAAAAAGAAATTACTGAAAAATCTAGTTGGTTCATATTCTAAAAATAAATAAATATTCATGGTCATTTCACACAATGCCCTCTAGTCTCAAACTAAGCAAAGCTTGTGATATGGGAACTAGATGGCTGATAGAATAATCATAGCAAATAAATAAATATTCATAGCAAGTTTTTTGGCAAAGCAAGAATGACAGTTCCTTTATGACAAATAGGCTGAAGTCCAAAGGCCCTAATTTTTTAACAAGTAATTAATAGCGGCTCTATAAAATGTTTAATATTTAACACTCAACTATCAACAAAAAGAGATGGTTAGATTCAGCAGGAGTCCTCAGCAAAAAAAATTGGTAGAAACAAACCCTGAAAGTTAAAGTACTAGTAGAGTTAAAATAAAGTACTTTTAGTGGCGGCAAAAACCATATACCTATTTTCCAAATGAACCCACCATACTGCAACTTAAAAGTAATTATCAAACATCACAGGCGAGATCTTTATTATAACAATTGCACATACCACTCTGTGAATCCTAAAAGGAAATTTTTTCAAAACCACTTGTGGGTCTTACATAGAATTTAAGATTTCTAGAAGTCAAATAACATCTTATCACAAGATATAAACATTTGTTTACTTTCTAGATAAAAAAAAGTGAAAATATGAAAGGATCTAGAATAAAGAGTGTTTTGTCACGAGTCTAAAGACATTTTCACTGACACAATGCGGAGATATAAGGTTGGATCTAGTGAAGAATGATTGTAGCTAATACTGAACATAACCTATACATAGTATAACAACACATAACCTGGCTGCCATTGTCCATCTAGCCATGACAAGCCAATAAACTGACTATTATTTCAATATGTGTATGTATCGAGTTTTAGTAATTATTTATACATACATTCCACCTCTTGGTCATAGTACATAGATGCGTCATTGCTAGTGGAATAAAAAAAAAGAAAGCTCAAGACAAGCTATGAAAAAAATGCAATGTATCTACTGTAATTTATATTACAACAAGCGATACAAGTGATGCAATGAGGATTCTGATTGATTTTAACTGAAGGAAACTCAAGAAAACACATTGAAAGTTTTATTTTACCTCAAAGAATGTATGTCAGCTATGTACTCACTGCTTGTCAAAGCGACCACGTTCAATACACAACCTATAGGTACCTAATCCTGCGTTTGCAACGTAGTTTTGAATAAATTTCACTTGGAGAAACTGCCGACGGAGGTGTCGATGCTCATTCCAGTGGTTATTACAAAGAAACACAGCTCAAATATCAGTAGAACGGAAAGCAGTTGAACCACGTGTAGAGGTACCGGTAACGCGCGGTTTCACAGACAGTGTCGCACTTTACACTTACCGATTAGTTGTGAAACTTCTTGAGCACTTAATTCACTATTATTTTGATCGTTACACGATCAAATATTCAGTAAGTTACGGAAATTAGATGTAATTTAGGATGCTTCGTTAGCGAGGAAGCCAGCCACCATCACTACGACGAAATCGTAAAAGACATTTTGATTTGATCATAGACAACAAAACAAATTAAAAAGTTTGAATCAAGGGCCGCCCGCCATAACGTGACTTGTTCAAAGATACATTTTACGAGGATTTTTGATTTATAAAAATCGATGTACAGTCAGATTTCGATTTTGTTACGTTAATTATTAATTTCATTGATTACATATTTCACGATATAGTTGCAAATCATCTGCGTAATTATAAAAGTTGAGAACGGTCTTGATTTGTCTATGCCAGCCATGCCAACCAGTTGGATTGTGAACCAATGGGATCTGTTTACTAGCCAATCAAATCGAATGTCATCCTATCAACCAATAGAAGCACTCTTGTTTTTTTAGCAACGATGCAGATAAATAAAATGTAAACGCGAACGAATTTACTGATTGAGAGATACATTGTTTTCTCTTTCGTTTCATTCTTACCAAAAACTTTTTTTTATAAGATTTTCCTTCATTCATTTCATTCTCTAGTCTCTAATTTATTTTGTTTTGTTGAAAAACAGCACAGAAAAACAGTATTGATTGATCGTAAATGTTTTTGTAGTTTGTGGAAGGAAACTCCAATAATGTCTACAGAAAAAAGATCTAGTGATAAATTAGAGGAAAGCAAGCCTCAAGAAGGTCAAGAGGGTGACGACGATGATGGTTGGATTGGTCCAATGCCTTCAGAAGCTGCGGCTCCAATAACCAAGAAACGGAAAGGTTTATTCTCTACTTCAGCTATGATTATACGTCTTTACAAGGCCTGGTTGCTCTACCGAGGAGCTGACTCGTGAACGGAGCTTCAATATTCATAGTTTAAAATCTTTTCAGTTTTGGAATTCGAATCTCTCTACCTCGAGAACTTGCCATCATCTGAGACGTACGAGTTCAGCTACATGCATCGCGATGTCGTCACACACATCGTAGTCACAAAGACAGATTTTGTGGTTACTGCCAGTCAGGATGGTCACTTGAAGTTCTGGAAGAAACTGGTACGTACAGCTTTGCAAGTCCAGAACAGCAGAAAAGGTCAACTTTTCCAAATTAGAAGTTGTTGAATATACACTGTGTGTACCCTTTTATTATGGGAGCACCTAGTTACATATTTAAAAAAAATGAATCTGTAATTGTGAAGTGTAAACCTGTGTTGGGTATCCAATTTTAATAAAATAAATATAATTCTCAACTTTGTAAGCATGGATACCTAGTTTCAAATCAGTTAGAATCAAGTCCAATCATAAATAATGCTTTGTGTGTTTTGCAAATGACTATTTCAGGAGGAGGGTATAGAGTTTGTGAAACACTTTCGCTGCCATTTAGCACCAATCAGTCACATAGCCACCAACAGCACAGGGACCTTGCTTAGTACCGCATCCTCTGAGAAGACTGTCAAAATATTTGATGTAGTTAATTTTGGTAAGATTTAAAGTTGTAACCTATTTAGTCAAAGTGATGTTACTGGCTATAAGGAGTCTTAAGGTATAATTCCATAAACAACTGCAGGCAGGAGCATTAGCCGATGTGTAGCTGCTCAGCCTATAGCCCATGCAACGCGTGACATGTCGCTACGGAAGGTATTTAATAGAAATATATAGAAACTAGTACCTAGTATTCCGGCGAGATGTCGTCTGCTACTGTCTGCAGTCGGTCACGGAATCATACCTTTGGATTTTTACTACATTAAAAAACTGTTTGGACCAAGGAGTAGGTACAATTTAGGTGGTCCAAGTGCCTTTTGCTATGAAGGGGCATTTGAAGACAAATTTACCGGATTTAAATAGGTACTTAATGCGAAGTAAAAATTATATTTTGTATCAAATCCAATAAGCAAACTTGAATTTAGGTATAATTTTTCAGATATGATTAACATGATCTCAATAGATTTTGAGCCGTACTGCACAGAGTGGGTCCATTCTGCTGGAGACCCTATTTCAGCATTGGCTGTGTAAGTATAAAACAAACCATAATATCACATTAAATTTGGCTCTAGCAGAAGACCAGTGTGGGTTGTTACCAACCCACTTTATACTATGCTCAAATCATGAAGTTCTGATGATAATGAATGAATTGTTAATTAATTTTGCGACTTCTACATGAATCAGCAATGCAGTCCCCATAAAAAAAATGATTTTTTTTTTATTTTTGTAATAAAATTACACAGGACAAGGAAGATACAATGATATAGGTAGGCAATGCCAAAAAGGCTCAATCTTTAGTTGTTAGTACTAGATTTGCTTAGTTTTTGGCTAGATGGCGCTATGTGAAATGCCCATACATAATTATCTAAATCACTACCTACTTACAACTATGAATTATATTATGCTCAACAGTTCAGAAAGAAACAGCAATAAGATCCATGTGTTTGATGGAACCCAGTCATCGGGTACACCGCTGCATACATTTGACACCCTGCATCAGAGTGTGGTGGCCACCATCAAATACAACCCTGTGTTTGAAGTGGCTGTGTCCGTTGATAAAGCAGGTATTTATAAATTCAACTTGTTATTTTATAACTTTTTAACCCCTAATTATAATCCTCATTTTATTGTATTGGTGTTAAGTACTCATTTATTCAATAAACTTACAAGGATCACGAAATTGTTGAATAGGATTCTAAATGCCACTTTTTTTAATACAACTAAATGATGGCACAAGCCGATGGCCCACCCACTGCTAACCACTGCCTATAACAATGCATTGCCTCACTGAGCATGTCCACTGAAGACGTGCCCTGTGATGCATTGCACTGCGCCCATCACTCTGAGACATAGGTGTTAAGTTTCATGTGCTTGTAGTTGCACCGGCACCCATACCATTCAAACCGGGACACAGCAATGCGGGCTTCACTGCTTGGCAGAAATAGGTACGGTGGTAGTACTTCCCCGGACGAGCTCGCACACAAGAAGCGGTACTACTGCATGTTGTCGCTAACAGTGATATCTTCCAGGCATCGTCGAGTACTGGACCGGGCCGAAGCATGAATACAAGTTTCCTAGAAACGTGAAGTTTGAGTCTAAGTTAGACACAGATTTGTTTGACTTTGTGAAAAATAAGACGTACCCAACTGCTCTAGACTTCTCACCTGATGGGAAGAAGATGGCTTCCATCAGCTTGGACAGAAAGGTATACCTGCAAAGTTATAAACTTTTATACATTTTCATACTGCTGACCTACTCTATAATACAAGGTGTTTATAATACCCTTGTAAGTCTGAAAGGGGGTTTTCCACACGTCCTGGTGAACAACGTTTTTTCTACGACTTTGAATGTTTAGAAGTTGGTCATGCATGAAATGCCTCTACTTTATTAAAAACTAGTGACATCGACCCAATACTGGACATGCAAGTCGTCACCAATCTTGCTCTGGGAATGCTAGCTTGCATCCTAATCATGGACAGGACGGTCCGATTATTAGCAACCTCCAGCAGTCAAGCCAGGGGGGCGATTCTAGACCGATAGACTTTTTTATCACGATAGATATATCTCCCAAAAACTGTCAAATTTATGGAATTTTGACAGTTATTGGGATATCTTATACCTAAGTATTATACCTAAGTATATATATCTATCGTGATAGCATTGCACGTACGCGTTACAGTGTCTATGTGTGGGTGGATGCGTGATAGGAGGATGCGTGTGTATGTGTACTAACAGGCTGGATACCTACGCAAAGTAAACAAAAACTTAGAGAACACTGGTTCTGTTCAGCACCTAATCAATTGGGGTGTAAGAAAGTATGCTTGTGTTGGACATGAGATGATCCAAACTAAACTTTGTATGAATTTTTAGAAGAACAGCTCTTTTCATGAATCTAAATATTTTTTGTAAACTGATTTGATTGTAAACTGTTATTATAAAATAAGAATGTTTGTCTGTTGATATAATAGGTTCGTGTGTTCAATTTCGTGTCAGGCAAACTGAGCAAGGTGTTGGACGAGACTCTGCAGCGCTTCCAACAGTCGCAGCATCAGACGCAGCAGCTACCCAACATGGAGTTCGGAAGGAGGTTAGCATTTCTTTTCAAACTACATAAAAAAGTACTAAAAAACTTCAGCCTTTACGGTTATACTTTGCTCGGGGGATACTTTATCTCCCGGAGTTTTCGGGGTATCCTGAAAACTCCAGGGTATACTATTTTGACGACAACACCTACCATCATCATCATTATCCAAAGACTGACTTCACTCTTCCCTCACGCCTATTCAACACTATTCAAGGTTTTCACTGACACGATTGGAAGTTTGTACAGACAAACTTCGCTCATGCGATGGTCGCGGTATCTTTACTATTAATCGTTAAAATGTATAAACGATATAATAACAACCTTCCAATTCGAATATTATTCTAGAATGGCCACGGAACGCGACTTAGACAAATCCGAAGCGGCAAATTTAGCGAATGTGCTATTCGACGCGAGTGGACACTTTCTAGTGTACTGCACCATGCTGGGCGCCAAGCTCGTCAACCTGACCACCAACCGATGCGTCGCTATGATCGGGAAGCCGGAGAATCTACGGCCCCTGCATCTGGCACTTTTCCAGGTACTTGCTAGCATTTTATTACACAAAAAATTACAACTAAATCGCCCACCAGCGTTCTAAAGAAGCCTTTGATTTTTGATTGATTATTGACTATAGTTGAAAACCCTGTCTACTTGTTGAAAGTCCGATCTGGCACGGTGGTGGCGCAGTGCTGGTGTTATTTTGAACACCTCATCTTCATAAACTCTCCAGATAACGTTTAATTCTACCGATGAGGAAAAAAAACATGCTTCGTCCCATTCTTGCTAAGCAGGAAAAGAGAGAAATAAACAACGTCTAGATATAGTCTAGGATGCTTATGTACTGGTATCCAAAATAGATGTTCAACATATCTGTGTTTACATTGATTGTGTCACAAATGAGACAGTCACACTGAAATATACACAATTGTGAAGAAGAAAAAAAAAGTAGATTGTCTTTTAAAATCTGTGGCAAAGCAGACAGAATAGACTAACTTTTGTCTACTCTTCCAGGGCCGTACCAACCAATCAAAAGTAGCCACAACACTAGAAATGGAAGGGTCAGAGAACCCCACACTGCTCAATATCAAAACCGACCCGACATTATTCTGCACGGCTTATAAAAAGAACCGGTTTTACATGTTCTCGAGGCGGAGTCCCGACGACATCAAGAGTCCTGATGCTGACCGAGATATCTTCAATGAGAAGCCGTCCAAGGAGGATATCATCTCAGCTACGGAAGGACAAGGTAAGCTGTTGTGATTGGATGAAAAAACTTGCTGCTAATAAAGTTAAGCCTATGGATTTAACACCTTAATTTAGCAACAGCTGGTTGGTAGGACCATCCAAATATCACTTTTGATTTGAACAGGATTACTTGCAATGAATTGTAGGAGTATTTTATAACACCTACAACTCATTGCAAGTAATTCATCCCAAGTAGCACGGAAGTGCTGTATAATAACTGAATCACTGTCCACAATAGAATCCTTAGCTGTACAAGTCTGCTGAATAACAGCGTTAGCAGCGCTGTTTCAGCTGATATAACTCTGATTTGGGCACAAATTAAACAGCTATAAGCTAAATAACTGTAACTAATTGCATTATATCAGCATTTTTTGAGCATTATTAAGGCGGATATCACGGTCAACCCGTGAAAATGCCCATTTTTGACGTTCTGGATCTCTGAAACTGAAACTCTTAGATAATTTCGATTTATTGTATGATGTAGAATAGTTATTCGCATTGACCGTAGCGGCCTCGCTTTTTGTAATTTTTCCTTATATATTTAAATAAAGCCAAAATTCCGAAACAAGTTTTTAATAAAACTCGCGCAGACACTTTTTCAAGCTCCTGGATTGAACTACTGTGCAAAGCAAACGAAATGAAAAATATCTACAAATATCTCTTATATACTGCCATTGACCGTAGCGGCCCCGGAATTCAGAAATAAGTATGGGATATCTACAAAAAACAAATCAATTCAAAACCATAAAATTGCTAAAAACGTTCAGAATTAGCCGTTAATTTCTCCATACTACATTAATATTATTAAGTAAACATTATATCAAAATAAACGTTAGTTCATAATCAATAAAATTGTATACTTTTTATTTAAATAATTCATTTTATTATATTGAATAAACGTAATTTAAAACTGCATGAAATGCGATCTCAGACTCTCAGACGAACTCAGACGCGCGCCAGCCCTTGAATCGCGGCCAAACTGTGATAGCCCTCTTAAAGGTAACAGTCACCCAAACAGCTGAACATTGACTGATTATCGGAGTGTGTGTTACCTAATTATACAGCACTATGCTGATTAGCAAAATCTGTGTTACCTATTAAACAGGTCATATTGTATACAATATGACCTCTAGGTTTTTACAATGTCATTTGTCCAGGTGTCCAGCGTTTATACGAGCAAGCGGTTCTGCACACGTCTCTTGGCGACGTGCATTTGCGTCTGTTCGGCGCCGACACGCCCAAGACTGTGGAAAACTTCTGCGTACACGCGCGCAACGGATACTACAACTCGCACATCTTCCATAGGGTCATCAAGGGGTTCATGATACAGACGGGAGATCCGACAGGTAACTAATTGAAAAAAAAAATGAAAAATTAAACAGCTATTGTTGATGTTTATATTCAATCTTCCTTTATTGACAGTGACAGGCGTCACAGCTCAGTCGGTAATAGCTCTGCCTTCCGTGCTGTGGGTCGTGGGTTTGATCCCCACTGAGAACATACCATCAGCAAAAGTTCTACCTTACCACCTTAAGGGTTCATTTCCTGTAAACCGACTAGCCGTTAATTTTTGAATACCAATAGAAACAAATTATTTCGGGTGTAAAAGTTATGAAAACAATGGACCGTTGTAAAAATAAATAGATGTTTTGGTCTCTGGTTGGTCAAAATAAGAAGACAAAATAAAAAGGCCGGGTCAGGTAGCTAACCGCTTGCAAGCGAAACAGTTTCAAAAGTGGTAAGGCGGAAATTTTGCTGATAGTACATTTGTGTGTGGAAAACATAGATGTTTGTTCTATGTATGGGTGTTACTACGTATTATAAGTATGTATTTACAAAAAAAAAGTATATATGTATTCTATCAGCCATCTAGTTCCCATATCACAAGCTTTGCTTAGTTTGGGACTAGAGGGCGTTGTGTGTAAAGTCTATGAATATTTATTTATTTATTTATTGGCAAGGAGGCCTTGATGGAGAGGTCGATGCATCGGCATGAGTACAAAAAAAGTCAATAATTTAAATTACAAAACGCCCAAACAATAATAACTAAATTGGCCAGTAAGAAATGAAAACGATTGACGTGTATTTTCTTTTTTTTTTTCAATATTTGTACACGGCGACATAAACCAACTTGTTGACACTCCACAGGCACAGGCACCGGCGGTGAAAGCATATGGGGCGGGGAGTTCGGCGACGAGTTCAAACCACATCTGAAGCACGACCGGCCCTACACCGTCAGCATGGCCAATGCAGGCGCCAACACCAACGGCAGTCAGTTCTTCATCACACTGGCCCCTACGGTATGTACATTTTTAAAGCTAATTTATACTACGATCAGTTCACATCATAGTATACAGTAGTAGTAGCCACAACGGATCTTAATCCCTCCGAAGTATCTGCGCAGAACCCATTTTTGGGCCGAATTGGAGGTAAGCTAATTTTTCCTAACGAGGGATAAAGATCCGTTGTGTGTACTGTAAATGATGATGAGACCAAAGTTCTTTTTCCAACTATGATTGAGAAGTGGAAACGAAAAACTAGATAAAGAACTGTCTTGTTGAACACGCTTTTGAAAACTGACAGTAGAAAAACTCTGAAATCAGTATAGCAAGTAACAAGAAGTAACCGATGTTTATTTAGTTTTACTGTTATTATTGTTCCAGCCGTGGCTCGACAACAAACACACAGTATTCGCGCGCGTGGTCAAAGGCATGGAAGTTGTGCAAAACATTGGCTCAGTCAAGACAAACCCTAAAACTGACAAACCGTACGACGACGTAAGGGTTATATCTGTCACCGTGAAATAATTTAGATAAAAAATTGAAATGGTTACACAAATATTCACAAAACATCTTTCAAAAACATCCGTCGAAAGAAAAGTTTTCCTTTTGGAGTGTTTGGAGATACCTGTCTATCATTATTAACCACTACATGAAACCCCAATTCCGCGAAAAAGGGTAAGAAATCGATATGAAAAAATAATAATTCAAAGAACGTATTTATAATAGGTTACCTAGATGTTAGATAATGATGAACATAGAATAAATGATTTTGTAAAATTAAACTTATTTATTTATGATTAGAGGGCAATGGAGCGCAGCATACTGGGTTACAAGAGAACCGATCGTGTTAGAAACACCACGCTGCGCTCCTTGACCGGCATCGCTGATGTTGGAGCGAAAACGGCAAAGATCAAATAGGAGTGGGCCGGTCACGTAACTCGCATGTTTCAAGACCGGAGGACTACCACCACCACAAAGTAGATACATGAGGGTCGGCCGAGAAAGCGTTGGAGGGATGACCTTGACGTGTTTGAGACGGATTGGTGGGAAACCGCCAAGGACCGGGATGAGTGGAAGGGTTAGAGGGAGGCCTTTGCCCAGCAGTGGGACGAGATAGGCTAGATAAAAAAGAAATGATAACAAACAAATGTACGTTATTATAATTTTATGCGATGAGAATAATTCCAGCAGTGGGGTATAAAAAAATCGGGTAAGTTATCTCTGTGCGATAAAATTAAAAAATAGTTATGTGGTTTCACTAAATAATTGAAGTACCTATCTCTAGTTATTGTGTGGTTTCACTATGAAACTATAAATTTGAATGAATTATTTTCGATGTTCACTGTAATAAGCGCCATCTAGCGTCGAGTAGCATATAAACGAATTGTTTAGCAAATAAGTTTTCACTACTTCACAATAGATGGCGATGATTATGTATTTGTCAAAATATCGTTTCGTACCAAAGAGAAAAATAGACCTGCCTACAACCTTATCCGTGCCTCTATTGTATGTTCTAATAAGCGGGACTTCTATGTCTATGGTGGTAGGTAGCCGGAGAATAGATAGCAACATTAGCAACCTTCAAAATAATGAAAAAAAAAACGATTTTCGAATTTGGGTTACGTTGCAGTAATTTGATGAAAGTAGGCATTATTTATAACACCATTATTTAGTAGTTAATAATAAATAAACGATCAATCATCTAAAAAGTTAGAGATGACATTTTTTATATCTACGATGTCTACCAAGTAGGTAATCATGACATTTTGTCCAATCTAACTTTTTATAAGATAGGGGATAGGGGGCTTGTCTTAATAATAATTTGTTAATAACTAATAATCGTGTAAGTATTTATTCGTAATTTTGATCAATTAATTATGTATGAATAAATATGAATTAATTTTAAAAAACATACATAAACATACAGGCAGTTACTAAATTTGAATTTTATGCTGAATACAGATCTAGATACCTCTTTCAGCTACCTACCCGTTACCCAACGAATAGATTTATGATGACTTTTTGATTCGAGTCACTTACAATTTTATTTACTAGAACCATCCTAACCTAATCAGTTCTTTCAAGCTATTAGTAAACTGGTTGTGGTAAATTAACTCCCTCAAATTTCCTCAAACTGTCGATAAATTCATACCTCGTTGGTAATTATATTCAATTAGGTATTGCGTAATATTAATTAGCGCACCCCTGATGGCATTTTTGTTATGTAGTTATGACCTTTACCTACCAGGCTACCACACAGCAGTCATTGAATCGCTCTAAGCGTGCGTTTAAGCTCTTACAAAGTTATTAAGCCCTATACCACCTCCAAGTAGGTGGTACCTACATTTTGGGGCTCGAAAAAACCAAGGTCACCTTTAATAACAACACAAAAAGCAAACAATACGATTCCTCATAAAAGTCATAAACGAAGGAATTTTAGGTGCATTTTATTTTCCTTCTTGGTTATCTTGTTTGCTACATGAGACAGAGGACATGTTGCTGTCTCACTTACACTCCCCTCCCGCGCCACCCGCATAAATTTACTTGCTCTGTTCGGCGCGGTTACCCCGCCTCTACGCCTCGCCCGCTGCTTGTTTCCATTGATGTATTAAAATTTTTATAATATTTCTATAGGTACATAATAATAAAAATATATTAACTAACACAATGATTGGGAAATCGAATCTTTAAATTCATAAATGTATACAAACGAATAGACAAAGTCTTCTGCAGATGGAAAACCATTTGTGAAAGTTTAAAGTACCTACCTAGATAAAGTTTTTAATAAAAAGAGAGTACCTAATAGATCAAGTTTTAAATAAATACTATCGGTCTTATAATAATGAATTATTATTACAATTAGCTTGGCACTATTGTGCTTAATTTGCAACTTTATTGTGTTGTAAATTCACTGTGAGTGGCCTTTATAAAAAACAAACAAAATAAATACAAAGTAATACAAACAAAGTTATTTATTACTTATTTTATTATTATCAATAATGCCAAAGGTACGGTTCGCTATTTATATAAGGAAAATAATACAAATTTTAAACATTTGACGTTGCGTCGTCGGTTTGCATAATATAAAAAAATATATATATAAAAATTGGATTTACAGAAAAAATATTATCGTACCATTATAATAGTACAGTGGAAAAGGTATCGTCGATTCTCGGTAATCGCACGAAGTCGTAAACAGCCCGCTGCGGCCTCGCGCTACGCGACGAAGCCATTAGCCAATCATAGCGATGCTCTCCATCGTATCACGTCATTTTCAACCAACCAGAGCTCGGTAATATCACGCAATTTCTAAATATAGCTTATCTGAGTCACGGAATATAAGCAGTGGTTGTTTCTTGACAATGTTTAGAAACAAGTAGAACTTCAGCGGTACTGGACGTGCGTTACCACATGATAAAGTTATAAAGTTCGCGCAGTGAGTTCAGTGATACCGGAACATTAAGTGCATACACATGGTTCGGAACTCCGGCCACGGCATGGAGACTACCTTTTATGACGAACAGTATCCCCTCAGCGGACCCGTGGATAACCTAAAGCGGCCCCTCACCTTGGACGTGGGGCGAGGCGGCAAGCGGGCACGACTAGGTGCGCCAGTTCTTTCCTCTCCTGACCTACAAATGTTGAAACTCGGCTCACCAGAGCTAGAGAAATTGATCATCCAGAACGGCATGATCACGACGGCGACCCCTACTCCCGGTGCGCCGGTGCTATTCCCAGCAGCGATCGCACCCACAGAAGAACAAGAAATGTACGCGCGACCATTTGTTGAGGCATTGGACATTCTGCATCGCAACCAGATAGATCAACCGATCTCGATTGGCCGAGGACGAGTGTACGCAGACTTGGATCGACCTTTGGAACGGTACCCCACACCTATAGTTAAGGACGAGCCTCAAACGGTCCCCAGTGCTTCTAGCTCGCCACCTCTCTCACCAATAGATATGGACACACAAGAGAAAATAAAATTGGAACGAAAGAGACAAAGAAACCGAGTAGCAGCATCAAAGTGCAGACGGCGTAAACTCGAGCGTATCTCTAAGTTGGAGGATAAAGTGAAGATCTTGAAGGGCGAAAACGTGGACTTGGCACAGATGGTAGTGAAACTGAAGGATCACGTGCACCGGCTAAAGGAGCAGGTCCTGGAGCACGCCAACGGTGGATGCCACATCGACTCGCACTTCTGAGCGTGTCGACCGCCGCTCCTCCACATTCCATGCTAGTCGCGCCCGCTAGGACGCAGCATACAAAGCAATTTGTGATCTTAATTTTACTGTGTAAATTATTAGTTGGTAAACATTAATGAATAAGGTGTTAAAGCGTCGCTATTGTCATGAAGGCCTAGGGTGAATCGTTAAGTTTGAGAAAATAGATTGCCAGTGAAAGCGTCGGGGCAGAACCTCCGCTCGAGGTGAGCTATCCAGGATGGTTGATTGTTGTACGGTTAACTACCTACTTAGAAGGATGTACTTAGAGCGAGTCACAATTAGTAGGCTTGAGCTTCATTGTAATGTTGCAAAATGTTATTTGATTTTCCTTGTATCAGTATTGCGCTGTCTCATTTAGTGTAATGTAGAAACTAGAAAGGATAAACATGCAACATCATACGTATGCAGACTGACTGAACGAGGTTGACGCGACGTTGCCAGTTTTACGGAAAATTTCCCGTTTCAGCGCTGTTGCCGTACTTATCTTCTATACTGGGTTTCCCATTGTTCATTGTTCTCAATTTATTATTAGTAAAATACTTATTATTTAGCTGACGAATAATATTAAACGCTCGTATACAATACACTGTAGGCTAAAGTTCCGTCTTGCTTTAACTTAGCCAAAGTGCTGTCAGTTGAAGAGAGAAGGGAAGTGGAAAAACTGGCAACAGCGCGTTGTACCAAGTCACGAGCGGATGTTCTGCTAATTAAAATTCCGCCTGCGCCGCCCTCGCGGAATGGTGGCCATGTGTTCAACAGTCGGACGTTCCGAATCATGTTTGTTGCACAAGGTTAACGATTTTCGGTGGTAGAATTTCGACGCCATCTGTAACTGGAACGTCAAGTTTGTTTAATACGAAACAAAAATACCTACTTATGTGTGCGAGACTGAAAGAATGCGAGAGTTTGTATGCTTAGCATGAAAGAGAGAGCCATGCAATAATCATAGTATTTTCCCCAATATAAATTGTATTTTTTAGAACTGACCCGGTGCTCTTTATTATAAGTGGACGTGACTTTTGTAACGTAAGACCGTCCTGATGAAAATGGTGTGAATGGTATAAATCGTAATGTTGCGATCGTCTGAAATAAGATAGAATGCGAGAGATGTATTTATTTGTGAGAATGTTTATCTTTTAGGTCAAGTAGAAATCTCGAGTGCCTACGCTTTGTAAACTAAAGCCTTTACATATTTTTAATTGTTTTTGTTACCATAATATTATGCTACAGTACGTTGTTCTGTATCATTGTCTTCTGTAGGTTAATATTATAAGTGATTTAAATACCAATTAACAAGTTGAATTGTTATAAAATTATTATAAGGTGTCGACCGTGTCAAATTAATATGAGAAGTTAAAGACAACTCACAACCTCACGGTCAGCTACCCAATTTGTATTATTTTTATATAAAATTCTTCTGAATGTTAACAGTAATTTGTAAGATTAAAAAAGATAAAGAACAGTTATACTAAAATAATATATTTCTATGAATTTAACAAAGAATATTGTTTTATACGAAATACATATTGTATGATAAAAGAAAGGAGAAATAAATTACGAAGATTATTATACCATTTAATATTTATTTTCATTTACATCTTTCCTGGAACAGGTTGCTTACCAAAATAATAGATTGTCTAACTTATTATGCGATTTAAAAAGCATATAAAGTGAAATTAGAGCCGTAGCCAAGTACAAAATTCGTATGATTCAATGACCCATATTTTATTGTCAGTGGTTTATTACGTAAGTAATACTCGTCTAGATAATTATTAGTTAAAAACCAAGAATTTATTTTTACCAATTGAACTAAAATGACCTCTTTAAAATTAATTAATTACCTACCTAGAAATTCGTTATAATTATGCATTTACGGGCTGTCATAATCAAAAACCGAAATAAACAAGTTTTTACTGTTATTTTCCTATTAGGTAATTAAATTTGTAAACAAGTGATAAAACTTAAAATAATGCAACTTTGAGTTTAGTTGTTTGTTGAGACATTTAATTTCTTTATTCACCGTGTTTGTAATGCAAGGTAACCTACTTAACTGCGACAACAAACCTCAGGTCATCGGACATCCGTTGTAACCTAAGTATTACCTATGGTATTACAGATCATCGCATGATTTCTTATGTAATTATCTAATGGATTTATTTAGGTTAGTCTTCAACATCAGCGCAAACCAAACCTACGCATTGTTCTTTTCAAAACATTTCTCTATTTACTAACACAGCCGTGTTTATAGATATACATTTCTGTATATTGTCACGTTATGTAAACATTTAATATTCTTGCTTATGTTTTTCATACAATCCGCTTCTTAGCGTGCCATACCTACTATCAGCAAAGTGATTGAATTGCAAGTTTTGTGGATATTAGGTAGGTAATCTACATTATTATGTATTTTTTATCAAGCCTTCCATTTGGAATAGGTCCAAAAAAAAGCGTAGTGTGCGGTCGTTTGCCCACCGTGCTCTCTTTTGTATGTAGTATAGCGTGAGTCATTTTACTAGAAAATTGACGATTGAGACTAATGAAAGAAACAGAATACAAGTGAAAAGACCTTTGTGTATGTAAAATTGAATAATGTTTCGCTTTTGTGACTAGCTTCTTTGTCTTCATAACGATTGCCACAAAATTAGTACCGTAAACACTTATCATATCACTTATCACAAGTTAAATTATTTCGGGTCATTAAAATATAAGGCATAGTACTTAATTAGTGTATGTTAGTACTAAGTAACAACTATTTGACAATAATTATTACCACACACCCACGGGTATATTACAAATGCGCATTAACTTAATTCTTATTTACATACTTAATTACTAAAAATAATCATCAGAAAATACAACATTTATAATACAAGACAGGTAAGGTACTCAGGTCACCTTCAAGCTTCAACCGCTTCAACTCTCCGCTTCGGTTCGAAGATCGGTCAGCAACACGTCCCCGATTGATCGGACAGCAACACGTCCCCGATTGATCGGACAGCAACACGTCCCCGATTGATCGGACAGCAACACGTCCCCGATTGATCGGACAGGTGTACTCCACTCTATTGGATCATAATTCAGTGTTTGTATGTCGTGGTCCAAATAATATTTTATTTGATTTAGGTACTTCAAGAACTCGAAAATTATTAAGTACCTACTTAATTAAAATTTAATTAATTACATAGGTAGGTACTAGGTACCTAGTGTACCTACTTAGGTATAATTCTAATAACCTTTCCGCGTTCAATAAAACAGAGGTTAGATTTCAAACATTTAGGGGGAAAATACCTAGGTAACATAGTACGTAGATACCTTTTGCTTATAATAATATGAAAATGTATTTTG